>CM035423.1:8098834-8726334 GCA_020310875.1 Ceratopteris richardii
CAAGAATCTATTGCTAATTCGAGATCCGATCCCAGCGAAAAAGAAAGATGAATCCAAGAAAAGAAAGGACAAAGTGCCCCTCCCGCAAAGAGGGCTCACTATGACAATGATCATCATCTCGTTAAACGCTAGAGGGCTAACCGATCCCTCAAGAGCGACCATCATTGGTCAATGGCTTCGCGACATTATCCTAAACCCAGATTTTATATGTATTCAAGAGATTAAAATTGACGGAGAAGACCTCCAGAAACGACTTAGACATGTCTCCTCGACCCATGTTTGGATTTCAACGGCGCACCAGCGGGGGTCAGGTGGAACGGTAATTGGCATTAATCAAGTTTGGTTTGAAAAGCTTGTGAACTCCATTGAAGATGAATCCCATCGATGGATTGTTGTTTCTTTTGGAGCTCCTTTTTGTTTTACTTTAGTTTCTTTGTAGGCCCCTAATGGGGAGCTAGAGAGACTGAACACTTGGGCATCCTTGGACTCGCTCCCCCACAACGTGCTTATTTGTGGTGACTTCAACATGGTGGAGGACCCTATGGACAGATGGATGGGCAAGGGCAGGGTCATCGATAGTCGGGAGAAAGAAACGTGGGACAAAACCAAACTTCACTTGGATTTGGTCGAATTCAAAGATTCGAATGGCTTTTCTTGGTCAAATCTCCAAGCGGGCGAGGACGTGAGGAAAGCTATACTTGATAGATGCTACATTTCTCAGAGTTTTTCTCATCAGTGGGGCCACGCTTCCCTCTCACAATGCATCGACCTCGCCATCTCTGATCACTACCCAATCGTTATCACTTTCCAACCTCCCACCAAGATCCGTAAGGCTCCTTGGTTCCACGCCAGTGTGCCTGTTGAGAGTGATGGATGGATGCACTCAGGAAATCAGTTGGTGCTGCAAAACCTGCTTCACACCTGCCCTCTTTTCTTTCCAGATATGCTTAGTAGACTCCTTAGGCTTGCAAATGACACCAAGAAACTATATATGTACTTTACAAATCAATTGTGTAATGACTAGATCAAAACAGATGACTTTGAATCTTCACAAGATCAAAAAACTTTCTATTTCTGTAATGACACCTGCTCAGTCTTAAGCTTAGTGTGTCCAGCACACTTACAATTGGAACAATTCCTTCTGGGAGTATTAAACTAACTTAAGAAGCTACCATTATCAAGTTAAATCACTCCAATTAACAAACTATGCACTGAGAGTGATCTTTAGCAAAATCAGATACACCCCCGATTTTTTTGGAACAACACAGAGAAATACCAGTGACTGCCTCGACTGCAATTTCTCCCAAATGGCTGAATGGAATGCTTTGATATTTTGTATTCTTGTAGTAGACTTTGAGCTGGTTCCAATGAGCTATAGATCTCTTGATTTGGTTCAGTAGATCCAGAGAAATGCTCCTTTGAAGTTGACAGACTTGGAGTAGGACACTCAGACAAAACAGAGATGATGAATGTATACTTCTATTGATAAATGTGTTTGTACAATCTCATTAGCTTGCTAAGCACAGCTAAATGAGGTATTGTGGTGTTGGCAATAGAGTAGCCTTCACACACAATGAGTTACAAAGAGATTTTGCCTCGGGGAGTGAGCTGAAGTGAGATACTTCCCCGCGACTTTTTACTACATCCTTTATAGGAGTTTGATCTTCATTTGAATTTGAAATTCAAACTTAGGCTCCCTTGAATCTCTCCTCTAAAAGTAGGGAGATATTCTCTCCATCTCAACATTCAAATTTCCACGACTCTAGAAGTAGGTGGATGACTTAAAGTGATTACAAACAAATGATAAGTCACTTAGACTTTTACAAGGGGTAAAAGAGTAGGAACATATAAGCATATGTTCATGTGAGCTTTGCTTTAAGTGAAGCCTTGATAATCCTTTGTCCATGCTAATCTTTAATGAGTCCAAGGGTCCAAGCCAATGTGTGTAGGCTTGTCTTGCACCAACAGCTCCCCCTCAAGCCAAACACTTTGGCTTAAGTCTTCTTCTTCATTCTTTAATTACTTCCTGCAATCCAATCATAGATTTGAATCTGCATAGCTTGTTTCCATCCAATGCCTTGGTAAGTAAATCTGCACATTGCATATTAGTAGAAACATATGTCAATTGAATCTCTTTACTTAACAATTTCTCTCTCACATAGTGGTAATGAACCTCTATGTGTTTAGTTCTGGCATGATAAATTGGGTTTGCTGCAAGATGAAGAGAGCTAGTATTGTCTCCAAATATGATAGGTGGTCTTGTGAATAGACCTAACTCTGTATATAGAAGCTTCAACCAGATAGCTTCTTGAGTAGCATTTGCAAGACCTCTATACTCTGCTTCAGTGGATGACAATGCCACTGTAGGTTGCTTCTTAGCTGACCAAGAGATAGGCTTATCCCCTGCAAAACAAATGTATCCTGAGGTGCTTCTCCTATCATCCTTGCATCCTGCCCAATCTGCATCTGAGTAAACCTTAATGTCAATATCTGATGTATAAGGAAAATACAAACCATGACTTTGAGTTCCATTGAGGTACTTCAGGATCTTCTTTGCTGCCTCTAGGTGAGGTACTCTTGGTTTGTGCATGAATTGACTAAGCACACTTACTCCATATGCTATGTCAATTCTTGTCAAGGTAGCATAGTTCAAGCTACCCACCATACTTTGGTATCCTGTAATGTCTTTGATTTCTTCTCCTTCATGAGCACTTAGCTTTTGGTTAACCTCCATTGGAGTAGTAGATACCTTAGCATCCTGCAAACCAAACTTCTTGACCATATCCTGTACATACTTCTTTTGAGTGATGTATATACCTGAGTTTGTATAGATCAATTCAAGTCCTAGGAAATACTTTAGTAATCCAAGATCACTAATCTTGAATTCTTTCATTATCTGTCCTTTGATGTGTCTAATCCCATTGACATCATTGCCTGTAATGATGATGTCATCAACATAAACACATAAGTATATTACCTCTGTACTACTTCTCTTTATGAATAGAGAAGTGTCTGCTTTGCTCATCACAAATCCTTGGTCTAGAAGGTAGGTGGTCAATCTGTAATTCCATGCTCTAGGTGCCTGCTTCAAACCATACAGAGCCTTCTTCAATTTACAAACATAATGTACCTTTTTTTGATCTTCATAGCCAGGTGGTTGTGACATGTAGACTTCTTCAGATATCCATCCATTCAAGAATGCATTCTTCACATCCAATTGGTACATGTTCCAATTCTTGGATGCAGCTACACTCACCAAAACTCTGATAGTTGGCATCTTGGCCACAGGAGAAAATGTCTCCTCATAATCAATGCCTTGGGTTTGTGCAAAACCCTTGGCTACCAACCTAGCTTTGTACCTGTTAATTGTTCCATCTGAATTCTTCTTCAATTTGTAGATCCATCTGGATCCTATTACCTTCATAGAATCCTTCTTGGGTACCAAGTCCCAAGTATCACTCTCTTTGAGGGCTTCTATCTCCTCATCCATGGCTTCTCTCCATTCTGGCTTTGTAATTGCTTCTTCATAGGTACCTGGTTCTTCATTCAACAAGTCTTTTGCAAGATATACAGAATGTTTAGTTACAAGTGATGTGTCATACCCAAATCTGATAGGCTTCTTCTTCTCTCTCTGAGATCTTCTCATAGCTTGAGTAGAAGTTTCTGCCTTGTCCTCCAATTGCTTCATCTTCATCTTTCCTTTGGATTTCCAAGCCTTGAACTCTTCAAGGTTTATGGTATCATCATCTGAGCTTGAGTCATCTTGCTGAGTTGGCTCTTCCTTGGTAAGCTTTGGAAAATCTTCCTCCATGTCATAAGGTAGACTCACTTTCCTGCATTCATTCTCATACCATGAGTCATTCTCATCAAATATGACATCTCTGCTTACCTTGAACCCTTTGTTTGTGGGGTTGTAGAATCTGTATCCCTTTTGGTTCAAATCATAACCAATGAAGATACATTTCTCAGCCTTTGGGTCTAGCTTTCCTCTTACCTGTGAGGGAATATGTACATATGCTACACATCCAAAGATTTTACAATGATCCAGAGAGGGTCTCTTACCATGCCATGCTTCATATGGTGTCATGCCATCAAGTGATTTGGATGGCAACCTATTGATGAGATAAGTGGCAGTGGATACACTCTCTGCCCATAAGTAATTTGGCAACTTTTTCTCATTGAGCATAGACCTAGCTGTTTCCACTATAAGTCTATTCCTTCTTTCTGCTACCCCATTTTGTTCAGGTGAGTACCTTGTAGTGATCTCCCTCTTGATGCCTCTTTCCTGCAAGAAATCTTCAAACTCATTTGAGAAGTATTCTCCTCCACCATCTGACCTTAGCCTCTTCAAGCTTCTACCTGTTTGATTCTCAACAAGTGCAAGATACCTCTTGAAACAATTAAACACTTCATCTTTATGCTTCATAAAGTATAGAATGGTCCACCTGCTATAGTCATCAATAAAAGACACATAATATCTTGAACCAGAAATGGAAGGGTCCTTGCTAGGTCCCCAAACATCTGTGTGTACCAAGTCTAGGTAGTCTTCATGCATGAAACCTTTCCTTGAGTAGGGTAATCTGTGAGACTTACCAAATTGACATGATCCACATTTATAAATCATGTGTTGCTTGGATACATTAGGTATCCCAAGCACACATTGATCCCTGCACATTTGCTTTAGAGTCCTTTCACCTATGTGCCCTAATCTTTTATGCCATATCTCTAATTCTGAGAGTGTCTGATCCTTGTAATTATACAAAGCAATGTTTTTTGTATCTTCTAGCTCAAATGTAAATAATCTACCTGATTTCTCCCCTTTGGCTATCCTTCTGAATCCTTGTTTTGGGTCCTCCACATATGCTCCATGTTGTGTGAATCTGACCTGCAAACCTTTCTCCACAATCTGACCAACACTCATCAAATTCTTAGTTATTGTTGGTACATAAAGTACCCTGCTTAATAGGTTTTGATTACCATCACATGTCTTCACATTTCCAATTTTGACAACAGAGTGCTTAGTGTCATCACCTGTTTGTACCTGATGTTTGCCCTTGGGTTCTTCCAAATCAGAAAGTAGTGCCACATTGCCAGCTACATGGTTAGAACATCCTGAGTCAATGTAAAATAAATGATCATCATTTGTACCTATCTTGGAGGTCATGTTCATGATCAATAAGGAGTCATCCTGCTCCTCAGTGTAGTTGTTGTAGTCTCTTCTATTTCTGAATCCACCTTGGTAGTTTCCATTATGGTTGTTGTTGTAGTTGTTGTTGTATTGGTTGTTGTACCCATTGTAGCTTTGATGTTGGTTGAATCTACCTCTTCCTTGAGAGTATCCACCTCTTGAGTAGCCTCTTCCTCTCTGATTTTTGTAGTTCTTGTAGCATTCATCTGTGGTATGATTGGACAACCCACAGATGTTGCAAGGTGATGAGTTGTAGGGTCTCCCCCTACCTGGCTTACCTCCTCTGCCTCTTCCTCTAGATGACCTACCTCTCCCTGCATAATTAGCTTGAGAGGTAGACCCTTCTTCATCCTGTTTCTTCTTGCCTTTATCTTTAACTTTCTTATCAGTATAGAGAGCAGAGGGGTTATTACCTTTTGATTGATCTCCAGCCTTGGTGAACTTTGCTTCATGTGTAAATAGTTGGCCCATGAGTGTTGTGAGATCAGGGGTATGCATGTCCATGTAGAGGTCCATTGCAGTGGTGAAACTTTCCCACTTATCATCTGCCTTGAGTCCATTTGTCACTTGCCTGACTATTTGCTCCTCTTCAATTTCCTCTCCAATGCTTGCTAGTTGGTCTGCCACATCTTTGATCTTTGTCACATACTCTGAAACTGATTGCTTGGGCTGCTTCCTAAGGGTTGTGAACTCAATCCATAATTGGTTCTTCCTAGCCCTTGTGTTGGAAGAAAAATAATTTGACAAGGTTTCCCAAGTCTCTTGGGAAGTCTTACAGTTCCTTATATGAGGTAAAAGAAAGTCAGATATAGAGTTTAAGAGATAAGACCTTGCCAAAGCATCCTTTGCACACCATTGGTTGAGCCTTTCATGTTCATCCTTTGTAGGTAGTCCTCTAGTCTTGAATGAGGGCAACTCCTCATCTCCTGATATGTATCCAAATAGACTTCTCCCTTGTAGATAGGTCTTCATTCTCAATGACCAAGCTTGATAGTTGTTTCTGTCCAATTTGTCAATGAAGGAAGGGAAACCATCACCCATGTTTACCTTCTTTGCTCTGATACCACTGTTGAGAGTGATGGATGGATGCACTCATGAAATCAGTTGGTGCTGCAAAACCTGCTTCACACCTGCCCTCTTTTCTTTCCAGATATGCTTAGTAGACTCCTTAGGCTTGCAAATGACACCAAGAAACTATATATGTACTTTACAAATCAATTGTGTAATGACTAGATCAAAACAGATGACTTTGAATCTTCACAAGATCAAAAAACTTTCTATTTCTGTAATGACACCTGCTCAGTCTTAAGCTTAGTGTGTCCAGCACACTTACAATTGGAACAATTCCTTCTGGGAGTATTAAATTAACTTAAGAAGCTACCATTAGCAAGTTAAATCACTCCAATTAACAAACTATGCACTGAGAGTGATCTTTAGCAAAATCAGATACACCCCCGATTTTTTTGGAACAACACAGAGAAATACCAGTGACTGCCTCGACTGCAATTTCTCCCAAATGGCTGAATGGAATGCTTTGATATTTTGTATGCTTGTAGTAGACTTTGAGCTGGTTCCAATGAGCTATAGATCTCTTGATTTGGTTCAGTAGATCCAGAGAAATGCTCCTTTGAAGTTGACAGACTTGGAGTAGGACACTCAGACAAAACAGAGATGATGAATGTATACTTCTATTGATAAATGTGTTTGTACAATCTCATTAGCTTGCTAAGCACAGCTAAATGAGGTATTGTGGTGTTGGCAATAGAGTATCCTTCACACACAATGAGTTACAAAGAGATTTTGCCTCCGGGAGTGAGCTGAAGTGAGATACTTCCCCGCGACTTTTTACTACATCCTTTATAGGAGTTTGATCTTCATTTGAATTTGAAATTCAAACTTAGGCTCCCTTGAATCTCTCCTCTAAAAGTAGGGAGATATTCTCTCCATCTCAACATTCAAATTTCCACGACTCTAGAAGTAGGTGGATGACTTAAAGTGATTACAAACAAATGATAAGTCACTTAGACTTTTACAAGGGGTAAAAGAGTAGGAACATATAAGCATATGTTCATGTGAGCTTTGCTTTAAGTGAAGCCTTGATAATCCTTTGTCCATGCTAATCTTTAATGAGTCCAAGGGTCCAAGCCAATGTGTGTAGGCTTGTCTTGCACCAACAGTGCCCTCCTTCTCTCTCCCTTCCGTCCATCAAGAAATTGCTGATGTGTGGAAGGAGGCATTCGCCTCCTGCTTGTCCCCAGCTAAGTGCTGGAGAAGTGCGGTCGATAAGTCACGACAGATCATGATTAGATCCAGGAAGATGCTCGAGACTGTGCGGCGGGTTCGTAGAGAAGCTCTATATCATAGACTCTGGAGGCTCGAGGAGGAAGTGAACAAAGGAAAATCTCAAGCCCAGAAAGGTCTTTGAAAAATCAGAGCGCAGTTGAGATACGAGGAAGAAATACAAAGGAAAAATTTGCAAATTTTCTTCAAGGAGTGGTGGGCTGGCAAAGCCGACAAACCCACCAAAGAGATGTGTCGTATCCTTAAAAGGAAGCACAACAGAGAATCAATCCCCTTATTGCTAGACTTAAATGGCAATGTTTGCAATACGGAAGAGGATAATTTTGGGATCATTGAAGGGCACTTCACGAGACTCCTGGGGACCTCAAACCCCCTCTCCCACCATAGAAGGGACTGTATGGCAGCCATATCTAGGGTTTCCTCCCATAGGATCCCACTCAACATTCGCTCCCTGCTACATGCCCCTATCTCTGAAGCAGAAATCATTGAGGTCATTGACGCCCTCCCTTCTGGTAAAAGCCCGGGACCCGACAGGCTCATTAATGAGTTCTTTAAATCCTTCAAGTTGGTGGTTGCCACCCCTCTTCGTCTTGTTTGGCAAGAGGCATTCAAGTTTGGCGCGCTTCCTTCTTGCCTCAACAATGGCATTATCAAGTTAATACACAAAAAAGGGGAAAAGAACAGAATTGAGAACTTGCGTCCTATTACGATGCTCCAAACAGGATACAAAATCATTGCCAAAGTCATTGCCAACAGAATCTCTTGCCACTTGAGAGAGTGGTTAAGCCAGGACCAAAAAGGTTTCATCAAAGGCAGGTCAATTTTGGAGACCATTATAGATATCTGGGAAGGTCTTGAATTTGCAAATGAGTCTAAACAAGATGTGGTCTTCCTCAAGATCGACTTTGATAAAGCCTACGATAGGCTGGAATGGGACTATATTTTGCAGTCGCTCCAAGATCTTGGATTTAGTCAGAAATTCATCAAGATGATCATGACCCTTCTCGGAAATGCATCAACCCAAATTAACATTAATGGCAAACTCTCGAAGGTGATCAAACTTAGAAGATCTATCAGACAAGGGTGCCCATTGGCTCCCCTTCTTTTTGCCATTGTCACGGAAGGGCTTAGCAGGCTGGTGGTGCATCAGGTGGAAGCTGGTAATATCAAAGGCCTCCGTTTACCTCATGACCACAATCAGATCACCATGAGACTTTTTGCCGATGATATGAATGCATTTGTTCACAACGATAGTACCAGCCTGGAGACATTTTGGAGGTGTCTGGCTACCTTTTGTGAAGCCTCTGGATCCACAATCAACCACTCTAAAACCGCCTTTAGAGCTATTGTAGGGTCACAGCCCGACCTTCTCATTGATCATGGCTGTCAAATCATTCCGTAGGGCCAAATTTTTTGGCTTCTTGGGATTCCCTTGGGGTTTGGCGTCTCTATGGAACAGCGGTGGAACTGGGTCCTGGCCAAACTCGAAAACAAGCTTAACTATTGGAGAGGTATGCAAAGCAATCTTGCTGGTCGTGCTATGGTTATCAACACGTTCCTCTTATCATCTACCATTTATTTCCTTTCTTGTTGGAGACCGAAAGAGCAAAATCTATCCAAAGTGGATAGTATTTGTAGAAACTTCCTTTGGACGGGCGACCACAATAGGAGGGGTGTTGAAGCTCAAGGTCAAGGACAAAGCATGGAAGCACATCAAAGAAGTGGACATAGAAGAAGAGAGAGCAAGTAGGGAGCTCCAAGAAGCGTATGTCAAATTTTCAGAAGAATCCCCTACAAAAATAGTGATTTTCATCACTAGAAACCATTGTAAATACCATTATCTATTTTTAGTAACTCCATTTTGTTCAAGCCGAGGAGTCCTCGAGCTTGAGGAGTATTAGAAGTACCATCGTACCAATTTTCATAATTTTTAGACTTCGTTTGAGCCCTCAAATAAGCCCTGGAACCTAATTTTTAACTAGGCCGGACACTAGGTCTGGACAGGGCCAAAACTAGTCAAAAAACTATAAAAAGAGCTAGAGAACTCATTTTTGAGGGGAGCTTGTTAGAGAATAGAACTTTTGTAAGAGAACTCTTTTGCAATCTAAGCTTTCCATTGTTCCTCTCTTTGATCTTACTTTGTGCGCGTGTGTGTGTATGTGTGTGCATGTTTGTGGGCTTTCACTCACGCACTTGCGCCTTCACTTGCTCGTGGTCTTCATACCGGTCCTCACGTCTCCGCGGATTGACAATTAAAGGAGGTGGTGCTTACGCTTGAGCTACACCAAATTTTGGCGCCGTTGCCGGGGAGAGAGCTTCGAGGACGAGCGTTGTGATGGTAAGATCGTAGATTTGCGACGTTGGAAGGTAAAAAAACTGTCATTTCAGTTCATTTTCTGTTTTTTTTCCTCTTCATCTTCATCATCATCATCATCTCCACCTTCTTCCATCTTCTTCTTCATAGAAAATTCTTGTTTTTTAGTGCATTTTCACCATCTTCATACCATTTTTCATGCATTATTGTGTGGGAAGGAGTTAGGAGGTGCAAGGGAGAGCAAGCGCTGTATTTTTTTCATGATTTTCTGCTCATACGGAGCTCGCCATAGCCGGCGCTCAGAAATTTGAATTTCCCGCCAAAAAACGCGATTCTGTGATGAAAATCGCGATTCTGTGAAAATTCAAAATTTTTTGAAAAATCACGATTTTCAGTTTTCCCGCCTAAAAGTTGGTTAAAAAAATCGCGATTCTGTGTTTTTCTCAAAAAAACACGATTCTCTGCTCAAAATCGCGATTCTCTGAAAAACACGATTCTCTGCTCAAAATCGCGATTCTCACCAATCACGATTTTCAGCAAAAACACGATTTTGTGAAAAAGGCGATTCTGTGAAAACACGATTTTTTGCTCAAAATCGCGATTTTCAAAAACACGATTCTCTGCTCAAAATCGCGATTCTCACCAATCACGATTTTCAGCAAAAACACGATTTTGTGAAAAAGGCGATTCTGTGAAAACACGATTTTTTGCTCAAAATCGCGATTTTCAAAAACACGATTCTCTGCTCAAAATCGCGATTCTCACCAATCACGATTTTTAGTAAAAAAACACGATTTTGTGAAAAACACGACTTTCTGCTCAAAATCGCGATTCTCACAAATCACGATTTTCAGCCAAAAATACGATTTTGAGAAAAATACGATTCTGTGGGACAAAATCGCGATTTTCAAGTCAAAAACACGATTTTGAGAAAACACGAATTTTTGCTCAAAATCGCGATTTTCATGTCAAAAACACGATTCTGAGAAAACACGATTTTCATGTCAAAAACACGATTCTGAGAAAACACGATTTTCAGTCAAAAACACGATTTTGTGAAAAACACGACTTTGTGAATCACGATTCTCTGAGTCAAAATCGCGATTTTCAGAAACACGATTTTGTGATCAACATCGCGATTTTCAAAAAACACGATTTTGTGATCAACATCGCGATTCTCTAAAACACGATTTTGTGATCAACATCGCGATTCTCTGAAACACGATTTTGTGATCAACATCGCGATTCTCTGAAACACGATTTTGTGATCAAAATCGCGATTTTCAGAAACACGATTTTGTGATCAAAATCGCGATTTTCAGAAACACGATTTTGTGATCAAAATCGCGATTTTCAGAAACACGATTTTGTGATCAACATCGCGATTTTCAAATCACGATTTTCTGCTCAACATCGCGATTTTTTTGACTTCACAGCATCGCGATTTTCAGAAAGTTCACAAAATCGCGATTTTCTCCAAAGGTCCTGTTTGCCTGTTTTGACCCCCAGGAGCCTGATTTGACATAACTTTCTCATCCAAAGTCCATTTTTTGAGCTCTATAGCTTGTTGGAAAGCTTGTTTCAAATCCTACACGATCTCAACTGTTTTTCTCAAGAATAATGCGTTGATTTTGAGATAGGATAATTTGAAGTTGACCCTCAAGTGGGACTAGGGAACCAAGGGGGCTCTAAAGAATTGTGAACCATACCAAAGGGAAAATTTGGACTCTTGACTAAAGCTTATGAACCTGAGATCTGGTAGACACTTAGGCAAGGATAAACAAAGCATTAGATCTTCTGAGGCTAGTGTCAACCATACATCCAAGTCTTGGGCACAACAACTAAGTGGTCATCTTTTACTCAGATCAGACACAAGTGATTCAGAAATGTCTTTTAGTATGGGAAAACCTGCAGGTGGCTCAGGGACTGCCCATCTACAAACACCGGAAGGTCCCTATAAGACACAGTTGGAATATATTCGGACCAACCAATTAGGTGCTCGCATCTATGAGGATGGTCTGAGGCGATCAGTGGTCCAACTCAAAAATCCAGATCAATCCTTTGGACTTGAACACCCGGTGGTCAAGTTCGAAGAGGGGTCATACATTGATAAGGAAGGAACCATGTATGTGGTTACCAACCAACCAGATAGGACCGATGAGTTTGGAAATATCATTCATGAGAATGAGATAGGAGACCTAGAACAAGGAAATATAGGACAAGGACCCCAGACTCCTAGAGGCAAGTCAGTTTTGACCCGAGTGATCACTCCAGACTGGATCCCTCAAGATAACAAAAGCATAGAACTATTTTTGAATAGAGAAACAGAGGAAGCCTTTTGGAGGTTCAAGCCAGATCAACCTAGCCAATTGGGCATAGTTATCATCTATGAATTCAAAGATCCTGAGATACCAGGCAAAGTTGTCTACCTGGATAACACATCAGAGAAAATTTTCTTGGTAACAGAACATGATAGACATGCATATACTTGGAAGAATGAAATGATTTTCCCCCCACCAAGATCCAATGTTTCCCATGGCCTCCAAGGGGTAGGATCATCCCAGGCTCATGAAGCCCAGAGAGAAAGAACTAGAGAGAGACCTGAGGTAAGTTTTGCACACACCGTGGGCAGGAATAGGTCAGGATTTGAAAATGAAAGACCTGAAAGAGAGAGACATCAAGCACATAGGCAACAAAGAGATGAACAGGATTTTCCATTGCTTAGACCCCGGGAGTACCCAAGAACCATTAAACCCAGTCACGTGATCAAGGCAATGAAGAACTATTTCGATGGGACAGGGGATCCTTATGATCATGTGGCCGAGTACAAACAAGTGCTGAGAGCCGAACAAATTGAGGATTGGTTCACCCAGTACGAGGCATTTGGTTTGACCCTTAAAGGCACTGCCTTAGCTTGGTTTCAACCATTGAGTAGAAGCAGCTATCGCGATATAGGTCAACTGTTAGACGAATTCATTGTAGAATTTTCCAAGAGTGGTATCAGGCATAATACATCGTCCCTGATCCATAGTTTCAAGCAGACACCCCAAGAAACAGTGCGACTAGCAGGTAGAAGGTTCAGACAGTACCTAGAAAGATGCCCTGCTCCAGAGCTACCCACACCAGCCAAACAAGTGGCTTTGTTTTTAGATGGCTTACTGAGCACAAAGTTAAGATCCTATGTATACTTGAAAGATCCTAGATCTATAGAAGAGTGTGTGCGGACGTGCATAGACATAGAAGATAACTTGGGTGAGGAGTTAGGATTGTCCAAACTCTACAAAGATTCGGATAGTTCTACGAGTCATACTTCAAAGATCTCCATAGAAATAGAAGAGATAGCTGAGCAAGTTGCCAAGAAGCTGGGAGTCCAAAATAAACAAACACAGAGAGTCACTTCATTGAATCGGTGCTATACTTGCGGAGGTGACCACATGGCTAACGTATGCCCAATGCAAAACCAAAACATTAGAGAAAGGAATGCTCCATATTGCACTATTGAGAGAAAATACACAAACCACACGGCTCAAGATTGTCCCTACAATAGGCAGGCTGTTAGACAAAATTATCAGCAACCTTATCCACAAGGTAGGTATCAGAATCAATACCAACAGCCATATTATAGACCACAACAGCAGTATCAGGTACCATATAGGCCACAACCTGTCTTGGTAAACCAACCACCAGCTCCAGCCAACGTGATTCCAGTCAAGTATGCTGTGGGAGAGGAAAATCCAAATAGAGCTTTGGTGCCACTAACCCCATTGATACCAGATAATGACTCTCATGCTCATAGTTCAGACTACTCCCATGAAGGTAGTCCACATGCTTATTACACAGAGTCACCTGAACATAGCGAGATTTACTCGTATCAATATGAGGCACCGCCTATGGAGCAAAATTGGGAGCCAGAATACTCCAATGTCATGTACACAAATCCTAACCCTAGGCCCCAGTTGAGACAAATGAGACCACAAGCCCCTAGAGGATCTTGTTTCAGATGTCATGGTGACCATTTCATTCGTGACTG
Source organism: Ceratopteris richardii (assembly GCA_020310875.1). Classification (NCBI taxonomy): domain Eukaryota; kingdom Viridiplantae; phylum Streptophyta; class Polypodiopsida; order Polypodiales; family Pteridaceae; genus Ceratopteris; species Ceratopteris richardii. The sequence continues at coordinate 8,112,668 of CM035423.1, forward strand.
TCCCCACCCACCATCTCCGAGTCAAGGACAGGCTATCACAATACAGGCTTTTTGCCCTGATTGTGGCAAAGACCATCTCCCCAGAGATTGTCCAAGAAACCCCTCTAGTGCACCCAAGATTACACCCATTAATGTGGTAGGCTTAGTGGCAGATCCAAGTTCAAGTAGTAGCAATGTGGCTCCTATACAAGCTGTTACTAGAGCACAAGCCTTAAAACAGGATAAACCAGTAGAACAATCAGAGTCGAGTGAATCGGGAGAGCCTAGTAAGAGGAAAACAAGAACATGGAAGGATACCAGAGAAAAGGCCAATCGCAAGTGGAATAAAAAGCTGTCGGAACTAGAAGAAAGCTTAAAAGAAACGAAAACAAAAATAGAAGACATTGCATCTCAAAGCCCCTCGCATGCCGAAACTCCATCCACTCCACCTCATCCCACCCCACCACCCATTGTAAATAGACCACAACCAGGGTCTGTTCTTGCAGATCCAACCCCAGAAGGCTTGGACATGATGTTCAAGGCCTACCAGGCTCGACTTCAAGAAGGGCCTACAGCGGCAAACCTAGACAAGAGTTACCCTAGAGCAGATTTAGAGATTGAACGGATGAAAATGTGCATGAAAATGGTAGAACAAGCTCAAGCCATACTTGAGACTAGTCAAAAGTTCAATCAGACAAACTCTATCAAATCGGATTTGCATTTCCAGGGCTTACTAGAACGATTAGAGCAGTTGGTAAACAAACCACAAGTTTCTCTACCTCCACAGGCTCGGCCAGTTATTGAAAGAGGAAGCTCACCACCAAGGGGAGCTTATGTTCCTAATTCCACGGATGCTGGAATACCTCCTTCTATTCAACAGTACTCTCAAGAGTTCTTGCGGGAAATACAAGAGGAGAAATGGGCCAAGGAGAAAGGTAATTCCCCTCCTATTCCTGAGATTGATGATCTTCATGATCAATTTCCCCAAGACATTCCATCTATTTACGAAGATGAAGCAGAACAAGAAGACGAAAGATTAGATTTTGAATCTAATACCTTAGAAGAACTGCCTCAATTTCTAGGCCCATGGGAATCTGAATCACTCCAGATTAGAGCTCCCACAATACTAGTAAGAAATGAAGACTCAGTGGTTCCAAGGAACACGGATGTCGTGAAGAACACTAAGGTTCAGTGTCATCTCACTGTAGAAGAGTTGCTCAAAGCAAAACCTGAGTTATGGAATCATGTGAAGGATCAGGTCCCAGAACTTGAGTCCAATATGCCAAAAGTAGGCTCTAAGCAAAGGGTACCAGAGATACCTCTAGACAAAATAGGGGACATGTGTGAGGGTGAAGAAGGTAATACTTATCTTCCAATCACCTACCAAGGTTACACAACCAAAGCAATCATAGATTCAGGTGCTGGTGTTGCTATTGCGACCACCTCCTTGTGGAAGCAATGGGGCAAGCCCACATTAAGACCAACTAGAATGAAGCTTCAAATGGCTGATGGTCATTTTGAAAGACCTCTAGGATTGCTAGAAGGGATCACTCTAACCACTTGTGGTGTAGAGTTTGAGCACACATTTGCTATATGTGACTTTGAGAAAAATAATGTCTTTGAGATGATCCTAGGAAGACCCTTCCTACGACAATTGCAAATAGTACAGGATTGGGGAACTAACTCCTTGTACTTACAGCACTTAGGGGTCACCACTAAGGTCAATTTGAAGGATTACACCTTCAGAGATGTACCACCCCTACAGTGGAATTCTATCCACAAAGCGAAAGAAGATTCCATCTCTGTGCATTCTGAAAGTTCACCTGATCCATCATGGCTGCATGAAGATACTCATTTGTGGATGTGCAAGGTCGCAAAGGAAGAGGAAAAACGTTTAAAGGCAAGAGAAGAAGGAACTTCGCTAGGAGATAGACCAGTTAGGGACCCAGCCTACACACCGATGATCTTTCCAGATGAGGAGTTCGAGCCTCATGGCTGGCCAGAAATCTTAGCCACCATGGACATTGCTGTCAATGAGGAACAATGGACACCTCATTGTGATGAGGAGGGTTATGATGTCTCAGTGTTCATGTGTCAACCTTTGCTAGAAGAATGTGACCCTAGTGATGTCATAGAAGAAGAAGAGAATGACGATGATTTGGAGTCTATTGTGATGGATAGTTGCTTTAACTCAGAGCAGCACTATCTAGAAGATATAGGAGTGTTCACCCAGAAAGAAGAAGAACCTCTCACAAGTATTAAAACAGTAAACTCAAAGGATGGAAGTGAGAGTAGTCAAAAGAAAAAGAAAAGAAAAGCAATGAAACAAGAAAAGGAGGAATCATTGTTTGAAGTACCAGAAAACTTCAAGAAATATGAAGTTGACGACCGCAAAATTCTGGTACGAATGCCTAAGAGAGAGGCCATCATAGGAGAATCATATGATAATAAAGAAAAGACCAAGAAGATTGTAGTGACCATTGAAGAGAACGAAGAGAGAGGCACATATATAGGAGATGATCTAAGTGCAAGAGAAGAAATGGAGCTCATAGCTCTATTAAGGGAATATAGGGATGTGTTTGCATGGCACTATAGAGACTTGAAAGGGGTAGATCCAAGAATTTGTTCTCATACTATCCCCATGACTGCTGATGCTAAGCCCACCAAACAGAAGCCCTACACATATAATGATACCTATGCAGCCAAAATCAAAGAAGAAATTGATAGGTTGATTGAGGCTGGATTCATCTATGAGATTGAGCATACCGAATGGGTGTCCCCCATTGTTGTGGTACCCAAGAAGAACGGGAAGTTGCGAGTGTGTATTAACCTTAAAAAAGTTAATGCCGCTACGATTAGAGATAGTTATCCACTTCCAATCACAGAACACCTATTGGAGCGTGTTGCAGGCAAGGAAGTTTATAGCTTCCTTGATGGATTTTCAGGTTACAATCAAGTAGCCATTGCCCCAGAAGATCAACACAAAACAGCTTTTGCTACAGAGTGGGGAATCTTTGCATTTCGGGTGATGCCATTTGGGCTCACCAATGCACCTGCAACATTCCAAAGGCTCATGTGTCATGTCTTCAAAGAGTTCTTGCGAAAGAGCTTAGAAGTGTATGTGGATGATTTATGTGCTCATTCCCAAGAAAGAAGGGTTCACATCCCTGAACTCAGACAAATCTTCAACAAGTGTAGAGAATATCGAGTGTGTCTGAACCCAGAAAAGTGTGTGTTCATGGTGCGTCAAGGTAAAATCCTCGGTCATATTGTTTCTAAGAATGGAATCTCAACGGATGAAGATAAGGTACGAGCCATAGCGGAGCTGCCAAGGCCAAGGAATGTTAAAGAGGTACAAGCCTTTATGGGCCATTGTGGATATTACCGTAGGTTTATCCACATGTACGCGATCATAGCTAGACCCCTTTATGCCTTGTTGTCTAATTTTGAGTGGAACGACGAATGCGAGAATTCTTTCAATGAACTGAAGAAACGTTTGTGCACAGCACCAATACTGACCACTCCTGATTGGAATAAACCATTCCATGTCCATGTGGATGCATCCAATCATGCCATAGGATGTGTGCTGGCACAACCCACAGGTGAAGGGAATTTAGATTTGCCCATCGCATACGCTAGTAGACAACTAAACCCAGCCGAAAGAAATTATACCACAACCGAGCGAGAAGGGTTAGGCATGGTATATGCTGTAAAGAAGTTTAGACACTATTTATTGGCTAACAAGTTCAAGTTCTTCACTGATCATCAAGCTTTGTTATATTTGGTCAATAAACCTTGCAATACTGGACGCTTAGTAAGATGGTTCCTCTTACTAATGGAGTACGACTTTGAAGTTGTTGTCAGGAAAGGTAGAACCCACCTTCGGGCAGATCACCTTTCTCGCATTACTTCAGGAGAGTCACCACAAGGAGTGTCTGATGAACTACCTGATGCTTATCTGTTCAATTTGGAAGTTGTTCCTAAATGGGCAAATAAGTTGGTACCAGTCCTAACCTTCGGCCCTGTAAATAAGACTGTGAAAACATCACAAGAAGAAATCGTAAAATCACAAAAATATCACATATTGGCAGGAAGCATGTATAAACAAGATACTGAGGGTGTATTAGCTTGTTGTGTCGAGGATGATGAACATAGTAGTTGGTTGCAGCAAGCTCATGAGGGATTGCTAGGAAATCACTATTCTAAACAACGAACGTTGCAGAATTTGAAACGTTTAGGAGTGTATTGGCCTAGCATGGACAAAGAAATACATGAGTGGATCAAGAATTGTCCAATGTGTAGAGAGAAACCACCAGTGGAGCATGCGACCCTTTATCAAGTATCATTAATTCCAGATTGGAGTACTCCATTGGTAGAGTTTATGAGATCGGGAAGATTACCCAAAGAGGCCAGTCTAGCAAGAAGACGAAATATGGAGCAAGAGGCTCAAGGCTATGCCTTAGTAGGAGAAAACCTATACCGAAGAGGTAAAGATGGTTACTTAAGACTGTGCGTTCATGAATCAGACTATTTAAGGGTCTTAGAGACTGCACACAGTGGTGTTGCAGGTGGACATTTTGGCCCTGACCGAGTGATTAAAACCATTCTATTCTCAGGACTTTGGTGGCCCACTCTTCATATGGACGCACATACCTATGTGAAGAAATGTGACACTTGCCAACGTGCACAATATCCAGTGAGAAAAGACGAGATGCCCTTGAGGCCAATGATGGGAGGACGTGCATTTTCGAAGTGGGGCATAGACTTCATAGGTCCTATTAACCCCCCAGCTAGAAACTCCCATGCAGAGTACATCATTGTAGCCACAGATTACCTTACAAAGTGGGTAGAAGTCAAAGCCACAACAAAGAATGATGCTCAGACTACGGCTAAGTTCTTATTCGAGAATGTGTTCACGAGATATGGACTACCAATAGAGTTGGTGAGCGATAGAGGCACACACTTCTTGAATGAAGTCATTGAAAATCTTCTCCAAGAATTCTTGGTGATACATAAGAAATCCGCCCCCTATCATCCACAAGCCAACGGACAAGCCGAGAGTACCAATAAGATCCTCTGTAACGTATTGACAAAATTGGTAAATAATAAACGCTCTGATTGGGACAAACAACTTCATCATGCTGTTTGGGCTTATCGAGTTGCCTACAAAACGGTACTCAACGCCACCCCATTTCAGATGGTCTTCGGACAGAACGCTGTGCTACCATTAGATTTCTTAATCCCTGCCTTAAAAGTAGCACAAGAGTATGAGTGGAATGGGCATGAATTGTCCTCTAGGATCTTTGATCTCGAACGCTTGGGTGAAACGAGGCTACGAGCGGCAGCAGGCATCTACGCTGCAAAGAAGAGGCAAAAGGCATACTTTGATGCACACATCAAGGATAAGGGATTGAAAGAGGGAGATCTAGTGTTGGTATACACACTAAAACAACATGCCCGTAAGTTGGAAAAAAGAGGTTATGGACCCATGATCATTAATAGAATTTCCACTAGTGGTGCAGTTCAGTTGGCCACTCTAGAAGGAGATATCTTGCCAAACTATATTAGTGGCTGTAGAGTCAAGCTATATCAAGAACCTCTTACTGAGGATATGCTAATGAGACTCAACACTGCGAAGAAGCGAAAAGAAGAAGAGTTAAGAGTGAGAGAAGAAGCACAAGAAGAGGCCAGAGAGCGTATTAGGCAAAATAAGTTAAGGCGATTAGGCCTAGATGTCAACTCAAAAGCCCCAAAATATCACATGGATATGTGTCAAAAGTCAGGCATTGCGACTTCTCAGGTCATTGACCGAAGACCCTTTGTGACCATAGAGATAGGACAAGGGAAGGGTGCAAGGACGGTGAAAGCATTGATTGACTCAGGTGCAGCAAGTAGTGCAGTTAAACTTTCCTACTGCCAAGACTTGGGGTTGAACATCAATCCCATAGAAGCTTATCTCATAGGATTGGGAGGTGTGGAAACCCCTTGTTTGGGCGAGGTGGAACTTCCCATCTACCTTCAAGATGTTCCAATGAAAGTCAAAGCGCTAGTATGTCAAGATGAGAACCTTACAGAACCACTTGTCTTGGGTCAAGATTGGATCTATGACCATGCAGTTAACTTAAACCTAAGAAGTCAAATTCTTCAAGTTTGGGTACATGAACAATGCATTACATTAGAATTAGAGAACTGCATGCTCCTAGATCATGGCACCACACACTCTCTTAGTTCTTCCAAGGCTAATCATATGAAAGAAGATGTTGTATGTGTCCAAAGCTCTATGATGCAGAAGGAGTCAGTCGTGGAAGACCAGGTTCGAAGGCGGGTGGATCTTTCTTCTTCTCCAAAGACTCAAGTAGCCACAGTAGTGAGCCCACCACACAAGCAAACACCACCGTTCACGACAACTGCTACATCAAATAGAAAGACACCATTCGGTAAAAAAGCGGTTCCGAGCATGAAGCAGATCTGGGTACGCAAAGGAGAGCAACCACCAGCCTTACCCCCACAAATCCCATCCATGCACACTAACCAGGCCAGAAGACGAAGGAAGCAGCTCAGACAAGCTCCATCACAAGATATCCAACAAGTTTGGGTGCCTAAGAAGTTAGCTGCAGCTCAACAAGGGCAATTACAGATGTGGGTACCTAAGAAGATCCTATACCCACAACAACCTTTGTTCTCCCACATGCAAAAGGTTTCAACAAAGAAGCCAAAAAGAGAAAAGGGTAAGAACCACGTACAGAGACCAAAGGAAGATCAAATCAGCTCTTCAACATTAGTAGGAAGACATGCAAAAAGGATATGGGTTTGGAAGCCAAAAGTGCAAGTAGCCTCCACCGAACCAAAGCATCAACCACACTGGATACCACAGTTCAGAAAGCATCCAAAGAGGAAGACGCCTGAAGTGACCTCTACAGTGCCAAATGATGTTCTAAAATGGACTCCAATAAGGAGGATTACATCAGTTCGAGACTCAATGGATACCTCCACCAAGGTCGGCATTAATCTCCACAAATAACATCGAAAGCCTCGAACGAGCAACAACCATGTGCTCCTTGCACAACCCTGTCTTTTGCACCATGTAGGTCATGCATTTCCAAAGTATGCATTAATATAGGGCCACATTACACGGCCGTGCATAGACACACTGGAGAATCCCATGCACAAGAGCACAGTGACATATGACGAACATTTCTATTGATACTAATTTTTGTGTTCTTGTTTTGTGATATCCTGTTCCTCTAAAAAAAAAAAAAAAAAAAAAAAAAAAAAAAAAAAAAAAAAAAAAAAAAAAAAAAAAAAAAAGTGCGAGAGAACTTGTTCCCAGGTTTGGCTTATGAAACATGAATGAGTCATGCTTAGTTGAAGGTGGAACTGTTGATTACTAGGCATTTATCAATTTGGATAAAAGTGTGCCTCGGCCAGCAGAATGAAGAGCTTGAAGGTCCGCAAATTGAGAGATGCTTAACTACTGTATGTACAAGAGCATCCAAGGAGATATCTGCAAGGGGTAGTTCTGGTACCCTGCAAATCCTTATATGTATACTGGGTGAGAAGACTCCTGCTTATGGTGAGCTAAAGAGAATATGTAAAACTCAGCTTGGTGTAGTTACCCAATGTTGTTTGTCAAAGAATATACAGAAATTCAATTCTCAGTATTGGCAAATGTTGCTTTGAAAATCAATGCAAAGGTGGGTGGTAGGAATAACAACTTGGCTTTGGAGCTCCCACAGCTATGTGGCATATTCAAGCGACCCACGATTATAATTGGTGCTGATGTGACTCATCCCAATCCAGGGGATGATTCCAGTCCTTCAATTGCAGCTGTGGTAGCCAATGGGGATTGGCCATCAGCAGTAAAAGATGTTGCAACTGTCCGAGCCCAAGCTCATCGTGAAGAAATGATTGCACAATTGAAGGATATGGTGAAGGAGCTCTGGAGTAAATTTTGTGACAAGGTTAATGTTCGTCCTGAGCGCATAATTATGTTCAGAGATGGGGTAAGTGAGGGCCAGTTTGATGCAGTCCTGCAGTGTGAGGTGCATGCATTGAAAGAAGCCATGTTGGAACTGGGAGGGTCTTGCTACACTCCTCAAATCACATGGGTTGTTATTCAAAAGCGACACCATACGAGACTCTTTTCTGCAGATAATAACAAGAATGTTCTTTCCTGAACCAGTATGGAACAGTAGCACTGGTGAATGGTCTATGTCAATCAGCATGGTAATCTCTTAGAAACCGGCACGTGTCCAATATTCCTCTGAGTGTCAATATAGGGAAGTGAACGTGCATGAGCCAAGCTCAGAAATGCACACTGTTAGTGACAAATGTTGCTTTGAAAAGAGGAGAGGGGATCCACCACTCAAAAGATCTCATCAGTGGACAATCAACATGGACATTCATCAACAAGGTGCCATCCCAAAGGCTGAGTGTACCACACGAAGAGGCAAACATCCATCAACCTTCGCCATGGTAAGTATCTTTACTCTGGAAACACCATAACCATGATAGTTTAGGAAACCTCTTCGTCAGCATACCCTTGAGCACTTAGCTCAAGACCCGCAATTTTTGCACCATACTTTTTCCAATGCATCTTCCACGTAAGCATGCGTAGGGCTACATTACAAGGCCGTGCACAAGGCACATACTTTTTTCAACCCATGCACGAACACACTCACCCATCACTCAATATGGGTTATGAGTACTTGGCTTGACTACTATGAAGATCAACTTTGGAAGATCTAGAAAACATCAAAGGAGACTCACAACGACACAGTCATGCTGGAATACAAGGCAGAAGCACCTACCAAGAGACTACAACCTGCAAAGACTCACAGTGATAGATGAAGAACGTCGGACGACTTGTGTTCATACAGAAGGGACACTCCCTCTCAAGGCACTACTTGGCACAATCACTACAACAAGGGTCTGTCAGGGACGACAGACTCGAGAGGGGGGGGAGTGTTGAAGCTCAAGGTCAAGGACAAAGCATGGAAGCACATCAAAGAAGTGGACATAGAAGAAGAGAGAGCAAGTAGGGAGCTCCAAGAAGCGTATGTCAAATTTTCAGAAGAATCCCCTACAAAAATAGTGATTTTCATCACTAGAAACCATTGTAAATACCATTATCTATTTTTAGTAACTCCATTTTGTTCAAGCCGAGGAGTCCTCGAGCTTGAGGAGTATTAGAAGTACCATCGTACCAATTTTCATAATTTTTAGACTTCGTTTGAGCCCTCAAATAAGCCCTGGAACCTAATTTTTAACTAGGCCGGACACTAGGTCTGGACAGGGCCAAAACTAGTCAAAAAACTATAAAAAGAGCTAGAGAACTCATTTTTGAGGGGAGCTTGTTAGAGAATAGAACTTTTGTAAGAGAACTCTTTTGCAATCTAAGCTTTCCATTGTTCCTCTCTTTGATCTTACTTTGTGCGCGTGTGTGTGTATGTGTGTGCATGTTTGTGGGCTTTCACTCACGCACTTGCGCCTTCACTTGCTCGTGGTCTTCATACCGGTCCTCACGTCTCCGCGGATTGACAATTAAAGGAGGTGGTGCTTACGCTTGAGCTACAAGGGGGGTGCCTAAAATCAAGTGGTCCATCTGCCAGCCACAGAGATAGTGGGGGACTTGGTATCTTGGACATTGGGTGCATGGCTAACAAACTGGCGGCCAAATGGATGCTTAAGGCTTGGTGCAATGGGGAGGCCTCATGGGCTAAGTTGATCTTCAGAAACAAGAATGAGTTGGCTCTCATGGGTTTCCCAAATTGGAAGAATCTTGACATCTTGACCTTGCTGTTTTCCCCGATCCACGTCTTCTCGAAAGGCTCTAATCTCGTGAGCTCCCTATGGAAGAGTTGGAATAAAGTCAGAAGCTACATAAGAATAAGTGAAGACTGGAAGTGGGTGGCCGGTATCAGGCCAAACGACTCTATCTGGTTTCCGATCCATGGCATCCGGAGTGTGGAATCTTGGAACATTCAAAATGCCAAGAAGCTATGGAACAAAGGCTTCAAAAAATGGAAACATCTCTGGAAACAAGACACCAACCGCTGGATCAACTTCGAGGACATTGACCCTTGCGTCAACATCTCGTATGAAGAATGGAACATTTTGCAAAGCAGATGTATCGCCTGGGACCGACACAAAGTTCGCCTTCTCATGGGACACGACACGTCGAGCTCGCTTGGTCTCAAATGGCACAATGGGAACAGCATATCGAAAATCCCGAACATCAAAGAAACGATTGACTATCAGGTTAACCTCAACAAGAAGTGGTGCCTGTCATGGACGCAGCTTCGTTGGGACATGAAGTTCATGGCCATCTGGCACCCCCTCATAGAAATAAAAAAGTTTGTCCTCTTATGGCAAATTCTTCATCATGGAATCTGGACCAACCTTAAGGCTAGCAAAGTTTGTGGGATTCCTCCCTGGTGCAAACGCTGCTACCGGTCTATCGAAGATGTTTCACACATCTTCTTTACCTGCCCCAACTCCAATAGACTCTGGCAAACAGTTGGAAAGAAAATTAGACTTCAGAAACAACTTAGTTGGCAGCAAGCCCTGCTGGGAGAAGCGATCGGTTGCTCCGCGACTCTCTGGAACGCCATCAGAGGTGAGGTCCTATGGAAAATCTGGCGGGAAAGATGTGCTTTCAACTTCGGTGACTCCCCCAAAGAGTGGTCAATTGAGAAATCGCTATTCCTCCTTGGCAAAAGGATTGTTAACTGTAAGAAATCCCCCCCCTTCAGGCATCATCAAGTACTCCTTTTGATCAATAACAAGCTTAAACCCAAATGGGCCCCGCACGAGTGTGATGAGAGGGTGATTAACCTTCTTTGTAATGCCATATAAGCTCTATAAAAGCTTCCCCTGCTTTGTGGGATTTGGGGGGTCCCGTGGGCACTAGTCCCCTTCTCTCTCTTGTACTTTTCTTTATTTAATTCAAGTCCGGGAGAGTAGGCTAACGCCGAACTTCCTTTATATTAAAAAAAAAATATATGCTCCTTCACGTCTTTATTTGCGGATTCGATGCCGCAATCTCTGTATGAGATTCTACATGTAGCGTCGAGTAAACATCAATGGACACTTTTTATCTTGGACGTCCGATGAGCTTTGTTATATCTGTTCGGATATAGCAGCTGAAGTATACTCTGATATAAGCTTCTTCTTGTATCATCAAATTAGCAAAAGATTCTTTGGCGCCTACAAACATGTGCGTAGATCAGAAATCGATCAGTGTACAGAGTATTGGCAATAGGTTTACCTAGCCAAATTTTACTTCCATATGAGATGATGACTGCTAGCTTACTCTGCTATAAATATATCGTGCTGATTTGAATGTTTAATTATATTTTCAGTATATAAATTCTACGATCTCCTTCACTACAGCGCCCAACCGGGGTCGAACCTATAACCTGTGGGATTATTAACGATTGCTCTACCAGTGAGCTATAGGATGGTGATCGGAACGTTTCTATACACTTATCAATATATTGTTTATCATCCAATCTAAGAAGCAGAAAATGGACCGGAGTCGTTCATCCAACCTTTCCCAAAATCCATTCTGTCCACAATAGCAGCCACCTTTGTCTTGCTTGTTATCAGCCATTACTAGACAAGACATGAGTACCAAACATTTTGTCATGTACATCATGTTAAAACCAAAAGAGGATTTCTTTGGTCTACCAAGGAGGCAACAAGAGAAGCACAAGGCAAGCTTTCCAGAGAGTGGCTCTCTGGACTCGAACCCGTAACCTCTGCAAAAACGAGAACCAGTTTAGACATACATCTATACTTATATGTATGAGATCAAAGCAATATATGGTTGATATCGGTTTCAAACCCATAGTTGAGTAGTAAGCATCTCCCAACCTGACGGTTTGCTTTTTCCAAGTATTTTCAAGGATGAAAGGAGCACAATTGATGTTTGATTATCACACAAAGCAAAAGATCAGAGGATTGAAGCCGATTATGAGCATGGCCATAAAGGTTGGATCTTCCCAAGGATCAATGGAAGGACGTAGCTAATTGCGAGATAAGTATTTTCCAAGTTACTGATTGGTTTCAATATTTATTTTTTGCTCTGTGCTTTCATGTAGGACACATTTTTATCATTGAAGTATAGAAGTAAACTTCATTTTTGATAATCTTGATGCAAATCATTGAAAGCTAAATGAAAGAGCAGAAATATATTGAAACACTCATTAAGCACAAGTATGCATCTACGAAAGATTGTTGGTGCATCTCTTCTTTCAAAAGAATGTTTTTAGGCACCTTACACATTTTCTTCTTGCTTGCAAAAGGAATAGGAGCACTCAAATCTGTGCACATGTATATTTATAACCTTTTGTAAGGTAGAGGATAGATTTTTTGTGCATGGATGATTGGATGCACACATGTCAAGATCAAGAATTGCTTGAATTAGGTTTGATGCATGAAAGGAGAATGCCAACACGTGCATGCACTCACATGCATTTGCATGAAAGAATAGGCATTTGTATAAGCATGACTATTCGTTAAGTAGTTGAATAATTAACATGGTAAGGATGCAAAGTGCCAAGAAAAACTATGAAGCTTTTATAAAGTTTTTGTTTGATTTCATCCCAAGGAGTGATGGAAATCAAAAGTTGAACCTTAGCATCAATTGAACTTTGATGTTCAATAGGAGGATGTTAGGTCTAGATGCAAAGTTTTCAAAAAAAAAAAAAAGCATAGAAACTTTATTAAGCACTTTTCTAAGAATGAGAAAAATATACTTGGTTTTGTTTAAGATAAATAGAGCTTAATGAAGAAACCCAAGTAATCTTTAGGAATCAAGATATTTTCTGAAAAGATATTCTTTAGGAATTAAGCTACTTCCTAAAAGTTAAGCCAATAAAGGAAATAGCCTACTTAACTATTTCCTTAGTTAAAAAAGGAATATCTTTTGGACAAGCAATAAAGTCTTAAGTCTTGTTCTTGTTCAATAGTCAAGATTTCTTTTAGAAAGATGATTCCAATAAAACTAAGGATTCCAAGATGAGTCATTGGCTTAGTATTACTTGAATCCTTGGTAGGAATCTAAAATTCTTGAAAGAAATATATCTTCCTAGATGTGAGACTAGAATCTTTCAAGTCAATTTGATAGCTAGTAGTTCCCAGCAGTTTGTAAACCATCAGTATTGGTACTTAAGTCCAAATATTGATATAGCCTAAAGGTGTATCAAAGATTCTCAGCTTTTGAATCTGAGAGCTATCAGTGTATGCCTGGACTTAAGAGGGGGAAAGATATCTAAAAGCCCATTGGTAAGCAAACTAACTTTTAATAGTTCAAGAGATCTTAAGGATAAATACTAAGTCTTTATTTAAGTTGCAAGATCAACCAAACTTGATCAAGCTTGGTCATGATTGCCCAAGAACATGCGATCAGAACTACTTTGTAGATTGCCCAAGCATTGGCAATACAAATTCCTTTTAGGAATCATTCACTCAGGTTCCATATATCCAATGGAAAAAAGTGAATAGAGTAAGTTGTTACAAGTCTGAACAGAGTGAAGAAATTCCAAGAATGTAGTCTACAACCGTGAAGATGGTGCTTAAGTCTGTGGAAGGTAAAACATAATGTTTATCTATCCTTAAAAGGATTTTGGTACAAATCCAGAAAGCATGAGCGGAGGCTTAATACTTAAGCAATAGAGAGATTCCTGTAAAGTCCTAGCTAGGATAGGTACCTAAAGCATTAGTAAAGAAAGGAATCTAAAGACAAGAAGTCAAAAGCTCTTGTCACTACAAATTGGTCAAGGATAAACCAATTGAACTTGAATTTATGAAAATTCAAGTACTTGGAATTCTGATTGGTTTTCATTTGAAAACCCTAGTAAAGAAGGATGGATGTTCCATCAAAAGGTTTTCAAGTTCCCAAAGGAATGCACAAGATTGTGAAACGATCATGTGAAGGGATCAAAACCTAGAAAATATAGTTAGAGGTAATGCCTAAAACTTCAAAAATTCTCATAAAGAATACAAGGAAGAAGGTACTCTATCAAGATATGTTTAGACTTTAGGATAAGAATCACCCACATATTAATGTGAATATAAAATAGGGTGGTATGGGACACCAGATTTTATACTGAGATTGATGTAGGAAAGATGGTATGGGACATTGGACTGTGGGATGATAATTATCTTTTATTCCTAGATTGGATTTTGAAGTTAGATTTGATCCTCAAGGGAATTAAAACTTCAAAGAAGGAGTTTAAATTCAAGGAGGATAAAAGTAGTATCTCAAAGATATTTCAAGAGAGCTTCAAGATCAAGGAAACAAAAGATATGAAGTAAGTAACTTCTAAGATCTTCTTGAAAACACTTCAAGATAAAGTGTTGTTAATTCAGAAATATTTCATAAATTTCTCAAAGAAGTTGGACTTTGATTTTGAGTTGATCTTTTCAACCAAGGATTTGATTAAGTCAAGCATCAAGTTCCTAGTGTAATTTGGTAAATTCACTCTTTTGACTCAAAGAAATGCACAAGAATTGCATTCCCAGTAAGGAGTCAGAAAGACTAAATGTGACCTGAACGTAGCCTCAAGTGAAGCATTATTTGACTATAAAACTCATCAACAGAACCTCAATGGGTCGACACACTGATGTTGGTTACCACACTAGTATTTTGTGGTTGGATGATGTTTTTGATCTGCTTTGAATCTTTTTGAGAATCGGGATTATTTATCTTACAGATAGAAAAAAATGCTTCAATATCCTGTTGAAATAAATCTTTGAGAAGTAAAAGTCTTGGGTCATCTAGACTTTTACTCATAGCAAGTTTACGTGTATTCAAAGTATGAATTGGTTGTACAGAGTTTTAGTTATTTCTTTCCGCTTTCGAAATCTTTTGGAATTGGCTCAAATATGGTATCTGATTCCTTTTGTAAAAGACCAGGGTTAGCCGGTTAGAACTAGATAACTAAATTGAACATCCTAGATAGATGTTATGTACAAGAACCTTTTCAATCTTCAAAAGGTAATAAGTCTAAATGGACTTGTTTATTTGAGTTTGCTTCAAGTTATAGCATAAATGATTTTCTAGAGTCTAGTATACTCTAGAATAGAGAAGTTAGGAATTGCTCATCAGATTGGAAGTTCCCAAGAATTTCTACCTCAAGTCTTTCAGAAAGTGTCCTACGATGGACAATTTTCCTTTTGAATTTGAATTGGTCAATTTATAGTACGGTTGACTCAAAGTAAATGGTAAACTATCTCCTACAGTTTACATAGGAGTTTTTAACCCATTTGGACAAAGTAGTCCTCTAGTCGGGTGAGAAAATCAAGTAACTATTGGATAAGAGTAAACCATTGAACAAACATCCAAGTTAGATTTTTGAGACAACCAAACGTTAAGTGCTCCAAATCAAATTCAAGTGATTCAAGAGTTCTCAAAGTCTTGCGAGGGATAAGAATCCCGCCTCCTTACTAAGCCCATGCACTAGTCATGCCCAAAAATAGACTAGTAGTTTGAATCCACCTAGTTCACATGTTTGTGCCTAGATCGCATATCAAGAAACTGTAAATTGGTCAGGGATGTTTTTAGATCCACCCTTATTATTCATTCACTAGTTTGTACATTGATCAGTTCATCAAAGTGTAAAGGGAGAAAGTGTTTTGAATCATTTGGACATGGATGCCACCACAGAGATGAGACATGTTCTTCCAGTTTTAGAACATGACCATGTTCTTCCAGTTTTAGAACATGAGGCTCGAGGGTTTCCTATAGTATGTATATAGCTCTATTTTCAAGGACGAAAATATTTTTCAAGGGGGAAAGAATGTAATAAAGTAACTCTATGATCTAGGGCTCTGATCGGTTCAGACGGATCTAAAATCGGACACCGTTTGGTCATCCGTGTGTATGACCAAAGATCTCAAGTTTAGACTTACTAGGAGGTCTTGTGCTCTTGTGAATAAGTGATCCACTTAGCTTAGTGGTCAATTCTCAAGGATGTGAAGGAGGAGGTCTTGGGTTCAATCCCCATGGAACATGGGAAGAGTATTTTTCCCAAAGAGATCTAGAGCCTTCTAGAAGCATCCACTTGAGTTAACTCGAGTTGACGGGGACACTTGGCACACATGCAGTTATATGGCCGACACATGACTGGCTAGTATCCACCTTCCCAAGAAGGCAGTCGCTTGGAGAGAGCTATATATAGAGGCATTTGGTTGGGAGGAGAGTCACCTCTCAAGCACGTGGTGGTCGTAATACTCATTCTCTTACATGTACCATCTATTACCAAGAATTTGATGAGGTTGGACAGATTGTGGAAAAGGGTTTGCAGGTTAGATTCAACCAATATGGAGCATTTGTGAAGGATCCCAAGCATGGGTTCAAGAGAATTGCCAAAGGAGAAAAGACAGAGGTGAGATGGAGGAGGTGAGTACTTCTCAAATGAATTTGATGCATTCTTGCAGGACAGAGGAATCAAGAGAGAAATCACAACAAGGTACACCCCTGAGCAAAATGGGGTGGCAGAGAGGAGAAATAGATTAATTGTTGAAACAGCTAGGTCAATGTTGAATGAGAAAAAATTACCTTACTACTTGTGGGCAGAGAGTGTATCTACTGCCACTTATCTTGTAAACAGGTTACCATCCAAATCACTTGATGGGATGACCCCATATGAAGCATGGCATGGTAGGAGACCTTCACTTGACCACTGCAGGATTTTTGGATGTATAGCTTATGTGCATATTCCTTCTCAGATAAGAGGTAAGCTAGACCCTAAGGCAGAGAAGTGCATCTTCATAGGGTATGATCTAAATCATAAAGGATACAGGTTCTACAATCCTTCAAGCAAGGGATCAATGGTCAGTAGAGATGTTTTCTTTGATGAAAATGACTCTTGGTTTGATAGTGAATGCAAGAAAGTAAAACTACCTTATGACTTGGAAGAGGAGTTTCCAAGCCTCACTAAGGAGGAACCTACTGAGAATGAAGATACCAATTCAGATGATGAGGACATCATTAATCTTGAAGAGTTCAAGGCATGGAAGTCCAAAGGAAAAGTCAAGATGAAGAAGTTGGAGGATATACCTGAATCATCCAACCAAGCAACCAGAAGATCACAAAGGGAGAGCAAGAAGCCAATTAGATATGGGTATGACACTTCCCTAGTTACTAAAAACTTTGTTTATCTTGCAAAAGATCTCTCAATTGAAGAACCAGCAACATATGAAGAGGCAAAGGCCAAGACAGAATGGAAAAAAGCTATGGATGAGGAGATTGAAGCACTCAAGGAGAATGATACTTGGGAACTAGTACCAAAGGAGTCTATGAAGGTAATTGGCTCTAGGTGGTATAAGATCAAAAGGCATTCTGATGGGTCAATAAGCAGGTACAAAGCTAGACTTGTGGTTAAGGGTTTTTGCACAAACCCAAGGAATTGATTATGAACAAACTTTCTCACTTGTGGCCAAAATGCCTACCATCAGGGTATTGGTAAGTGTGGGTGCATCAAAGAATTGGAACTTGTATCAGTTGGATGTAAAGAAATGCTTTTTTGAATGGCTGGATTTCAGAGGAGGTATACATGTCTCAACCTCCTGGCTATGAGCATCCAAACAAGGTAACATATGTATGTAAATTGAACAAAGCTCTTTATGGATTGAAGCAGGCACCTAGGGCATGGAACCATAGGTTGACCACATACCTTCAAGATCAAGGTTTTGTCATGAGTAAAGCAGATACTTCTCTGTTCATCAAGAGAAGTAATTCGAAGGTAATATACCTATGTGTGTATGTTGATGATATCATACTTAGAGGTAATGATCCTAATGGGATCAAGCAGATCAAAAATCAGATGATGAAGGAATTCAAAATTAGTGACCTTGGATCACTAAAATATTGTCTTGGACTTGAGTTAGTCTATACTAACTCTGGAATTTACATTACTCAGAGAAAGTATATACAGGATATGTTGAAGAAGTTTCATTTGCAGGATGCCAAAGTTGCAAGTACTCCAATGGAGGTAAACCTAAAATTAAGTGCTCATGAAGGTGATGTACTTGAGGACATTGCAGGTTATCAAAGCATAGTGGGAAGCTTGACCTATGCTACCTTGACAAGGATAGACATTGCTTATGGAGTAAGTGTGCTAAGTCAATTTATGCACAAGCCTAGGGCACCTCACTTGGAGGCTACCGAAAGGATCTTGAAGTACCTTAAGGGTACTTCAACATCATGGTTTGTATTTGCCTTATACATCAGACTTGGACATTAAGATCTATTCAGATGTAGATTGGGCAGGATGCAAAGATGATAGGAGGAGTACCTTAGGATACTTATCATTTGCAGGTGATAATCCAATATCATGGTCATCAAAGAAGGAACCTACTGTTGCTTTATCTTCTACAGAGGCAGAGTATAGAGGATTGGCCAATGCTACTCAAGAGGCCATATGGATCAGATTATTGTATACAAAGTTAAGTTTAGATACAACATCTCCAATGATTTTTGGAGATAATACCAGCTCACTACATCTTGCAGCTAATCGTATTTATCATATTAGGACCAAGCATATAGAGGTCCACTAGCATTATGTGAGAGAGAAGCTATTGAGAAAGGATATTCAGTTGACTTATGTATCAACTAATATGCAATGTGCAGACTTGTTGACTAAAGCATTAGATGGTACAAAACTCTGTAGGTTTTTGTCAATGATTGTACTGTAGGATATTCATGAAGATTGAAGATGAAGACCAAGCCTAAATGTTTGGCTTGAAGGGGAGTTGTTGGTGCAAATCACTATCACGATAGATGATGTCCCTCGTATATCATCTATCACATATTTTGGTATGTCATGACTGAAGGTGTCTACTACAATAGATGGTCTCTATCATGAGGGGTCATCTTTTAGGATAGACGAGTGTCTATCATAATAGATAAGTGTCCATCATCTATCGTCTATCATGGATTTGGTTTATGATGATATATGGGTGTCTATCACGATAGATGCATCTCTCATGATAGACAGTGTCTATCCTGATAGATGTTTCTCCATCGTCTATCGTCCATCATCTATTATTTGTCATCTATCGTCTATCATCTATTATCTGTCATCTATCTTCTATCATCCGTCATCTATCATCCATTTTCTATCATCTATCATGGATTTTCTCTATCACCATAGACCAAAAAAGTGCAATTTTTCTAGATGTTTCTAGTGATTTGGGATGATCTAGTTGTGCACTCTATCATGCCTAGCATGCAATCAAGGAATACCGTACTTTTTTGTCTATCATGTGAACGTCTTGATCAACATGCAGAGATCTGACACACCTTAAGATGTTGTTGGAGATTGTAGTACTGTTGGAACCGGCAATAGATGCTCACAGACACACAAAAGTTGAATACACACAATTGCTCTCTCACTTCTCTCACAATGGAAACGAATGAAATGAAGATGATATGGAGATATAATCAAAAAACTAAAATTTTTGCAAAGAAGGAGATGAAAGGAGAGGAATGGAGATGGAGATGGTGATGGAGTAGCAAAGTAAAGAAAAGTAAATAAAAGTAAAGAAAATACCAAATTACTTACCATTCGAACATCAAATCTCTATGTGTTATCATCACGTTCTCATCCTCGAAGCTCACTCCTCGGCAACGGTGCCAAATTTGGTGTCACTCTAGCATAATGGCAAGCATCAACTTGAGGTCGAGATGGCTCCGAAACTTCGATCTGACAAAAATGAGTGACCCTCAAGGGATAACTCATGAAAATGTTTTGAGGTCTTCTATCTTCATGCCCATTTTCGTAGCAAATGGAGGTCGGTTGTGAATCGCGTTTTCTCCATGCCTTGCTGCGTACTCTTCTCTGTCGCCTTCTCGACAAGCTCTCTACAGTCACGCTGGCTTTGATACCGTGTCACGAGGAAGGAGATAAGGAAGAGATCTCACACACACACTCTCACTCTTAAAGAGAAGCACACACACAGATTGAGGCAAGGAAGAATAATCTTCTTCTATTACATAAAAAGGAATGTACAAGAATGACCTAAAAAACAAGAATACAGTAACTGTAATATATAAAGATCAGTACATAAGGAAAAACCTAATGTCCACGAATGAGTGAGCTGGCAAGAAACAAATGTACCATCACTCTCGGTAGATAAATCTAATAAAGATCAATGAAGTGTCCCTGACATATACCGGCGTGACCACTATACATGTCAGAGAAACGAAAAAACTAGTACGTGTCATCCAGGATCATCACATGTTGAGCTTGATATCTCAACAATAGGAAGGCATCTTAAAATCGGCATCAATAATCAAATAATGCACGGAGCATCAAAGCATGACATGAAGCACAAGGGCTTTCATTTGCATTAAAAAAAAACTTCATCTCTCTGCTGTTCTCTCACAGTATTGAGTTTTGGCAAAATTAGTGCTTAGTTGAAGTTCCTAACGCATACAGAGCTATCCGCTTTTTCCCTTGATTCACAGTGCTTTTCGACGCACATTTTTGGTATTGCTTGCTTTGTTATGAGCTCCGGAATACTTCATCATGCTCTCTCTTCATCACTTGGAGCTGGTTTCTGAGTATGCTCCCCCCCTTCTTGATATGCTCTTGCCAAAAAATTAACCTCCTCCTCTGTTGTCAACGAAGTGCCCTCCTGCCCTTCGATTAACTGCTTCCCCTTCTCCAACGAGAGCAACTGGATAGACATGTGAAGAAAAAAACTGGTGACCCTTCGATTTCCCCTTCTTCTTGATCCCCTGGCCCTTCAGCAATCCTCCTTTCTTTGGCAAGGAGAGATGATCCTTCGAAATTGCCCGCAACCTCCACGTATATGCCTCTTTTATTTTTTTTGAATGTGATATGAAGTAATTAGCAATATGAGAAGGTTGTTCACGAATGGAATTCTCCAGGCCAGCATGTCGCATATATATGCTAATGCATTATAATTCACACACTCAAAACTAACCTTCTCATGCGTATATGAATTTGCACATATATATATATATATATATATATATATATATATATATATATATATATATATATATATATATATATATATATATTCATACCCATTCATTTATTAGAGAATTAAAATAGCACAGATGCATAGATGCACTTCGCACTAACTTCTTTTGTAGGAACAAAGCGAGGATAAAAGGACATGAAATCAATTTTTACATGCTTTCAATTTTAACTACCTGTGAAGCACACATTTCAAGTACCAACAGACGATCAAAACTCTTTCAAGTGTAGAAGTCACCGATATCTATTCATTTTGTTATTACTCATTTTGGATGAATATTCTTGCTAGAACTTTGAATTGGCACTTCATACGACATTGCGGGCTAGCTCTTTAAATCACGGCCACAACGTATCTAGTTCCCTAGGCCTCTTCTCTGGTGGCAAAAACTTGTTATAAAATAGGACCTTGAACTACTCCCAAGTGGTGGGCTCTTTCTTGTCCTATTCGCTTGTACACCATCACCTATGGGTATTGTCCACGAGGTTATAGGTATCGTACTAAATCGTATGTCTATCTTTCATGATATGGCATAATCTGAAGCACTACTCCCACTTGCTAAGCCATTTCTCAACTGCATCAGTAGTTCATGCACTAGTGGAGCCATGATGTCTTGTTGGCTTAACATCCTTAAGCTTCCATTTGGCTTCTCTAATTGCGACACTCTCACTAGGAACTTTTGGGACCATATTATTTTTTTTGCCCTTTGGATTTTCTCTTTCTTAACTTCCATAATCCTAGAGATAGGAACGAAATATTCTACCTTATACCTGATCCCCACTTCTAATCGCAACTTATCAAGAAATGGGGTTTCATCTTATTCCGAGCTTTCTACATGGAGAAAACCAAATCCAAGCCTTTTTGGATTATTGCAATGGGAGAAAAATAAAGCATGAGAATATCCATTTGGAGGCACGTGAAAAACAATAAATTTTAGTGGTTTCAAAAGATAAGAGTCAATTAGGACTCCCCATTAAAATCTCCATGCCTTGATCATCCATTTAGCTACACGTTTGCTAGCTAAAGTCAAAACATCTTGAATTTGTGAACACCCCTACTTTCTTGAGACTAGTGTAGATGTTGGCGCTGATCTTAGGCACCTCTGTTCTAGTAGGATCCCCCATCCAAATAAAGTTTATGCATGCTCTTTTGATCTTTAGCACTTTCTTGTCATTCCATCCCCAATAGGTGAGGAAAATGTTGATGAACGAAATCAGAGAAACATTGTTCACCATATTCCAACCATTTTGAGTTGCATGCCTTTCTAGTGTTGAAGCTTGCCTTCAAGTTTGTTCGGCACCCACTCCCATCTTTAATGCATAGAAGCCTTGAAGCCCATATGGATGCTCGACAAGCAAAAGATCTTACCCAAAGCAATATTTTTGCACCTTTGGTCATAAAGAAATTGTGGCATGGGTTGTTTTTAAGTAGTTGATCTTAGAAATGGATGCAATGCAAAATCATTTTAGGTATCACCGAGATCGCAAGATGCAATCAATCCCATTATGTAGAAATGCATTAGTGTCATCATCAAATATTCTAATAACCATCTACTCTTACCCTTAACGAAGCAAAATACCTCTAATTTTTCCCGTATAAACGTGGTTGTTTGCCAAACACCTCAACCCATCTAATGGTATAGTAAATAACATTAGAACAAGCATGGAAGATTTTTTTATAAGTTCATTAAGAGCTATAGACAAGGATAGCTCACAAATGATGTTAAGTTGGGTCAATATATTCCCAAAAAGCATGGCGGCCATATTGAACAAAATAGTTCCAAGGCCCAAATCCTTGAGGGATTTCAAGGTCACATCACTCCAATTTATATATGCTTTATCAAAGTCAATCTTCAAAAAGAGAAGGTTATGTTCAAATTCATTGGCATGCTCAAGGCCTTCCCTAATATCAATGATGTCTTCTAAGATTGGTTTCCCTTTGAGGAAGCCTTTCTAATCCTTTTGCATTGATTGGTGCAAATCAAAGTTCATTCAATATGTGATTCGAAAGGGTTTTGGCTATAACCTTGTAGCCCATGTAGAGCATGGTCATGGGTCTCCAATTTCGAATGCTATTCTTATCTCCTTTCTTATGAATCAGCTTAATTACACCTTCATTAATGAATCTAGATAGGGCACCAAAATTGAGAGCCTCCCATCACAGCATGCAAAGGGATCACACAAGGGAATGTCTAAAGAATTTCAAGACCTCGTTAGTTAGATTTTCTTCAGTGAAGGTTGATGAAAAATATTGTGCTTGAATGCACAATCTCTTAAAATGCAAAATCCTCTCCTTGATATGCTAGATTCATTTCCAAAGGTCACATCACTCATCTTTTATTTTGAGACCCTCTTTTGTGCACTTTACTTCATATATCATAAAAAGATAAACATTAATGGACTAAAGAAAAATTGAGAAAGACACAAAGAGTGCATATTAGAAAAGAGATATGAGAATTCTAGTTATCAAAAAAATTGATACAGATTTTCACGTGTACCCTCCAATATAGAGCTTCTAAACAAAAAATAGATGAAAACATTAGGCTCATTAGAACATATCTACGTGGTTGGATGATTGATTATTGTAACATTCAATGATTAAGTCAATTCCCAAGTCTTGATCTATAAATGAAACAAAATGCAAGACTTTCTCCATTCCAAAATAAATCCAAACCTTTATCTACACTCAAAATAAAAATAGAGAACAATACATAAATTTTTTTTTCATACATCTTTAATTTTATTGATCCACATCTTATATGAAACTTAGTACCAACAAAACACATTGTATGAACCCTTCTCAAAGGATAAATGATGTTTATTTTTTAAAGCATTGATTGGTTTATTCCTAACATAGGATCAACCCTAAATCTAAAATCCCATAAATATCCACACTAACCCTCCATGTTTCCAATAAACAATCACACTTTTATCCATTCAATGACATCCATATCATGTAAACTAGAATTTAAGACCTACCACATATGGGCCTCTTGGCTAGAAATCATACATTAGCATGAATGGGTACATTTTGAAATTTTTTATGGTAAAAAGCTTCCCACCCCCATGTCACTCACACAAACTGATATTCCAATGGCTGATTCTATTGCTCAAGATCACATTTCTATACTTCATGATGTTCACGAACACATTAAGAAAAGTCAAGAAGGTTATGCACGTAATATCAATACAAAATGATTAGCCAAGGAATTTAAGGAGAATGATATTGTATGGTTATTTATTATTAAAAGATGTCTGAAAAATATCTTGCAACATCTAAAGTTCAACTTGCACCATGCTATTATGGACCGTTTCACATTATACAAAAAATTAATGATAATTCATTCAGATTAGATATACCATCTCATTGGAATATACATAAATCTTTTCATATTAGTTTACTTAAACCATTTAAAGGAGCCTTAGCACTCACTCCACTTCTTGATGGCCCTCCTTTAATTGAAGAACAGTCTAAAATCTTAGTTCTTGAGAAAATAATTGATCATGATGTCACTACTACATGCATAGGTACTCAATATCATCGATATTTAGTTAAGTACAAAAATCACTCTATTGAAGAATGTCAATGGATACATAAAACACAATTAACACCCCATTATGACCACTTAATTTCTGCATATCATACACAAACACATTAATGCAACTCCTCCATGAACATTCCCATGCATGTGTCTTTCCATGGAACATGCTTATTTTTTTTCAGTGATGGAACATGTGACTGGCCATCCATGTTTATTTTTCTTTTATCAACTAAGGTCAGTTGATTTTTCTACTGAGGGGTGTGTTATGAATTATGGAATGTGTTGAACAAGGAATTGTTGGAGTGTTAATTTATTAATGTATTAATGTGTTTTGGTTTTTTTGATATAGCAATTGAAGTTTTGTGAGGGCGTGAAAGGCGTAAAAAGGCAGACATCAATAATCCAATTTATAATTTATATAGTTTGTAAATAAACCCATGTAGAGGGCCCTATTTTTAGAAATATTTAGTAAAGTAGTGGTTAGAATAAGGGTCGTTGTAGACCACAATTTTTTATATTAAAAGCAAAGGCTTTCTACAAAAGTTTCAAACTTCTACTTTCATGTGTGCTTCTTGAAGCCACTCTCATACAACCACTATTTGGACATAATCAAAAATCCCTATAAATACATGCAATGTGTGGATTTTTGAAACAGAGTGCATGGGGGGAGATTGCACCCAATACTGCATTCTGTCTCGTCCCCTTGCATGTTTATTTTCTTTGTGTGTTTTTAGCATTCATAAACTCTGTGTGCGCATGAGTTAAGATCCTAATAACATTTACATTATTGCAAAAATCTAGGTCATTGTGTTGCATAGTATAGGAAAAAAAATTGTAATGAAAAGTAAAGAGATTTAAGTAGCAGTGCTGAGGAGAATTCAAAAGATAATTCTTTAGATGAGAATATTTTTGCATGTGTTTGATGGAAAATAATGTCAAATTGTCTCTAAACCCTCACTTCTAGAAAATTCTAACCAAATTTATAACTGTAAATGATCAAAACTAAGCAAACATAGTGGGAAAAAAATTATTGCATATTTTTATAGAGTTTCAAGAGATATATCCAATTGAAGGTATATAGTCAACCTATGGTTCCATGCCCTAGGTGCATGCTTCAATCCATAAAGAGCTTTGTTCAATTTACATACATATGTTACCTTGTTTGGGTCCTCATAGCCAAGAGGTTGAGACATGTACACCTCCTTTGAAATCCAGCCATTTAGAAATGCATTTTTTACATCCAACTGATACATGTTCCAATTCTTTGATGCAGCTACACTTACCAATACCCTGATGGTTGGCATTTTGGCCACAAGTGAGAAGGTTTCTTCATAATCAATTCCTTGGGTTTGTGCAAAACCCTTAGCCACAAGTCTAGCTTTCTACCTGCTTATTGATCCACCAGAATTCCTTTTAATCTTATAGATCCATCTAGAACCAATTACCTTCATAGACTCCTTCTTTGGTAATAGTTCCCAAGTATCACTCTCCTTGAGTGCTTCAATTTCCTCATCCATAGCTTCTTTCCATTCTGCCTTGGTCTTGGCCTCTTCATATGATGTTGGTTCTTCAATTGAAAAGTCTTTTGCAAGATAAACAGAGTGCTTAGTAACTAGCTAAGTGTCATACCCATATCTGATTGGCTTCTTGCTCTCCCTTTGTGATCTGTTGATTGCTTGGTTGGAAGATTCAGGTATATCCTCCAATTTCTTCATCTTGACTTTGCCTTTGGACTTCCATGCCTTGAACTCTTCTAAATTGATGATGTCCTCATCATCTGAGTTGATGTCTCCATTCTGAGTAGGCTCCTCCTTAGTGAGGCTTGGAAACTCCTCTTCCAGGTCATAAGGTAGTTTTACCTTCCTGCATTCACTATCAAACCAAGAGTCATTCTCATCAAAAACAGCATCTCTACTGACCATGAATCCCTTGTTTGAGGGATTGTAGAACTTGAATCCTTTCTGATTTAGATGATACCCTATGAAGATGCACTTCTCTGCCTTAGGGTCTAGCTTACCTCTTATCTGAGAAGGGATATGCACATAAGCTACACGTCCAAAGATCCTGCAATGATCAAGTGAAGGACGTCTACCATGCCATGCTTCATATGGGGTCATCCCATCAAGTGATTTGGATGGCAACCTGTTTACAAGATAGGTGGCAGTAGATACAGTCTCTGCCCACAAATAGTTAGGTAATTTTTTCTCATTTAACATAGACCTAGCTATTTCAACAATTAATATATTTCTCCTCTTTGCCACCCCATTTTGCTCAGGGGTATACCTTGTCGTTATTTCTCTCTTGACTCCTCTATCTTGCAAGAATGCATCTAACTCATTTGAGAAGTACTCACCTCCTCCATCTGACCTTAGTCATTTTAGGTTTCTTCCTGTTTGGTTTTCAACAAGTGCAAGATATTTTTTAAAGCAACTGAATACTTCATCTTTGTGCTTCATGAAGTACAATACAGTCCACCTACTGTAATCATAAATGAAGGATACATAATACCTTGATCCAGAGATTGAGGGATCCTTACTTGGTCCCCATACAGCTGTATGGACAAGCTCTAGGTAATCCTCATGCATGTAGCCTTTCCTTGAGAAGGGTAATCTGTGAGACTTTCCAAACTGACAAGCACCACATTTATAAATCATGTGTTGCTTGGATACATTAGGTATCCCAAGCACACATTGGTCTCTGCATATTTGTTTCAAAGTTCACCAACATGCCCTAATCGTTTATGCCAAATTTCAAGCTCTGATAATGTTTGATCTTTATAACTATAAAGTGCAATGTTCCTTGTATCCTCAAGTTCAAAAGTGAATAATCTACCTGATTTTTCCCCTTTGGCAATTCTCTTGAACCCATGCTGGGGATCCTCCACAAATGCTCCATATTGGTTGAATCTAACCTGCAAACCCTTTTCCACAATCTATCCAACACTTATCAAGTTCTTGGTAATTGTAGGTACATATAGAACCCTACTCAATAGATTCTTGTTTCCGTCAGAGGTCTTAACATTCCCTACTTTAATTAGTGAGTGCTTGGTGTCATCACATGTTTGTACCTGATGCTTACCCTTTGGTTCCTCAAGGTCAGAGAGAAGAGCTACATTGCCTGCACATGGTTTGAGCATCCTGAGTCAATGTTGAAGAGATGATCATCATTTATACCTGATTTTGAAGTCATGTTCATAATCAGAAGAGAATCTTCTTGCTCCTCTGTGTAGTTGTTGTAATCCTTCCTTGACTTGTAGCCTCCTTGGTAGTTGCTATTGTAGTTGTTGTTGTAGTTATTGTAGTTGTTTTTGTGGTTGTTGTTGTATCCTTGATGGTGATTAGATCTTCCTCTTGATTGTGTATATCCACCTCTTTGATATCCTCTACCTCTCTGATTCTTGAAGTTCTTGAAACACTCATCTATAGTATGATTTGATAATCCACAAATATTGCATGGTGAGGGGTTATAAGGTCTCCTCCTACCTTGCTTACCTCCTCTGCCCCTTCCTCTTGAGGTTCTACCTCTCCCTGCATAGTTGGCTTGAGAGGTAGTTCCTTCATCTTCAACCTTCTTGTTTTTCCCTTTCTGTTTGGACTTAATTTTATCGGTGTATAGGGCAGAAGAGCTATTACCTCTTGATGGATCTCCATTCTTGTTGAGCTTGGCTTCATGGGTAAATAGTTGCCCCATGAGTGTGGTAAGGTCTGGAATCTGCATGTCCATGTACAAGTCCATGGCAGTTGTGAAGCTCTCCCATTTGTCATCAGCTTTAATACCATTGATCACTTGTCTTACAATTTGCTCTTCTTCAATTTCTTCTCCTATGCTTGCCAATTGATCTGCTACATCTTTGACTTTGGTCACATAATCTGAGATCCCTTGCTTAGGTTGCTTTCTTTGAGTGGTGAACTCAATCCACAATTGGTTCTTCCTAGCCCTTGTGTTGGAAGAGAAATAAGAAGACAATGTTTCCCAAGTCTCTTGGGATGTCTTATAGTTCCTAATATGTGGAAGAAGAAAATCAGAGATTGAGTTAAGTGGGACCTTGATAATGCATCCTTGGCACACCATGTGTTGAGTCTTTCATGCTCCTCTCTTGTAGGTTGTCCTTTGCTTTTGAATATGGGCATCTCCTCATCTCCTAAGATGCATCCATAAAGGCTTCTCCCTTGCAAGTATGTCTTCATCCTCAGGGACCATGCTTGATAGTTGTTCCTATCCAATTTATCAATGAAAGAAGGAAAACAATCTCCCATTATACCTTAGCTTTGCTCTGATACCATTGTTGGGATAGATGGATGGACACTCTAAGAAATGAGTAGGTGCTGCCAAATCTTGCTTAGTACCAGCTCCTTGTAGCTTCAGAGTTGAGTTGTGGGCCCTCTTAGCTTTCCAAAGACACTATACAAGTGCCTATGTACTTTGGAAATGATGCATGAAAAGATTGAATCAAAACAGACTACTTCCAAATAGAAGGATTAATGAAAACCTTCTATTTTTTATCATACACCAGTTGCTTGTTATGGTCAGTGTTACTAGTACAATAGAAATTAGAAAAATTCATTTTAAAAGTATCTAATTAACTTATTAAGCTAATGATTCCAAAGGAATCACTTGAAATGATGCACTATACACAAAGCAATCAATTTAACAAATAAATCATTACCCCCGATTTTTTAGGACCTCTGCAGAGTTTGACTAGTGAGTCCTTCGACGCACTTTTCTCCAAATTGGCTGAATGGATTTCCTTCAAAATGTGTGAGCGGTAGATAACTTGGAGCTGATTCCAACAAGCTATATATCATTGAATTCGGTGGAGCATTGACCGAGATATAAGCAGCACAAGTTGACAGTTATGAATGACTATAACAGAGAGATCATAGATGAACAATGTATATGTATTGTATTAATGAACAATGTTGTACAAGATCATAGGCTTGACAATCATAGCCTAATGATGGAGAGTAGTGTAAGCTACAATGTAAACCTCAGACTCTTACACAATGGCAATGGAGAGCTCGGGATTGGAGACTTCTGACCGCGACTTTTTCAAGTCACCTTTTATAAGTGTCATATTCAAATTTGAATTTGAATTCAACATTCGGCTCTCTCTAAAATTAATCCTCCAATCTAGGAAATATTCCCTCAATGAATTAGATTCTTTTCTAACTAACAAGTCCATGAGTTCTTTGGTAGGTGATTACAAATATTCTCTCAAGTCAAATAAATCGACTTTTGCAAATGTAAAAGGATAAATTTTCTACTAGCAATGGTTTCCTTGGAGCTTCATGTGTTTGTGAACTTCAAGCCAAATGTGTGGGCTTGGACTTTGCACCAATAGTATGTCCCACGAATCAAATGAAATCTACTTTCAGCAGCTTCTATAACTAATCAAGGTCATCAAATATCTTTCAATAAGACAAGAGCTAAGATTATGGACAATAACAACAACATTGTTGGGACTGGCATAAGGAGGAAAACCTGTATGAGTTGTGTGCTCTTAACAACACTACAAGTGTGGGCACAAGTAATCTATGGCATGAGTGATTTGGCCACATTGGAAACCCTCTACTGAAGGAGATGCATCACAGGGGTGTGGTTGCACACCTATGGCAGAAATGAAGGAACCATGTGAAGCTTGCATGATGGGAAAGCAACAAAGGAAGGCATCTCCACAAGAAAGCAAGAATAGAGCAACCCAGTGCATGGTGACTTGTGTGGAAAATGCCTACACATGCCTTGGGCGGATCTTCCTACTTCATGTTAGTTGTCGACGACTATAGCAGGAAGATGTGGGTGTACTTCCTTTGTGATATGGATCAAGCTTTTGGTAAGTTTAAAGAATGGCTTCAGCTTGTTGAAACAGAATCACGGAAGAAGATGAAGAAACTTAGGGCAGATGGCAGTGGTGAGTTCACATCAATAGGGTTTGAAGATTTTTGTAAGACTAAAGGAATCAAGCATCAACTGACAGTGGCACATAGCCCTCAATAGAAGGGTGTTGCAAAACGTCCAAATTGAATCATCATGGAGATGCAAGGTTCATGTTGAAGGGAAAAGCTTTTCCTAATCAATTTTGGGCAAAGGCTGCCAACATTGTTGTCTACATCTTGAATTCAAGCTACACCAATGAACTTGATGGAATGACTCCACAAGAAGCCTACAAAGGTAAAGAAATCTTCTATTTCCCATTTGTTATGTACATTTTCCAAACAGGGAGAGAAACAAGCTTCAACCAAAAATCATCAAATGTATCTTCTTAGGGTACAACGAAGATAAGAAGGCTTATAAGTTGTATGACACTCATGCTAAGAAGATCATAGCAAATCACAATGTGGTATTTAAGAAGGAGCAGCCACATGGAGTGGAGGAGCCCATGGAGTGGAGGAGCAAAAGAGAGCTTCCACGTTATCATCAAGTGAAGGGGCAATCCACTATGAACTTGGCCCAAAAGCTATCCCTTCTACACAAGAGAAGGAAGCATCATCTTCAGATGATGAGTCTAAAAGTCACCAACCTATTGTCACCCAAGTGGAAAACACATTGCCATGTTGGGTGAGGCAAATCTATGATTTTGAAAACCTTATCCCATAGTCACTAGAACAAGTTGCACATGGATAGAAGTGATCACAGAGAATAGAGGAATAGAGAGAAGCAAGCACCCATATACTAAGCACAGCCCTGACGGCTTATCTCATTCAAGAACAAGCAAAGGAACCAAGCAATGTGGAAGGGGCACTCCAGGATCCAAATTGGAGGGCTGCCATGCAAATAGAATACAACAATATCATGAAGAATGGAACTTGGGAGCTAGTGGATTGACCTCCTAAGCATAAAATCATTGGCAGCAAGTGGGTCTGGAAGCTAAATTACAAGGTTTGTGGTCCTCTAGAAAAGTACAAAGCAAGACTTGTTGCACATGGCTACTCACAAGTTGAAGGCATTGACTTTTGTGAATCATTTGCCCCAACTACAAGGATGACTACTATCCAAGTAGTACTACTTGTGGCTGCACATAAGCATTGGTGAGTCTATCATATGCATGTCAAATAAGCATTCTTGAATGGAGACCTCACTACAAGGAATACGGGCGCATAGCGACGGTTAAGGCGACACAATTTCGTTGCTATAAAATTGCAAAATGCATCGCAATGAGCATCCCACGCGAACCATCAATTAAACGACGAGCCAAATGACATTTTTTTTGACGTATGGCATGACAGGGTGTGCAACACTCGCATAGAGCATCGTTAACACGATGTTTTTAAAAAGCGTTGCATAAGCGACACTTTTTGCATCGCATTAGCGACACAAAAAAATGTCGCTTATGCAATGCCAATTCCAATGGTTTTTATGATGCCTTTCCATCGCTTACACGACGGTCTATTGACGAAAAAAAATTAAAACGTTGGAGGCTCTTCCATCGGCATTTTCATGCATCTAATCGAAGAGCTCTCCAACGTTCGCAATTGCGCTGTGCTTACGAGCTGAAACAAGTATATGCAAAATTATTGTTTTGCCTAAGCTCTATCTTATTGTCTCTCTCTGTCTCTGTTTCTCTCTTTCTACCTCTTTCTCTCTCTAAATTCTCTCTCTCTCTCTCTCTCTCTCTCTCTCTCTCTCTCTCTCTCTCTCTCTCTCTCTCTCTCTCTCTCTCTCTCTCTCTCTCTCTCTCTCTCTCTCTCTCTCTCTCTCTCTCTCTCTCTCTCTCTCTCTCTCTCTCTCTCTCTCTCTCTCTCTCTCTCTCTCTCTCTCTCTCTCTCTCTTTATTGCAGGTTATTCAAGAAGCTAACCAAGAAAAAAGTATGGCTAACTATTGTAAGTACAATTTATATTCTTTGTATATCATTTGAATTGTGTTATTTTCATTAGATAGCATACTCACACTTATTGATATGCACATATACACTTA
Organism: Ceratopteris richardii; assembly: GCA_020310875.1. Lineage (NCBI taxonomy): Eukaryota > Viridiplantae > Streptophyta > Polypodiopsida > Polypodiales > Pteridaceae > Ceratopteris > Ceratopteris richardii. Next base: position 8,145,118 of record CM035423.1, read on the forward strand.
TACATGATGAAGATGCACGTTCACACATATACACATGCACATACACACACATATATACACACAGATACATGTGCGCATACACTTAGACATACACACACATACACATGCATATGCACAAACATTTCTACAACCACATAAAAAGACTTACATGCATGCATTATTGCATATATATATATATATATATATATATATATATATATATATATATATATATATATATATATATATATATATATATATATATATATATATATATATATATATATATATATATATATATATATATATATATATATATATATATATATACATACACACATTAACATATACGTAAATACATGTATATGCACATCCACATGCATGCACATGGATGTAAATGGAAATGCATCCACATACACATGCATGTTCCATACATATACACATGCATATACATACATTATACACATATATACACATATATATGCACATACGTACACACACATATACACATGCACACACATATGCACATACATACACATACACATATGCATGCACATACACACATATACACATAGAGTTACACATATACATGCACATACGTATACACACACATACACATGCACATGCACATACTCATATAGACACATATACACTTACACATGCACATACATACATATACACACACATACACATGCACATACATACATATACACACACATACATATACACTTACGTACACACATATGAATGAATTATATAATTAAAGTATTAAAACACATTCTTAATATAAACAATAATAACAATCAATAGAACAAAACTCTTCATTACTTAATACCATACACACAATTCAAAACATAACTGAAATGAAAAATATATAAATTATATATATATATATATATATATATATATATATATATATATATATATATCAATGTAAATACATATAATCCAAAGTCATAATTAACTAGAATCGTAATCATCATCATCAACAGCATCATGATCATCCTGATCATCCTCATCCTCGTCCTCATGATCACCCTGTGATGATCGAGATCGTCCCTCCTGTGTTTGTCTCTCCACCTCATCCATATCTTCCTCTCCATAATACTCATGTATTACATATAACAAACATAAATAAATAAAACAATTAAACCATTCATAAAAATAAAATAATTATATAAAATTTAATAATACTCACAAAGGCATCCAGATGATCTCGCATATACTCGCTCAAACGCCGATATCCAAAATGTGTAGCATACTCGATCTCATGTTTCATAGGATATCGGCCAGAATCCTTTCGCTGCATTGAAACAAATAAAAAAGATTAGCTGCTTGCATTTTAACTAAAATAAAAAATATACTCACAATAACACATATACTTACAAATGTAGCTACAAAACCATGATGGCCCATTTGGCCTAGGTGCGATGTGTGGCCTGACTCCACTCTCTTCTTTGCAGCATCCTGTTTATTTAAGAAAAAAGAAATACATAAATTAAATGTAAAAAATTACTAAAATATATGAAAATTATAAATGTAAACTATTAATTTGTATACCTTCTGCTGAGGAAATGACTCTTGAAGACGTAGTTGTCTACGAAAAAACTGCCACGTCTCAGATGGTATGTTAGGTCGCCTCTTATTTTTTTCCACCATACAATATCTCCTATTAATTTAATCTCAAACAGACAAAAAAATCAGAATACATACACATATATACACACACATACACATACACATACCCACATACACATATACATGCAAACATATACGCATACATATATGCATACATATACACATATACATACATATAACATAAACACACATATACATATCCACATATATACATACACACATATGCATGCATATACACTCATTCATACAAAATACATGCATTTATCCCACATTAATGTGTAGTGTATATGTGAATATGTGTGTATGTGTAAATGTGTATATGTGAATATGTGTGTATGTGTAAATATGTATATGTGAGTTTTTTGTGTATGTAAATAATCAGATTATTAATATGAGATACCATTATTTGTAGATTGTGATCAATCAGATGGAACTCCACCACCGTCTCCTCATCGTGCAACCACTATATATTGTAAGTATATCAAACATTTAATTTTAAATATATTTGATGGATACATTATATATTTTTTTGTTTCTTATTGTAATCAGATTCTGATCAATCAGAGGGTACTCCACCACCTCCTACCCATGCAACGACTTCACATGTGTCCTCCAATAGGAATTATGATGAATTTTACTATCAAGAGCATATTATATGTTGGTGTAACTTCTGTTATGGCATGTATCGAAGACCACGATTGGAATGTATTGAACATGAGGCAGAGTATGGTACTTTTGAGCGTGCACCATCACTTGGTCAATGTGATAATGCTTGGGTATGTATTTTTTATATAAATTAATGTCATTATTTTATTTAAAAATCATATACAAAATCAAATTACTATTGATATAGAGGAATACTTGCTCGATGATGCTGATGATGATAATTTTTCTCATAATGTTAATATACCTCGTACACGTCATGAACTTCTTGTTCATCAATTACAATCAGAGGTTTTTAGAAATCCTCTACCTCTTCCTTTAGAGACTGAAACGGCTAGAGATTATCCATTGCCAGCTCGTGATCGTTCTGTAGTACAAACATATGATAGAAGAAGATATGGAGGATGGAATAGAGGACCACTTCCTTTAGATGGAGAGGTTTTCAACTTTTGGGGTAATCGCTATATGATTGCTCCATTCACTATTACTAATGTTGGTCGTGGTTTCTTTATTGTAGAGGATTTGTATGTGCCTCCGAACTCTGAAGTCACTCTTATGTCATTTTGTGGTCCTATATATGGATGGGGAGATCGGCATCGACTTTCAGGTTATGTTCAAAGCATGAGTACTTATGGAATATGCTTGAACGCAGCATCCCTTACTAGTAGAAGGATTTTACATGCAAAAAAAGAAAGATTATATATTGATGGAAGACCTTACACACATGGAAATATAGTAGGTTTAATAAATAGTAGTCGAGGATTACATAATAGTTCAAGGACTAATTGCACATTTGAGGAGCGTGAAAATAGTCACGAATCACCATACATGAGTAGAGATGTATCAAGATACATAGTTGTCAATGCTAGTACTACATTACATGCAGGTGATGAACTATTAGTGAATTATGGATGGCGTAGACCTCCAAGAGCAACAAGGGAGTCGTTTGACACGACCAAGTGTGAGCTTACTTATTCTCAATCTTCAAAATCGTTTTGGATGGATTAATGTATCTGTTTCGACACTATTAAGGTATAATTTTTAATTTTCTATCTATCTATATATATATATATATATATATATATATATATATATATATATATATATATATATATATATATATATATATATATATATATATATATATATATATATATATATATATATATATATATATATATGTGTGTGTGTGTGTGTGTGTGTGTGTGTGTGTGTGTGTGTGTGCATAAATATATATATATATATAAATACATGCATATATAAACATACACATAATATACATGAATGTATACACACATATAAACATACACACACATATACACATGTTATGAGAGTAAGGTCAAATTAAACATAGCTGTATCGAATGAAGATGTTTTGTCCATCTAGCCTTTAGAATTGTCCACCCAACCTTTAGAATCTTCTTGACACATATGTTTCTCCTATTTCAGTCGACCTAATACCTGTGCTGCTAATTCTTTTTAATACAAAATATTAAGTAGCAGTTACCAAGGAAGCTATCAAGTCACATGTAAAATGGGAGGAGAAAGTTTAGAAAAGTGTCCATTCAATGCAGGTTTTTATTCTTACTTTAGATAAGGAAGAACAAGAACTTGAATTGAATGGACACTTTTTGTCCGCCCATCTTTTAAAACTATTAATGCACCTTTCAAAATATTCACGAAAATTTTGATCCTCCCATTTTACATATGACTTAATACCCTCCTTGGTAATGGCTATTTAATATCTATAAACAGCTTAGCAAGACAGGTAATAGATTGACTATAAAATGGGAAACTGCCAGACGATTCAGTGGTCTAGATATGAAAATCTGCAAACCACGATATACAAAAAACATTTAAAAATGAAATCAAATATACACAGCTACACATGCATACATACATATACATACATATATACACATTCATACATACACATACATACATACATACATACATACATGCACATGTATACACACATATATAACATATATGCATACATATATGCATACGTATATATACATACATATACACCTATAAAACACATATACATACATATATACATATACATATATACATACACATATACACATATGTATACGCATGCACATGCATATTCACATCCACATACACATACTTATAACCATACACATATATAAAATTATATGCATATATATATGTATATATGTATTATTTATTTATTTATTTTTTAATATATCTTTTTTTTATGAACTTACAGGTTATTATCTGAAAAGTTTTTACCAAGTCAAAATATTCTTCCTACCTCACATGATGAAATGAAGAAGATACTCAACAATCTTGGTATAGATTATCAATGTATACATGCATGTCCTAACCATTGTATTTTATATAGAGGTGAATATGCAGACTCTTTGACATGTCCCAAATGTCAATCTCCTCGATAAAAGGGCGAAGAAGGTAAAATCCCAAAAAAAGTATTGAGACATTTTCCATTGGCTCCACGGATTAGACATATGTTTCAAAGCCCCGAATTATCAAAGCTTTTGACATGGGGACATGATCATAAAAGTACTGATGGAATAATCAGAATTCCTCATGATAGTGTTGCTTTTCATCATATTGATTCTACATGGCCTAAATTTGCACAAAATCCACAGAATCTAAAGTTAGGAGTTGCATTAGATGGGGTTAATCCATTCTCCATGAAATCCAGTAAATGGTCAACATGGTCAGTGGTAGTCATAAACTACAATCTTCCGCCATATCTTAGCATTAAAAAGGAACATTTAATGCTTTCACTTTTAATCTCAGGAAAAAGACAAGTTAAAGATATGAATATATATCTTGCTCCTCTCGTTGACAATCTCCAAGAGTTATGGAGAGGTATTAATGTCATTGATGTATCGAAAAGCATCAACGAAAGACATATTACGGTTTGTGGTATTGTGGCTTGGACTATTCATGACTTTCCAGGATATGGTGTTTGTTCAGGTATTGATGTAATTTTTTTATTCAATATGCATGTAAATAAATATGATTTAATCTAATTATATTTTTATCGTTTTCATGATGTAGGAATATATACTAAGGGTTATAAAGCTTGTTCATATTGTGGTGATTGGTTGAGATCAATCTATAGTAAGAATCTCAACAAAAATATTTATCTTCGACATCGATGATTCTTGCCTGATAATCATCCATTAAGATCTAAAAGAGGAGCGATACATTTTAATGGAAAGCTTGAAACAGGTCAGTGTCCAAAACTTTTGACGCCTATCGATTGGTATAAAAAATGGACAGATGGACCTCTGATAGATCCAGAATCAGAAATCTTCAATGAGGATGAAGATAATGAGTATGTGAAGAGAGGTAAAGGAAAATTGGCACTCGTAGAGAACATATCAATATGGTATTCTTTGGAGTATTGGAAAGAGTTAAAAGTATGTCATCTTCTTGATCCTATGCATATATTCAAGAATATTGGTTATTTACTATGGCAGCATCTTCTTGGACTAAAATATACCATAGCATCAAGGAATGATTTGAAAGATCAAAAATCAAAACCAAAGTTATGGCCTGTTTTTGATAGACATCAACAGGAAATGACTTATGCACCTGCTCCTTGGGTACTTACAACAAAAGAGATACAGACTATCAACAATAGAATTCAATTGATTAAGACTCCTATAGGATATGGAGCATCTTTTCAAAACATGTTTACTATGGATGATAAGAGCTTATCTGGGTTAAAGACCCATGACCGGCATAACTTTTTGAAACATATTTTACCTTTGGTTATCGATGGATGTACAATGAAAACATCATCGCGACGATGAGCCATAAGTGTCCACATCTCTTTTAGACACCACTTATGTGACCATCCTATCCCAAACTCTGTCTCAAGTGAACTGAGTACGTATTTTTTATCCCTCTCATCATGCTCACTACAAAAATAAAAAAAAATCATGTAAATAAAACATAAGATATTTATTTCAATTTATATGTAATATTTATACTTACTATCATAGTAAGTGGACAAGGCGCAACTAAGAGTCGCATAATGCCCGCATTCTTCTCTTGAACTCCAATCCATTCCCTATGTACACAATGTTCCCCTCTAACTCTATATCACACTCTAGCACTAAGGTGCCTATGCATGTCCTCATAGGCAACTCTTCTCTGCTTATGAAAAAAAAAACATACCTATGAGCAAATAGTTGTCTTCCTGCATGTGGCGCCACATAAGAGCCCTCCTCTGATCGCTGGGTAAGCATCTGGATCGTATAATTCAGCTCATCATCAGGCATCTCTGAGTACTCATGCATGATGACCCCTAGAGTATCAGACGGAACTTTTGCTCTCATAAGTCTTTTTATGAGAGTGAGTTTTGCCTTTCTCTTTCTACTAGGATCCATAATACCTAACATATATAAAACAAAATGGGTTAGAAATCAATATATATACGTGTACATATGTATGTGTGTATATGTGTATGGTGTATATGTGAGTGTGTGTATGCATGTAAACATGTATGTATGCATATGCATGTGCATTATGTATGCAAATGTATGCATGTGTGTGTATGTGTGTGTGTATGCATGTAAGTATGTATGTATGCATATGTATGCATGCATGTGTATGTGTGTGTGGATATGTCTCTATGTGTGTGTATGCATATATATGTATGTATGTCTCTATGTGTCTGTCTATGCAGATATATGTGTGTGTGTCCATGTGTGTGTATGTGTGTGTGTGTGTGTTTGTGCATGTCTATGTGTATATACGTGTGTATCTGTATATATGTGTCTATGCATTTGTATGCATATGTATGCATGTGTGTGTATGTGTGTGTATATGTTTGTATGTCTGTGTATGCATGTAAGTATGTATGTATGCATATGTGTGTGTATATGTGTGTATGTCTATGTACGCATGTAAGTATGTATGTGTGCATATGCATATGCATTATGTATGCATATGTATGCATGTATGTGTATGTGTGTGTATGTCTCTTTACATGTGTGTGTGTATGTGTGTGTGTCTCTCTCTATGTGTGTGTGTGTGTGTCTATGTGTGCATATGGATCTGTGTGTATGTGTATATGCATGTAAGCATGTATGTATGCATATGCATGTGTACGTGTGTGTGTATGTGTGTGTGTGTCTATGTGTGTGTATGCATGTGTATGTGTGTGTAAATCTTTGTTTATATGTGTGTGTGTGTGTGTGTCTATGTGTATGTATGTGTCTATGTGCGTGTATGTGTGTATGCATATGTGTGTGTATGCATGTAAGTATGTATGTATGTATATGTATATGCATATGTATGCATGTATGTGTATGTGTGTGTATGTCTCTCTATGTGTGTGTACGCATATATGTGTGTGTATCTGTGTATGTGTGTGTGTATGTGTGTGTGTGTATGTGTGTATGTGTATGTGTGTATGTGTGTGTATGTGTGTGTATGCATGTAAGCATGTATGTATGCATATGCATGTGCATTATGTATGCATATGCATGTATGTGTGTATGTGTGTATGTGTGTATGTGTGTGTATCTCTATATATGTGTCTATATGCATGTGGATGTGTGTGTAAATGTGTGTGGATGTGTGTGTGTGTCTATGTGTGTGTGTGTATATTTGTGTGTGTGTGTGTATGTGAGTGTGTGTCTATGTGTGTATGTGTATGTGTCTATGTGTGTATGTGTACATGTGTCTATGTGTGTATGTGTGTGTGTCTATGTGTGTATATAGATGTGTATCTATATATATGTGTGAGTGTGCATGTGTATGTGTGTGTGCAAATATGTATGGATGTGTGTGTGTAAGTGTATATGTGTCTATGAGTGTGTATGTGTTTATGTGTGTGTATGTGTCTATGTGTGTGTATGTGTCTATGTGTGTATGTGTATGCATGTATGTATGCATATGCATGTGCATTATGTATGCATATGTGTGTGTATGTGTGTGTATGCATTATGTATGCATATGTGTGTGTATGCATTAAGTATGTGTATGTATGCATGTGCATTATTATTGCATATGTGTGTGTATGCATGTAAGTATGTATGTATGCATATGTATGCATGTATGTGTATGTGTGTGTATGTCTCTCTATGTGTGTGTATGCATATATGTGTGTGTATGCATATATGTGTGTGTATGTGTGTGTGTGTGTATGTGTGTGTATGTGTGTGTATATGTATGTATGCATGTGTATGTGTGTGTATTCATCATTATGTGTCTATGTGTCTATGTGTCTATGTGTCTATGTGTCTATGTGTGTATGTGTGTGTATATGTGTGTATGTGTGTGTGTGTCTGTGTATGTGTGTGCGTCTATGAGTGTGTATGTGTTTATGTGTGTGTATGTGTCTATGTGTGTGTATGTATCTATGTGTATGTCTGTGTCTATGTGTGTATGTGTATGTATGTATGTATGCATATGTGTGTGTATGTGTGTGTATGAATTATGTATGCATATGTGTGTGTATGCATTAAGTATATGTATGTATGCATGTGCATTATGTACGCATATGTGTGTGTATGCATGTAAGTATGTATGTATGCATATGCGTATGCATATGCGTATGCATTATGTATGCATGTATGTGTATGTGTGTGTATGTCTCTCTATGTGTGTGTGTATGTGTGTGTATGTCTCTCTATGTGTGTGTGTATGTGTGTGTGTGTATGTGTGTGCGTGTATGTGTGTGTGTATGTGTGTATGCATGTGTATGTATGTGTATGCATCATTATGTGTGTATGTGTCTATGTGTGTATGTGTGTGTGTGTGTATGTGTGTGTGTATGTGTGTGTGTCTATGTGTATGTGTGTGCATCTATGAGTGTGTATGTGTTTATGTGTGTGTATGTGTCTATGTGTGTGTATGTGTCTATGTGTGTATGTGTATGCATGTATGTATGTGTATGTGTGTGTATGCATTATGTATGCATATGTGTGCGTATGCATTATGTATGTGTATGTATGCATGTGCATTATGTATGTATGTAAGTATGTATGTATGCATATGCATATGCATTATGTATGCATGTATGTGTATGTGTGTGTATGTCTCTCTATGTGTGTGTATGCATATATGTGTGTGTATGCATATATGTGTGTGTATGTGTGTATGTGTGTGTGTATGTGTGTGTATGTGTGTATGTGTGTATGCATGTGTATGTGTGTGTATGCATCATTATGTGTCTATGTGTCTATGTGTGTATGTGTGTGTATATGTGTGTGTGTATGTGTGTGTGTGTCTATGTGTATGTGTGTGTCTATGAGTGTGTATGTGTTTATGTGTGTGTATTTGTCTATGTGTGTGTATGTTTCTATGTGTGTGTGTATGCATGTATATATGCATATGTGTGTATGTGTGTGTATGCATTATGTATGCATATGTGTGTATATGCATTATGTATGTGTATGTATGCATGTGCATTATGTATGCATTTGTGTGTGTATGCATTATGTATGTGTATGTATGCATGTGCATTATGTATGCATATGTGTGTCTATGCATGTAAGTATGTATGTATGCATATGCATATGCATTATGTATGCATATGCATATGCATTATGTATGCATATGCATATGCATTATGTATGCATATGCATTATGTATGCATATGCATATGCATTATGTATGCATATGCATATGCATTATGTATGCATATGCATATGCATTATGTATGCATATGCATATGCATTATGTATGCATATGCATATGCATTATGTATGCATATGCATATGCATTATGTATGCATATGCATATGCATTATGTATGCATATGCATATGCATTATGTATGCATATGTATGCATGTATGTGTATGTGTGTGCATGTCTCTCTATGTGTGTGTGTATGTGTGTATGCATGTGTATGTGTGTGTATGCATCATTATGTGTGTATGTGTCTATGTGTGTATGTGTGTGTGTATATGTGTGTGTGTATGTGTGTTTGTGTCTATATGTATGTGTGTGTGTCTATGAGTGTGTATGTGTTTATGTGTGTGTATGTGTCTGTGTCTCTGTATGTGTCTATGTCTGTATGTGTATGCATGTATATATGCATGTGTGTGTATGTGTGTGTATGCATTATGTATGCATTTTATATGCATATGTGTGTGTATGCATTATATATGCATATATGTGTGTATGCATTATGTATGTGTATGTATGCATGTGCATTATGTATGCATTATGTATGCATATGTGTGTGTATACATTATGTATGTGTATGTATGCATGTGCATTATGTATGCATATGTGTGTGTATGCATATATGTGTGTGTGCATGTATGTGTGTGTATGCATGTATATGTGTGTGTATGCATCATTATGTGTGTGTGTATGTGTGTGTATATGTGTGTGTATGTGTGTGTGTGTGTCTATGTGTATGTGTGTGTGTGTCTATGTGTGTATATGTGTGTGTGTGTATGCATATTTATGTGTGTGTATGTGTGTGTGTGTGCTCTCTCTCTCTCTTTCTCTCTCTCTCTCTCTCTCTCTCTCTCTCTCTCTCTCTCTCTCTCTCTCTCTCTCTCTCTCTCTCTCTCTCTCTCTCTCTCTCTCTCTCTCTCTCTCTCTCTCTCTCTCTCTCTCGCTCTCTCGCATCCAAATCCTGGCACAAATGTTCCGGGAGAAATCAAAATTTTTTTTGAACATTCCAGAGCGTCGCTTATGCGACGCACACACACACAGGACGTCCCTTATGCGATGCTAAAACATCGCAGCCAGTTTGCCAACGTTGCTAATTAGCGACGCTATTTGCAATGCATAATTTTAGTGTCGCTACCGTCACTTATGCGAAGAAGGCTCCTAAAAAAAAATCCAAAAAGAGCACCGTTGCTTATGCGACGCTACTGTCGCATAAGCGACCAATCTTGTTTTTTTTTTCAATTCGGGGGCGTCGCTATGCCCCCCTATTTCTTGTAGTGCCTCAAGGAGGAGGTATATGTGTTTGATCCACTAGGGTTTGAGGCTCCCCATTCAAAGAACAAGGTATGTAAGTTGAAGAAGGCATTATATAGGCTAAACAAGCCCCTAAAGCATGGTACCAACAGATAGATAAGTATCTCTTGGATCTAGGTTTTAAAAGATGTGCTTGTAATGCTAACTTGTATGTTCTAAAGAGAGGATGGAAGACAATTGTGTTTGTACTCTATGTAGATGACCTTGTGATTATAGGAAATGATGATGCTCTTCTTCAACAAACAAAAGATACCTTGAGTTCAGAATTTGAAATGGCAGACTTGGGCTTAATAAACTTTTCCTTAGGCCTTGAAGTTTGGCAAGAACTAGGGAAGATTTTCATCTCTCAACAAAATTATGCAAGATGGATATGGACGGCATTTGACATGGAGGATTGCAAGTAAATTTGTACACCTATGGAGGTCAACACAAAAGTATCTATTGAAGATACTTCACCTCCTATGGATACTAAAAGATACAGGAAATTAGTTGGAAGTCTCATCTACTTGTGTAATAGTAGACTACGTATCTCTTATGATGTTGGAATAGTAAGCAGGTTCTCTAATAAGCCTTGCCAAATGCATTAGAAGGCAAGCATGTGGATACTCAAGTATGTGAAAGGAACCATAGGTTATGGTATTCTTTATGAAGAAGGATCATCTCTTGTCAGATACTATGACTCAGACTAGGCAGGAGATATTGATACTACAAAATCATTTTTTGGATATTTCTTTTTTTTTAGGATCATGGATTTTCTTTTGGATTAGCAAGAAGCAACCAATTGTAGCTTTATCTTCTAGTAAAGTTGAGTACAAAGATGCATGTGTTGCAGCATGTGAAGTAGTATCATTGAGGAGAATCCTATAGCACATGGGGATACAAGGACAAGAGGCTACAGAGTTGAAGTGTGACAACCAAAGTTGCATGGCCATTGCCGAGAATCACGTTTTCCATGCTCGTACCAAGCACGTAGAAATTCAGTATCACTATGTGCGTGAGTTGATTGAGGATGAGGTCATGGAGATAAGTTATTATGCAAATCAAGAAAATGGAGTAGACATCTTCACCAAGGCTCTTGGTAGAGAGAAACTTCTTCGAAACTTTCCAAAGCTTGGGATTGGACCAAGGAGGTAGTTCACCGCACGGTGGACATTGAGGGGGGGTGTTAGATATGCTCGATACTCCACCCTCAAGTGACCACAAATGATCCATGGTGCTCTAAGTTGTAAGGCCTCTATTATGAGGAGAAGCCATTGTCAGATCCCCGACATTTGTGGAACCCTAACTTCTAAGTTAGATGAGGTCTATTTGTGACCATTGATGCTTATACATGATCTTTGTGAGCCTAACCATTAGGTTAGGTAGGGCATAAACTTTTCGGCCATTGGATTTCCATTCAAGGCAAAAATAAAGGCCTTATGGCATCACGCGATTTTCCCATAGAACCTTAATGGGGGGAGTGCCAAGCCCTCTTCTGCGGGGTCCGAGGGGCCTCTCCCCTCGGCACGTAGGGTTGAAATGGCATGAATTTTGATCATGGAGATATTGTCAGATTGTATATTTTTCCTACTATTGTGTATCTCCTTACTACGTTTATATATAATGACTCCCCTTGTAAAGCTATATAAGCATGGCCTAGGTTGAGCTTTACATAGCATTGCGCACTAGTAAGCCCTTCATCTAGAGTCTATCTAGATTGCCATCTAAGCTCCACATTGGGAGCACACGGGTGGATAGCACCATCATTGTAACTGCATTACGCTTGGCAATCTGAGAATTTGAGTTCTCTATATCTAAGTCTGATTCTATCATTTTCTGTGTTTTCATCTCAACTCTATCTATTGGTCTATTCCGTTGTGTTATTATTCTTACAATATCCTATTATCTTCAATAGGTTTTTGTGTATATAAGTATGGTTTAATCTCTATACCACTAACCAACTCCCATATACTAATTTGCCACAAGGAATTTTGAGATTCTAAGCTTCCATGGTTGGTAATTGCTCTTTTCAAGTTTGTGAATCTACATATTGAAGTCTCCCATAGTGTTAGGATTGCTTGATGGATCCTAATGCCTCCTTGGATTCGTTAGAAGTGAGAAAGATTGATTTTTTACCTTTTTACAAGATCCTTGGTGTTGAATTGATCCTTTGATGATGCTAGAAGCTTCCCATTGCTTCCATTCTTCCCCTTAGCGTGCTTGGCTTTGCCTCAAGACTTAGCTTTCCTCCGAATTCATGAGCTCCTCTCGATGTCTTAAATGCTCCAAGATAAGCTCTCATACCACTAACAAAGAATACTTACTCTAAATTGCACCATTTGGACTAGGACATCATAGGTGGCTTCCATAGTTAGCCAAAAAATGCAATTTCCTATGTTACTTCATGTTGAGCTTTCTTTTCCAGATGATGCAGATGCATGTGAAGGATGATTCAAAGGAAAATCACATAAGCAACTTCTCAAGAAGCATAGATTTATGACGGATACAAGGAAGTTGAAAAATAGTGAGTCATACGTGAATGGACAATTAGAATAGACTCAACTCATGGTCAAAGGTATTTATCACATTCATTGGTTATTTTATGAGATATTATTTATCATATTCATTGATTATTTTATGAAATATTCTTGCGTATCTGGTTTGAAAAAAAGTCACAAGTGGAAAAGATGGAAAGTTGAAACCCGCTATCTATGAATAAAGTTGAAGCATTTCTTATGAAGCATTTTAAGAAAGTTGAAGCATTTCTTATGAATAAAGTTGCGGGATGGATGTGATTTTGTGGAATCGTATGCTTCCAATACTTTTTACATGGTGAAGGAGCTCATGAAATAGGGTTGGAGAACTTTCCGCTCTTTGAAAAGATTTCATTACCCTATAGCTGAGCTATCTCCTTCCGCTATAACGAATCATCTTCCCCAGAATTCGATTATGATATATCACCTTACATATATGTCATGTCATCTAAAATTCAAACACACAAGTGCACCATCAATACAAATGTGCCGCTGGATTATTGCTGAGCGGAAATGTATTCAAAGAAACTAATAACTAGATAGAAAAGACAACTATTATTTTGGCCAAAGTGTGTTTAAGCTGACAAACAGAAGCTATTCAGTTGTTATCCTATACTTCTATTATCATCAGTTGAGAAGAAACTTGTCTGTTTCTTAAAGCAACTCACTGCAAATGTATTTCAAAACTCCTCCCAACATATTTCATTCTTTTGATCAGCTTGACTTTGTGTATGAAACATAATCAGTGATTCTTTATGCAAAGATCCACAGACATATCAAACTCTAGAATAAAAGTAAGCATGAATCATCCAAATCAACAAGTAAATTTCATATTAATACCAATGATGCCAATATAAGTCTATGTGAATCCATTTAAATTTTACCTGAGGTAAATGGAACAGATTGCTACATCTCTGGCTTCAAATAGATTTGCAGATATGCTCCTGTGCTCGAGTACACATCTTTCAGTTGAAACTTGGAATGAACTTTATACAGAAGACATGTTTCAAGCTAGTTAAACTTAAATGTCGAAGTTTGTGTACTCTGGCAAGACCCTTCTAAATTTTTCTAGGGCTTTCCATTGGAAAGCTGCTCACATGGCAGCAAGAAATGTGCAAAGGATATGAGGATTCACGTTGCAGAGAGAAAGAGAGATCTTGTTACAATCCTAGGTCAGGAGTGTCGATACTCCACGATGAAAGTTGATCTCAAAATTTAAGCAAGCAGTTCTAAGCATGTACACCAAGTGAGTTTAAAGTCACTAACATCTTGCACAGTTTATTCATTTAGACAGGGTGTATGCATGATACCTCCACATCAAGGAATCGAGGAAAATGCGATAACTGCAGACTGATCATAAGATCATCTATTTGGTGGAGTTTGGAGATAAAACACGATCATATACGTTAAGTGGACAACCCTGTACTAATCCGTGCATGCAACCCTAGAAAGATGCTCATGACCTGTTAACTCCGTCCATATCAAGGGTATCCACTTGCCCTGTTCAAGCTGATCAATAACAAGGAGCACTGTTGCTTGCCATTCAGGTAGTTTCCTTTGAACTTCAGCACACATATCCAGAGATAAAGTGGAAAAAGGAAACAAAAATGGTTAATGGAACTCCAACATCTCCAGATATAGATGCATACCCTAGATGAGTTCACTTTTTTGACATCTTGGCTTCTTGCAGCAGTTCCAGAACCTTACTCATATCAGGTCTCTTCATGGCAGAACCATCTGTGCAGAGCAGGGCAACTTTCAATACAGCAAGCATTTCCTGACGGGCCACGAAAGATTCTGTGCTTATGCGGGAATCAAGAATCTGTTCTGGGGTCTCACCCCTAGAGGACGCCCCTTCAACCCACCTCACGAGGTCCAAGCCTTCCCCAAACGCCTCATCAGTTGGCATCTTTCCAGTCAGAAGCTCCAAAAGAATGACCCCAAAGCTATAGACATTGCTCTGCAACGTGACTTGCATTGTGAAGGCGTACTCTGCAGGAGAGAAAATGATATCACAGACAACGAAAAGATTATCAGTGTATGAAGCATATTTTAGCTTGTAAATCACACTGAAACCTAAGAATTTACCTGGAGCTATGTACCCAAAGGATCCAGCTACTGAGCTCATGCTTGCCATCGTCTTTGTTGGATCCAGCAGCTTGGCTACCTCAATGTCTCCAATCTTCACCTCAAAATGATGGCCCAGGAAGATATTGTCAGAATTGACATCCATGTGGACGATTGGTGGTGTACAAGAATGTAGAAAAGCTAGGCCTCGAGCAGCACCAATAGCTACTTCATAACGCATTGACCAATTCAATGGAACTTTTGTGGAGCTTTCATGCAGTCGCTGACCAAGACTACATACAGGTACGAAGTCATACAGGACTACTACAAGATTCTCTTCCACCAGATATCCAACAGGCTGCATCACATTCTCATGTGAGAGCCTCCAAAGCTTATCTAGATCAAAAGCCATTTTCTTATGACGGAACAGGAGACCCTTATCTGCGCAGTGGAAGTGTTTTGCTGCTAAGATCAGGCCGGAAGGCATGATAGCTTTGTACATCGTGCTGAAGTGGTTGCTGCTTACGAGACTTCCTTTGCCACGTACCGCTTCCTTGACACTGACAAAGTCCACGCCCTGTAACAGAACTGGGACAAAAACATGGCTAACCATCTGTGGTGGTGTTGCTTCCACGGTCACTGCTGCACGCCGCTTGTACATAACTGCCATGGTAACAAAGAAGAAGAACAGCAATACCACTACTATTGAAGCTGCAGAAATGCCAGCAACTTGCCAAAAGGATGAACGCCTTGATTTCGTACTCTGGCCGTTGGGAGGAACACAGGGGGGTAACGGGCCTCCACAAAGACCAGGATTATGGGCATAACTACCTGCATAACCACTGGAAGAGCTGTTCAATACTGACCCCACCCGAGGAATGGGGCCACTCAAGAGATTATAGGAGAAATCCCACGTCACCAAGCTTATCATTGCAGCCATGGATGGGATCTGTCCCGAGAGTGAGTTGTGGGAAAGGTCCAGCGTGACCAGCTTGCCCAGCGTACCTATGGTGTCAGGTATACTGCCCGACAGGTGGTTCGAACTTAAATTGAGAGAAACTTGAAGATTGGCAAGCATTCCAATGGATGAAGGCATAGTTCCATCGAGTCTGTTGTCGCCGAGCTCCAGCTCCAACAGCTCGTGGCAGTCCCCAATGCTATCAGGAATATGCCCAGAAAGGGAGTTCCCTTGCAACCTAAGGTATTCAAGGCGTGTAGAACTGCATAAATCCGAGGGTATGCCACCTTCCAAATTGTTTGCACTTAGATCAAGCACGCTTAGGAGCCTGCACTGTGACAAATCATGGGGTATGACACCTACCAGACTATTTTTTGCTAACCGCAGTTCCTGCAGAGTAGAAACATTACCAAGGTCGTCAGGAATGGTGCCAACCAATCTGTTGCTTGCAAGGTTCAAAAGGGCGAGTCGCTTCAATCCACTCAAACCTGTGGGAATCTGGCCGGTCAAGTAATTCTCACTTGCATCCAAATAAATCAACGACTGAAGTTTTCCAATATCAGCGGGAATGTCACCTGTCAAGGCATTGCGACCCAACCTGAGGTTTGTTAATGCAGTACATTCCCCAAGATCGCTCGGGAGAGTGCCACTGAAGCCATTATTTGACAATATTAGACTCTGCAGAGAAGCCGACGAGCAAATGGAGGCGGGGATTTCCCCAGTCAAGTTGTTAGAAGCTACATTCACCCATTGAAGGCTCTCCCAATGCAGTGCAGGCAAAATTCCACTGAGATTGTTCTGATCTGCTAACAAGGTTTGCAAACTAGTCAGGTTCTTGAAGCTCTCAGGAAGGGGACCTTCCAATGCATTCTGCGAAACAGAAATGAACGTCAGTGCATTGAGGTTTCCGAGTGCGGAAGGTACGATGCCGATGAGGGCATTGTGGCCGAGATTAAGATAAGTAAGGTTACGTAGACTGCCCAATGTATCAGGAATGCTTCCGTTGAGGTGGTTATCTGACAGATCGAGGAGGCTCAAGTTGCTGAGCTTCGAGAGGTCGCTTGGTATTGGACCAGACAAGCGATTGCCGGTGAGATTTATGATAGACAGGGAAGTGCACGAAGATATGTTCGCGGGGATCTCCCCAGAAAGATCGTTCTTTGAGAGATCGAGCACACTGAGGGATCTCAACTGACCAATGCTCGGAGGAATAACCCCGCTTAGGTGCATTCCCGGGAGAGAGATATTGACCACACTTGTGCCGTCGCACTGTATGCCTTGCCAATAACAAGGATTTCCGTCGGTTGTGTTCCAGGAAGATGTCCCATCAGTGTTCAAACTCTCACTCAAGCTCTTCAGGGCATCCAGATCTGCAGATAGGACCGCTGATACACTCACCAGGCACAGCAGTATGATCGAAGAAACCGCAGGAGACATCCTCTCTCTCTCTCTGTGTCTCTGTGCTAAGCTACCGGCGATCAGAGAGCCATCCTGCTTTCCTTTTCAAGAGCAGAACTCTTGAGCGAAGAGTGATCAAGGAGGGATGAGCTAGACCGTGAACGGCCACGAGAACGTGACTATACTACAGAAATGAGGACATGAAGCTGAGACATGAATTCTATCTTGTCTGGGAGTAAGTTGCGAAGGTACCTGTAGCAAGCAGAGTTTTGTCGAACGTACCATTTTCTCAAATACTCTCCTGGCATCTTGTACCTTAGTATTCGGAGGTCGTCTCCATCTGCGCCGAAGCATATGTGTCTGTATGTGTAGAGAAACAGAGAGAGAGAAGGAGTGCTACCATTGTGGAAAGCTCATGCAGCATTGGACTGCATCATATCTTAATATTCACGACTTTTAGAATTCCTTTCGGGCTGCAAAAATTTCGGGCGATTATGGCAGCAGATTTAAAAAACAATAAACACGTTGTTGCTAACAACGCATGAAATGATCATCTTGCAGGTTTAGCAGCGCTCTCACTATGCAGCAGGTCCCGCTATGGAGGGCGATTGATTTCAGGTTGGTTATGCATTGACAATGAAGAACATTCCATGGGCCACGCTCCATCTATAGAGCAGGAGAAAGCTCTCGGTGTCTTTTTTCTCTTCCTCATAAAATTCAGAGGAGGAGAATTAGACATACAAAAAGTGCGAGTGGTTCCATTGGTAGGGCCCAAAGCAACTGAATCAAAGGAGCATAAAAGGTATAAAAGATGATAGATAAAAGGTATAAAAGATGATAGATAAGCATCATTACACATGTAGATGTCATGCTCTTGGTCAACTTCATCTTTCTTCTAGATGGTTTTATAACATGATATTCCACGTCATCTTGGGATGCATTTACTTCTAGATGGTTTTATAACATGATATTCCACGTCATCTTGGGATACATTTACTTTTATAGGCTTGAAATAAGTAAACTTAGGTTGAGTTCACACAGACAGGCGACACAACTGCTTTCAAATGTATAGATATTTCATTTGTTAAAAAAAAAATGTTTGGACTTCACCATTAGTATCTTCCTTCTTGATACAAAAATTTACCGCTCTGACATTGAACTTCCATTGGTGCTTGAAAATTCTCAACGAATGAATTTACATACATGTATATAGTTTTAACAAAGACCACTGCCCTATGTGAGTCGAAGAGGACGGCACTCAATATGAACTATGTGAACAATACCCCCTTTGTGAACTCACCCTTACTATTATAAATGTTCAATATGAACAATGTGAACAATACCCCCCTCTGTGAACTCACTCTTACTATTATAAATATTATAAATGTTGGAGTAAGGAAAAAGTACTCAAGAATAAGTTAGCACTCCTCGTGGGTACACCACACCCATAATGCTTTTTTCATGAAAAAGACACAACAAAAGCTGCCCACCTTTTTCCTTTGTCTTGGTGATATTTTATGATAACTCTTCGCATGAAAAAGACACAACAAGAAACGCTAGTCTAAAATATTGTGAGAGCCTGTTATGGCTCGAAAAAATGAATACTAAAATTGCTGTCAATGAAACTTTTCAAGTACATTCTATTCTTGCAAAATATGCAGTGAAAAACATTTTTTTCCAAAGTATTCAAAAGCATATTTGTAGACACATAATAAAAGAATCAATATCTATGTTTATTTTTGACAATGATTATTCAATTGATCATTATACACCTCCCAAAACATAGTTACAAAATACAAATTTGAACATGTGCCACCTCTCATGTCCAGAATTTGTAGTTAACGTTCCTCCCATGCCAAGATGGTAGTAATAATTCAACAAATCAAACCATCCCGATTCCTTGTTTAAGTTATCTATCTCCAGGAATCTTTAAGACTTTGTTAGGCCGCCGGATCGAAATAATGTAATTTTATTTTCCATAGTCGCACGCACCGAAAAGGCATAGCGAATAGTTGTAACTTTTTATCCATTAATGAAAAGGCATTACAGTGATTCCTCAGCAAGGAGAGACAGGTTCGCCAAACTGTCTGTCTAGGCGATTGTGCTGAGAAGATCGTGTGCGGATTTGTCGATATCTGAGTATTGTTATTATGTTCTTGTTGAATTGTAGTGAGTCATTATTAACACAGTAATGTTATGTTAGATATGCTCAATACTCCACCCTCATGTGACCACAAATGATCCATGGTGCTCTAAGTTGTAAGGCCCCCATTATGAGGAGAAGCCATTATGAGAGTCCGGACATTTGTGGAACCCTAACTTCCAAGTTAGATGAGGTCTATGTGTGACTGTTGATGGTTATAGATGATCTTTGTGAGCCTAGCCGTTAGGTTAGGTAGGGCATAAACTTCCAGGCCATTGGGTTACCATTTAAGGTGAAAATAAAGGCCCTGTGGCGTCGCGCAGTTTCCCCATAGAACCTTAATGAGGGGAGTGCAAAGGGGGGCTTGCCCCCTTCTGTGGGGTCCGGGGGTGCCTATCCCCCCGGCCCATAGGGCCGAGACGGTAGGACTTCTGGCCATGGAGATATTGTCGGATCATATATTTTATCGACTATTTTGTATCTCCCGACTACGTTTATCTATACCGAACCGCCTTGTAAAAGCTATATAAGCACAGCCCAGGTTGAGCTTTACATAGCATTGTGCACTAGTAAGCCCTTCATCTAGAGTCTGTCTAGATCGCCATCTAAGCTCCACAGTGGGAGCGCACGGGTGGACAACACCATCATTGTAACTGCATTACGCTTTGCAATCTAAGAATTTGAGTTCTCTACCTCTCAGTCTGCATCTATCTTTGTCTGCGTTTTTCTCTCAACTCTGTCTACAGGTCTATTCCGCTGTGCTGTTATTTTCTTACATGTTACACTCACATTAATAAGTATGTACGACTGTGTGACTGTTAACTCGCACAATAAGTTACTGGGTAAAGATAATTGTAACCGGAACATAGTAACTGTGTAGTGGAAGTTATTACCTTGAAAGTATAGTCACTTCTTAGTTGACTAGTTAATTTGGGAAATAAAGGGCCTCTGCACTGTATGACCCCTAACCATCCCCAAGAACCCGAAATGAGATTAAATCGACTTCACATAAGTGCTTTTAACACTGGCGCCGTCTGTGGGAAGATGGAAACAGATTGGGAATAATCAGTAAGGGAAGAGCAGTACGCAAGGCAAGCAGTGGAGAATAGTAACCACTAGAAGAGGTGATATATGCCGGTTACTCGTTCCGGCGAGTCCTATCCGAAGTATAGGAGAGATCAACATCCTTGGGCAGTTCCAAATTTATTAGGGACACCCCTAGGTGGTAGAAGTGTAGGCCAATTAAGTCCAATTGCAGAAGGATCGGAGCTAGTCAGTAGTGATTCTGGTGCTAGCTCGGTGACACATGATGAGATTCTGGTGAATTTCAGTGTGAATCTGGTACTTCCTAGAGAAGGTACAGTGATGTCTGGTTGTACAGAGATGGAGTGCGGATTTAGTCCGACACTATCTGGTCCGAATTCAACCATTTTCAATGATAAGTTTGTGTTACCAAGTAAGACCGTTTTCGGTGAAAGGGTAACCTGGTTCGGTGAAAGTTCGACAATTTTCGATGGAACTTCGGTACCATTTGGTGGGAATTTGAATTTTTTTGGTGATAGTGTGGTGCTGCCTGGTGGACCCTTATTACGTTCACCACTTTTTGGGGCAAGCTTACCTAATTTCGATACCAAGGCTGAGGAAAGGCTACTTGATTTAGAGTTAAGTAAGAGATTCGACGACATTTTTGAACCGAAAAGTGAGCAGGCTGATAATACAGATTCTGAGAGACACCCCCTCAACATACAGATAACAACAATAATACCCACAATAGCACCATGAGTGGTTCACAGTCACAGCAGCAAACACCCCCACAACCGCAATCGCAGTTTCGGCAGCAGCAGCCACAGCCAATCATTCCACCTTGACCGATTCCAACCGGAGTGACAAAATTCGGTCGATTTCCGGGAGATGACCCCGACGCACATGTTCGCACATTCGAGATCAGTTCTGCAGTGTTGAATCATCCATCGGATCCGGTGTACAAGGCCATTGTATTTCAAGCCACATTGGTTAATGAAGCAGCAAGGTGGTTGACTCAATATGATATTAATCATTTCGGTAACTATGATGATGTGAGAGACGCGTTCTTACAGAGGTTTTGTTTGAAGAAGAACCCTGCAGAAATCTTTGACTATTTGTAGAACAATCGACAAAAACCACACCAGAATGTCTAGGAGTATGCGACACTGTTTCGAACTCACTTAAGGCAGTTGCCCACGGCACATGCCAATCTGCCAGATGATGTTATAACACAATGGTTCATTAACGGACTCAATCCATAGTTAAGACAAATCATGATCATTCGCTGTGTGGGCTGAATGACATTGGATGCTGTAACTGCAATGGCTTTACAGTTGGAGCACAAAGTTGGAGGTTTTACGGAGGACCTGGAATGGTTGAAAGCAAGTAAGAACATAGCTGATGATCCGTCCAAACAGGTGTATTGTACTAAGTGCAAGAATCCAGGTCACACAAGTTCTACATGTGCCCTCAACTAGATGTATTGTGCCATCTGTAACACAACACGACACTCAACAGAAACATGTGCATATAATGCAAAGGTGCAGGGTAGAGCGGCCGTAAATGCTATAATACAGGAACTAGGTTAGCCAGAAACCCATTATGTGCCACCACAATTGCGACCCAACCAGCAGCAGGGATATAGGAACTTTCGAGGATCACGAAGTAACAACTTTAATCAAAATCGATGGTAGGCAGGTACATCGGCGGTGTTGGGTGTGTGTAGAAGTGCGAGAGACACACAAGAAGCACACACAAGGAGCACAAACGCAGCAAGACTGTTGGTGGATTCTTAGACAAGAAGGAGTTTGAGGGTTTGTAGGAGAAAAGGGGAAGAAACAAAAAGAGAAAATACACCTGGAAGCTTCTGCCGATTGATTACAGTAAGACAATTACAAGGTTTGAAGTACAAGACAAGCCAATACCTCTGTGCACAATCCCACAGAGTGCCCAATTACAAAATACCAAATATCCCAAAGTCTTCTTGCCGCCGGCCTCCTCTGCACCAGACCTCCACCTGCTTCAAGCTTATCCTTGTGCACACCTTGCACCAAGCTTCCACAAAGGGGGAGGAGTGAATACCTTCTGTCGGCACGCGCCCACTGCAATGGGACCTTGAGATACTTGGGGGACTAGCTTAGCACTCTCTGCACAATCTTTTAGTCACTCTCCATGCACTCTTCACTTCCACTTCTCTGTGTCGCGCACTGGTGACTCTTGCACTTCTCTCTCTTGCTTCCTTAAACTATGCTCTCTTGCTTACTCTAAGATTGGTCCAAGAATGGCCCTTGCCTTGATTTGAGTGTGTCGATCATGTACGCTCCTAACTTCCATGGTATCTTGGTGCTCACTTTGATGTCCCAAGATTGTCCTCCCAAGTGGCAGCCAACGACTCACTGTTTTGTCCTGTAGTGACTTTAGTCTAAAACCAAAAATTTTAATGGGGGCCCATACTTTCACCTGTGCGTACACTTTGCCGCTTCACATACCTTCATGTTTCCTTTTAAGTCTTCACTTTTGCACATAAGAGGGGGTTCACCTGAACCTTCCAAAACACTTTAAAACACCCTTTGAACCTTAGGGAAATTAGAGAAAATACCTCTGCAACCTGCAACCTGCAACCCATTTTCTCCAATTTACCCTTTGTGGACAATTCATTGTGCACTACCTGTGCACTTTGACACCTGCACTTACACACTTTGATTTTGCACCTATTGACTTTGACCTTGACCTTGTTGACTTTGACTAGTTGACTTTGATCAGTTGACTTTGACCAACATGACTTTTATGGGCTCAACAGTTGCCCACCACCTAATGTGCTCTTCGTCCCGGAGAGCTACAGCCAAACTTTGAATCTAGAGGACACCATGAGAATAGAGCTGCAACAATTTGAAGAGAACATCTGAGCAGCAACCAATTCCACCAGAACAAGCACCAGAAAAGAACGAAAAGTGGGATGGTGTTATGGAAAAGCAAAAGAGGGGCAATGGGAGGATAGAATGGAATGGGAATGGACGGCTGAGGGTATGAAGATGGATGGGGCAGGGGGTGAAGGATGTGGCTGGGCAGATTGATAAAGGGAGGGGTTGGAAGGAGGAATCACGGCCTGGAGGGGGGCTAAAATGATCAAACCGGAGGGCTACAGAGGGTACAGATGGAATATTATTAAACATAAGGAAAGACAAGGTGAGAATAGACCATGTGGACAATGTGGGTAAATAAAAATATGTGATAAATGTGTGCAAATAATGAGGGTTTTGACCAAAACTCAGAGAAAATGTGGGAATTTGGAAAAATAAAGCCAAAAACTGAGTCCAGAGGTGCCAAAAAACATGAAAATGACTCCTTTTTTGTAAAAAACGGCCAACCGAGGTACAATCCAGAGCCAAAAGCTTTTAGCCATGAAAATGAAAAAAATAAAATAATTTAAAAAAAAAAATTTGGTTTTTTTTTTTTTTTAATGAACGCCCACTAAAAATATCAATAAAATAAATAAATAAATAAAATAAAAATAAAATAAAATAATTAAAAAAATAAGAAAATTAATAAAATAATTTTTTTAAAAAAATACGAAATAAACAAAATGACATAAATAAATAAATAATAAAAAAAAAGAAAAAAATTGAAAAAAAGAAAATGGGGGGGGGGGGCTGTCAGAATGGGGGGAGGAGGGGGGGGGGGGGGGGTGGGGGGAATTTTGGTCGGTGGGGGTTGGGGGGGGGGGGGGGGGGGGGGTTTCTTTTTGCAAAAAAAAACGCCTTGGGGGGGGGCTTTTTTTTTTTTTTTGAATTTTAATTATGAAAAAACTGAAAAAATACATAAAAAATCTACAAAAAATTCTAAAAAAATTCCCTACTGGTTGAGGCCACTTTTCTCACTCAAACCCACAGAGAGCTTCCTTTATTCCTCCAATTTGGCAAGAAAAAGACACATGAAAAAGGAGAAAAATGCTAGAAAAATTCGAAAAACTGTTTGAAAATTTTTGAAAAATTTTTCTAAAAATTCCAAAAATTGTACCTTTGCAAAGTTGATGAAATGGCTGCTAGATTTGCTAAAAACTCAAGAAACAAACATAAAATGGATAAAGAAAACTACTAAACTTAAGTAAAAATGACAAGAAAAGACTATGTACACCCTGCACAAATATTGCAGGTTCCAGGTGATCCATAAAACTTCAGTTGGCTTGATGATAGGCCTTGAGCCTTGTATTGTTGACTCAGAGAGACTCCTCCATAATCTGCATTTGTACTGCACTTCATTGATTTTGTCTTCTCCTTGGGCACACTGATCATCTGATAGGGGTACCCTAAATGCTTCATTAGAATGTTAGCTCCTCCAGCAACTTTATGACTTAATCTACAAAATTCCATTTTTACTATTCCAGCAACTTCATCCAATGGAACCCTCTGTTTCCAAAGACTTGCAGGTGCTCCTTCCGCATTCTTGTAAAGCCCTGCACTTGCTATCATTAAACTTGACATAACAATTGATATCCATACCAGGATCCATAAAACAATGGTCATTGACATATGATTTGAAGCATCTTCATCAGGGCTACACTTAAGGAGTACTTTGCTTTTCTTCTCTTTTCCATGGCCTTTGATTGAGACTATTTCAACCTGAGTGATTTCCTATTTTTCTTCATATGCTTCTTCTCTACTTGAGTTTGGGAAAATTCCATAGCAGGAAGATGGGTCTTCTGCATGGAGCCAAGCCAACATGTTTTCATCTTCATATAAATCTGCTCCTTCAAATAGATCTGCTTCTGGGTTGTCCACCACTTCTTCTTCCATACAAATACCAATTGTCTGCATCATACTAGTATTTCTCTGATTGTCTGGTCCTTCTTCTAAAATTATCTGTTGCAACTCTTTTCCCTCCTGCTTTACCCACATTGTGTCTTTGCCCCAGTCATGCAACACATTGGCATGCCTTAACCAAGGTCTCCCAATTAACAGGGGGAAACTTCCTTCTACCTGTGGCAGCCTTAAAACAACAAAGTCCAAGTTAAAGATGGTACCTTGTATTTTGACTGGAACTCCAGGGACCACACCAATAGGCCTTACTATGCTTTGGTCTTCCATTGTTACAGTGAAGTTGGCAGGTCGTGAAGGGTATATTCCAATCTTTTTCATGGTATATTCAGGCATCAAGTTAATGCCAGAACCACCATCCACAATAACTCCTTGAAACTCATGACCTTTAATAGAGACTGTTAGCCGAGGGCTCTTGTAATCTGTGAGGGGTGCTTCCCCTAAACATCTATCTTTATGCATAACAACATCCTTTGCCACTAAACTTGTTGTGGACATTTCATCAATTATCTGCAAGAGTTCTGACATGAACTTCCCATCCATCTTTATTAAATAAAAAATACTAACCTCCTTTTTCATGGACTTGGGTAGTTTGGAAGCTTCTGATTCCTTAAGAGCATCGGCTGCATTTGACTTATCAAACTGCTCATGAGCCCTGTTGAATGCATATTCAATGGCATCACTGGTACCTGTGAAATTTTCTTTTTGCCTTATATTTGCACTTGGGTTGGCTTTTTCTTCAGACACACCTTTGTCTCTGTTTAATCCATTAATCATTGATTCTTGGCCTATTTCCACTGGAGCCTTCCCCTTGCTTCTTGTCTGCACTGTAAAAGATTCAATTTCTTCTAAAGGCACCACCCTGGTAGATGGAGATGGCACCTTAACCTGATCTACCCTTTCTTCTTTCTGCACAGAAATCATTTGAATGTGGGGCCCAGATGAAGAGGCTTGATTCTTAGGACAACAATTTGTATAATGGTCTCTGGCCTCTGGGCAGTTTCTGCAAGGAGGGGCATTTTCTGGAAGAGTGCACCTACTTTGATAGTGCCCACAGTCTCCACATCTGAAACAAATAATTGGCCTTCTAGGCCCATTTCCAAAATTATCCCTCTGTCTAGGGTTATAAGTGTTACCTTGATTGGGGGCAGCAGCCATCACATTTGTGGTTGGTAGGGATCCTCCTTGTGTCCAGTATGTCATTGCAAGCATTCCCCTTGATTGGCATTCATGGGCCTCATGACCAACTTTCCTGCATAATTGGCAAGTTACACTTAATAGAGGACACTCACTTACTATATGCCCTTGTTTGCTGCACATGGAACACCAAAGTCCACTCTTGATGCCACCTCCTTTGAGCTCCTGCAACTCCTGTCGCAACTGAGCCAATTCCTCTGCCTGGGCCTCCTCCTCCTTTTGGAGCTTTAGTGCTTCAATCTCCCTTCTCAACTGAGCCACAACAGTCTCCTCCTCTTTGTAGGGCTTATTTCTTTTCAAGCCCTCCAGTTCCCTCCTTAGTTGGATGACCGGATCCTCCATCTCTGTAGCATATGTTGGTTGGGAAGAAGTTGATCCATACTGGTACCTTATCTGCTCCAAGCGGGTGGCTGTGTTGATGAACTCCTCTATGGAGGCAGTAGGTAACACTAATTCCTTTATTTTGCATTGGGTGACCACTGGTAGGGGCTTAGCCAACCATTTCTTAATAAAAAAATCGTGTGGTGGATCTGGCAATTTAGCCATTAGTGCTTTGGCCCTAGTCACAAACTCTGGGAACTTTTCTCCTGGACCCAATCTCAAATTTTCCAGTTCTTCTATGATAATTTTTGCTGTATTCCCCTGTTGGAATTGATTTCTAAAAGCATCTTTCATCAGATCCCAAGTGGTAAAGTGGTTTTCAGCAAACTGGCTGAACCACTTATCTGCCAAACCTTCTAACGTGGTAGGGAAGAGAATTAAAAATGCATCCTCCCTACCCATTAAACCTCTAGTCTTACATAGTGCCAAAAACCTCCTAATGTGTTCATCTGGATCCTCCTGAGCTAGGCCTTTGAAAGAAGGAAACTTTATATTTAATCTAGAGAGTAAAGTTTCCAAGTCTACCTGACCCGCCATGCTCTTGACTGATGATGTTGAAGATAGTGGGCTGGAGGACCTTCTAGCAACCTTCCTTCTTGTCTGCTTGCAAGTGACCCTCAATTTTTGAGACCGGGTTGCGGTCATGAGCAGCTCATAGCCAGCCCACTTTTGTTTGATGAAGTAGCACTGTGGTTTTGTCGACACTTGATCTCTTCTATGCTTTGCACTTGGTCTCTCTTAAGCTCAAATCTCCTTGGAAGTCCCATCGGGCGTGCCAAATTTCGTTGGTGGATTCTTAGACAAGAAGGAGTTTGAGGGTTTGTAGGAGAAAAGGGGAAGAAACAAGAAGAGAAAATACACCTAGAAGCTTCTGCCGATTCATTACAGTAAGACAATTACAAGGTTTGAAGTACAAGACAAGCCAATACCTCTGTGCACAATCCCACAGAGTGCCCAATTACAAAATACCAAATATCCCAAAGTCTTCTTGCCGCCGGCCTCCTCTGCACCAGACCTCCACCTGCTTCAAGCTTATCCTTGTGCACACCTTGCACCAAGCTTCCACAAAGGGGGAGGAGTGAATACCTTCTGTCGGCACGCGCCCACTGCAATGGGACCTTGAGATACTTGGGGGACTAGCTTAGCACTCTCTGCACAATCTTTTAGTCACTCTCCATGCACTCTTCACTTCCACTTCTCTGCGTCGCGCACTGGTGACTCTTGCACTTCTCTCTCTTGCTTCCTTAGACTATGCTCTCTTGCTTACTCTAAGATTGGTCCAAGAATGGCCCTTGCCTTGATTTCAGTGTGTCGATCACGTACGCTCCTAACTGCCATGGTATCTTTGGTGCTCACTTTGATGTCCCAAGATTGTCCTCGCAAGTGGCAGCCAACGACTCACTGTTTTGTCCTGTAGTGACTTTAGTCTAAAACCAAAAATTTTAATGGGGGGCCATACTTTCACCTGTGCGTACACTTTGCCGCTTCACATACCTTCATGTTTCCTTTTAAGTCTTCACTTTTGCACATAAGAGGGGGTTCACCTGAACCTTCCAAAACACTTTAAAACACCCTTTGAACCTTAGGGAAATTAGAGAAAATACCTCTGCAACCTGCAACCTGCAACCCATTTTCTCCAATTTACCCTTTGTGGACAATTCATTGTGCACTACCTGTGCACTTTGACACCTGCACTTACACACTTTGATTTTGCACCTATTGACTTTGACCTTGACCTTGTTGACTTTGACTAGTTGACTTTGACCAATTGACTTTGACTAGTTGACTTTGACCAGTTGACTTTGACCAACATGACTTTTATGGGCTCAACAAAGACACACGGAGAAGACGATGGTTGGAATTGCTCTCTCTATTGATCGATGAACTGAACTGAAGTAAGAGCTGAATGATATCCCTAAGTACAAAGTACCACCACATATGAGAGTATCAAGTATGTGGTAACATGGGGAAAAAAACCTCTAGCCAGCACTAGAGTAAAAAGTGCCCATGTATAGGGAAAAGGTTCACATTAAAGCTACTTGAGGAACACATAAGTGTAACAAACCCCCCTGGAGCGAATGATGTGAACACATACAGGGAGTGAGAGATCAGCCCCCACAAGGTAACAAGCTGTGAAAACTGCCCTGTACTCAGCTTCACAACTCGATGTCGCCACTGTAGGTTGCTTCTTACTCAACCAAGATATGCATGAGTCTCCAAGGAAAAAGCAATTACCACTAGTGGACACGCGAGTATCATAACAACCAGCCCAATCACTATCTGTAAAAGCATGCAAGCATGGCTGAACATCTCTGCCATAAAAGAGACCTAAGCTCAAAGTGCCTTGGAGATATCTAAACATACGTTTCACCGCTTGCCAATGCTTAGTGCCAGGGCTATGCATGAATCGACTCAACTGGGAAATTGCATACTGTATATCCGGCCTTGTGTTGCATGCATATATAAGACATCCCACAGCCTGCTGATAAAGAGAAGTTCAAATGCATCACTAGAATCCTCAACTGAGAAACTGAATCCTGTCTCAACTGGTGTGGAAACTGGGTTACAATCCTCAAAATCAAAACGTTGAAGTAGTTTTTCAACATACTTCGCTTGATGCATAACAATTCCCCCCTCAACGGATACAAACTGGATGCCAAGATAGTAGCTCAAAAGACCAAGATAAGTGATATCAAAAGTATGCTGCAAATCAGCCATAAGAATGTCAAGTTTTGCATCACATGACCCAGTCAAGAGTATGTCATCAACATAAAGAACAAGCACTATAAGATCAGCCCCATTTTTGCATACATAGAGTGTGCTTTCTATCGGACTACATGCGAAGCCAAGAGCAATCAAGTGCTTATGTATTTTGTCATACCATGCACGTGGAGCTTGCTTGAGACCGTACAAGGCTTTATGCAAGCGACAAACCATATGCTCTTTCCCTTTCATAGCAAATTCAGGAGATTGCTTCACATGAACCTCTTCTTGCAAATCTCCATTCAAGAAGGCTGTTTTTATGTCCAATTGATGCACTTTCCAACCTCGATGGGCAGCCAATGCAACCACGGTACAAATGGTAGTCATGCGTGAAGTAGGTGCAAAAGTTTCCTCATAGTCAATGCCATATTGTTGCACATACCCTTTGGCAACCAATCTAGCTTTGTAGCGATCAATGCTACCATCAGATTTTCTCTTAATCTTGTAAACCCACTTTGTACCAATAGCATTCTTTCCTTTTGGCAATTCACATAACTCCCAAGTACCATTCCTATGTATGGAATCCATTTCTGATTGCATAGCACTCATCCATTGTGGATCGTCACATGCATCTTCAAAAGAGAGTGGCTCTTCATTACATGTTGTAGCAATAAGAGAATAATCCACAAAATTACTTGATGCATGGTGAGAGCTTGATCTTGTTCTACCAAGTAAAGGTGCACTCAATTTGCTGTCCTGCAAAGTTTGTTTCAGCCACTTTGGCATAGATTGTGCGCTCTTGATAGACATGCGTTCATTATGTAATACATCTTCAATATGTACATCATGCGTGGGCTGAATTTCATGCTCAGTTTCAGCCATATTTTGACGCAAATGTTCAGCCATATGTGGCTAAAAATTTCCAACAGTTTTGACAATTTTTGGCTGAATTTTTTCAACCATGTTTGGCTGGAAATTCTCTGCATTTTCAGCTCTATTTGGCTGGAATTTTTCAGCCCTTTGAACCTCAGTTGGCTGGTCTACATGGCCATAGTCAAGCGCACCATTTTGAAACAAAGGCATGAGTGTATCGAACACATCTTGTGAGCTAACTGTTGGTAGTTTTTTGCATTCAAGTAGAGGAAAAACTGAATTTTCAGCAAATACCACATCTCGACTCACAATAATTGTGTTCATCAATGGATGGGACAACCGATATCCCTTACTTTCAGCACTATAACCAACAAATATACATTTCTTTGCCTCGTCATCAACTTTGTGACGTTGTTGTGATGGCACAAGAGCATATGCCAAACAACCAAACACACACATATGACTAACCATAGGCTTATGACCATTCCAGGCCTCATAAGGAGTGATGACTCTCAATGCTTTTGTAGGGCAGCGATTCAACACATAGTTTGCACACATGACCGCTTCCATCCAAAACTTATGAGGAAGATGCTTTCCTTTAACCATACATCGTGCCATTTCAAGTAGAGTTCTATTTTTACGCTCGGCAACCCCATTTTGTTGAGGTGTATATGACACCGTACATTGGTGTGAAATACCTCTTTCACGAAGAAAAGCATTAAACTCATGTGACATGTACTCACCACCACGATCGGTGCGTAGAGTCAAAAGCTTTTGTGAAGAAAAATTTTCAGCCATAGCTAAAAATGCTTTGAAGCAAGAAAATACCTCATTCTTTGCTTTCATAGGATACACCCATGTATGGCGAGTAGCATCATCAATGAAGGTAACAAAATATACATGCTTCCCAAAAGATGGAGTCTTAACCGGACCACATACATCACTATGAACAAGTTGCAATTTTCTTGTAGTGTATGTATGACTATCTTTTGGAAAAGAAGCACGATGCATTTTTCCAAGAATGCAACCTTCACATGCATGCTTTTCAATGGACTCAAGTGTAGGCAAGCCAATAACCATGTCCTTCTTTTGCAAGTAGAGCAAACTATTGAAGTTCAAGTGACCAAAACGAGCATGCCAAAGCTCCATTTCAGCCATGGAAGAAGTATGAGCAACTAAGGCATTCGAGTCAGCCCTCTTGTATGTATCCATGCGATACAAACCATTACATAATGTACCGGACATCACAATAACATCGCCATTGCTCAAATCATGAACCATACACTTATCATCAACAAAGTGTACATGAAGTCCAGCTTTGGCAATCAACAGAACTGAAATTAAGTTCTTCTTGATACCGGGCACATACAATGCATTTTTCAAGAGAATCACACCTCCATTTGCAGCCGTAAGCTCAATTTCTCCTACTCCAATGATAGGATAAGAGGCATTGTTTGCACTCACCACATGTCCTCCTTTAGGTGCATCTTTCAAAGAGGCAAAAAATCTTTTGCATGATGTTATGTGCTTTGAAGCACCACTATCAAAGAACCAATCCGAATCAGCCTCACTCACAACCATACATTTAGAATGTAAAGAAGCATCATAATGACATGTAACAACACATGCCCAAAAATCTTGAGCCATGTTAGCTTCATCATTATTTGCATTTGTTGAGTTTTCAGCAATAGACATGCCGGATTCCTTCTTCTTTTCATTGCGTTTAGCAAGATTTCTACACTCATCAATAGTATGACCAGCCTTTCGGCAATATTTGCATCTCTTCTTCTTTTGCAAATCACCATCATTAGAGGAATGAGTGGAAGAGGAAGCTTGAGGCTTTGGTTTTGATGAACCCAAAGCTGAACCATACTTGCTTTTCCCCTTTTGTGAGATAGCAAGTGCTTGCGTTCCTTCAATCAAACCACTCCTATTCACTCTAGATTGCTCTTCTTGCAAAAGAAGAGACACAACCTCATCAAATGCATACATATTAGGATTTCCTTTTGCAACCAAACGAAGTGTAGTAGCAAAGCTTTGAAAAGATTCTGGTAATCCTTTCAACAATGTAGAAATGAGTGATGCATCCGGAATGATCTCATCTATGTTTGCCAATTGCTCTTTCAAATCCTTGATGCGTGTCACATACACATCCACTGACTCATTTTCAGCCATACATACATCCTCAAGTTGCTTCCTCAAGTATGCAACACGTGCTTCATTACACACGGCATACAAAGAAGAAAGAGTGTCCCATGCCTGTCTCGATGTAGAACATGACCGAATGTGTGGAACTATATGACGCTTCACTGAAAATGCAATCAAAGCATGAGCTTGAGCATCTTTTCCATCCCATCTAAGCTGCTCCTGTGTAGGTGGAGAAGGAGAAACCACTGTACTCGAAGAAGAAGCTCCATCTGTGACAGTAGACTGTGAAGTAGAAGCACCTGTCGGTCTTCGATCTACATCTGCCACTATGTTCCAAAGTTGTTTTGCAACAAGAACATGCTTCATCATGTAAGACCACATCGGATAGTTGGTCCCATCAAGCTTATCTTTAGCTTGAAGCATGCCAAACAAGTCATTGCTGCCCGCCATTTCACAAAGAAATAATAATGTGACAAAAACTTTACTTCAACGAAAGCTGAAATAAGTGCTGAAATTTCAGCTCACAAACCGTCACTCTGATGGCGATTCTGACTGCACGAATGGCTTCGAAATGGGGGTAAAACCCTAGCGCACCTGATGGATATGTTTCCGGGCTGCTGAAATTCACACTTCTATGCTTCGAAGTCGATTTGCACTGTTAAAGTGCGCGCGTGTCGTGACGCGAAAAACCAAAACTTGAGAAGGAGCTGAACCTGCTCTGATACCACTGTTGGGTGTGTGTAGAAGTGCGAGAGACACACAAGAAGCACAAACGTAGCAAGACACACGGAGAAGACGATGGCTGGAATAGCTCTCTCTATTGATCGATGAACTGAACTGAAGTAAGAGTTGAATGATATCCCTAAGTACAAAGTACCACCACATATGAGAGTATCAAGTATGTGGTAACATGGGGAAAAAACCTCTAGCCAGCACTAGAGTAAAAAGTGCCCATGTATAGGGAAAAGGTTCACATCAAAGCTACTCGAGGAACACATAAGTGTAACAAAGCGGAAGGTACTTCCCTCCCACCCCCTCGATGCCATTTTTGTGGCGAGGTTGGCCATATTCGTCGATTTTGCAAGGAAGTAACAGAGTACGACAAAAGGAAGAAAGAACGACAAAATCCGATGACTAACATGGTTTATATTTCCCTAGTTGAGTCACAAGCAGCCGTAGTTCAGACAAGATCAGGTAAACAGTTGCAACCAACAGTTGAAGTTTTCGAGCCTAGAATTCGTGAGCAGCAGCGGATGTTCGCAAAGGCTAGTCAATGGACAACTAAGGAGCCGACTATGTTTCCTGATCCCATTCTAGTAACACAGGCCCCTCTGCCACACGCAAGATCGAATGAACAGAATTCTACCTCAACAACATTAGAATCACCACCAGAATCGGAGCTAACCATAGCCCAAACAGATCAGATATGGGACATCCTATCTAAGGCCTCAATCACACTCCCTTTGGGACAGTTGTTCACCTTAGTTCGAGGAGTAAGACAGCAATTCCAACAGCAGGTTAGTCCCGGACCTTCATGTACTCCGGCGACTGCGACTATACAATCGGAGATGGATTCTACGATGGATCATTCAATTCCACTGATTACCGTTTGGCATAAAAACCAAAAGATTACCCAAGTTTTTATTGATGACAGGTCTGGTGTGAATATTGCAACAGCTGCACTCTGTAAGAAACTGGTTTGGACCCAAATTGAACCAGTGCAGTTCTTTGTGCGAATGGAAGACCAATCACGAGTC
Source organism: Ceratopteris richardii (assembly GCA_020310875.1). NCBI lineage: Eukaryota > Viridiplantae > Streptophyta > Polypodiopsida > Polypodiales > Pteridaceae > Ceratopteris > Ceratopteris richardii. Next base: position 8,180,327 of record CM035423.1, read on the forward strand.
CATCCGGTGGGCTTAGTACGTAACATCCTGATAACCCTGCAAGGAATCACATTTAAAATGACTTTTGTAGTCCTAGAGCTACCCGAATCTAGCCTCGACTACAACTTACTCTTCGGTCGACCATGGCTAAAGCAAGCCAAACTCGTACAGGATTGGTCAGCTCAAGAGTTAATTTTCAAAGACAATCACCGAAAATATGTAGTTAAATTGGATGGTATTCAACCTTGTGATCTTCATGCACGACCATATGTAGTGGAGATAGTCCATATGTTGTTGGATGGGTTATCTGATGATGAGGAGGAAGCTTTCCTTAAAACCAATAAGGACCTCATCTCATTAGATACTGTAGACTTACAATCGGTAACAGATACCTGGAGTCCTGTAGTTTGTACGATCGTGCCACTGACCGAAGAGGTAGCAGCAGATGCCGATATAATTATGGATAATCGACCGTACAACAACTGTTGCAGCCAGCTGATGACTTGGCAAGGTCTCGACAGTTTTATGTACCGGAGGATCAGTTGGTAACATACAATTTGGGAGATACGGTCAACCCGAGGCCAGTCAAAATTAGGGCCGGATTAGTAGAGAAATTCCAAGAAGATTTGGTACAACTCCAGCAAGAATTTGCAGACGTCTTCACTTGGGATTATAGAGACATGAAGGGCCTTGACCCACGGATTTATCAACATCGAGTGGTACTAAAACCCGATGTGAGGCCTATCAAACAACCTAGTTATAGGATGAGCCCTAATTATGTGGCACAGGTGAAGGCTGAACTTGATCGTTTATTGAAGGTGGGATTTATTATGCCAATTGAGCATGCTGAGTGGATATCACCAATAGTGATAGTGCCGAAGAAAAATAAACAGTTACACATTTGTGTTGATTACCAAAAACTTAACGCAGCCACCGTACCAGATCTGTTCCCTCTTCCCTTTCTAGATACAATGCTCGACGGGGTAGCAGGTCACAAAATGTATTCTTATCTGGATGGCTACAGTGGATATAATCAAGTGTGGATGGCAGAACAGGATATCCCGAAGAAAGCTTTTATCACAAACTGGGGTGTCTATGCTTTCACCGTCATGTGGTTCGGTTTACGGAATGCCCTGAGTACATTCCAAAGATGTATGCAGGAAGTCTTTTCACCTTACTTGACCACGTTTATGCAAGTATATTTGGATGATTTTTCCTTATTTGGTGACACTTCGATGCACCTGTATCATTTACGGTGTTGCTTTGAAAAATGTCGAGAGTATCAATTATGTTTGAATCCTATCAAATCAGTTTTTGCGGTCTCCTGTGGAAAACTGCTCGGTCATATCATTTCTAAACAAGGAATATAGGTAGATCCAGATAAAGTAGCAGCTGTGTTGGAGGCTCCGGTCCCAAAGACACCGAAAGAAGTTATGCGCTTTCTTGGCCAAATCCGGTGGCATGGCAGACATTTACGGTGGTTAGCTCATTTAGCAACACCACTTATTTGGCTTATGACCAGCGCTCCGTGGAAGTACGAATGGACTCAGGAGTGCCAAAGTGCAATATTTGATCGGTTGAAGGTCTTATTGACACAGGCACTGATCCTGCAACCACCTGCTTGGGATCGACCGTTCCATGTTTTCGTGGATGCATCAGATATTGCGATTGGTAGTGTCCTCATGCAACAAATTGATAAATGGTTTCGCCATGTGTACTATGCGAGTCGCCGACTAGCTCCTGTGGAGCAAAACTATTCTGTGATAGAACGAGAATGTCTTGGTTTGGTATACTCTGTTAAGAAATTTTGGCATTACTTGCTGGGCCGTAAATTTACTTTCCATGTGGATCATGCTGCACTGGTGTAGGGTTTGGCAGCAGCATTTAGGTGGTAGATTGGCAAGATGGGTTTTACTATTACAGGAGTTCGATTATGAAGTTATTCATGGGCCTGGCACAGCACATGTCCTGGTGGATTTCCTATCTCGACTGGATTCCGATGAGTCTCCGATAGGTGTTGATGACACTACACTGGCGATTTACGTCACCGAGACAACTCCTAAAGAATCTGCAGAACTTCCTGTGGCTCCTACATACTATGATACCTTAATGACTTTTCTCACTGACGGTTGTCTCCCTCCTAATATTCCCGTTACTCTGCGCCAAAGAATCACAGTCTACAGTCGACGATTTCGGTTGATTGTGGGTCAATCGTATTACATAGATCATACTGGTGTTTTACTTAGATGCATTCCTCCACATGAAGCGGAATCAGTTATTGCTATGGCTCACTCATTACCCACTGGAGGGCACTTCGCAGCTGATCTTACTCACCGAAAAATTCTGCAAAGTGGGCTATGGTGGCCTACAATGTATAGAGATGTGGTTCAATTTGTGCAGCAGTGTGATGTCATTCAACGGTCTGGGCAGCCCTTGCAGCGACACTTCTTTCCCCTGCAACTTGTCTTACCTCTGGAGCCTTTTCAGAAGTGGGGTCTAGATTTTATTGGCCCAATAACACCACCAACGACCCTCACCAACAATCGATACATATTGACTTGTACAGATTATGCCACTAGGTGGGCAGAAGCTTGGGCTTTACGTTCTGCCACAGCTGTTTCGGTGGTAAAATGTTTGATGAAGGATGTTTTCCCTCGATATGGATTACCTCTGGAGATAGTGACGGACCAAGGAACACATTTTGCAAACAACTTACTACAAGTACTGACTCAAACTTTTTAGATTATGCATAAATTCAGCTCACCGTACTATCCGCGTGCTAATAGTCAGGCTGAAAGTACCAATAAGACTCTATTGAATATGCTCCGCAAATTGATCTTGGAATGTTCGGAACATTGGGATCAACTCTTAACTGCTGTATTATGGGCATACCGGACCACATATAAAGTGGCAATAGGAACAACTCCGTTTAAACTTGCTTACGGTATAGAAGCTATTGTGCCAATGGAAGTAGTGATACCAAGTCTGCATGTTGCCTTATCTCAGAAATTGCTACCGAAAGAATCTTTGCCATTTCGGTTGGATGCGCTCCGATCATTGGATGAACACCGCTGGGAAAGCTTCATGACTCTCCAAGAAGTTCAGCTCCATCAATCCCGTACTCATGATCGTTTCCTTAAGACCCCTGTCTTTACGGTTGGCCAACTTGTTTTATTCTATAATGCTAAAGCTAATTGCTCTGCCAAAAAATTTAAGTTACGGTGGTTCGTTTCATACCGGATTGTTGAACAAGTGGGACCAGCAACTTTTCGGTTGGTGATCTTAACTAGTGTTCTCCTTCCAAAAGTGATTAATGGCTCTAAGCTTCGCCCATATCACCAGCCGTGTACTTAGTTTTTTTTTAGTGTCACTTGTTTTTCTTTTTCTTCCCGTATTTCGGTTGACCACTGACCGTAATCTTCTCGTTTTGGTATCTACATATGATTAATCACCGCCCTGTGTTACTGTTTCTGCTCATGCATGCCTGCCATAATCATGAGGGATTTCTCTCCAATACTTCGCAATGATTAGGGTTTTTGCCGCCTAATATTGTCCATGCTCTTACTTAATCGTGTTCTTTCAACTGATAATCGCTATTGTGTTTGTGTGATTGTGCATTCTGTGTATTCTGTATTCTCGTGTTTGCTTGTGCGCCATGGAAACACTCACGAATGTCGCAACCTTCCATGCAGGCCTCACTCCCGAAGTGAATGAGTATTTGCGCGCCCGCGGTCTGTTGGCCTTCGCTGAATTGCCCTAACATTCAGTGGAGTGTCATCCATTCCACGCACAGATTATTTCTGCTATTGCCGCCACACCTACTACAGAGCAGTGTTGGCCCATTGCTTGTTTACCATCTCGTGTAGTCATTACTTTAGCTACGTTTGTTGAAGCTTTTCGCCTCCCTCACGAAGGATTGGAGAATGGTCCCCTTCTTTCCGTGGTCACCATGAAAGAATTGTTCCCCCGGCACTCATCTAATGAGTATGCCATTCTTTGCAGACCTGAACCAGAGCGTACAACTCTGCAATTTTTGGTAGCCACCCTGAATTTATAGAAACGCACATATGGTATTTCTCGACCATTCTATTCGATGATGATAGATACTGCATCCCGTGAGCCTATAAATTTCACATCTTTCTTTTTCCGACGTATTCACCGTGACTGTGTGACGGTTACCAAGCAAATCGCTGAGGGTGACCTCCCTCGTTCCCGTTTACCCCATCTCCTCACTTTCCTTTTTTCAGCGATCCAAGCCACGCAACCTCCTCCAACCGCTCCCTTCTTGTTACATGAAGAATCTACTCAAATGCTCGAGGACGAGGATGATGACGATGAAGATCTGCTTCAACTTTTTCACCAAAAATGCAGATGCATAAGCCCCTCTGAAAGTCAGGTGCAGGGATCAACTTCCGGTCACGATACTGAAGTCTTCCACGACACTACCACTTCCCTCCATGTTGAATCATCCGTTCCCTCTTCTCCACTCAACCAGCAGGAACAAGGTGCCCACCTGGAAGAATCCAAAGAAGTCTCTTCTCAGACGGACTCTCATCAGCAGGATGAGGACACTGTGAAGGAGATCGTCGCTGAAATCCTCACAGAAGTAATTGCTAATGCTGAGGAAGTGATCGTGAATACTGAGGCGACAAATAATGTGACCGGAATAGTCTTGGTGTAGAATACTCTTATCCCCCTTCCTCCGCCCATTAATCCTACTGAGCCCATTGTAGTACATACTAGTGCAATCGCCAATGTAATTCCCGACGCACCCACTCCTCCATCATCTTCTCTCGACTACTCTCCACCACCTTCCCCTCCTCTGTTTTCCACCTCTTCGTCCCAACCACTTCCTACTATTTCTCCTCCACCCGTTATGTTCAGCAAATTAGAATCTATGGGTCACCTCCTGATCCAGTTTTCTCAGCAATTACCTTTTCAAATGAAGCTGGCAATTGAGAATATCAGGCAGGAATTGCAAGGCAAAGTTGATTTGCTTGAAGCCGACATTGCTCCGTTGCAGGAAGAAGCCAATGTAGTCAAGGCAGAAAACCATGCTCTGCAGGTCCAGCTTCAACAACTTCAAGCCCGGATCGCAGAGCAAGACAACCTGATTGCCCAACGCGATGCAGCACTTGTTGCATTAAATGAAAAGAATGTTCTTTTAGCTGCTCGCGCTGAAGAAATAAAGCAGTTAAATCAGTTGATACAGGATAAGGAAGATGCTCGGGTTGCTCTCGGCAATCTATTAGAAGAAACCCGTGCGGATCTTGGGTTGGTGACCCAAAAAGGATAGGAAATGGCTGATCTGGCCATGCAGAATACTGAGGAATTAAAGATCGTATCTGCCGAACTCTTTCAGAAGAGTCGTGAAGTGGAAGCACAAACGGGTCTGACAATTCAGCTTAAGAAAGAATTAGCAGGAATCATGAAAGAAAGGGATGCATATTATAAAACCATCCAATATCAAGCTCGGGAGCTGGAACGCAGAGAAAAGTAGTTAGGCACTCAAGCAGAGAGATTGTCTAGAGTTGATGGTCAAATTGCTGATATGAAGGTCAGACGAGATGCGGCCATAGCCAACGAGTTCTATTTACAAGAATCATTTTTGCAGACGCAGACCGATGTACTGATGAGTCAAGTTATTGCAGCTAGTTCAGTTAGAACAGACGCACAACTGGTAGAGCCAAACACATTGAAGATTATGCTGGATTCCCTGAAACAAAAGATCACCCGAACATTTAAGTTAGCCTGAACACTATACATACAAGGCATAGTTGATGAGCCTTAGTTTTATTTTTCTTTGCAGGTTCCTGCCACCATGCGTGCCAGTGTTAGGCCGCCGGATCGGAATAATGTAATTTTATTTTCCATAATCGCATGTTTTCAGCCTCGTGGCTTTGTGCAGAAAGGGCATGAAAACCAGGTGTGCAGGTTAAAGAAGGCATTATATGGTTTAAAGCAAGAACCACGTGCTTGGTATGAGAAGATACATGCCTATCTGGTTGCACATGGTTTTGAGAACAGTCCAACTGAAAGCACCTTATATGTTAAGCGTGCTAATGATGTGCTTCTGATCATTGTTGTCTATGTTGACAACATGCTGCTCACTAGTCCTATTGAGAAGCATATTGCTTATTTCAAGGCTGATTTGCATGCCTCATTTGAGATTTCTGATTTGGGGCATTTGCATCACTATTTGGGCATTCAGTTTATGCAAGTTGATGGTGGAATGGCTTTGTGTCAAACGAAATATATTGACACATTATTGCAGCATTTTGGCCTTGAAGACTGTAAGCCTATTGCCACTTCTATGGAGACATGTTTACGATTGAGTCTTCACGATGCTGGAGATGCATGTGATGTTATTCTCTATCAGCAAGCTGTTGGATGCTTGATTTACTTATACATTACTCGGCTAGATATTCAGTTTGCTGTCTCACAGATGAGCAGATTTATGCATTGCCCAAGAGTCAAGCATTGGAAGGTGGTTAAGTGCATCTTTCGCTACTTGAGTGGTACTCGGCTACTTGGGTTGTTTTATCCCAAGGGGGGAGCACTACCGCCAGATTTGCATGCTTTTTCTAACTCAGATTGGGCTGGTTGCTATGACACTCGTGTGTCCACCAGTGGTTTTTGCTTCATGCTTGGTACCTCATGTATCTTGGTTGAGCAAGAAGCAGCCTACTATGGCCACTTCCAGTTGTGAGGCTGAGTATAGGGCAGCTTTCACAGGGATTGTTGAGTGTGTGTGGCTCAGACACCTTATGGCTGATTTGGGTGTTGGTCAGTCTTCTGCCACCACCATCTTTACTGACAGTCAGAGCACATTGGAAGTTGCGAGGAACCCTGTGTTCCATGCTCGCACTAAGCACATTGAGGTGCATTATCACTATGTCAGGGAGAGGTTCTCTGTTGGGGAGATCAGCTTGGCATATGTGCCCACGCAGGATAACATTGCAGACCTTTCACGAAGGCTCTGCCTAGGGAGAAGTTTGAAGCTTTCTGCAAAGCTTTGGGCTTACTTCCTTTTGTGGAGTGATTTCCACATAGCTTGGCACTTCCTTATACATGAGTGCCAGCTCCTTGTTCACCGCATCACTCCCAGGGGCGATTTGTTGATATATTTAGGTAGTGATGTGTGTGAACACACTAGGACCACTGGGACACTTTTTTCCCTCATTAGGAGGTTTTTTTCCCCCGGCTTGTATATATGCCTATTGCCCTAATGGGCTACTTATCTTAGTACATTCTCCAGTAATACATTCAGTATTGTGTGTTTGTGCTCCAGGCTTCTTCTTCTTCCTTGTGATGTTCGCATGCTTCCGCAGACATCTAACTCCAACAGACTACATTCTTGGAATTTCTTCACTCTGTTCAGACTTGGAACAACTTACTCTTTTCACATTTTTCCATTGGATAAATGAAACTTGAGTGAATATATCCCAAAAGGAATTTTTTATTACTAATACCTGGGCAATCTACATAGTAGTTCCAATCGCACATTCTTGGACAATCATGGCCAAGCTTGATCAAGTCTGGTTGATCTCCTGAACTATCTGAAGCTTCTTTGCTTACCTACAGGGTTTTTAGAGATCTTTTGCTAAACTTCTGTCCAAGGATATACTGATGGTTCTTAGATTCCAAAGCTAAGAATATTTGCTATACCTTTAGGTTATATCACTATTTGGACTTGAGTACCAATACGTGGTTTTGGGAATTACTTGGAACTACTTCTTGTAAAATTGTCTTGAAAGATTCTAGTCTCACATCTAGGGAGATTTTGTCTTTCAAGAACTTTAGATTCCTACCAAGGAATCAAGTAATACTAAGCCAATGATGCATCTTGGAATCTTTTGCTTTTCAAGAAATTGATGACTTTTGGACAAGACCAAGACTTAAGGATTTATTGCTTGTCCAAAAGATATTTCTTTTTAACCAGGAAAATAGTTAACCAGACTATTTTCTTTGTTGGTTTATGTTTAGGAAGTAGCTTAATTCCTAAAGATTACTTTGATATATCTTTTAGGAAAATATCTTGATTCCTAAAGATTACTTGGGTTTCTTCTTTAAGCTCTAATTAGCTTAAGCAAAACCAAGCATACTTTCCTTATCCTCAAAAAAGTGCTACATAAAGTTTCCATACTCTTTGAAAACTTTGCATCTTGACTAGAGATGCAGTCATGGAATTTAGCATCCACTATTGAACACTAAAGTTCAAGTGATGCTAAAGTTTATTCATCTCTTTGAAGTTTATCACTTATTAGGATGAAAAGAAAAAAACTTCAATAGTTCCACTAAAGCTTATCCATATGACTTTCTAAATATCACCTATACTTAGAGTAATCATACATCGCAAAAGCTTTGCAAGTAATTAAGTTTTCTTGGTCATCAAGAAAATTTAATGCTTAAATTTCTCCTAGTGCCTACTTATACCTAGTAAGACATCAAACATACTTAATTGTCATTAAGTATTTGTTTTTGATAGCGGAGTATCAACTTGGGAAGGAATCGACTAATCACTTGAGCTGCAAACTAGCATGTCTTTGCAACTAACTAGTCCTCTGTCTTCTCTAATGTCAAGCGGCGAGCTTTATAAAGTAAGCTAAATATTAAGAGAGTACATTATCATATCTACTTGCAAACAACATCGTTATATCATGCAAATGCATGTGCCTACATGTGTATGCATGCATGTTCTTTGCATGCCCAAACAATAATGCAACAATCATGCATGAGCTTGATGCATGAATTTTCCTTGTACTAAGAATATATATCATGCAATCTTGATGCATGTATATCCTTTCGTTTGTTCTAATGCACTATGATATAAAAACATATCCTTGTGGTGCAATAAAAAGCTTACTCAATGGAAAGGAAATCTGGAATTAAACTACCAAAATACATCCTTTGATGCACAAGGATCCTTTTTTAAACCAAATCTTTCCTTAATGCAAACTAATGCTTGGAATGAGAAGTGGATTGTTTCATTATTCTAATCTAGACTTAATCAAGTGAAATCTTGGCTATTTCAATGTGCATCTAGGATTAAGTGTAGACTAATGAAAACAAGATAAATCAAGCATTAAGGCCAAGTAGAAACTGGAAAATACTTAGCTTTGATCATAGCTTCGTCCATACTCTGATCCTTGCCAAGAGCTATTCACCATCCTTCAAGGCCTTAGTAAGCATCCGCACACCTCCTCGCCATAGTGGCAGGACTACTTCCTCTTATCCTCTTCTTTGATGAGGAGCAATCGGCTCCACTTAACTATGGTCAGATGTAGCTTGAGAGAAGATTGTGGATCTCCTATTCCTTCTTTCTGAATTATCACAAGTTTGAAACCTGTACCATGATGTTAACATAGTGGCTGGAGCGCTCATCCTTAAAGACAGAGGTGCATTTGATTGGTTGCCGAAAGCTGCTCATCTTAAAGGTATTGAGTTTGAGACTCTCTACCGAGAGCCAAACAAAAGTCCAATAGCAAATTAGTATTACAAAAATAAAAGGGCCTTGGACTATTGGATAATGCATGGGCCTCGCCTCCAGGAGGTTGAAGGTTCAAATCTTGATTTTCCTCGCGTTTAGTTGACTGCCATTTTTTTTGCTCTCTGCCCTCCACAAATGAGTGGCAAATGTCGAGTCATGATTTCATTACAATGCAAACTTCTTGCTATGTTGTTGCATCTGCAAGCAAATAAAGTCAGATGCAGGAGGCCTCTCTAGTTGAGTTGCTTACCAATCGATGTCCCTGGTTCGACCCCTACCTCATGCCTCACATAGAGCATACTAATGAAGCTGCTTTTTTTCTTTTCTTTGTGGGGCCTCATTTCGATCAGCGCATGCGCAGACAGCAATTATGAAGATACAAACTCTCCATCTCTCCACAACTATCTGAGTTCGACACCTTACCTTGAATTCATTTATGATGAAATTTGTGACCAGTTTTGACTTGCTATAACTTCATCATTAGGCAGAATGGATACGCTCTGTGACTTGCAAAGCAGTCATGCAGGGTTCGATCATTGATGCACGCACGGGTCTGTGGGCTTAATCTTTTGCTTATTCACATGTAAAGCTAGGTGGGTAGATCAACCTGCCCATGTACAGATGGTTACGAGATTGAATACTGGTTCAACATTGGAATTAGAATACAACTATTTTACACGTAGAGCGAGATGCGGTAGTGCACAAAAACCAAAAGGTAAAAATTGCAATATCCGATAGAAAAACCGATTGTGCTCTGATACCAATGTAAGGAATTGAACTCACAACCTCTTGGTTAGGATTGTGATGGGCTAACCACTTGCCCCAAAAGCCATGGTTGAGGATTACTTCCTAATCCTCTCTCTTAGGGTGTAGTTCAACCATCTCCTATTTGTGAAGGGTATGGTTCAACCATCTCCTACCTATCACTTTATTACATTCTTTCCCCCTTAGTTGATCATTGTCCTCAATGATCTACTCATGTATCCCTCTAGCCTCGACGATCAGCCCCTTGAACTCCCTAGGGACCCTTGAATTGATGTTCTCAACCTCACATATTTTCTTGAACCTTGTTCGCAACTTTGGTCTCTTGAACCCTTGCTCTCAACCTTGGTGTCTTGAACCTTCTTGTTCGCAACCTTGGTGTCTTGGGCCCTTGTTTTCAACCTTAGTCTTGAACCTTATTCTCACCCATGTTTGGTTTTTGAACCCTTAATCAAGTTCCACCCATGGTTTCCCAAGGGCTTCACACATCCTAGCTAGCTCATTATTTTGAAAGCTCGTTCTGAGAGCTTTCCAATGGTATATTACATGCCTCAATCTGACCTATAGATTGAGAGATACACCTCAATCTTTGTTACACTAACTTGTGAAAGCGACGTGCACTACTTTGTACCCTTTCATATACAAGATGCCCAAGCACCTTTTTTAGAGGCCATTAGGTCAATCCACCTTTCCCAAGCCTACTTCCTAGGCTCTGATACCAATGCAAGAGAACAAGGATTACGACCACCACATGCTAGAGAGATGACTCTCCTCCCAACCAAATGCCTCTATATATAGCCCTCTCCAAGGGACTGCCTTCTTGGGCAGGTGGATACTAACCATCCATGTGTTAGCCATGTAACTACGTGCACCAAGTGTCCTAGTTAACCAGAGTTAACTCAAGTGGATGCTTCTAGAAGGCTCTAGAGTTCTTTGGGCAAAACACTCTCCCCATTCCCTCATGGGGATTGAATCCAAGACCTCCTCCTTCACATCCTTGAGACTTAACCACTAAGCTAAGTGGATCACTTGTTCACAAGAGCACAATGCCTCCTATTAAGTCTAGACTCGAGATCTTTGGTCATACACACTAGTGACAAAACGGTGTCCGATTTTGTTGGAGTTAGACGTCTACAGAAGCATGCAAATAGCACAAGGAAGAAGAAGAAGCTTGGAGCACAACACACAATACTGAATGTATTACTAGAGAATGTACAAAGATAAGTAGCCCATTAGGGCAATAGGCATATATACAAGCCAGGGGAAAAAACCTCCTAAAGAGGGAAAAAACTGCCCTGGTGGTCCTAGTGTGTTCACACATATCACCACCTAAATATATCAACAAATCCCCCTTGGGAGTGATGTGGTGAACAAGGAGCTGGCACTCATGTATAAGGAAGTGGCAAGCTATGTGGAAATCACTCCACAAAAGGAAGTAAGCCCAAAGCTTTGCGGAAAGCTTCAAACTTCTCCCTAGGCAGAGCCTTCGTGAAAAGTTCTACAATGTTCTCCTAGATATGCCAAGATAGTGATAATGCACCTCAGTGTGCTTAGTGCAAGCATGGAACACAGGGTTCCTCACAAATGCTAATGCGCTCTGACTGTAAGTGAAGATGGTGGTGGCAGAAGTCTCACCAACACCGAAATCAGCCATAAGGCGTCTAAGCCACACACACTCAACAGTCATTGTGAAAGCTGCCCTATACTCAGCCTCACAACTGGAAGTGGCCACAGTAGGCTGCTTCTTTCTCAACCAAGATATACATGAGCTACCAAGCATGAAGCAAAAGCCACTAGTGGACACATGAGTGTCATAGCACCCAGCTCAATCCAAGTCAGAAAAAGCATGCAAATCTGGCGCTAGTGATCCTCCCTTGGGATAAAACAACCCAAGTAGCCGAGTACCACTCAAATAGCAAAAGATGCACTCAACTGCCTGCCAATGCTTGACTCCTAGGCAATGCATGAACCTGCTCATCTGTGAGACAACAAACTGAATATCTAGCCAGTAATGCATAATTAAATCAAGCATCCAACAGCCTGCTGATAGAGAACAACATCAAGTGCATCTCGAGCATCATGAAGACTCAATCGTAAACCTGTCTCCATAGGAGTGGCAATAGGCTTACAATCTTCAAGGCCAAAACATTGCAATAATGTGTCAATATATTTTGTTTGACACAAAGCCATTCCACCATCAACTTGCATAAACTGAATGCCCAAATAGTGATGCAAATGCCCCAAATCAGACATCTCAAATGAGGCATGCAAATCAGCCTTAAAATCAGAAATATGCTTCTCAATAGGACCAGTGAGGAACATTTCATCAACATAGACAACAATGATCAGAAGCACATCATTAGCATGCTTAACATATAAGGTGCTTTCAGTTGGAATGTTCTCAAAACCATGTGCAATTAGATAGGCATGTATCTTCTCATACCAAGCACGTGGTGCTTGCTTTAAACCATATAATGCCTTCTTTAACCTACACACCTGGTTTTCATGCCCTTTCTGTACAAAGCCATGGGGCTGAAAAACATACACTTCTTCATGCAAGTCACCATTCAGAAATGTTGTTTTAATGTCCAACTAATGTACATTCCAACCATGATGAGCTGCAAGTGCACAGATGCTTCGAACAGTAGTCATATGGCATGTAGGCGCAAAGGTCTCATCAAAATCAATGCCTCTTTCCTGTGCATAACCCTTTGCAACAAGCCTAACCTTGTACCTGTCAACTGTACAATCCAGTTTATGCTTTAGCTTGTATAGCCACTTAGTGCCAATGGCCTTCTTGCCAGGAGGCAAGTCACATAAAGACCAAGTACCATTCTTCATTATAGCATCATATTCAGATTGCATAACAACCTTCCAATTTTTTGAATTTTGTGCTTCATCAAACGAATTAGGCTCATTCTCATCATAGAGACTAGATGCAGCCATAGCATAGCAATCTGATGCAAAAGAGGCACTATGAGAGCCTGAACGAGTACGATATGACAGAGGTGCATCTAATTTGCTGTCACGCAAGGTCTACACCAGCCATTTTGCAATAGTTCTTGCCTGCTCAATATCAGCTCTCTCATCAATAAGTGCATCATGTACATCTGCATCAAAAATGGAATTATCTGCATCATCACATGAAACCTACAAAGGCTGAGAAGTTTCCTCATTAGGACTAGCACTAGACTGTCCACCTGTAAAAAGAGGAAGCAAAGTATCATACATGTCTTTGGAGCTAACAGATGTCTCCTTAGTACATGAAAGCAATGGCTTAATAGCATTTTCCATAAAAACAACATCATGGCTAACCAGAATTCGTTTAGTATGTGGATGATACGATAGCCTTTACTTTCAGAACTGTACCTAACAAAAATACATTTTACTACTTTATCATCCAATTTTCTGTGATGTTGTTCATGCACTAATGCATATGCCAAACAACCAAAAACATGCAAATGAGCAACAGATGGCTTGCGGTCATGCCAAGCCTCATATGTAGTGATAGACTGCAACGCTTTAGTGGGACATCTATTCAATACATATGCTGCACACATGACAACCTCAAGCCAGAAACTATGTGGTAAAGCATGACTCTTGACCATACACCTCGCCATCTCCATGAGTGACATGTTCTTTTGTTCAGCAACTCCATTTTGTTAAGGTGTATGCGGCACTGTACACTGGTGTTTTATCCCACGTTCAGCCAGAAATGCATTAAAATCAGAAGAGATATATTCCCCCCCTCGATCAGAACGGAGGGTGCCCATTTTAGATGCTGATAGATTTTCAGCCAAAACCAAAAACCGTTTGAAGCACATGAACACTTCGGACTTTGCCTTCAATGGATATACCCATGCATGCCTAATAATCATCGATGAAAGTCACGAAGTAAAGATAATTCCCAAAAGAAGGTGTCTGCATAGGACCACAGACATCACTATGTACAAGCTGCAATTTCGAGTAGCCCAAACTGAACCATCTTTTGGAAAGGACAAACACTGCATTTGGCCCAAAATACAGCCTTCACAAACATGTTTTCTAGGTGCCTCAAGTTTGGGCAAAGAGGATACCATTTCAGATTTCTGTAGGCGTAGCAAACTAGCAAAATTCAGATGACCAAAGCGTGCATGTCAAAGCTTTGCATCTGACATAGCCTGAGAATCATTTACTGCACATGCTAAATCATTTACAGATCTTTAATAGTCTATGAGCTTATACAACCCACGACATAAAATGCCAGAAGCAATAATCACATCGCAATTTGACAGATCATGAACTGTACACCTGTCAACAACAAATTTCACAACCAAGCCAATCTTGGCTAATGCAAAAACTGATAATAGGTTCTTCTTGATCCCTGACACAAATAAAGCATCTGACAAAGTGAAAGAACTACCATCAACAGTAGTCAAAATGATTTTACCAACTCCCATAAGAGGATAAGAGGAGTTGTTGGCACATGTAACAGTATTCCATATAGGGGCAGGCTCGAGTGAAGAGAAGAAACAGCGCAACGAGGTAATATGTTTGGTCGCCCCACTGTCAAAATACTAAACATCTGAGTCTACTGCAGACATGCACTGCTCATGAGAAGATGGGTCAAAACTGTAGATAGTAGTAAACGCCCATTCTTCTTCCTGCACAAGGTTAGCAGACTCTGTTTTTGGTGTAGAGGCCTCTGCAACAACCATTCCAACCTCTTTCTTCTTTGCCTCTTTAGCAGCCAGTTTTGGACAATTCTTTATGATATGATCATTCCCTTTACAGTACTTACAAAACAATTTCTGCTTTTCTGATTTCTTCTCATCTTTATCTTCCTTCTTTGAATATGCAGAATTAGCAGATTTCTGCTTACTAATTGAAGAGCTCCATTTTCCTTTGCCCTTCTGAATAGCTAGGAAAGCTTGATCTGCAACTCACATAATGGACTTGTTCTGCCTGGATTGATCTTCCTGCAACAGAACAGAGACTAACTCCTCAAATGATAAGACATTTGGATTGCCTTTCATCATCAATCGAAGAGTAGAAGCAAAACTCTTATATGAATCAGGAAGACCATTCAGAACGATCTGCACAAGTGAGCTATCTGGTATAACCTCATCAGCAGAAATCAACTATTCCTTCAATTCTTTGATCTTCATTAGGAAACTGTCCATAGAATCACCTTCATTCATGTGCTCACTCTCCAACTGTTTTCGGAGGTAAGCAATACGAGCCTCATTCCTAGCTTGGTACAATGTGGTAAGTGTATCCCAAGCATCCTTAGCTATTCTGCAAGAGCGAATGTGAGGAATAATGGCACGTTTTGACAGACAAAGCTATCAATGCATGTGCTTGGGCATCCCTTCCATCCCAGCGAATCTGCTCTATAGTAGGTGTAGCAGAAATCGCAACACGAATAGGAGTATGCAGAATATCATCATCTTCGACACCTTGTGCATCAACTTCAATACCTGTTGCATCAGCTTCAGTACCTGTTGCATCAGCTTCAGTACCTATTGCATCAGCTTGAGTACCTGTTGCATCAGCTTCAGTACCTGTAGTTGTAACAGTTGCAGGTGTGATAGGACATTTTTTGACACCCTGCACAATGTTCCACAGTCCTTTTGCAACCAACACATGTCACATCATATAAACCCATAACAGGTAGTTGGTACCATCCAACTTATCCTCAACAGCCAACATACAGAATACATCACTGCTTTCAGTCATGGCTGGTGACTAAAATAGCTTGATGCAAAAAATTGACTGTATCTCAAAAAGTTGAACATAACTTCCCAGACAAATTTTGCTAGACCTATAGCAAAGTTTGAGACGCTTACACTAGCGAACTGAAACTGGTATATACCTTTGGCACAAAAAGACAAACTAGCATGCACAAGCACTACGATAGTGCGTTTGGAGGCCAAAATGAGCTCACCAAAATTCGTGCGATTCTGAGACTGCAATCGAAGGAGTGTCGACGACACCCTAGATGAAGCAACGACGTGCTCTGATACCAATTGTTGGAGTTAGACGTCTGCGGAACACGCGAACAGCACAAGGAAGAAGAAGCTTGGAGCACAACACACAATACTAAATGTATTACTAGAGAATGTACAAAGATAAGTAGCCCATTAGGGCAATAGCCGTATATACAAGCCGGGGGAAAAAACCTCCTAAAGAGGGAAAAAAGTTCCCCGGCGGTCCTAGTGTGTTCACACATATCACTACCTAAATATATCAACAGATTTCAGATCCATCTGAACCGACCTGATCCTTGGATCATAGACCTACTTTATTACAATATGGCTGATTGTAAGCCCATTTCTATACCATTAGATCATAAATTGAAGTTGGATACTACATCAGGTCAAGCATTGGAAAATGCTACTATGTATAGGAAAATTGTGGGAAGTTTGATATATTTCACAATTACAAGGCCTGATTTCTCTTACATGTATAGTGGTCATGCCAATATATGTCAGGGATACTTCATTGAGCTTTACGAGATTTATCTACAAAGAGTGATGGCACATTTGTTTCTTGCCATCTCACTCATTCATGGACATTAGGATTTTCCTTGTGTACTATTCTTTATGTATTATAGTTGTTGTATTGTTGCTCTTAGGTCCTTCTTGTACATTCCTTTTATGTAATAGAAGAAGAATATTCTTTTTCTTGGCCTCAATCTGTGTGTGTCCTCCTCTTTGATTGTGAGAGTGTGTGTGTGAGCTCTCTTCCTTATCTCCTTCCTCATGATATCACAACCTAGGAAGTAGGCTTGGGTAAGGTGGTAGATTCCTTAAGGCTCATGGGCACGTGATGAGGCTTGGACACTTTAGATATGAAAAGGTACCAAGTAGCACATGTCACCATAAAAAGTTAGCCCAACAAAGATTGGAGTGTATCTCCCAATCCTTTGGTTTGATTTAGATGTTTAAGGTTGTTTGAAAGCTCTCAGAATATACTTTCCTATGGAACTTGTACATTTAGGGTCCAAGACACATAGCATGGGTGAAGGCTAGGTTCAAGATACTCAAGTTGAAAACAAGGGTTCAAGACACAAAGGTTGAGAACAAGGGTTCAAGTCACCAAGGTTGAGAACAAGAAGGTTCAAGAGACTATGCAAGGGTGAGGACATTAATTGAAGGGGGGGTCTAGGAGATAATCATTGAGGATACTAATCTCTAAAGGGAAAGAGAGTGTTAAACTCAAGAAGCGACAGGGGGAGATGGTTGAAACATACCCTTAAAGGGAGGATTAGGAATTAGTCCTCAACCATGGCTTTGGTAGCCCATCAAACATCTAGCTAGTAGGTCATGAGTTCAATTCCCCTTAGACACAATAATTGAACTCTCTGGCTTTTGGTCTTGGCTATCCCCCGAGCAAGGAACTTCTAGTTCCTTCAAGCATGTACATCTTTGGGATATAACATTTGCAAGCAAAAATAATCAATAAAACTCTATTGTGTTTAACATAGTATTAAAAATGGGATGAGGCTCATTTCTTCTCAGATTTGAGATGAGATTCTTGTAGGGAAGCTTTGTACCCAACACAAACAACCCCTATACTTGTATATATGGTTATTAAAAAAACATACAGAAGTGGATAACTAAAGTGAAGTACATGGATAGATAGTTTTCACAATGGGTAGTCACAATAACATATGTAGGTAATCAATGCATTATTTGTTCTCTATTAGAATATACATATACAACAACGTTCTTCATCCATGTGGTCTTTTAGATAGATCCCACTAAAGTTTAATAGATAGCAAAGGACAAAGATAATGACAAAGAATACCTAAATATAAGTATCAAACATATACATCTCACTTGATGGGCATGTTGAAAAGCTTACAAGGCAACATGAAAAAGCAAGAATCATCTGACCCTCATTAGGTGATAGTGTTACCAAAATCTATCATGTTCTAGAGCCTTGCCAAAAAGCATCTACGTCATTTCTTTTAGTGTGAATGTTCTCAAGAAAAATGTGCTCATTAGCTAAGAAACCATGAATAAAGTGATATCACACATTACTGTGCTTAGTTTGCATGATAGATTGAATTTTTTTATCAATGTGTTTGCTCTCTAACTATCATGGAGTAAACTATGTACATGCTAATGTATGTGTATGTCACAAAGCAAATATATGTTGATATATTTTGGTATTGATGTGTGTGAACATACTTAGGAACACTAGGGCACGTTTTTCCCTCTTTAGGAGGTTTTCTTCCCTTGGCTTGTATACACGCCTATAAACCTAATCAAATACTTATCTTTGTACATTCACTTGGTAATTAATTCAATGTTGTGATGTACTCCAAGTTTCTTCTTCTTCTCTGTGTTGTTCATGTGCTTCTGTAGACTTCAAACTCCAACAATTGGTATGAGACTAGGTCGTTGCTTCATTTAGGGCATCGTCAACACCCCTCAAATCATAGTCTCAAAATTGCAAAAAAATTAGTGGAGCATAGTCATGGTGATTAGGATTTCAAAACAACTTTAGTTTATGTTTGTGACATCGAAATTTCGATCCGAGCTCATTTTGGCCCCCGAACACACTATCACAACACTTGTGCAAGAAATTTCATCCTTTTGTCCTAAATGTATATGTTGATATATTTTAGTAGTGATATGTGTGAGCACACTTGGGACTATAGAGGCACCTTTTTCCCTCTTTAGGAGCCTTTTTTCCTCGGCTTGTATATATGACTATAACCATAATGGGTTACTCATCTTTGTACTTCAATTGGTAATTCATTGGGTGTTGTTTTGTGCTCCAAACTTCTTCTTTTTCCTTTTGGTATTCGAGTACTTCCACACACTTCAAACTCCAAAAATTGGTATCAAACCAAGTCATCGCTTCTCTAGGGCATCCTCAACATTATTACACTTATGTGTTTCTTGAGTAGCTTTGATGTGAACCTTTTTCTTATACATGATTACTTTTTACTCTAGTGCTAGCTAGAGGTTTTTTCTCCATATTACCACATATATGATTCACTCATATATGGTGGTACTTTGTACTTAGGGATATTATTCCCCTTTAACTTCAATTCTGATCATCATCAATAAAGTGAGCTATTCTAACCATCCATCTTCTCCATGTGTCTTGTTGTGTTTGTGCTCCTAGTGTGTGCTTTTCATGTGTCTCTTGCACTTCTACATACACCCAATAGTAGTATCAGAGAAAATTCAATGCCTCAAGTTTTGGTTTTCTATGTCATAGCGTGCATGCACTTTTAACCATGCAAATCATCTTCGAAGCATATAACAATGAATTTATAGCAGCCAAGAAACATTTTTACCAATTGCACTAGGGTTTTACCTGTTAAAAAATCAAGCTTCAAACATTCGTGGGCAAACTAATTTGTACAAGTGGACCAATGTATGAAGGCCTCAAGTCACGAGATTTCCCCAAAAGGAATCACTCAACCACTCCCCAAATCATTGCAATCAATTCCTCTAACTTAGAGAGGAGCAGGTTAACCTCAACAAAAAGTGGTGCCTGTCATGGACGCGGCTTCGGTGGGACATGAAGTTCATGGCTATCTGGCACCCCCTCATAGAAATCAAAAAGTCTGTCCTCTTATGGCAAATTCTTCATCACGGAATCTGGACCAACCTTAAGGCTAGCAAAATTTGTGGGATCCCTCCCTGGTGCAAACGCTGCCACCGGTCTATCGAAGATGTTTCACACATCTTCTTTACCTGCCCCAACTCCAACAGACTCTGGCAGGTGGTTGGAAAGAGAATTAGACTTCAAAAACGTCTCAGTTGGCAGCAAGCCCTGCTGGGAGAAGCGATCGGCTGCTCCGCGACTCTCTGGAATGCCATCAGAGGGGAGGTTCTATGGAAAATCTGGCGGGAAAGATGTGCTTTCAACTTCGGTGACTCCCCCAAGGAGTGGTCAATTGAGAAATCGCTGTTCCTCCTTGGCAAAAGGATTGTCAACTGTAAAAAATCCCCCCCCTTTAGGCATCATCAAGTACTCCTTTTGATCGATAACAAGCTTAAACCCAAGTGGGCCCCACATGAGGGTGATGAGAGGGTAATTAACCTTCTTTGTAATGTCATCTAAGCTCTGTAAAAGCTTCCCCTGCTTTGTGGGATTTGGGGGGTCCCGTGGGCACTAGTCCCCTTCTCTTGTACTTTTCTTTATTTAATTCAAGTCCGGGAGAGTAGGCTATTGCCGAACTTCCTTTACATTAAAAAAAAATTTTAGGAAAAGAGGTTCCTAGATTGTAGGAGTCTACTTGCTCTATTTAAAATAGGCTTGGATCACGACTTTTTGTGTAATCCCGTGTGTTTCTTTGGTGTATTGGAGTGTTCTTAGAGTGCTGGAACTCCAACAAGCAACCCCCTAGCTTAAGCAAGCCCCCTTCTTGTTTCCATCCCAAAAATTTGGGTTAGGATATCTCACTATCTATGCTAGCAGTGACTAGTCTCTATTTCTCTGAGTTGTATCCATTGGTTCTCCTATTGTAGAAATGCATTTGCTGTGATTTTACTCTTGTTGGATAGCTAATATAGTCCTCTAATTGTGGTTCAAATCTCCGGATCTTTCTCTGCATATTCTTTGAGTTATTGTATCTGGAGTGAAGGTATGTCTCTGCACAGGTCTGTGAGAGTGTTGACAAAGTAGCCTGACTTGCAGACATTGCCATTTCATGTCTGAGCATCCATTTTAGATGAAATATGTCTTGTTAGAAAGCTCTCTAAGTTTACTTTGAGTGGTTAAAATACCTCTGGAAATCTGTACCAGCTCTAAGAAATAACCAGAACACTAGAACAATGTCCAGTTGAGTGTACCTTGGGAGGTCACATTTCACTTCTAGTTGCATAGGGAGTTGTCAAATCTCCCAACAGTGGTATCAGAGCATTTTGAAGTTCTTGGAGGGCATCCATTACAAAGCAAAAGAGCTATTTGAGTTGGAGTTTAAAAGGTTTCTTCACCAAAGAAAGCTGGACAAAGATTTTCATTAAGGGAGAGCACTCGATCCTCGTCAAGTGAAGCATACTTGGAGTGTATCAAAGGAGATCTAATCTTGGAGGTAACATCAGTTTACTTTTGCATCACTAGCACTTCAAGGAGGTATTGGAAGAGTTCCAAATCTTAGGGAAAGCAAGATATGGCTGAGTTCAACACTCAAATAGAGAAACTTGACAAAGGCAACTATCACCCTTGGAAGTTTCGAATGTCAAACTATCTCATGGGCAAGGGTCTTTGGGGTTTGATCAACGAGACTGATCCAAGACCTAGGTTGGGGGATAATCCAACGAATGACCAGCTGAGAGCATTTAGGGAATGGAATGAGCGTGACAAAAGAGTTATTTTCATTCTTTCACAACACATTAGCAACAGTATGATAGGACACATTCAAGACCTAGACTCAAGCATGAGAGTTTGGGAAACTTTGGAAAGGCTCTACTCTACGAGTACTAAAGCAAGGAAGATTCAACTTAAAAATGAGTTAAACAATCTAAAGAAGACCTCAGGGAGTAGCATCAACGACTTCATTCTCAAAGTCAAGGAACTTTCAGATGCATTGGGATCTATTGGCAACCACATAGATGATGATGATCTAGTGGCGTATACCCTCAATGGTTTGAGGGATGATGAAAAGTGGAAACCATTCACCACTTCAGTTTATGTAAGGGACACACTTCCATATTTTGAGCAACTAGTTTCTCTTATGGTAACCGAAGAAATGAATATAAATGGAGGTTCATCAAAGGGCAAGGATGCCCAAGTGTTTTATGCAGGAAACTCAAGGGGCAAAGCACAACGAGGCAACCAAAGTAGGGGAAGAGGAAGATTTGGAGGAAGACAAAGCAATCAAGGACATGACCAAGAAGGCTCTTCATATAAAGGAAGAGTAAGGACAAGAGGAAGAGGAGGAAGACATCAACAATCAAGAAGCCAAGATGGTCAAGGATGCTACATATGTGGACGACATGGACATTATGCAAGGGATTGCTATCAAGGGAGCAACCAAAGGAGTTACAACAAAGCCTCAACATACAAAGGGCAAGGTAATTATGCATCCACGAGCTCTGAGAATGAAAATCTCCTCATGATGCATATGTATGGAAGCTCAAACAATGTAGATACTACATGGTATATCGATAGCGGTTGCAGCAACCATATGAGTTGCGACCAAACTTTGTTCACTAATCTACATGCTCCAAGTGGTAAAGGGCATGTGGAAACAGGGGATGATACAGCCCATAAGATCACACACATAGGTGATGTGGTTTTGGATGACAAAGAGCAAGGAAGGTGTCTCAAAGATGTGCTTCATGTACCTACAATCACCAAGAACTTGGTATCTGTGGGACAAATGGTGGACAGAGGCTACCAAGTGAGATTCAATAAAGGAGGATGCTTTGTGGAGAACCCAAAACAAGGTTACAAGCTGGTTGCAAGAGGAAAGAAGCAAGGAAGATTGTTTACATTAGAGGTAAAACCAAATCCTTCACATCATGTATACTTTACTTTTGGTAATAAGCAGATTGCAGAGTTGGACTTGTGGCACAAAAGAATTGGCCACATCAACATTCAAAGGATGAAGGAGATGCAGCAAAAGAGGCTAATAGAAGGTCTACCAAGTTTTCAAGGTCAAGGAATGAAGAACTTATGTGAAGCTTGTCAGATGGGTAAGCAATCAAGACTTCCCTTCAAGAAGAGTGGATACATCAGTCAACATCCACTTGAATTGGTTCACACAGATGTATGGGGACCAACCAAGGAGCCATCCCTAGGAGGGAATAGGTATTTTGTGACTTTTATAGATGATTGTACTCGCATGGTTTGGATCTATTTCATAAAGCAAAAATCAGATGTGTTTCAATGCTGTAAAATGTTCAAAGCTATGGTTGAGAAGGAGACAGGTAACTACATAAAGAAGCTAAGGTCCGATGGAGGGGGAGAGTACTTCTCAAATGAATTTTCAGATTTTCTTTGGGAGCAAGGCATCAAAAGGCAAGTAACATGCAGGTATACACCTCAACAAAATGGGGTTGCAGAAAGGAAGAACAGGTACATTGCAGAGATAGCTAGGACAATGTTGAATGAAATGAATATGCCCAACCATTTTTGGAGTGATGCAGTACACACCTCAACACCTTATCAAGCTTGGTATGGTAAGAAGCCAAACCTCTTGCACCTCAAAATATTTGGTTGTACATGCTATGTTCATGTTCCTAGTGAGCTAAGGCATAACTTGCAAGCAAAGTCAAAAAAGTGTGTCTTCATTGGCTATGCAAATGATCAAAATGGTTTTAGGTGATTCAATCCAAATACAAAGGAGCTCAAAGTATCAAGAGATGTAGCTTTTGATGAGCTACTTTCATGGTATAAGAAGGTAGAGTATTTGCAGGAACATGAAGATGATGGATCTAGGCATGAAGAAGCTCAAAGACAAACAAGTATTGAACTAAGTGGTCATCAAAGCTCAAGTTCAGAGGATGAAGATCATATTTCATCACCTTGGAAAGGGGGAGCAAGAGGAAATTCAGCATCAAGTCATTCAACAAAAGGGAGAGCAAAGCTTGTGGAGCTAGATGATGATGGAGTTGAAGTGAGCGGTGAAGACCATGGAGAATCTTCCATGTACCAAAGCATAAACCAAGAAATAGAAGGTTCATACCTCCAAAAGGTGAAGAGAGGAATTCCTTAAGGCCAAGATATCAAGTAGATAGGCTCACGTATGATTCATTTATGGCAACTCATTATGCTTATATGAATAAAGTTGTAGAAGATCGTGAACCTACATGTTTTGAAGAAGCAAATAGGTATAAAGAATGGAAGGAAGCTATGAAGGAAGAGATTGAAGCTCTTGAAGAAAACAAGACTTGGAGTCTTGTGCCCAAGAAGGATGGCTTGAAAGTGATAGGAAGCAAGTGGGTCTACAAGGTAAAGAGGAAAGCAGATGGGACTATCTCTAGGTACAAAGCAAGGCTTGTTGCAAAAGGCTTTGCACAAACATATGGAGTGGATTTTGAAGAAACTTTCAGCCCTGTGGCTAAAATGAGCACGATCAGAACCTTAATAGCTATGGCAGCCACCAAAGGATGGAAATTATACCAATTGGACATCAAGAATGCATTCCTCAATGGAGACTTGGAAGAAGAAGTGTATATGGAGCAACCACAAGGTTTTGTAAGTAGTAAATTTCCTACACATGTTTGCAGGTTGAAAAAGGCTCTTTATGGCCTAAAACAAGCACCAAGGGCCTAGAATCATAGATTGGTGGAATATCTTATCAAGTGTGGATACAAACAAAGTGATGCAGATCACTCTCTCTTCATGAAGCAAAGAGGTGAACTAGCTGCCTACATTTGTGTTTATGTCGATGATCTTATTATCACAGGTAATGACATAAAGGGAATTGAAGACATCAAATCCAAGCTAGGTAAAGAATTTAAGATCTCAGATCTTGAGGAATTGAGGTACTTTCTTGGCATTGAAGTTGTTTACAAACAAGATGAAATCATGTTGATGCAAAGGAAGTACATTGTAGATGTACTTGAAAAGTTTGGAATGATAAATTGCAAGCCAATCTCCAATCCAATGGAGGTTAATTTGAAGCTGAGCTCTAGTGATGGTAATCCTCTTGAAGATGACACTTTGTATAGGTCTATTGTTGGATCACTTAATTATGCAACCATCACAAGACCCGATATAGCTTATGGAGTAGGCGTCTTGTCACAATTTATGCATAGTCCAAGGACTACTCACTTGTTCACAGCAAGAAGAATGCTTAGGTACTTAAAGGGTACTATAA
Organism: Ceratopteris richardii; assembly: GCA_020310875.1. NCBI lineage: Eukaryota > Viridiplantae > Streptophyta > Polypodiopsida > Polypodiales > Pteridaceae > Ceratopteris > Ceratopteris richardii. The sequence continues at coordinate 8,205,337 of CM035423.1, forward strand.
ATGAAGGATTATGCTATGCATATGATGATGATTTGCAGGTCAAGGCATACTCTGATGCGGATTGGGCCGGATCCAAATGTTAGAAGAAGCACTAGTGGTTATCTAGTGATGCTTGGAAGCAAAGTTATATCTTGGATGTCAAAGAAGCAACCGACAGTTGCTTTATCATCTACAGAGGCTGAGTATAGAGCACTTGCACAAGTCACATGTGAACTTATGTGGCTTAAGAAGTTGTTTATGGACTTGAATTTGCAGGTTGATACATATCCTATCTATTGTGATAACTTGAGTAGCATACACCTCGCTTCAAACCCTGTTTTCCATGCAAGAACCAAGCACATTGAAGTGCATTACCACTTCATAAGGGAAAAGGTATTGACAAAGGAGATTTCAGTGATTCATATAGGTACAAAAGACCAAGTTGCTGATATGTTTACAAAGGCATTGGATGGCACAAAGCTCATGAAGTTCAAGCAAGGCATTAGCATGAAGGACCTTGGATGAAGATGAAGATTGAAGCTTGAGGGGGAGTGTTAAAAAATCAAGCTTCAAAGTAATTTGTACAAGTGGGCAAACTAATTTGTACAAGTGGACCAATGTATGAAGGCCTCAAGTCACGAGATTTCCCCAAAAGGAATCACTCAACCACTATTGAAGCTCAAAGTCAAGGACAAAGCATGGAAGCACATCAAAATGTGGACACATAAGGAAAGGGAGCAAGTAGGGAGCTCCATGAAGTGTATGTCAAATTTTCAGATGAATCCCCTACAAAAATAGTGATTTTCATCACTAAAAACCATTGTAAATACCATTTTTATAACTCCATTTTGTTCAAGCCAAGGAGTCCACGAGCTTGAGGAGTATTAGAAGTACCATCGTACCAATTTTCGTAATTTTTAGACTTCGTTTGAGCCCTCAAATAAGCCTTGGAACCTAATTCTTAACTAGGCCGGACACTAGGTCTGGACAGGGCCAAAACTAGTCAAAAAACTATAAAAAGAGCTAGAGAGCTCATTTTTGAGGTTAGCTTGTTTAGAGAATAGAGCTTTGTAAGAGAACTCTTTTGCAATCGAAGCTTTCCATTGTTCCTCTCTTTGATCCTACTTTGTGCGCGTGTGTGTATGTGTGTGCATGTTTGTGTGCTTTCACTCACACACTTGTGCCTTCACTTGCTCGTGGTCTTCATACCGGTCCTCACGTCTCCGCGGATTGACAAGTAAAGGAGGTGGTGCTTACGCTTGAGCTACACCAAATTTTGGTGCCGTTGCTGGGAGAGAGCTTCGAGGACGAGCGTTGTGATGGTAAGATCATAGATTTGCGACGTTGGAAGGTAAAAAACTGTCATTTCTGTTCATTTTCTGTTTTTTTCCTCTTCATCTTCATCATCATCATCATCTCCACCTTCTTCCATCTTCTTCTTCATAGAAATTTCTTGTTTTTTAGTGCATTTTCACCATTTTCATACCATTTTTCATGCATCATTGTGTGGGAAGGAGTTAGGAGGTGCAAGGGAGAGCAAGCGCTGTGTTTTTTTCATGATTTTCTGCTCATATGCAGCTCGCCATTGCCGGCGCTCAGAAATTTGAATTTCCTGCCAAAAAACGCGATTCTGTGATGAAAATCACGATTCTGTGAAATTCAAAATTTTTTTGAAAAATCACGATTTTCTGTTTTCCCACCTAAAAGTTGGCTGAAAGAATCACGATTCTGTGGTCATTCTCAGAATCGCGATTTTGTGATTGTGCTCAAAATCGCGAGTCTCACAAATCACGATTTTCAGCCAAAAAAATACGATTCTGAGAAACATGATGTTGTGAAAACACGATTCTGTGAAAACACAATTCTCTGCTCAAAATCGGGATTCTCACCAATCACGATTTTCAACAGAAAAACACGATTTTCAGCAAAAACACGATTTTCAGCAAAAACACGATTTTGTGAAAAAGCGATTCTATGATTGTGCTCAAAATCGCGATTTTCAAAAATTACGATTTTCAGCCAAACCACGATTCTGTGAAAACACGATTTTTTGTTGGCAATCACGAATTTCATGTCAAAAATACGATTATGTGAAAAGACGATTCTCTGCCTAAAATCGCGATTTTGAAAAATCACGATTTTCATGTCAAAAACACGATTCTGTGGTTGTGCTCAAAATTGCGATTCTCACAAATCACGATTTTCAGCCAAAAACACGATTCTGTGAGAACACCATTCTCTAAAACACGATTTTATGAAAACACGATTCTCTGTTGACAATCGCGATTTTATGTCAAAAAAACACGATTCTGAAAACCACGATTTTGTGAAAAACACGATTTTGTGAATCACGATTCTCTGAGACGAAATCGCGATTTTCAAAAACACGATTCTGTGCTCAACATCGCGATTTTCAAAAACACGATTCTGTGCTCAACATCGCGATTTTCAAAACACGATTCTGTGCTCAACATCGCGATTTTCAAAAACACGATTCTGTGCTCAACATCGCGATTTTCAAAACACAATTCTCTGCTCAAAATTGCGATTTTCAAAACACGATTCTCTGCTCAACATCGCGATTTTCAAAACACGATTCTGTGCTCAACATCGCGATTTTCAAAAACACGATTCTCTGCTCAAAATCGCGATTTTCAAAACACGATTTTCATCTCAAAATCGCAATTTTCAAAACACGATTTTGTGAAAACACGATTTTGTGAACACGATTCTCAAGGTACAAAATCACGATTTTCTTGAAGTTCACAAAATCGCGATTTTCTCTAAAAGGTCCTGTTTGCCTGTTTTGACCCCCAGGAGCCTGATTTGACATAACTTTTTCATCCAAAGTCCATTTTTTGAGCTCTATAGCTCCGTGTTGATTTTGAGATAGGATAATTTGAAGTTGACCCTCAAGTGGGACTAGGGAACCAAGGGGGCTCCAAAGAATTTTGAACCATACCAAAGGGAAAATTTGGACTCTTGACTAAAGCTTATGAACCTGAGATCTGGTAGACACTTAGGCAACGATAAACAAAGCATTAGATCTTCTGAGGCTAGTGTCAACCATACATCCAAGTCTTGGGCACAACAACTAAGTGGTCATCCTTATGGACTAAGTTCAGACACAAGTGACTCAGAAATGTCTTTTAGCATGGGGAAACCTGCAGGTGGCTTAGCGACTGCCCATCTACAAACACCAGAAGGTCCCTATAAGACACAGTTGGAATATATTCGGACCAACCGATTAGGCGCTCGCATCTATGAGGATGGGCTGAGGCGATCAGTGGTCCAACTCAAAAATCCAGATCAATCCTTTGGACTTGAACACCCGGTGGTCAAGTTCGCAGAGGGTTCATACATTGATAAGGAAAGAACCATGTATGTGGTCACCAACCTACTAGATAGGACCGATGAGTTTGGAAATGTCATTCATGAGAATGAAATAGGAGACCTAGAACAAGGAAATGTAGGACAAGGACCCCAGACTCCTAGAGGTAAGTCAGTTCTGACCAGAGTGATCACACCAGATTGGATCCCTCAAGACAACAAAAGCATAGAACTCTTCTTGAATAGAGAAACAGAGGAAGCCTTTTGGAGATTCAAGCCAGATCAACCTAGCCAATTGGGCATAGTCATCATCTATGAATTCAAAGATCCGGAGATACCAGGCAAAGTTGTCTACCTGGATAACACATCAGAGAAGATATTCTTGGTAACAGAACATGATAGACATGCATATACTTGGAAGAGTGAATTGATTTTCCCCCCACCAAGATCCAATGTTTCCCATGGCCTCCAAGGAGTAGGATCATCCCACGCTCATGAAACCCAGAGAAAAAGAACTAGAGAGAGACCTGAGGTAAATTTTGCACACACCGTGGGCAGGAATAGAGCAGGATTTGAAAATGAAAGACCTGAAAGAGAGAGACATCAAGCACATAAGCAACAAAGAGATGAACATGATTTTCCATTGCCTAGAGACCCCGAGAGCACCCAAGAACCCTTAGACCCACTCAAGTGATCAAGGCAATGAAGAATTATTTTGACGGGTCAGGAGATCCTTATGATCATGTGGCCGAGTTCAAACAAGTGTTAAGAGCTGAACAGGTTGAGGATTTGTTCACCCCGTACGAGGCATTTGGTATGACTCTTAAGGGCACTGCCTTAGCTTGGTTTCAACCACTGAGTAGTCGTAATTATCGCGACATAGTTCAACTGCTAGACGAATTCATTGTAGAATTTTCCAAGAGTGGTATCAGGCATAACACATCATCCTTGATCCACAGTTTCAAGCAGACACCCCAAGAAACAGTGCGACTAGCAGGTAGAAGGTTCAGACAGTACCTAGAAAGATGCCCTACTCTAGAGTTACCCACACCAACCAAACAAGTGGCTTTGTTCTTAGATGGCTTACTGAGCACAAAGTTAAGATCATATGTGTACTTGAAAGAGCCTAGATCCATAGAAGAGTGTGTGCGGACGTGCATTGACATAGAAGATAACTTGGGTGAGGAGTTAGGATTGTCCAAACTCTATAAGGACTCTGATAGTTCTACTAGTCATACTTCAAAAATCTCCACGGAAATAGAGGAGATAGCTGAGCAAGTTGCCAAGAAGTTGGGAGTCCAAAATAAACAAACATAGAGAGTCACTCCATTGAATCGGTGTTATACTTGCGGAGGCAACCACATGGCTAACGTATGCCCAATGCAAAACCAAAACATGAGAGAAAGGAATGCTCCATATTGCACTATTGAGAGAAAATATACGAACCACACGGCTCAAGATTGTCCCTATAATAGGCAGGCCATTAGACAGAATTATCAACAACCTTACCAACCAGGTAGGTATCAAAACCAATACCAACAGCCATATTATAGACCACAACAACAATATCAGGCACAATATAGGCCACAACCAGTCTTGGGAAACCAACCACCAGCTCCTGCCAATGTGATTCCAGTCAAATATGCTGTGGGAGAGGAAAATCCAAATAGAGCATTGGTGCCACTAACCCCATTGATACCAGATAATGACTCTCATGCTCATAGTTCAGACTACTCCCATGAAGGTAGTCCACATGCTTATTACACAGAGTCACCTGAACATAGTGAGATTTACTCGTATCAATATGAGGCACCACCTATGGAGAAAAATTGGGAGCCAGAATACTCCAATGTCATGTACACAAATCCTAACCCTAGGCCCCAGTTGAGACAAATGAGACCACAAGCCCCTAGAGGATCTTGTTTCAGATGTCATGGGGGACCATTTCATTCGTGACTGTCCCCACCCACCATCTCCGAGTCAAGGACAGGCTATCACAATACAGGCTTTTTGTCCTGATTGTGGCAAAGACCATCTCCCTAGAGATTGTCCAAGAAACCCCTCCAGTGCACCCAAGATTACACCCATTAATGTGGTAGGCTTAGTGGCAGATTCAAGTTCAAGTAGTAGCAATGTGGCTCCTATACAAGCTGTCACTAGAGCACAAGCCTTAAAACAGGATAAACCAGCAGAACAATCAGAGTCGAGTGAATCAAGAGAGCCTAGTAAGAGGAAAACAAGAACATGGAAGGATACTAGAGAGAAGGCCAATTGCAAGTGGAATAAAAAGTTATCGGAACTAGAAGAAAGCTTAAAAGAAGCGAAAACAAAAATAGAAGACATTGCATCTCAAAGTCCCTCGCATGCCGAAACTCCATCCACTCCACCTCATCCCACCCCACCACCCATTGTAAATAGACCACAACCAGGGTCTGTTCTTGCAGATCCAACCCCAGAAGGCTTGGACATGATGTTCAAGGCCTACGAGGCTCGACTTCAAGAAGGGCCTACAGCTGCAAACCTAGACAAGAGTTACTCTAGAGCAGATTTAGAGATTGAACGGATGAAAATGTGCATGAAAATGGTAGAACAAGCTCAAGCTATACTCGAGACTAGTCAAAAGTTCAATCAGACAAACTCTGTCAAACCGGATTTGCATTTCCAAGGCTTACTAGAAAGATTAGAGCAATTGGTAAACAAACCACAAGTTTCTTTACCTCCACAGGCTCAACCAGTTATTGAAAGAGGAAGCTCACCACCAATGGGAGCTTATGTTCCTAATTCCATAGATGCTGGAATACCTCCTTCAATTCAATAGTACTCTCAAGAGTTCTTACGAGAAATACAAGAAGATAAATGGGCCAAGGAGAAGGGTAACTCCCCTCCTATTCCTGAGATTGATGAACTTCATGATCAATTTCCCCAAGACATTCCATCTATTTACGGAGATGAAGCAGAACAACAAGAAGATGAAAGGTTAGATTTTGAATCTAATACCTTAGAGGAACTGCCTCAATTTCCAGGCCCATGGGAATCTGAATCTCTCCAGATTAGAGCTCCCATAATACTAAGAAATGAAGACTCAGTGGTTCCAAGGAACACTGATGTCATGAAGAACACTAAGGTTCAATGTCACCTCACTGTAGAAGAGCTGCTCAAAGCAAAACCTGAGCTATGGAATCATGTGAAGGATCAGGTTCCATAACTTGAGTCCAATATGCCAAAAATAGGCTCTAAGCAAAAAGTGCCAGAGATACCTCTAGACAAAATAGGGGACATGTGTGAGGGTGAGGAAGGTAATACTTTTCTGCCAATCACTTACCAAGGTTACACAACCAAAGCAATCATAGATTCAGGTGCTGGTGTTGCCATTGCAACCACCTCTTTGTGGAAGCAATGGGGCAAACCCACATTAAGACCAACTAGAATGAAGCTTCAAATGGCTGACGGTCATTTTGAAAGACCTCTAGGATTGCTCAAAGGATAACTCTAACCACTTGTGGTGTGGAGTTTGAACATACATTTTCTATATGTGACTTTGAGAAAAATAATGTCTATGAGATGATCCTAGGAAGACCCTTTCTACGACAATTGAAAATAGTACAGGATTGGGGAACCAACTCCTTGTACTTGCAGCACTTAGGGGTCACCACCAAGGTCAATTTGAAGGATTACTCCTTCAGAGATGTACCACCCCTACAGTGGAATCCTATCCACAAAGAAAAAGAAGATTCAATCTCTATGCATTTTGAAAGTTCACCTGATCCATCATGGCTGCATGAAGATACTCATTTGTGGATGTGCAAGATCGCAGAGGAAGAGGAAAAACGTTTAAAGGTAAGAGAAGAAGGAGCTTCGCCAGGAGGTAGACCAATTAAAGACCCAGCCTATACACCGATGATCTTTCCAGATGAGGAATTTGAGCCTCATGGCTGGCCAGAAATCTTAGCCACCATGGACATTGCTGTCAATGAGGAACAGTGGACACCTCATTGTGATGAGGAGGGTTATGATATCTCAGTGTTCATGTGTCAGCCCTTGCTAGAAGAATGTGACCCTAGTGATGTCATAGAAGAAGAAGAGAATGACGACGATCTGGAGCCTATTGTGATGGATAGTTGCTTTAACTCAGAGCAGCACTATCTAGAAGATATAGGAGTGTTCACCTAGAAAGAAGAAGAACCTCTCACAAGTATTAAAACAGTAAATTCAAAGGAGGGAAGTGAGAGTAGTCAAAAGAAAAAGAAAAGAAAAGCAGTGAAACAAGAAGAGGAGGAATCATTGTTTGAAGTACCAGAAAACTTCAAGAAATATGAAGTTGACGACCGCAAAATTTTGGTATGAATGCCTAAGAGAGAGGCCATCATAGGAGAATCATATGATAATAAAGAAAAGACCAAGAAGATTGTAGTGACCATCGAAGAGAACAAAGAGAGATGCACATATATAGGAGATGACCTAAGTGCAAGAGAAGAAATGGAGCTTGTAGCTCTATTAAGGGAATATAGGGATGTGTTTGCGTGGCACTATAGAGACTTGAAAGGGGTAGATCCAAGAATTTGCTCTCATACTATCCCCATGACTGCTGATGCCAAGCCCACCAAACAGAAGCCCTACACATATAATGATACCTATGCAGCCAAAATAAAAGAAGAAGTTGATAGGCTGATTGAAGCTGGATTCATCTATGAGATTGAGCATACTGAATGGGTGTCCCCCATTGTAGTGGTACCCAAGAAGAACGGGAAGTTGCGAGTGTGTATTAACCTTAAAAAAGTTAATGCCGCTACGATCAGAGATAGTTATCCACTTCCAATCACAGAACACCTATTGGAGCGTGTTGCAGGCAAGGAAGTTTATAGCTTCCTTGATGGGTTTTCAGGTTACAATCAAGTAGCCATTGCCCCAGAAGATCAACACAAAACAGCTTTTGCTACAGAGTGGGGAATCTTTGCATTTCGTGTGATGCCATTTGGGCTCACCAATGCACCTGCAACATTCCAAAGGCTCATGTGTCATGTCTTCAAAGAGTTTTTGCGAAAGAGCTTAGAAGTGTATGTGGATGATTTATGTGCTCATTCCCAAGAAAGAAGGTTTCACATCCCTGAGCTCAGACAAATCTTCAACAAGTGTAGAGAATATCGAGTGTGTCTGAACCCAGAAACATGTGTGTTCATGGTGCGTCAAGGTAAAATCTTAGGTCATATTGTTTCTAAGAATGGAATCTCAACAGATGAAGATAAGGTACGAGCCATAGCGGAGCTATCAAGGCCAAGGAATGTCAAAGAGGTACAAGCCTTTATGGGCCATTGTGGATATTACCATAGTTTTATCCACATCACGCGATCATAGCTAGACCCCTTTATGCCTTGTTGTCTAATTTTGAGTGGAACGACGAATGCGAGAATTCTTTCAACGAACTGAAGAAACGTTTGTGCACGGCACCAATACTGACCACTCCTGATTGGAATAAACCATTCCATGTCCATGTGGATGCATCCAATCATGCCATAGGATGTGTGCTTGCACAACCCACAAGTGAAGGAAACTTAGATTTGCCCATAGCATATGCTAGTAGACAGCTCATTGCAGCTGAACGGAACTATACCACAACTGAGCGAGAGGGCTTAGGCATGGTATATGCTGTGAAGAAGTTTAGACACTATTTATTGGCCAACAAGTTCAAGTTTTTCACTGATCATCAAGCTTTGTTATATTTGGTCAATAAACCTTGCAATACTGGACGCTTAGTAAGATGGTTCCTCTTACTAATGGAATATGACTTTGAAGTTGTTGTTAGGAAAGGTAGAACCCACCTTCGGGCAGATCACCTTTCTCGCATTACTTCAGGAGAGTCACCACAAGGAGTGTGATGAACTACCTGACACTTATCTGTTCAATTTGGAAGTTGTTCCCAAATGGGCAAATAAGTTGGTACCAGTCCTAACCTTTGGCATTTCAAATAAGAATGTGAAAACATCACAAGAAGAAATTGTAAGATCACAAAAATATCACATATTGGCAGGAAGCATGTACAAACAAGATACTGAGGGTGTATTAGCTTGTTGTGTTGAGGATGATGAACATAGTAGTTGGTTGCAGCAAGCTCATGAAGGATTGCTAGGAAATCACTATTCTAAACAACGAACATTGCAGAATCTGAAGCGTCTAGGAGTGTATTGGCCTAGCATGGACAAAGAAATACATGAGTGGATTAAGAATTGTCCAATGTGCAGAGAGAGACCCCCAGTGGAGCATGCGACCCTTTATCAAGTGTCATTAATTCCAGATTGGAGTGCTCCATTGGTAGAGTTTATGAGGTCGGGAAGATTACCCAAAGAGGCTAGTCTAGCAAGAAGACGAAGCATGGAGCAAGAAGCTCAAGGCTATGCCTTAGTAGGCGACAACTTATACCGAAGAGGCAAAGATGGTTACTTAAGACTGTGCGTTCATGAATCAGACTATTTAAAGGTCTTAGAGACTGCACACAATGGTGTTGCAGGTGGACATTTTGGTCCTGACCGAGTGATTAAGACCATTCTATTCTCAGGACTTTGGTGGCCCACTCTTCATATGGATGCACATACCTATGTGAAGAAATGTGACACATGCCAATGTGCACAATATCCAATTAGAAAAGACGAGATGCCTTTGAGGCCAATGATGGGAGGGCGTGCATTTTCCAAGTGGGGCATAGACTTCATAGGTCCTATTAATCCCCCTGCTAGAAACTCCCATGCAAAGTATATTATTGTAGCCACAGATTACCTTACAAAGTGGGTAGAGGTGAAAGCCACAACAAAGAATGATGCTCAGACGACGGCTAAGTTCTTATTCGAGAATGTGTTCACGAGATATGGGCTACCAATAGAGTTAGTGAGCAATAGAGGCACACACTTCTTGAATGAGGTTATTGAAAATCTTCTCCAAGAATTCTTGGTGATACATAAAAAGTCTGCCCCTTATCACCCACAAGCTAACGGACAAGCCGAGAGTACCAATAAGATCCTTTGTAACGTATTGACAAAATTGGTAAATAATAAACGCTCTGATTGGGACAAACAACTTCATCATGCTGTTTGGGCTTACCGAGTTGCCTACAAAACGGTACTCAATGCCACCCCATTTCAGATGGTCTTTGGACAGAATGCGGTGTTACCACTAGATTTCTTAATCCCTGCTTTAAAAGTAGCACAAGAGCATGAGTGGAATGGACATGAATTGTCATCTAGGATCTTTGATCTAGAACGCTTAGGTGAGACAAGGCTACGAGCGGCTGCAGGCATCTACGCTGCAAAGAAAAGGCAAAAGGCATACTTCGATGCACACATTAAGGATAAGGCACTGAAAGAGGGAGATCTAGTGTTGGTTTACACACTAAAACAACATGCCCGTAAGTTGGAAAAACGAGGATATGGACCCATGATCATTAACAGAATTTCCACTAGCGGCGCGGTTCAATTGGCTACTTTAGAAGGTGATATCTTGCCAAACTATATTAGTGGTTGTAGAGTCAAGCTATATCAAGAACCTCTTACTGAGGATATGCTTAAGAGACTCAACACTGCTAAGAAGCGAAAAGAAGAGGAGTTAAGGGTGAGGGAAGAAGCAGAAGCAGAGGCTAGAGAGCGCATAAGGTGAAATAAGTTAAGGCGACTAGGCCTAGATGTCAACTCAAAAGCTCCAAAATATCACATGGATATGTGCCGAAAAATCAGGCATAGCGACTTCTCAAGTCATTGACCGACGACCCTTTGTGACCATAGAGATAGGACAAGGGAAGGATACAAGGACTGTGAAAGCATTAATTGACTCAGGTGCAGCAAGTAGTGCAGTTAGACTTTCCTACTGCCAAGACTTGCAGTTGAACATCAATCCCATAGAAGCTTATCTCATAGGTTTGGGAGGTGTGGAAAATCCTTGTTCAGGCGAGGTGGAACTTCCCATCTACCTTCAAGATGTTCGAATGAAAGTCAAAGCGTTAGTGTGTCAAGATGAGAACCTTATAGAACCACTTGTTTTGGGTCAAGATTGGATTTATGACCATGCAGTAAACTTGAACCTAAGAAGTCAAATTCTTCAAGTATGGGTACATGAACAATGCATTACAATAGAATTAGAGAACTGCATGCTCCCAGGTCAGTGCACCACACACTCTCTTAGTTCTTCTAAGACTAATCATATGGAAGAAGATGTATGTGTCAAAAGCTCTATGATGCAGAAGGAGTCAATCATGGAAGAACAGGCTCAATGACAAGCGGACTCCTCCTCTGGGGCAAGGACTAATGCCACCACAACAACTCAACCAACAAAGCAAGCACAACCGAACAGAACAACTGCTATATCAAATAGACAATGAGATTTCCAAAGGAAGATAGTGCCGAGCATGAAGCAGATATGGGTACACAAAGGAGAGAAACCACCAGCCTTGGCCCCACAAATCCCATCGAGGCAAGCCAACCAGGTCAGAAGACGAAGGAAGCAGCTCGGACAAGCTCAATCACAAGGTATCCAACAAGTCTGGGTGCCTAAGAAATTAGTTGAAACTCAACAAGGGCGATTACAGATGTGGGTACCTAAGAAGCTCTTACATCTACAACAACCTGTGTTCTCCCACATGCGAAAGGTCTCAACGAAGAAGCCAAAAGGAGAAGAGGGTAAGAACCACGTACAAAGACCGAAAGGAGATCAAATCAGCTCTTCAACAATAGTAGGAAGACGTGAAAAAAGGATATGGGTTTGGAAGCCAAAAGTACAAGTAGCCTCCATCAAACCAAAGCGCCAACCACATTGGATACCACAGTTCAGAAATCATCCAACGAGGAAGATGCCTGAAATAATCTCTACAGTGCCAAATGTTGTTTTAAAATGGGTCCCTATCAAGAGGAAGGATCAGTGGTCATCTCGAGATCCAATGGATACCTCCAACAAAGATGACATCAACATTTGCAGGTGACATCAGGCCTCGACGAGCGACAACCATGTGCTCCTTGCACAACCCTGTCTCTTGCACCATTCAGGTCATGCATTTCCAAAGTATGCATTAATATAGGGCCACATTACACGGCCGTGCATAGACACACTTGAGAATCCCAAGCACAAGAGCACATTGACATATGTCAAAGATTTTTATTGATTGATACTAAACTCTGGCTTCTTGTTTTGTGACATTGTTCCTCTATTAAAAAAAAAAAAAAAAAAACTTGTCTCTAGGCTTGGCTCTTGGAACCTGAATGAGTCATGCTTAGTTGAAGGTGGAATTGTTGATTACTAGGCATTTATCAATTTGGATAAAACTGTGTCTCGGCTAGCAGATGATATTATTGCTGCCTTATCTGGTAGATGGCAAGCACTTGGCATGAACATGGCATCTACAACTATGATTTTCTCTTACCATGGTAGGAATGAAAAGCTTGAAGGTCCGCAACTTGAGTGATGCTTAACTACTTCATGTACGCGAGCATCCAAGGAGATATCTGCAAAGGGTAGTTTTGGAGGAGCAGACTCCTACGTATGGTGAGCTAAAGAGAATATGTGAAACTCAGCTTGGTGTAGTTACCCAATGTTGTTTGCCAAAGAATATTAAGAAATTCAATTCTCAGTATTTGGCAAATGTTGCTTTGAAAAGAGGAGAGAGGACCAACCACTCAAAAGATCTCATTAGTGGACCATCAACATGGACATTCATCAACAATGTTCCATCCCAAAGGCCGAGTGTACAACACGAAGAGATGAACATCGATCAACCTTCTCCATGGTAAGTATCTTTACTCTGGCAACACCATAACCATGATAGATTAGGAAACCTCTTCGTCAACATACCCTTGGGCACTTAGCTCAAGATCCGTAATTTTTTGCACCAGACTTCTTCCAATGCATTTTCCAAGTAAGCATTCATAGGGCTACATTACAAGGTCATGCACAAGGCACATATTTTCCTCAACCCATGCACGAACAAACTTACCCATCACTCAATATGGGTTAGGAGTACTTGGCATGACTACTATGAACATCAACTGTGGAAGATTTAGAAAACATCAACGGAGACTCAAAACGACACAGTCATGCTGGAATCCCAGGAAGAAGCATATACCAAGAGACTACAACTTGCAAAGACTCGCAGTGATAGATGAAGAACCAGACACATCTGGAAGTCAGACGACTTTTGTTCAGACAGACGGGACGCTCCCTCTCAAGGCACTACTTGGAACAACCACTACAACAAGGGTCTGTTAGGGACGACAGACTCGAGAGGGGGGAGGAGTGTTGAAGCTCAAAGTCAAGGACAAAGCATGGAAGCACATCAAAAGGTGGACACACAAGGAAAGGGAGCAAGTAGGGAGCTCCATGAAGTGTATGTCAAATTTTCAGATGAATCCCCTACAAAAAAAGTAATTTTCATCACTAAAAACCATTGTAAATACCATTATCTATTTTTATAACTCCATTTTTTTCAAGCCGAGGAGTCCTCGAGCTTGAGGAGTATTAGAAGTACCATCGTACCAATTTTCGTAATTTTTTGACTTCGTTTGAGCCCTCAAATAAGCCCTGGAACCTAATTTTTAACTAGGCCGGACACTAGGTCTCGACAGGGCCAAAACTAGTCAAAAAACTATAAAAAGAGCTAGAGAGCTCATTTTTGAGGTTTGCTTGTTTAGAGAATAGAGCTTTGTAGGAGAACTCTTTTGCAATCGAAGCTTTCCATTGTTCCTCTCTTTGATCCTACTTTGTGCGTGTGTGTGTGTATGTGTGTGCATGTTTGTGTGCTTTCACTCACGCACTTGTGCCTTCACTTGCTCGTGGTCTTCATACCGGTCCTCACGTCTCCGCGGATTGACAAGTAAAGGAGGTGGTGCTTACGCTTGAGCTACACCAAATTTTTCCCCAAATCATTGCAATCAATTCCTCTAACTTAGAGAGGAGCAATTTTAGGAAAAGAGGTTCCTAGATTGTAGGAGTCTACTTGCTCTATTTAAAATAGGCTTGGATCACGACTTTTTGTGTAATCCCGTGTGTTTCTTTGGTGTATTGGAGTGTTCTTAGAGTGCTGGAACCCCAGCAAGCAACCCCCTAGCTTAAGCAAGCCCCCTTCTTGCTTCCATCCCAAGTTTGGGTTAGGATATCTCACTATCTATGCTAGGAGTGACTAGTCTCTATTTCTTTGAGTTGTATCCATTGGTTCTCCTATTGTAGAAATGCATTTTCTGTGATTTTACTCTTGTTGGATAGCTAATATAGTCCTCCAATTGTGGTTCAAATCTCCGGATCTTTCTCTGCATATTCTTTGAGTTATTGTATCTGGAGTGAAGGTATGTCTCTGCACAGGTCTGTGAGAGTGTTGACAAAGTAGCCTGACTTGCAGACATTGCCATTTAATGTGTGAGCATCCATTTTAAATGAAATTTGTCTTGTTAGAAAGCTCTCTAAGTTTACTCTGAGTGGTTAAAATATCTCTGGAAATCTCTGTACCAGCTCTGAGAAATAACCAGAACACTAGAACAGTGTCCAGTTGAGTGTACCTTGGGAGGTTACATTTCGCTTCTAGTTGCATAGGGAGTTGTCAAATCTCCCAACATTATCCCCATTTCAAAGCCATTCCTACAGTTAAAATTTCTATCAAAGTGATGAATTATGAGCTAAAAGTTCAACATCCATTTTAACTTTCATTGAAGTAAAGATCTTGTCACATTCTTGTTGTTTGGTGAACTAGTGGGAAACAGTGACTTGTTTGGCATGCTTCAAGCTGAAGATAAGCTTGATGGGACCAACTATCCAATGTGGTTTTACATGATGAAACATGTTCTTGTTGCAAAACAATTATGGAACATAGTGGCAAATGTAGATCAAAGACCCACAAGTTCTCCTACTTCACATTCTACTATCACAGATGGAGCTTCCTCTTCAAGTATAGTGGTAACTCCTTCTCTGAGACATTCAAACCCACAAAATGCATTAGCCAACAAGAGGGACACCAAGAAGATTTCCAAAACATGTTTATATTTGATTAGAAACTCGTGTTGAAGAAGGCAATGAGAGCTTGGTATGAGGAGTACTAATACCCCTCATAGTTGCGCACAATTTGGCGCCACAGGGCATACCCCCCAAGCACTGAAAAGGGCTGGATAGAAATATAGGCTGTGACATCCCCCCCCCCCCCCGGCTTGAACAGCTTGGTGTCCTCAACAAGCGGGTTCGGGTCTTACAAAAAGTTGGTGTGTTTACAAAATTTGGGAACATTACATGGGGCTTATAGCCAAAGTGGCTTAAGTGTGGCGATAATATTTTCGGACTAGCAGATGGTCGTGCCCAAAGGTGTTGACTAGAAGCCAATCCGCATCTACTAAGGGGTGGCCTTTCAATTTAATGAGAAATTGGGGACCTTCGCGGGTGTGCCGGTCCCATAAGATAGCTTCTGCCTCGAACTCTCTCCGTCATGCGACACCGGGGATCTCGCATCCGTACTTGGAGTCGGGTTTGAACCGTTTGAGGAGGCTGACGTGAAAGGAATTGTGAAATTGCACGTTGTCGGGAATTTCCAAGCTGTAAGTGACTTCATTGATCCACTTCTCCACCTTGTATGGTCCGTAGTAAGGATGGTTGAACTTTTGCGTGATATTCTTGGGCAGGGTGATATTACGTGCGCTGACCAGGACTAGGTCGCCGACTTGAAACTCTTCGCCGGGCCTTCGTTTCTTGTTTGCGTATTGAGCCATGCGTTCTTTGCTTCTTTGCAAGCTAGACTTTGCCTCTTCTAACTTGGTTTTCCGTTGATCCAAAAAGGCGCCGCAATTGGGATCATTTGTTGCAAGAGTTGAGTCTTTTGTGAGAACCAAGGGCGTGATTACCTCCTTGCCGGTCGCCAATTTGAATGGGGTCATCTTTGTACTTGAGTGGATGGAATCGTTGTAGTGAAACTCCCCCAAGTGCTTCGCCCAATCCTTCTGATCGGTTCTAACATAATTCCGGATATAATCTTCTATCGTCTGGTTGACCTGTTCCGTTTGCCCATCTGTTTGTGGGTGATAAGCTGAGGAGAACCTAAGTTGCATCCCCAAGATGCGGAAAAGCTCTGTCCATAGTCGGCTTAGGAAGCATCCGTCCCAGTCCGACACGATGGCCAACGGCAATCCGTGATACTTCACGATGTGAGTAAAGAAGAGATGTGCAACGGCCTTGGCATTGAGCGAAGGTTTGGTCGGGATAAAATGTGCCTGTTTTGTGAAGTAGTCCACCACAACGAAGATGGTGTTGAACCCCAAAGATGGTGGGAGTTCGATTATGAAGTCCATGCTAATCATGTCCCACAGTTGGTTTGGAATCGGGAGCGGTTGTAGAAGGCCGGTGGGCTTCACCCGATCTTGACGAATTAACTAACATGTTAGGCAGGTTTCTACATATTCCTGGACTTGTGCTTTCATTCGAGGCTAGTAGAAGTGTTTGTGGAGCATCTCGTAGCTACGGTTTTGACCACCATGTCCGGCCACTTTGCAATCATGTGCTTCCCACAGCAGCTCTTTGCGTAGTTTCAAGTAGTTCGGCACATAGACTTTCCCTTTGCGATAGATAATGCCCTCTTGTACTGTGTAGTGGCCAGGTGGGTGGGCACTCTGAACTTCTTGAAGTATGTCCTAGACTTGAGGATCCTCTGCCTGTGCGCGTTGAATTCTGCCTCTCAGATCCGATGAGATGGTGGACATTGCCTGGAGCTCGGGTCTTCGACTAAGGGCATCTGGAATAACATTCTTCTTGCCCGGCTTGTGTATGATCGCGAGATCGAACTCGGCAAGAAAATCCTGCCACCTTGCTTGCTTTGGGCTTAGCTTGGGTTGAGATGTGAAGTACCTCAAAGAGATGTTGTTCGTGAAGACCTTTGTGTGCTTATCCAGAATGTAGTGCCTCCATTTGTGTAGACAGTGGATGACAGCTAACATTTCTTGATCATGTGTGCTCCATCTGAGCTCGGGCCCGGTGAGTTTGTGTGACTCATATGCAATGGGTTGTCCATCCTGTAAGAGGACACCGCCGATGGCCGAACCCGAGGCATCGGTGTGGACTTCAAACGGTTTGTCAAACTCTGGAAGTTTGAGAACCGGGGCATTGCACATAGTGACCTTCAATGCTTCGAAGGCGTCTTCTTCCTCTGCTCCCCACTTGAATGGCTCCTTTTCTTTGATCAACTCCAATAGCGGGGCCGCAATCTTGCTGAAGCCTTGGATGAAACGACGGAGATATTGGCAGAAGCCGATGAATTCTTGCACCTCTTTGATGGTCTTCGGGGGTGCCCACTTGAGTACAACTTCTACTTTCTGGGGGTCGGCGTGGAGGCCGAGTTTGGAAATGATGAACCCCATGAATTCCACCTTCTTCATGCAGAACTCGCACTTGCTTGGCTTGGCAAAGAGTCGACGTTGCCGCAGTCATAACAAGACCGCCCGCACATGTTCGTAGTGTTCCTCTAATGTTCGACTATAAATCAGTAGATCATCAATGTAGATGATGAGGAAAAGGTCAAGCATGTCCCGGAAGCCATCATTCATCTCTCGACAGAAGGTGGCCTGTAAGTCCGAATGGCATGACGAGCCACTCATAGCTGCCGTAGCATGTGCGGAAGGCCATCTTCTCGATGTGTTCCTGTGCCACCCGGATTTGATGGTACCCGGATCGGAGGTCTATGCGTGTGAAGTATTGTGCCTTGCCGAGGTGATCTAGAAGTTCCTCCATCACGGGCACGGGGTATTTGCTCTTGATTGTGCCTTTGTTGAGTGCTCGGTAGTCGATGCATAGGTGTAGGGAACCGTCTTTCTTCTTCACAAATAGGACCGGGGCTCCATATGGCGAACTACTTGGTCAAATGTATCCTTGCACTTCAAGTTCATGTAGTTGCCACCTCAACTCGTGAAGGTCGGCCTCATTCATCCTATATGGCACCCACGATGGTGGTGGGTGATCCGAAAGCATGTCGATCCGATGTTGGACATTACGTAAGGGGTGAAGGCCGGGTGGAAGTGTATCCATAAGAACATCTAAAAATTCTTCCATAAGCATCTGGAAACTCGGGTGCCCAATCTTTGAGACATCGATCGGCCGTGGTCCCGTCTCCTCTGCGACCGGCCTAAGAACACATAAGTGTGCGATCCTGCCTTGATAAACTGCCCGTCGAAATTGTTTGTGTGATAACGGTGATGGGGTGTGTGTGGAAGTTGACGCTCGAGCTTGTGCTTTCTCTTTGCCTTTATGTTTCCGCTGGGATTCCCTTGGTTTGCTGTCAGATGGCTCGTCCGTATGAGGAGCTCGGACTCGGTTGCAGTCGACAACAATGGCCTGCCCATTCTGATCAAGAAGTACTTTGTCTACCCCTTTGCCGAAAGAGGAGATCATGTGTTTATCCATAAAATCGAGGCCTAGAATGACGTCGAACGTTTCCATCTGTATAATCAAGAAGTTCAGGTGGCCGAACCATTGGCCTAACATGACCGGGACTCCATCGGCATATCGCACATGACTGGCCTCGCCCTGAGCAAAGACGATGGACATGCCGAGCCATTTACTGAGCTTTAGTCCAAGGCGTTGTGCACATTGCGGAGTCATGAAGTTGTGGGTGGCACCCGTGTCTAGCATCACCGGCATGCGTTTGCCTCTGACCTGACCCATAATGAACACCTGGTGTATGATGGGTAATGCTACTGAATGGCATTGAGCCTTTCCCTTTGATGTGGACGGTCCATGAGGGGAGGAGTCCTCTCATTCGTCACTATGAATCTCGGTGATCTTCGGGCCAGATGTGGATGCCTCTTTGGTTTTTGTTGCTTGCACTCTAGTGTCGGTTCATTTCCGCCAGCATTTCTCGGTGGGGTGACTGCCTTGGCAATGTATGCACACCGGTTGGGGGTCGCGCTGGGTTTGGTTGCTTCGGTTGGGTGATCCTGAACGGTTTTCAGTTGGGGCCGGGAGGGCTTTGAATCCTTGGCCACGTTGGTTTTCAGTCGATCTTTGATATGTGGACGTTTGCTCTTTGTTGGTGGTTGAGTCTTTACGGTTAGTTTGGCTCCCATCGGTTGAACGAGCCAACCGGTTGGAGTATGCATCGTTGAGGTGCTCGGCTATGCGGACCGCATCCTCCCAAGTTTGGGGGTCTTGTTTCTCCACTTCCTTTCGGTAATACGGGAGCAACCATAGAGGAAGCCGTGTAAGCGATCGATTTCCACCATGTCGTTGATTCGGAGCATGAGCCTTCAGTATTGTGACACGTAGGGCTCGATGAACTTGTCTTGACGTAGATTGCGCCATTCATCCCGTGCTTGGAACGCTTAGTTGCGAGGCACAAAGTAGCCGACGATGGCCCCCTTGAAGTGATCCCACGATGGCCAGGCTTGCTTCTTGTGCTCCACTATGTACCAAGCCGAGGCCTTGTCCTGTAAGAACTAGTCGGCAATGCGCGTCCAGTGATTGCGGCCAACCCGGAGCATTTGGAGGTAGCTTTCCATACCTTCGATCCATCGGTTGACGGCAATGGAGCTTTGGCCGCCTTGGTACTTGTCGGGGGGGTTTCGGTTTGAAGAAGCCAAAGGAGTTGGGGTCGTCGATGTCGATCGGTTGCAATTGAGTGATCAGGGTCGGGTTTAAAGGGGTTGGTGGCGGTTGGGATGTTTGAGTAGGAGTGGGTTGGGGTATCGGTTGGGTGCTTGACTGATGTTGTGGTTGGGGTTGAGATTGATCTTTAGCTAATAAGTGGGTTTCTACTAAGGTGGTTAGCCTAGAGAGGGTGTCTTCGAGTCTATCTATGCAGTCATGGATGGGGTCGGGGTTGGGTGGGGCTTGGTCGGATTCGGGTTGGGTGTGGATTTCGGTGTTGAGCTCGGCCTCCTGGAGGCGTTCATGTAGTCTAGCGTTCACCAAGAGAAGGCAGTTAAGTTCTTCTTCTAAGGCTTGCCGTTGGGCCTTATGAAGTCGGCGCCATTTAGTCACGTTTTTGGCGCGTTCCATCCTCGAGGTTAGCCCGACCGTGCCAACGTCATGGTCGCTGGCCATGGTGGCGTGGAGCCAAACGGGGCAACCCGGGAGGGCAGAAGGGTACGGGTGAGCTAGGGCACAGGGGCACCTAGAGGGTGAGGGCGAGGGTCCACCGGTTAACGCAGGTGGGATGGAGGGAGCACAGGGCTGACGACGGGTAGCGGGGAGTGCTTACCTTGACGGGCTGCCGACGATTCGAAGTGGGGGGGGGGGCAAGGGGGTGCCTTGCTTGAGGGGGGAAGGCGGGGGAGGGGAGGGGGGGGCAAGGGGGTGCCTTGCTTGAGGGGGGGGGGCAAGGGGGTGGCCCTTGCTTGAGAGGGAGGGAGGGAGGGCAAAAGACCTCTTGCGACGTCAAAGAACTTCCCACGGATGGGCCCAGGACGTTAGATGGCGCTGCCAGCACTGGTGTGACAGTCGGCCCGTCGAAAGGCTTCCCCTAGGGTCGTTGCTCTGATACCACTTGAGACGTTCAAACCCACAAAATGCATTAGCCAACAAGAGGGACACCAAGAAGATTGCCAGAACACGTTTATATTCGATTAGCAACTCGTGTTGAAGAAGGCAATGAGAGCTTGGTATGAGGAGTACTAGTACCCCTCATAGTTGCACACAATTTGGTGCCACAGGGCATACCCCCCAAGCACTGAAAAGGGCTGGATAGAAATACAGGCTGTGACATTCTCCACCTACACAGGAGAAACTTAGATGGGATGGAAAAGATGATCAAGCTCATGCATTGATTGTGCTTTCTGTGAAGTGTCATATAGTTTTACACATTCAATCATGTTCTACATCAAGATAGGCATGGGATACTCTTCCTTCTTTGTATGTCATGCATAATGAAGCATGTGTCGCATACTTGAGGAAGCAACTTGAGGATGCATGAATGGCCTAAAATGAGTCTCTGGATGTATTTGTGACACACATCAAGGACTCGAAAGAGCAATTGAAAAACATAAATGATTCCAAATGCATCATTCATCTCTGCATTGTTGAAAGGTTTATCAGAATCTTTTCAAAGCTTTGCCACTACACTTCGTTTGGTTGCAAAAGGGAATCCAAATATGTATGCATTTGATGAGGTTGTGTCTTTTCTCTTGCAAGAAGAAAAATCTAGAGTGAATAGGAGCGGTTTGATTGAGTGAATGCAAGAACTGGCTATCTCAAAAAAAGGGAAAAGCAAGTATGGTTCAACTTTGGGTTCATCAAAACCAAAGCCTCAACCTTCCACTTCCACTCATTCCTCTAATGATGCTAGTTTGCAAAAGAAGAAAAGACGCAAATATTGTCGAAAGACTGGTCAAAATATTGATGAGTGTACAAAGCTTGCTAATTGCAATGAAAAGAATTGGAGTTTGGCATGTCTATTATTGAAAATTCTTCAAATGCAGAGAATGATGAAGCCAACAGGGCTCAAGATTTTTGGGCATGTGTTGTTACATGTCATTATGATGCATAATCACATTCTTAATGTATGGTTGTGAGTGAAGTTGATTTGGATTGGTTCTTTGATAGTGGTGCTTAAAAGCACATAACTTCATGCAAAAGGTGTTTTGCATCTTTCAAAGATGCATCCAAAGGAGGACATGTGGTGTATGCAAACAATGCCTCTTATGTAATCATTGGACAAAGAGAAATTGAGCTTACATCTGCAAATGGAGGTGTGGTTCTCTTGAAAAATGCATTGTCTATATGTACTTGATATCAAGAAAAGCTTAATTTTAGTTCCATTGATTGGCAAAGCTGGACTTCATGTACACTTTTCTGATGGTAAGTGTGGTTAATGATTTCAACAATGGTGATATTACCGTGATGTTTGATATATTATGCAATGGTTTGCATCACTTGGATACATACAAGAGGACTGCCTCAAATGCCTTGGTTTCTCATACTTCTTCCATGGCTGAAATGGAGCTTTAACATGCTCGTTTTGGTCACTTGAACTTCAATAGTTTGCTTTACTTACAAAAAAGGGACATGGTTATTGGTTTACCAACACTTGAGTCCATTCAAAAGCATGCATGTGAAGGATGCATTCTGGGAAAAATGCATCATCCTTCTTTTACAAAAGATATTCATAGATACACTATAAGAAAATTGCAGCTTGTTTATAGTGATGTATATGGTGCTATCAAGAGTACATCTTTTGAAAAGCATGTATATTTTGCTACTCTCATTGATGATGCTACTTGCCATACATGAGTGTATCCTATGAAAGAAAAGAATGAGGTATTTTATTGTGTCAAAGCATTTTTAGGTGTGGCTGAAAATTTTTCTTCAAACAAGCTTTTGACTCTCTGCATAGATCATTGTGCTGAATACATGTCACATGAGTTTAATGCTCTTCTTCGTGAAAGAGGAATTTCACACCAACGGATAGTTTTATATACACCTCAACAAAATGGTGTTGTCAAGAGTATAAATAGAACACTCCTTGAAACGGCATGATGTATGGTTAAAGGAAAGCACCTTCTTGACAAGTTTTGGATGGAAGCAATCATGTGTGCAAACTATGTGTTGAATCACTGCCCTTCAAAAGAATTGAGAGTCATCACTCCTTATGAGGCTTGGAATGGACATAAACCTATGATTAGTCATATGTGTGTGATTGGTAGTTTGGCATATGCTCGTGTGCCATCACAACAATGTCACAAACTTGATGACAAGGTAAAGAAATGTATATTTGTTGGTTATAGTGTTGAAAGTAAGGGATATCATTTGTATCATCCATTGACAAACACAATTATTGTGATTCAAGATGTGATGTTTGCTAAAAATTCAGTTTTCCCTCTACTTGAATGCAAAAGACAGACAACAATTAGCTTATAAGATGTGTCTGATACACTCATGCCTTTGTTCCAAAGTGGTAGGCTTGGCTATGGCCATGTAGAACAATCAACTGAGGCTCAAAGAGCTAAAAAATTCCAACAAAATAGAGTTGAAAATGTAGAGAATTTCATACCAAAAATGGATAAAAGTTTTCAGCCAAAAATGTGTGGAGCTGCTCAAAGCCACAAATGGCTGAACATTTGTGTCAAAATATGGCTCAAAATGAGCATGAAATTCAGCTTGCCCATGATATACATGTTGATAATGTATTACATAATGAACACATGTCTATCAAGAGTGCACAAAGTATGGAAAAGTGGCTGAAAAAACTTTGCAAGACAACAAATTGAGTGCACCTTTACTTGGTAGAACAAGATCAAACTCTCACCGTGCATCAAGTAATTTCGTGGATTATTCTCTTATTAAAATAGTATGTAATGAAGAGCCACCTAATTTTAAAGATCATGTGATGATCCACATTGGATGAGTGCTATGAAATTAAAAATGGATTCCATGCATAGGAATGGTACATGTGAGTTATGTGAATTGCCAAAAGGAAAAAATGTCATTGGTACAAAGCGGGTTTACAAGATTAAGAGAAAGTTAGATGGTAGCATTGATTGCTACAAAGCTAGATCGGTTGCCAAAGGATATGTAGAACAATATGACATTGACTATGAGAAAACTTTTGCACCTACTTCATGCATGGCTTCCATTCATACCATGGTTGTGTTGGCTACCCAATGAGGTTGGAAAGTACTGTTGATATATTTAGGTAGTGATGTGTGTGAACACTCTAGGACCACTGGGGCACTTTTTTCCCTCTTTAGGAGGTTTTTTTCCTTTGGCTTTTATATATGCCTATTGTCCTAATGGGCTACTTATCTTTGTACATTCTCTAGATACATTCAATATTGTGTGTTGTGCTCCAAGCTTCTTCTTCTTCCTTGTGCTCTTCGCGTGCTTCCACAGACGTCTAACTCCAACAATTGATATCAGAGCAAGTCGTCGCTTCATCTAGGGCACCATCGACACTCCTCGGTTTGCAGTCTCAGAATCGCACAAATTTTGGTGAGCATACTCGCGATCTGAGCTCGTTTCGGCCTCTGAATGCACTATCGCAGTGCTTGTGCAGGCTATTTCCTCTTTTTGTGCCAAAGGTATATACCAGTTTCTGTTTGCCAATATAAGCGTCTCGAAGTCTGCTACAGGTCTAGCAGAATTCGTATGGGCAGTTCTGTTCAACTTTTTGAGATACAGTCAATTTTCTGCATCAAGGTATTTTAGTCACCGGCCATGGCTGAAAGCAGTGATGTATTCCGTATGTTGGCTGTTGAGGATAAGTTGGATGGTACCAACTACCCGTTATCGGCTTATATGATGCGACATGTGTTGGTTGCAAAAGGACTGTGGAACATTGTACAGGGTGTCGAAAAACGTCCTATCACACTTGCAACTGTTACAACTGCAGGTACTAAAGCTGATGTAGAAGGTGTCGAAGATGATGATATTCTGCATATTCCTGTTTGTGCTGTGGTTTCTGCTGCACCTACTACAGAGCAGATTCACTGGGATGGTAGAGATGCCCAGGCACATGCATTGATAGCTTTGTCTGTCAAACATGCCATTATTCCTCACATTCGCTCTTGCAGAACAGTGAAGGATGCTTGGAATACACTTACCACATTGTACCAAGCTAGGAATGAGGCTCGTGTTGCTTACCTCCGAAAACAGTTGGAGAGTGAGCACATGAATGAAGGTGATTCTATGGACAGTTTCCTAACGAAGATCAAAGACGTGAAGGAACAGTTGATTTCTGCTGATGAGGTTATACCAGATAGATCACTTGTGTAGACCGTTCTGAATGGTCTCCCTGATTCATCTCAGAGTTTTGCTTCTACTCTTTGGTTGATGATGAAAGGCAATCCAAATGCCTTATCATTTGAAGAGTTAGTCTCTGTTCTGTTACAGGAAGATCAATCCACGTAGAATAGGTCCATTATGCGAGTTGCAGATCATGCTTTCCTGGCTAGTAAGAAGGGCAAAGGAAAATGGAGCTCTTCAACTAGTAAGGAGAAATTTGCTAATTCTGCATATTCGAAGAAGGAAGATAAAGATGAGAAGAAATCAGAAAAGCAGAAATTGTTTTGTAAGTACTGTAAAGGGAATGATCATATCATAAAGAACTGTCCAAAACTGGCTGCTAAAGACGCAAAGAAGAAAGAGGCTTGAATGGTTGTTGCAGAGGCCTCTACACCAAAAACAGAGTCTGCTTATCTTGTGCAGGAAGAAGAATGGGCGTTTACTATTGTCTGCAGTTTTGACCCATCTTCTCATGAGCAGTGCATGTCTGCAGTAGACTCAGATGTTTGGTATTTTGACAGTGGCAACCAAACATATTACCTCGCAGCACAGTTTCTTCTCTTCACTCGAGCCTACCCCTACAGTGAATACTGTTACATGCGCCAACAACTCCTCTTATCCTGTTATGGGAGTTGGTAAGATCATTTTGACTACTGCTGATGGTAGCTCTTTCACTTTGTCAGATGCTTTATTTGTGCCAGGTATCAAGAAGAACCTGTTATCAGTTTCTGCATTAGCCAAGATTGGCTTGGTTGTGAAATTTGTTGATGATAGGTGTACAGTTCATGATCTGTCAAATGGCAATGTGATTATTGCTTCTGGCATTTTATGTCGTGGGCTGTATAAGCTCATAGACTATGAAAGATCTGTGAATGATTTGGCATGTGTTGTAAATGATTCTCAGGCTATGTCAGATGCAAAGCTTTGGCATGCACGCTTTGGTCATCTGAATATTGCTAGTTTGCTGCGCCTGCAAAAATCTAAAATGGTTTCCTCTTTGCCCAAACTTGAGGCACCTGGAAAACATGTTTATGAAGGCTGTATTTTGGGCAAAATGCAGCGTTCTTCATTTCCAAAAGATGGTTCAGTTCGGGCTACTCAGAAATTGCAGCTTGTACATAGTGATGTCTGTGGTCCTATGCAAACACCTTCTTTTGGAAATTATCTTTACTTCGTGAATTTCATCGATGATTTTTCCAAGCATGCATGGGTGTATCCATTGAAGGCAAAGTCCGAAGTGTTCATGTGCTTCAAATAGTTTTTGGTTTTGGCTGAAAATCTGTCAGCATGTAAAATGGGCACCCTCTGTTCTGATCGAGGGGGGCAATATATGTCTTTTGATTTTAATGCATTTCTGGCTGAACGTGGGATAAAACACCAGTGTACAGTGCCGTATACACCTAAACAGAATGGAGTTGCTAAACGAAAGAACAGGTCACTCATGAAGATGGTGAGGTGTATGGTCAAGAGTCAGGATTTACCACATAGTTTCTGCCTTGAGGCTGTCATGTGTGCAACATATGTACTTAACAGGTGTCCCACTAAAGCACTACAATCTATCACTCCATATGAGGCTTGGCATGATCGCAAGCCATCTGTTGCTCATCTGCGTGTTTTTGGTTGTTTGGCATATGCATTAGTGCCTGAACAACATCATAGAAAATTGGATGATAAAGCAGTAAAATGTATTTTTGTTGGGTACTGTTCTGGAAGTAAAGGCTATCGTCTGTATCATCCATAGACTAAACACATTTTGGTTAGCCATGATGTTGTTTTTGTGGAAGATGCTATTCAACCATTTCTTTCATGTACTAAGGAGACATCTGTTAGCTCCAAAGGCATGTATGATACTTTGCTGCCTCTTTTTACAGGTGGACAATCTATTGCTAGTCCTCATGAGGCAACTTCTTAGCCTTTGCAGGTTTCATGTGATGATGTAGATCATTCCATTTCTGATGCAGATTTACATGATGCATTAGTTGATGAGAGAGCCGATATTGAGCAGGCAAAAACTATGCCAAAATGGCTGGTGCAGACTTTGTGTAACAGAAAATTAGATGCACCTCTATCATATCGTACTTGTTTAGGCTCTCATAGTGCCTCTTTTGCATCAGATTGCTATGCTATGGCTGTGTCTAGTCTCTGTGATGAGAATGAGCCTATTTCGTTTGATGAAGCACAAAATTCAGAAAATTGGATGGCTGCTATGCAATCTGAACATGATGCAATAATGAAGAATGGTACTTGGTATTTATGTGACTTGCCTCTTGGCAAGAAGACCATTGGCACTAAGTGGGTATACAAGCTAAAGCGTAAACCTGATGGTACAGTTGACAGGTATAAGGCTAGGCTTGTTGCAAAGGGTTATGCGCAGGAAAGAGGCATTGATTTTGATGAGACCTTTGCACGTACATGCCGTATGACTACTGTTCGGATCATTTGTGCACTTGCAGCCGATCATGGTTGGAATGTTCATCAGTTGGACATTAAAACTGCATTTCTGAATGGTGACTTGCATGAAGAAGTGTATGTTTTTCAGCCCCGTGGCTTTGTGCAGAAAGGGCACAAAAACCAGGTGTGCAGGTTAAAGAAGGCATTATATGGTTTAAAGCAAGGACCACGTGCTTGGTATGAGAAGATACATGCCTATCTGATTGCACATGGTTTTGAGAACAATCCAACTGAAAGCACCTTATATGTTAAGCGTGCTAATGATGTGCTTCTGATCATTGTTGTCTATGTTGATGACATGCTGCTCACTCGTCCTATTGAGAAGCATATTGCTGATTTTAAGACTGATTTGCATGCCTCATTTGAGATGTCTGATATGGGGCATTTGCATCACTATTTGGGCATTCAGTTTATGCAAGTTCATGGTGGAATGGCTTTGTTTCAAACAAAATATATTGACACATTATTGCAACGTTTTGGCCTTGAAGACTATAAGCCTATTGCCACTCCTATGGAGACAGGTTTACAATTGAGTCTTCATGATGCTGGAGATGCATTCGATGATGTTCTCTATCAGCAGGCTGTTGGATGCTTGATTTACGTATGCATTACTCGGCCAGATATTCAGTTTGCTGTCTCACAGATGAGCAGGTTTATGCATTGCCCAAGAGTCAAGCATTGGCAAGCGGTTAAGTGCATCTTTCGCTACTTGAGTGGTACTCGGCTACTTGGGTTGTTTTATCCCAAGGGGGGATCACTACCGCCAGATTTGCATGCTTTTTCTGACTCTGATTCGGCTGGTTGCTATGACACTCGTGTGTCCACTAGTGGCTTTTGCTTCATGCTTGGTAGCTCATGTATATCTTGGTTGAGCAAGAAGCAGCCTACTGTGGCCACTTCCAATTGTGAGGCTGAGTATAGGGCAGCTTTCACAGCTAGGATTGAGTGTGTGTGGCTCAGACGCCTTATGGCTGATTTGGGTGTTGGTCAGTCTTCTGCCACCACCATCTTCACTGATACAGAGCGCATTGGCAGTTGCGAGGAACCTTGCGTTCCATGCTCGCACTAAGCGCATTGAGGTGCATTATCATTATGTCAGGGAGAGGTTCTCTGCTGGGGAGATTAGCTTGGCACGTGCCCACGCACGAGAACATTGCAGACCTTTTCACGAAGGCTCTGCCTCAGGAGAAGTTTGAAGCTTTCCGCAAAGCTTTGGGCTTACTTCCTTTTGTGGAGTGATTTCCACATAGCTTGGCACTTCCTTATACATGAGTGCCAGCTACTTGTTCACCGCATCACTCCCAGGGGGGATTTGTTGATATATTTAGGTAGTGATGTGTGTGAACACTCTAGGATTGCCGGGGGAATTTTTCCCTCTTTGGGTAGGTTTTTTTCCCTCGGCTTGTATATACGCCTATTGTCCTAATGGGCTACTTATCTTTGTACATTCTCTAGTAATACATTCAGTATTGTGTGTTGTGCTCCAAGCTTCTTCTTCTTCCTTGTGCTGTTCGCGTGCTTCTGCAGATGTCTAACTCCAACAAGTACATCAGTTGGATATAAAAACAACTTTCTTGAATGGTGATTTGCAAGAAGAGGTTTATGTGAAGCAACCTCCTAGATTTTCCATGAAAGTGCAAGAGCATTTGGTTTGACGCTTGTGTTGGCATACAAGTCATAAGAAGAGCATACATGCACAATGGAGCAATCATGCACAATACGGCAACAAGGCCCAATCATTTTTTTCCATAAACTATTTCCAACTCAAGTGATTTTCATCACTACACACACATTGAAAATCCCGTTTTTGGTAGAATAGACTCCATTTTGTTCAAGTCGAGGAGTCCTCAAGCTTGAGGACTTTTAGGATTAGCTGCATACCAATTTTCATAATTTTTCGACTCCATTTGAGCCCTCAAATAGGCTCTAGAACCTAATTTTTAACTAGGCCGGACACTAGGTCTGAACAAGGCCAAAGCTAATCAAAAAACTATAAAAAGTGCTAGAGAGCTCATTTTTGGGGGTTAGATTGTTAGTGATTTGAGCTTATGTAAGAGACTTTTCAACTAATGCAAAGAACTCCATTGTTCCTCTCTTTGTTCTTGCCTTGTTTGCACGTGTGTGTGTATGTGTGTGCATGTTTGTGTGCTTCTCACTCAGACAATTGTGCCATCACTTGCTCATAGTCTTCATACTAGTCCTCATGTCTCCATGGATTGACAATTATGAGGTGGATCTCCTCACGTTGGTACTTGCCATTGTGCTAGAGTGACACCAAATTTGGCACCATTTCCGGGGACAGAGCTTCGAGGACGAGTGTGTGATGGTAAGATGTAGAGTTGAGACATTGGAATGATAGGTAATATCCTTTCTTTTCCCTATTTTTCTTCTTTTCTTTCTTGTTTTTGCATCACCATCATCACCATCATCATCCTCACCATCTCCCACCTCCATCTTCATCTTCACAAAAATTTCAGTTTTTTGGTCATATTCCCCTCCCCATCTCATTTCAGTTGTGAGACAGAGCGAGAGAGAGCTTGTGTGCTATTTGTTTTTGTTTGTTTTTTGAGCTTTTGCTGCAAGTTCTGGCTGTACCATCATCTCTAGCAGCTTGCGTAGGTACGATAGAACTCTGCACAGGTCTCAAGACGACGACCTCTATCTATCGTGACAAACAAAAAAACTTAGTATTTTTTGAATGCATGCTTGGCACGATAATCTAAACCATTATGACACTCCAAATCACTAGAAGCTTAAAAAAATTTTGCGTTTTTTTATTCTATCGCGATAGACACCATCTATCATGATAGACATCATCTATCATGACAGACAACGTCTATCGCGACAGACAGCACCCGACGATAGAGTTGTTGAAATGAAAAAGGACTACTACTCTACTCACACGCACACATCTAACAAGCTAAGGAGGAAGGAACAAAAGATATCAAAACATGATTAATGAAATAAATAGAAATGAACTTACAAAGTATGCTCTATGAGCATGGAGACTCCATGAGAGGAAGCACACTCTTGGCAATGAGCTAGAGTGGAATGACTTGTGTGGAGTGAAGGGAGGCCTTGCTTTTATGGAGCTTGGGGGAATTCCCTTGCATGTGGGATAAATGTGCTTGTATGAGAATGAATCAAGACTTTGGACAAAAGGGTGAAGCATGGAAATCTCAACACCCCCCCTCCATGTGATGACCCTTTTGTTTTTAATATGGGGGACTAGTGACATATGGGATCACTTAGTCCATGGTTTTTAGGATCCAACGACATATGGGATCCTTGGACATAACTTGGACATATGGGATCCAAGTGGTTTTTAATGGGATCTAGGGACATATGGGATCCCTGGACATATAAAGGGTTTACATCATGGGGTAGGTAGTGCTTATGAATCTTTGGTAGGGTCTTTTTGTGGACTCCTTGTTGTCGATTGAGCATGGAGATCCTTTGTCGATATAGTGCTTCATTTGATGTTGTTTTGAGTGTCATGTGTTCAAGCCATAGGGAAGGTCTTTCTCTTTTAAAGAGCAGTGTCTAATTCCTGTACATGGGGCTTGAAATGATTTTGAGTTCAATAAGATTTTAACTCCTTGGAGAGATAGGAAAATTACTCACATGATGGCCATGGGAAGGTCCTACCATGTCTTTGCAAGATGGCTAAGGACTTGGTGAATTCTCTCCGATTTTGCTCTTCACATGGTGCACACTGTGCATACCGCTATTAGAGTGCTGTATGCAGGTCATTTTCCCGTTTTGCATTCGGTGAATACTGTGATGTTCTATTAATAAAATATCTTCTTAGATCTGCTCTACTCTCACATGACCATATTACATGCATCCATGCAACATATCATAAATTGGGATGCTGCCTATCTCTGCCAAGAAAAAATATGTGTCTATCATTTAGTGATCTGCAAGCACAACCACACTTCACTTACTGATTGTATTCTGTGCATAGCAAAAGGCAGAGAAGATAGAGTAGCAATATGCGTCATTACTTATGTCACAAATTAGCACGCCATTTTCGTCTCTAGCCCATAGGCATTCAGAGCTATTTTCATCTCACACACACGGATTTAGCGTCTGCAGACAGAGAGGTTCCGCGTAGTAGCCTATACAACAATACTTCTCTGTCTCAAACCTTCCATCAACTCTGCACAAGCTGTGAATCTAGTGCAGCCAGTAGTCTCTTCATGTCAAATCTCTGTTATTCTACACTAGTCCCTCTGCATTTTCACGTGATCAACCGTGCTTTTCCCAAGCTACTTCAGTTTGCATCTCCATTTGCTGCAGGCATTACTGTTGAAGGAACCACCTTCCAACAACTGTCACCAGCTCCAGCATCTTTACTATGGCTTTCACTTGTCTTAAGAGGTGAAGTACCGTTAGATTGTTGCACATTCATTTGATTCATCTTAGGGGTTGGATGTCCACATCGAGAACCTTATCTTTTGAGACGCTCTCATTCTGCACGTTGGCATCACTTGCTTCGTGATCGGAGCATGGCAAATGCGGGCATGTCACGGAAGATGAATCTCCAGTATGATCAATGCTTTGTGCAATACATGATTGCTGATTGACATTTGCATTGTTGGAGCCTCCGTGACCGTCAGGGCTATCTGCCACCCGTGCCTCTGCAGATTGAATATGTAAACCTTCCATTTCGTTGTCCTTTTCAACTTTAACGTCAAGCATCATGTCATCCTTCATGGCACGTCTTCCCTGTTGTGGAAGGCTCCGCAGATTGAGAATAGAGATAGTCTTTTCTCTTCATGCGATTGTCTTTGTTCTGCCATCTTTCCAATGTGATTGTGCTGGACCTTTGGCACTCTTTCATTGAGACAATGCATTTCTTAATCTCTGTAATGCATTAAACTATAGTCGACGATGACAGGTGCTCAGTTGTTCATAGTGTTGATACTATTTCTCATTCCTTCGGCATGATACCCCATATGCACTTCGAGCTTGAAGCATACTTCACATATTGCAAAACATGCCTCATTCTCTTTCTTCGAGTTGCTCGAAGTTCTTGAATAACTGTCCCCTCGCTCCTGAGTGAAGTTCCAAGCTATACTGTACATGTGTTATACTGAATGCTTCATAATGATGATTATATGACTAATCATAGTGCTTATGAGAAAACATGGAAATGAAGGATTAAGAGATTACTGAAAAAAATGGTCAGACAAATGGGACATGCGGATATGCTTAATGGCAAAAGGAAATAGTGTTGAAAAGCACTTTTATTATCAAAATGAGATATGGGTGGGAGGGAGGGATTAACAAAACTTAACTTGAATCCATGGTGATGATGGAGATATTGAAAATGTAAACTCAAAAGAGAATCTATATTAATGAGAGAATCAAGAATAAGATACATGCTAATGTGAATATAATGAAAGAAAGAAATCAAACAAAATAACCTATGCTCTAATACCATGTTGAAATGAAAAAGGACTACTCCTACTCTACTCATATGCACACATCTAACAAGCTAAGGAGGAAGGAACAAAAGATAACAGAACATGATTAATGAAATAAATAGAAATGAACTTACAAAGTATGCTCTATGAGCATGGAGACTCCATGAGAGGTAGCACACTCTTGGCAATGAGCTAGAGTGGAATGACTTGTGTGGAGTGAAGGGAAGGCCTTGCTTATATGGAGTTTGGGAGAATTCCCTTGCATGTGGGATAAATGTGCTTGTATGAGAATGAATGAAGAATTTGGACAAAAGGGTGGAGCATGGAACTCTCAACAAGAGTCAGTCTATTGCAATAGACAGAGCCCATGACAGATGATAGATACCGTCTATCAGGACAGACACCATCTATCATGACAGACCAAAATCACGTCAGACGATAGAGTCAGTCTATCATGATAGACACCGTCTATCATGACACACAGAGCCCATGACAGACGATTGACCCCGTCTATCGCGACAGACACCGTCTATCACGCCAGACAGAGAACCACGAAAGACACTGTCTATCGCGACAGACACCATCTATCGCGACATACCAAACCACGACGAATGATAGATCCCGTCTATCGTGATAGACACCCGTCTATCGTGACGGACAGAGCCCATGACAGACGATAGACCCCATCTATCGTGAGAGACACCGTCTATCACGACAGACAAAGAACCACAATAGACACCGTCTATCGTGAAAGACACTATCTATCACAATAGACCAAACCACGATGGACGATAGATCCCGTCTATTGCAACAGACACCCATCTATCGTGACAGACAAGCGTATGACAGAGGAGAGACTCAGTCTATCGTTACAGACACCATCTATCACGCCAGACAGAGAAACATGATAGACATCGTCTATCACGACAAAAAACCCCACACGACAGCCAGTGTCTATCGCGACAGACACCGTCTATCGCGATAGACATGCATTTTCGACAAAAAATAAAGGGGTAATTTTTTTTGAAAATTTAGGCTAAATTCTAGGCATATTTGCATACTCAATTACTCATACACTTACAAAGGCCTTAGAAAAATGCACTAAACTCTTGAAAGGCCCTGATTGTCTGTTTTAACCCCCTAAACCCTGAACCGTCATAATGTTTTCATCTCGAATCTGTTTTCTGATAGGGTATTTTGAAGTTGACCCTCTAGAGAAAAATTTTCTGGCAATACAAAAGGGGGAACAAGGGTCTTTAAAAGTGTCTGTATCAAATTTTCTGTCAATTAAAGGTAAAAACTTTAGCTAAACTTGAAATTTTTATAGGATCATTGAGAGCTTTTGGAGAAATCAAAGCAACTACCAGTGTGAGCAGGCTTGGGAACGCGCTTCCTTGGCAGACAAGTGCAGCAAGGAGAAACGACTTGAGGTTGGAATATCTCTCAACCTTCTTAATCCATTCCTAGCTTAGGCTAAGTGCGAGTAGTTGTCTTGATTGACTAGAGGTACGATAGGAATACTCAAGTTTTAAGAGCCTCTAATTTTTCAAGTCTAAGAATAGGTTAAATTGTGGTCAAGGGACAACTTAAGGGAAAAGAACTTAAACTAAGCAGACAAAGAACATCAAGTATGACACATTCAAGTACTCCTGATGAGGCTAAATTAAAGACAAGAACACACATACAAAGGAACTCAAAAGGAACAAGTGATTGGTATCAAAGAATCAGCAACATGGTTGTACAAGGATCATTGGGTTAATTGAAGTGCATATGAACCTTAGATCAGGAAGACACCTAGGGAGAGATCATCAAAGTATTAGATCATCCGAGGCTAGTGTCAACCATACTGCCAGATCTTGGGCCCAGCAGTTGAGTGATTACCCCTATGTTCTAGACTCAGAAACCAGTGACTCTGAGATGTCTTACAACATGGAGAGACCTGTGGGTAGCTCAAGAGTGACATACCTAGAAAAACCACAAGGTCCCTACAAGACTCAACTAGAGTATATCCAAACCAACCACTTAGGTGCTCGAATATATGAGGATGGTCTGAGAAGATTTGTTGTCCAAATTAAAAACCCGGATCAGCCCATTGGACTAGACCACCCTGTAGTCAAGTTCGAAAATGGTTCCTACATTGATAAAGAAGGAACAATATATGTGGTCACTAGCCAACCAGAAAGAACAGATGAATTTGGCAAGATAATCTTAGAACCTGAAATAGGTGACATAGAGCAAGGGAACTTAGGGAAAGAGCCAAAAACCCCTCGAGGCAAGTCGGTTCTGACAAGAATAATCACTCTAGAGTGGGTTCCCCAGGACAATAGGAGCATAGATTTTCTCGTGAATCGAGAGACGGATAAGGCTTTTTGGAGGTATAAGCCAAAGGAGCCTAACGAAGTGGGAACACTCACCATCTATGAATTCAAAGATCCTGATAGCCCATGCAAAGTGACCTACCTAGATGATGCTTCTGAGAGGATCTTTGTGGTCTCAAAGCATGGAAAACACACATAAACTTGGAAGGGTGAATTTGTTTTTCCCCAACCTCGATCCACTATGTCATATGGTCACCAAGGAGCTGGAACATCCCAGGCTCATGGAACTCAAAGAGAGAGGAGTAGAGATAGACCCGAGGTGAGCTTTGCTAACCCACTAGGAAGAGAAAGAACAAGGACTGAGACGGATAGGATGGACAGGGAGAGACATAGGACCCAAGGAATCCAAGAAATGCAGTCGAATTCCCTGTACCAAGGCCTAGAGAACATGCTAGAACCTTAAGGCCTACACAAAGGAGCTGGAACATCCCAGGCTCATGGAACTCAAAGAGAGAGGAGTAGAGATAGACCCGAGGTGAGCTTTGCTAACCCACTAGGAAGAGAAAGAACGAGGACTGAGAAGGATAGGATGGACAGGGAGAGACATAGGGACCCAAGGAATCCAAGAAATGCAGACGAATTCCCTCTGCCAAGGCCTAGAGAACACGCTAGAACCTTAAGGCCTACACAATTGATTAAGTCCATGAAAAATTGCTTCGATGGCAGAGGAGACCCGTATGACCTTGTAGCAGAGTTTAGGCAAGTTTTGAGAGCTGAGCAAGTTGAAGACTTGCTCACTCAATACAATGCTTTTGGCCTAACTCTCAAGAACACCACATTGACTTGGTTTCAACTGCTTCACCAAGGCCAGCTCAAAAATATAGACCAACTTCTTGAAGCATTCATCACTGAATTTTCCAAGAGTGGTATTAGGCATAACACGTCCTCCCTGATATACAACTTCAAGCAATCACCTCAAGTAACAGTGAGGCTTGCAGGAAGAAGGTTTAGGTAATAGCTAGAGAGATGCCTTATTCCAGAGTTACCCACTCAGCCAAACAAGTGGCCTTATTTTTAGATGGATTGTTAGGAACCAAACTGAGATCATATCTGTACTTAAAGGACCCTAGATCCATAGAAGAATGTGTATGCATGTGCATAGACATTGAGGATAACCTAGGGGAGGAATTAGAGCTCTCAAAGATCTATAAAGATTTAGATAGTTCTACTAGCCTGCTTCCTCACAATCCACGTCGATTGAGGATCTATCAGAGAAGATAGCTTAGAAATTAGGAGTCTCTAGCAAGCAAATTCCCAGATTTGCCCCAAGTAAACGATGCTATACCTGTGGAGGAGACCATATGGCTAGTGTGTGCCCTATCATGGCTCAACCCCAAGTTAATCCTAACAACCAGTACTGCACCATAGAAAGGAGATACACCAATCACACTGCACAAGACTGCCTATATAACAAACAAGGTGTTAGACAATTCAAGGCTTTTGTCCAGATTGCGCGAAGGAGCACTTGTTACGAGAATGTCCCAAGAACCGCACCAATATGCCAAAATTTTCCCCTATCAATGTTATCGGATTAGTGGTAGACTCCACGAGAAGTGTGACTTCCACAGCCCTGGTGCAAGTCATCACGAGAGCTCAGGCACTTAAGCAAAACCAAGACTTAGGCCAGGGAAAGAATTCAGAGGTTAGGGAGACCGAGAGTCAGAATAAGAAGAGGAAAAGAGCTTGGAGAGAAAGTCATGAACGTATGAAAAGAAAATGGGCAAAGAAGATGAGCGAACTTGAGGAAAGTCTATTGAGAAACCAAAGCCAAAATCATAGAAATCACATCTCAAATGCACTCTCACACATCACCCCCACTACCATCGCCACCACCCCGAGTAGGATCAATCTTCACAGATCCCACTCCTGAGGACATAGATATGATGCTTAGAGCATATCAAGCGAGAATCCAAGAAGGGCCAAATGTAATAGATCATGAAAAGTGTTACCCTAGAGCAGACCTAGAGCTTGAACGAACAAAACTTTGTGCCAAGATGGTGGAATTGGCTCAAGCCATGTTTGGGGCCAGTCGCCTCTTCAATTGCTCTAGTTCCACTAGAACACCATTGCATTTTGATGGTCTATTAGATAGATTGGAGAGGTTAATTGCGAAGTCTGGAAAAGGAGGCACCTCCCAGGCTAAGGAAAGGGCAAGTGATAGAATAAGCATTCCTCCTCAAGAAGCTTATGTGCCTAACTCCACTGAACCAGACACCTCTTCTTCTATGAATCGATACTCACTAGAATTCTTGCGAGAGATTCAGGAAGAGAAATGGGCTAAAGAGAGTGAAGTTCCTCCTCCCATTGAACTTGTGGATGACACACACGATCAATTGCCACAAGACCTTCCTTCCATTTATGGAGAGCAGGAGAGTGCCCAATCTCAAGAGAGATTAGACTTCGAGTCTAATTCCTTACAGGAACTACCCCATTTCACAGGTCCATGGGAAGCAAAGTCTACTTGTATGAGAGCACCCACAATCATGATAAGAAACGAAGACTCAATCATACCTAGGAACACAGAGATAGTGAAGAATACGAAAGTGCAGTGCAATCTCACTTTAGAAGAGCTACTCAAGGTTAAGCCTGAACTGTGGAAACATGTAGCCAAGCAAGTGCCAGACATAGCAAAACCTCGTTCCCTAGTAGGATTTCACAGGACAGTGCTAGAAATACCCCTGGACAAGATAGGGAACATGAGCGAAGGAGAAAAAGGAAACACCTATCTCCCTATCACTCATCAGGGTTACACAACCAAGGCAATTTTGGACTCATGCGCAGGAGTTGCAATTGCTACCACTTCCCTATGGAAGCGATGGGGCAAGCCAGCACTCAGGCCCACCAGAATGAAGCTACAAATGGCTGATGGTCACATTGAAAGACCCTTAGGGCTACTAGAAGGAATAACTCTCACCACTTGTGGTGTAGAGTTTGAGCATACTTTTGCTATATGTGATTTTAGCAGAAATGAAGACTACGAGATGAGTCTGGGAAGACCATTCTTGAGACAATTGCAAGACGTACAACATTGGGGAACAAATTCTTTGTGTTTGCAGCACTTGGGTGTCACAACCAAAGTGAATCTCAAAAATTTCTCTCATAGAGACGTGCCCCCCATTCAACGGAATCCCATCCATAGAGCCACACATCATACATAGTCAGTGCATTCCATAGGATCAAGATCCTCATGGATGCATGAAGACACTCACTTATGGATGTGTAAAGTGTCCAAAGAGGAAGAGAAAAGGGAAAAGGCTAGAGAGGTAGGTGCGAAGGAAATGCATAGACCAATACAAGACCCAGTCTATGCACCTGTAGTATTTCCTGATGAAGAGTTTGAGCCTCATGGTTGGGCAAAAATCTTAGCAACTATGGATGTAGCCATCAATGAAGAGCAATGGACACCCCATGGTGACGAGGATGGCTATGACATTTCAGTCTTCACAATAGAACCAATCATGTGTGATCCAATTATTGAAGAATGTGAACCTAGCACTGATGCATTCGAGGATGCAAGTGACTCCGATCTAGAGTCAATCATTATGGACCTACCCTTTGTATCAGATGAGGAATATTTCTATGAAGTAGAAGCTCACCCTCAAAGACACGAAGAAATTACAAATGAGGTGTGATTAACCACACAAATGACCACTAAGAACGAAGGCAATAAGAGAAAGAAGAGAGAAGTCACACCAGAGGAAGAAGAATCTTTGTTTGAGGTCCCTAAAAATTTCAAGAAGTATGAAGTTGAAGATAGGAGAGTCATGATAAGAATTCCTAAATGTGAAGCCGTCATAGGAGAGGCCTATGATAATAAAGAAACTACAAAGAAAATCATAGTGACCATAGAGGAAGCTGAAGAGTGATGCACATACATAGGACATGACCTAAGTGAGGATGAGGAGCAGGACTTGAGCCTTACTATGAGAATATAGAGATGTGTTTGCATGGAGTTACAAGGACCTGAGCGGTGTAGACCCTGACATATGCTCACATACGATCCCCATGACCTCAGATGCCAAATCCTCTAAACAAAAGCCATACACATACAATGACAACTATGCTGCCAAGATCAAAGAAGAGATAGATCGCTTGGTGGAAGCTAGATTTATCTATGAAATCGAGCACACTGAGTGTGTGTCCCCCATTGTAGTGGTGCCCAAAAAGAATGGCAAACTATGTGTATGCATTAACTTGAAGAAGGTTAACCCAGCCACTATCCAAGATATTTATTCGCTTCCTATCACTAAGCATCTATTAGAAAGGGTAGTAGGCAAGGAAGTGTACAACTTCTTAGATGGGTTCTCTGGTTACAATCAAGTAGCCATTGCACCAGAAGATCAACATAAGATGGCTTTTGCCACGGAGTGGGGCATATTTGCTTTTCGGGTAATGCCATTTGGGCTTACCAAGGCTCCTGCAACCTTCTAAAGACTGATGTGCCATGTATTTAAATAATTTTTGAGGAAGAATTTGGAAGTCTATGTTGATGATCTTTGTGCTCACTCCAACATTAGATAGACCTATATACTGGAACTCAGGCAAATCTTTGACAAACGTAGAGAATATCAAGTGTGCATGAACCCAAAAAAGTGTGGTTTCATGGTCAGACAAGGCAAGATTCTAGGACACATAGTGTCAAGGAATGGCATATCCACTAACGAAGAGAAAGTGGGAGCTATCGCAGAACTACCTAGGCCAAAGAATGTCAAGGAAGTGCAAGCTTTCATGGGGCATTGTGGTTATTACCGACATTTCATACACATGTATGCCATCATTGCAAAGCCTCTTTACCGACTATTGAACAATTTTGAGTGGACTGATGAAGGTGAGAAATCTTTCAATGAGCTTAAACGGTGATTGTGTTCAGCACCAACCTTGACGGCACCAAATTGGAACAAGCCATTCCATGTCCATGTGGATGCATCCAATTATGCTATTGGGTGTGTACTTTCACAACCGAATATGGATCTTCCAACTGCCTATGCTAGTAGACAGTTAAATGCGGCTGAAAAAAATTATACCACTACTGAGAGAGAAGGGTTAGGCATGATATATGTAGTTAGAAAGTTTAGACACTATTTGCTTGCAAATAAGTTTAAATTTTTTACTGATCATCAAGCTCTACTTTACTTGGTAAACAAGCCATGCAGTACAAGTAGATTAGTAAGATGGTTCCTCTTGCTAATGGAATACGGCTTTGAGGTAGTGGTGAGGAAGGGAAAAACTCAGTTGAGAGCATATCATCTCTCGAGGCTCACATCCGGAGAGGCCCCACAAGGAGTATCAGATGACCTTCCTGATGCTTACTTATTTAATTTGGAAGTTGTACCACAGTGGGCCAAGACCTTAGTGCCCGTATTGACATATGAGCCTAAACATCCAGTAGTAAACACTCAAGATAGGGAGGTAGTAAAATCCCATAAGTACCATATCATGGCAGGAAGTATGTACAAGTACACGGATCAAGGAATATTATCTTTTTGTGTTGAAGAGGATGAGTACGCGAAATGGTTGCAATTAGCACATGTTGGTGCATTAGAGCAACACTACTCGAGGCAAAGAACTTTATAGACACTGAGGAGACTTGGAGTGCACTGGCCAACTATGGAGGCAGATGTCCATAGGCTGTGCAAGGAATGCCCAATCTACTGTACTAAACCACCAATGGAACATGCCACTCTTTATCAAGTGTCTTTAGTGCCATATTGGAACGAACCACTAGTAGCCTTCTTGAGGACAAAAACCCTTCGCCAAGATATGACGTTGGATAGACAAAGGAGCTTAGAACAAGAGGCACTAGACTACACACTCATTGGAGATAATATCTACAGTCGAGGAAAAGATGGCTACCTTAGATTGTGTGTCCATGAGAGTGAATATCTGAAGCTCTTGGAAACTGCTCACCAAGGTGTAGCTGGAGGACATTTTGGACCAGATAGAGTGATCAAGGCAGTACTTTTTGTAGGTCTTTGGTGGCCCGCACTTCACATGGATGCACATACCTATGTGAAGAGGTGTGATGTTTG
Organism: Ceratopteris richardii; assembly: GCA_020310875.1. Taxonomy (NCBI): domain Eukaryota; kingdom Viridiplantae; phylum Streptophyta; class Polypodiopsida; order Polypodiales; family Pteridaceae; genus Ceratopteris; species Ceratopteris richardii. The sequence continues at coordinate 8,246,638 of CM035423.1, forward strand.
TCAGCGAAATCAGTACTCTATATGTAAATATGAGATGCCATTGAAACCTATGATGGGTGAACGTGCATTCTCTAAGTGGGGAATAGACTTTGTCGGTCCTGTTAATCCCCCAGCTAAGGGTTCCCATGTTGAATACATTATTGTGGCCACTGACTATCTAACCAAATGGGTAGAAGTAAAAGCTACAACAAGGAACGATGCCTAGACAACAGCTAAGTTCTTATTTGAGAATGTGTTCACCAGATACAAATTGCCCATAGAGCTAGTAAGTGATAGAGGCACACACTTCTTGAATGAATTCATTGAAAACTTTCACCAAGAATTCTTGGTAATACATAAGAAGTCTGCCCCCTATCACCCACAAGCTAACGGTCAAGCCGAGAGCCCCAATAAGATTCTATGCAATGTACTTACAAAATTGGTCAATAATAAACGCTCTGATTGGGACAAACAGTTACACCATGCTGTTTGGGCATACAAAGTTGCCTATAAAACGTACTCCAAGCCACACCCTTTCATATGGTGTTTGGCCAAAATGCAGTGCTACCATTGGACCTTTTGATACCTACACTAAAAGTAGCACAAGAGCATGACTGGACAGGCCATGAACTCTCCTCTAGAATCTTCGATCTTGGATGACTAGGTGAAACAAGGTTGAGGGCGGCATCAGGAATTTATGCAGCCAAGAAAAGACAAAAGGCATATATTGATGCACATGTGAAGGATAAGGGTTTGAAAGCAGGAGACCTAGTCTTAGTCTACACTTTGAAGCAACATGCTCGTAAATTACAGAAGAGAGGCTATGGACCAATGATTATCAATAGGGTCTCCACAGGTGGAGCGGTTCAACTAGCCACTCTAGAAGGCGACATCCTACCAAGTTACATAAGTGGATGCAGAGTCAAGTCATATCAAGAACCCGTGACGAGGGAGATGTTAAATCGACTCAACACTGCTAAGAAACGCAAGGAGGAAGAGAGACGAATTCGAGAAGAAGCAAAGGCAGAAGCTTTAGAATGCATCCGACGAATGAAATTGCGGAGACAAGGTAGAGATCAGCCTATTCCTGACACTCAAGAAGCTTTAAGTCATGACATGGCCATGTGCGAAGCATCAAGTGAACGCTCCCATAGGATATTTGATCGACTAACTTTTGTGACCCTAGAGGTGGGAGGAGGAGAGAGTGCAAGGAATGTAAGGGCTTTAGTTGACTCAGGAGCAGCCACTAGTGTAGTTTGACTTTCTTACTACCGAGAATTGCAATTGAAGGTCAATCCTATCAAGGCGTATCTCATAGGATTGGGAGGTGTGGAAACCCCTTGCATGGGTGAGGTGGAGCTTCCCCTCTACATTCAAGAGGTTCTAATGGCAGTCAAAGTGCTAGTATGTGAAGATGAGGATCTTACCGAACCACTTGTCTTGGGCCAAGATTGGATCTATGATCATGCATTCAACCTCAACCTAAGAAGTGGACTTCTTAAGGTTTGGGTAGGCCAAAATTGCATCAAAATTGAATTAGAGAATCAAGCACTCAAGCCACTAGAAAAGGCACCAAACCCTGGTCCCTCCAGGAACCTACATGAATATAACAATGCTATTCTTGTCCAAAGTTCTATGGTGCAGAAGATTGCCACTCTTGACCAAGGTGCATAGGTCAATAAGGAGTTCCCTTCTTTTCCAAACAAATTCCCAGGAAGGCAAGCAGGACAACACACGACACAGAGGAAGCATGATCAACGACTGGTGCAAAATAAAGTACATCAAGGCATGAAGCAGATCTAGATACGTAAGGGTAAACAACCCTCTGCTTTGGAGATAGGATCCCAAAGATGCTCCAAACGAACTACAATGAAGGATTATCCTAGGCATCAATCTAAACGAACCATTTTTATTTGGGTCCCCAAACATTCAGTGAAGGCTCACCCACATACTAGACAGATTTGGGTACCTAAGACTTGCTTACATGATCAAATACCTTCACATAAGCTCATAAGTCATAGTCATCATTCACAACCACTCACATCCTACACTCCATGACACACATATGAAATCAACACCTCCACACCTGAAGTCAATCCTAAAACTCTTTGGAAATGGGTACCCAAAAAGTCCCAAAGCCAACAAAATCTAAACCAGAAACCTTTACATGACATCTCGACCAAAAGCCATAAGCCCACGATAAGAGTTTAGAGAATTAAAACTTGTCTCAAACCACCCGACCCAATTTCGTAAATTAGTCCACTCTGATGTAGGTGCATTTCGAGTACATTGCACATCCAAAAGTATGCATCTAGGGTGAACCCAAACCTACTAACCAACATTCAAACACATCACAAACACTTTACCCACTAACCCCTAACCACTAGGGTGTTATAGTATTGTGGAGGGAATACTATAACATCCTGTTTCGTATGCAATGCTAATGTGCCTCTCATCTTCTAGCAGATAAGCATCAACAGCTACAAGCAGCCTCATAGCAGAAGCACCAGGCTCGAGCTCACAGGCAGGAGTAAGTACTGCAGGGATTAATGTGAAGAGTCTACCTATTGACATGCCACCGACTGAATGATCTGTGGAGCTGCAACACTTCCAGCAAATACCTATACCAGGCCTACCCACAAGAATCACAGAGAGAGTCCATGCAAATTCTCATTGGTTTAATGACTGTTGTGCAATCATGCGCATCATCTACAAGTGCTTGGCATATGATGTACCCCGAATGCACTTTAACATGGTCTAGCTATAGATGTTTAAAAGACACAAAACTGCCTCACATCAATCCAAGTGTATGAGAGGATCAATTCCTTGTGTCTAGACATGAAAAGTTTTAACGACTCAAGAAGTCTTGCCATGAGGGGAGGCCATTGTACCTCCCTTTACCATTAGAATCCCTTGGTCTAGATCTGAAGGTACATCAAAAGCTGCCCCATCGGCTCCCCCTGCACCTTCTGAATTTGAATTTTCTATGATTGGAGACATTGAAGGGATGAGTACCTTTGACTTCGAATCATTCTTAAAGAATACCCAACTCTCTGATGTAGAATTCTTTTCGGACATAGAAGAATAGGGCACCTCTTCCCAAAGACGAAGGAAATCCACAGACAGCCGCCATGTACATTGGGGTGATGATCAGCAGAGAAATTTATCTCAACAACTAGAACACTCAGAGGGAGAAGAAGAGGAAGGAGAAGAAGCAGAAGCAAAGCAGAAGAAACCACCGGAACCCCAACATATACAACAAAACTTCGAAGGCTATATCAAATCATGGAATGAGTGCGGTCGCGAGAACTAATCACCGAACAGAGCAGTAGGATGCTCATGGCTCAGCTATTGGAGGAAGCTAGAGTTGAATCCAAATAAAGTGAAGGCCTACTATTGATGGCAAAAACGTATGGGGTAGTGGAAGCAGTTCGATCAGCGACCGAGAGGCCTCCTGTTCAATATGATCCGCGAAGATTCCAAACATGACCACAGTCTGGTAAAAAAATCCAGATTCCCATTACTACGGTGGAAGGACCTATTATTACATCCAAACCCATTGAGACAACCTCCCAAGTAGTAGTAACCTCTGGCCAAGAGCTCCCAGTCACCCATGATGAATATCACCGAGCCCCCCAACCTCACCTCCTCAAACAAAAGCTGTAAATATCACCTCGACTACCCAACCCATAGAGCAAACCTCAACTGAACCACTACCACCGAGCCCCCCAACCTCACCTCCTCAAACAAAAGCTGTAAATATCACCTCGACTACCCAACCCATAGAGCAAACCTTCATTTTTCATAGTCCCACCTCCAGTTCTACTTTGCTTTCCTCCTTTGAAAACCCTCTATATAATACCACCACCATCCTAACAGAGTCCTTCATAGAGCCCGCCATAGGACAACCAGCCCCCATGCCCTCGACCATAGGCCATCCTGACACTAGATCCATATTCTTTGGATTCCCTGCCACCACGCCACCTTTCATGGCCTTCCCACCTCTGGTCTCTCACTTCCCACCCCCCATACAACCAGTCCTTCAACCTGCCCATGACTACTTTTGTAGAATGTTTCAAGCCACCTCCCAACCCCTCCCATTGAGCCCATTCCCAACATCCACACCACACTTATTCACCACGATCACACACACATCACCTACCGGTATACATGGTAGTCACTACACTCACATCCACCCTTGAGGGTATGGACATTTCACCACTGACGTCACCTCCACCTCCCCCCACACTCCCACCTTCTCCCATTCCCCCTCCACCAATTTCACCCGCACACACATCTCCAACAGACTCAACATTCACTCTTCCCATTCCCCAATCCCCTCCTCTTGCATTTTCCATTGTACAAAATACACCTTCATCTATAGGTAATGCATTTGACACCATGCTCGTATGTGTTTCACAATTAAGGACAGAATACAATAAGCTCCAGCAACATGATGAATGACTGCAAGAGCACTTGCAAGTGCTACAACATCATCTTCCTACACTAGAAGAGTAGAATGCTCGCCTCCAGACACAATTTCAAACTTTACAAGAGGATCATAGCCTATTGGAAGTAAAGTTACAGAACGTAGACCAGGAAGCAATACAAGTGGTGGAAGGCCATCTACAGATACTGGAATGCAACTCAAAGCTTCCGTGAAATATGGCCCTACTCAAGCGACACCTTGCAGTTGCTGATGAAGAAAATCGATGCCTCCAACTACAGAATCAGGAAAAGTTAGAGGCTACCATCAAAAGCACACCCGGGGCAATGATCAATCCCTCAAAATTCCAAGCAGTGACCCCGAAAAACATAAAGATAATCCTCGAAGATTATGCTATACTACTTGAGGTGCATGACCAGTTATCAGAGGAACTGGATCAACTAAAGCAGAAATGACAGAAAGACACGATAGCTGCCCCTCAAACGTCATTACATAGCAGAATGCAAAGCGAGGACTTTTAATGAGAAGAAGAAAGTATCATGTAATAGTGTTGAAGATGATCCAAAACCTAAATATTGAAAGGTAGATTCATACGCATGTGATACTATTGAAGAGGTAGCTTTTGATCAGGCAAAGTTAAATGCAATCTTAGTTAATCCTTGGATTTTTTATTCTCGAGCTACTAAGCATATGATAGGTTGTAGAAAGGTATTTTCTTCCCTTTCTAACTCTTCAGGTAGAAGAGTGACCATTGCGGATGGTCATGATTTAGATGTTGTTGGTGTTGGAGAAGTGAACCTTAAGTCAAGAGCAGGTGGAAATTTCACAGTTTCGAATGTTCTTTATGTCGAAGAAGAATTTACTCTCTATCTCTACTTTCTTGTCAGATGGTTATAAAGTAGTTTTTAAGAAAGATTCATGTCAGATCCTCTCACCTAATGAGGTGACATCATCAATTTGTAGCCACCCTTGAAACACCCTTGGAAAACCTATATAAGGAGGGGTTGGCCACATTCATTCTCAATCTTGCCAATACCAGTCTTGGGAGCTCAAGGAGTCGTGACCACCAAGTAAGTACTCTCCAAGTTCCAGTTCTTGTTCTTGTCTTGTTCCTTATTCCAATCCTATCTAGTGTTGTATCCTCGACTCTAATCTTTTCCTCCTGGAGTCTCGTAGTATGAGATCTTGTCGAGTTATTTCTTGTATCTAGTTCATCTCCCAAAAGGGAGTTCTTATAATCTAGATATCTTGTTTCATATTTACGATCCTGGGTTGTGGGATCTCCTGTATCATCTCTAATCGAGTTATTCATACCTATCAATCTCGGGTTGTGGGATGTCTTGTATCAGTCACATATTCTTTTATCGTTTTCCCTTCGTGGGTGTTCTTGTAATCAAAAGTGTATTTTTGAAATCTTGTCTATTGTAGTTAGAGAGCACAATCTAGTGATCCCCTGACATTTGGGCAAGCCTAGCTTCTATACAAGACCAAGCATCATGGATAACGCTTATGAATAGATTGTAGCATCACTTTAGAGTCTCCAACAACAAGTCAAAGACCTAACTCATTGACAGACACAAGTTGAGATGGAACATCTAGTGCATGTAGGTGCACTCCTTCAAGAATTACAAGAACGAGTCGGGAGTCTTCAGACAAATCAAGGGAGTATGCAAGTAAATCAATGGCCTAGTACATCCTTCATGAGGGAACCCAAAATCTACATGCCAAAAAAGTTCGATGGAAATCACACGAAGTTTCACGGATTTCTCCAGCAAGTTAAATTCTACATCCGTATGCAACCTAATAGATACCTTGATGAGGCATCCAAGGTTGGGTTTATTGGAACCTTGCTTTGTGGCCAAGCATTATCATGGTTTGCCCAAATCTTGGAGAAGAACATGGTAGTACTTCAAGATTATGAGGGGTTTCTTCAAGAACTCACCACCACAGTTGGCGATGCAGACACAAGTCGAGTGGCGGAAACAAAACTTTGGAAGTTATGTCAAGGTTACCGCCCTACCTCTACCTATGCATAAAAATTTAGGTAGTTGATATGTGATCTCACGTGGCATGAAGATTATTTCATAAGCCAATTTAGATGGGGTTTAAGAGATGATGTGAAGGACCTTCTGACTCAAGATGCCAAAGGTAAAGACATTGAATGAATACATCACACAAGCTATTCAATGCAATAACTGAATTTTTGAAAGGAAACAAGAAAAACAAGTAGAAGGAGGACCTCGCCAATGGAAACCCTTCTAGCCCACTTCTAAAGATGGGTCTATGCCTAAAACTATGCAAATAGATGTAACTAGGTTCTAGCCCCTAACACCACAAGAGAAATAGAGAAGGAAAGATAACAAATTATGCCTCTATTGTGGAAACCCTAGGCATATTGTAGTTAATTGTCCCAACAAGAGAACAAACTCCAGAGTCGCAACCACCCTTGTAGAGTAGGGAAATGAGGAAGTCCAGTTGTAAAAGAGACCATACAACTGGACCATGATATAATAAAGGGTTTCATAATTCCAGCTACACCCATAGAAACATGTCGTGCACTTGTCAAGTTAATCATGCCCAAGAAGACCCTTTCCCTTACAACCCTAGTAGATTTAGGAGCCTCCTCATGTTTCATCGATGAAGGATTGGTTAAGAAACATGGAATTCGTATACTTAGAAAGAACAAACCATTAGTAGCTAAAGTAGTAGATGGAAAATCTCTAGCATGTGGGAATATAACCATGGAAACCACACCATTAAGAGTACACCTTGGTGACCATGAATCCCACATATGCTTCAATGTAATATCGGGCCCAGTGGATCTAGTTATAATTGGAATGTCCTGGTTAAAGAAAAATAATCCAGACATCAATTGGGAAAATAATAAAATCACCCATCGAGATACCCAGAAGAACCTGACATATGTCGGAGCCAAAGCCTTCATACATGCAGTAAGGAAGGAACCGACATGTATGATCTATGCCATACCAGCTCAAGAATCCAAGAAAGAGGATCTAGTGCAGCTACCCAATCAGTACAAAGGCTTTGAAGATGTTTTTGAAAAGAATGATGCATATATCCTCCCAGAACATAGACCTTATGATTGTGCCAAAGAACTTCAAGAGGGAGCTCAACCACCCTTTGGACCAATCGACAAACTATTCCTAGAGGAACTTACGGAACTACGCAAGAACATTGATGAGAATCTAGCAAACGGGTTTATCAAACACTCAAAGTCTCCAGCAGGTGCTCCTATTTTATTTGTAAAGAAGAAGGATGGGACTCTTCGAATGTGTGTAGACTATCGTGGATTGAATAAAGTCACTATAAAGAACATATATCCCCTACCACTCATATCAGAGCTCTTGGAACACCTTGAAAAAGCAAAATTCTTCATGAAGATTGAACTTCGAGGAGCTTACAACCTTGTCAGGATTAGAGAAGGAGACGAATGGAAGACAACATTTCGAACAAGGTATGGCCATTTTGAATATGTAGTTATGAGATTCACTCTTACAAATGCTCCAACTGTCTTCCAACATATGATGAATGATATCTCTCAACAATATTTAGATGATTTTGTTGTAATATACTTTGAAGATATCTTGATATTCTCCAAAACTCTAGAGGATCATGAATGTCATGTGAAGATAGTCCTAGAGAAACTAAGAGAAAAAGGATTATATGAAAAATTGGAGGAGTTCTCTTTCCATAAGCAAGAAGTGGATTTTTTAGGGTACATTGTATCAGATAAAGGAATTTTTATGGACCCTAAGAAGATTGATACAATCCTTGATTGGCAACCACCTTCATGTGTTCGAGATGTACAATGTTTTCTGGGGTTTGCCAATTTCTATAGGATATCCATCAGAGATTATTCCAAGATAGTGACACCTCTTACCAAGCTTATAGGGAACTCCAAATTCTCATGGACCAAAGAAATAGAAAAAGCTTTTCAAATCTTGAAATTACCATTCACTACTGCACCAATTCTAGTCCATCCTGATTCTATCAAGCCGGTCAGATGCCTTGTCTAGAAGATCTTGCCTTGCACCAAAGAAGGGTGAAGAGGCTTTCGATCAACTAGAGAGTGTATTAATCAAGCGTGAAGATCTCTAGTTAGTAGCTATCTCTGCAAGCCATCATGAAGATTCAGCCTTGAATCATTTGATCCATGAGAATCTACCACAAGATGAATTATTTTGTAATGTTAAGCAGAAAACTCAAGAAGGAAAAGTCGAAGAAGTAAACGAATTTTAGGAAAAGGACGGGTTACTATTCTATAAGAACCCATTATATGTCCCTCCAAGAAAGCCCAGGATCCAACTACTTCAACAACATCATGACAACCTTACAACATGAAATTTTGGAGTAAATAAAACAATAGAAATCATATCAAGGGATTTTTGGTGGCCTCAAATATGGAAGGAAGTCAAAGAATATATCCGAACCTGTGACACTTGCAATATATCTAAGGTACCATGACATAAACCTCATGGCCTCTTGCAACCTTTACCTATTGCAGAAAGGCCATGGGCTTCATTGTCTATGGATTTCATCACATATCTACCAAAGTCATATAATGCCATTCTTGTTATTGTGGATAGATTAACAAAGATGGCACACTTCATTCCAACTATCAAGGCAATCATAGGTGCAGCCACTGCTAGACTTTTTCTTAGATACATCTTTAGGCTTCATGGATTTCCTAATGATATTGTCAGTGATCGAGATCCAGAGTTCATATCCAACTTTTGGAATAGTCTTTGCAAGCTCCTTATTATTCAAGTTAAACTATCTATGACAAATCATCCATAGACTCATGGACAAACAAAACGGCTGAATCTTTGGTTGTCTAGCATATGCATTAGTGCTTGAACAACATCGCAGGAAATTGAATGATAAAGCAGTAAAATGTATTTTTGCTCGGTACATTTCTGAAAGTAAAGGCTATCGTCTGTATCATTCACAGACTAAACACATTCTGGTTAGCCATGATGTTTTTTTTTGTGGAAGATGCTATTCAGCCATTGCTTTCATGTACTAAGGAGACATCTGTTAGCTCCGAAGACATGTATGATACTTTGCTGCCTCCTTTTATAGGTGGACAGTCTAGTGCTGGTCCTAATGAGACAACTTCTCAACCTTTGTAGGTCTCATGTGATGATGAAAATCATTCCATTTCTAATGGAGATTTACATGATGCACTTGTTGATGAGAGAGCTGATATTGAGCAGGAAAAAACTTATGCCAAAATGAATGGTGTAGACTTTGGCTGATAGCAAATTAGATGCGCCTCTATCATATCATAGTCAAGCAGGCTCTCATAGTACCTCTTTTGCATCAGATTGCTATGCTATGGCTGCCTCTAGTCTCTGTGATGAGACTGAACCTCCTTTGTTTGATGAAGCACAAAATTATGCAATCTGAATATGATGCTATAATGAAGAATGGTACTTGGTCTTTATGTGACTTTCCTCCTAGCAAGAAGGCCATTGGCACAAAGTGGGTATACAAGATAAAGCATAAACCTGATGGAACAGTTGATAGGTATAAGGCTAGGCTTGTTGCAAAAGGTTATGCATAGGAAAGAAGCATCGATTTTGATGAGACCTTTGCACCTACTTGCCAAATGACTACTACTCGTAGCATCTGTGCACTTGCAGCTCATCATGATTGGAATGTACATCAGCTGGATATCAAAATAGCATTTGTGAATGGTGACTTGCATGAAGAAATGTACGTTTTTCAACCCTGTGGCTTTGTGCAGAAAGGGCATGAGAACAAGGTGTGCATGTTAAAGAAGGCATTATATGGTTTGAAGCAAGCACCACATGCTTGGTATGAAAAGATACATGCCTATCTAATTGCACATGGTTTTGAGAACAATCCAATTGAAACCACCTTATAGGTTAAGCGTGCTAATTATGTACTTTTGATCATTGTGGTTTGTGTTGATGACATGCTACTCACTAGTCCTCATGAGAGCCATATTGCTAATTTTAAGGCTGATTTGCATGCCTCATTTGAGATGTCTGATTTGGGGCATTTGCATCATTATTTGGGCATTCAATTTATGCACGTTGATGGTGGAATGGCTCTGTGTCAAATGAAATATGTTGACACATTGTTGCAACATTTTGGCCTTGAAGGCTCTAAACCTATTGCCACTCCTATGGAAACAGGTTTACGACTGAGTCTTCATGATGCTAGAGATGCATTTGATGTTGTTCTCTATGAGCAGGCTGTTGGATGCTTGTTTTACATATGCATTACTCGGCCAGATATTCAGTTTTCTATCTCACAGATGAGCAAGTTTATGCATTGCTCCGGAGTCAACCATTGGAAGGCAATTAAGCGCATCTTTCACTACTTGAGTGGTACCTGGGAACTTGGTTTGTTTTATCCCAAGGGGGGATCACTACTGCCAGATTTGCATGCTTTTTTTGACTCTGATTGGGTTGGTTGTTATGACACTCATGTGTCCACTAGTGATTTTTGCTTCATGCTTGGTAGCTCATGCATATCTTGGCTGAGGAAATTTCACAGCGACTGTTGAGTGTGTGTTGCTCAGACGCCTTATGGTGGATTTGGGTGTTGGTCAATCTTTTTCCACCACCATCTTCATTGACAGTCAGAGTGCATTAGCAATTGTGAGGAACCCTATGTTCCATGCTTGCACTAAGCACATTGAGGTGCATTATCATTATGTCAGGGAGAGGTTCTCTACTGTGGAGATCAGCTTTCCATATGTGCCCACGTAGGAGAACATTGCAAACGTTTTCATGAAGTTTTAGCTAGGGAGAAATTTGAAGCTTTCTGCAAAGCTTTGGGCTTACTTCCTTTTGTGGATTGATTCCACATAGCTTGGCACTTCCTTATACATGAGTGCCAGCTGCTTGTTCACTGCATCACGCCTAGGGGGGATTTGTTGATATATTTAGGTAATGATGTGTGTGAACACACTAGGACCGCTGCGGCACTTTTTTCCCTCTTTAGGAGGTTTTTTCCCTCGGATTGTATATATGCCTATTGTCCTAATGGGCTACTTATCTTTGTACATTATCTAGTAATACATTCAATATTGTGTGTTGTGCTCCAAGATTCTTCTTCTTCCTTGTGTTGTTCATGTGCTTCCGCAGACGTCTAAATCCAACATATAAGGAGGGGTTGGCCACATTCATTCTCAGTCTTGTCAACTAGTCTTGGGAGCTCAAGGAGCCATGACTGCCAAGTAAGTACTCTCCAAGTTCTAGTTCCTATTCTTGTCTTTTTCCTTGTTCTAGTCATGTCTAGTCTTGTATCCTGGACATCTACTCTTGTCCTCTTGTAGTCTCATAGTATGAGATCTTGTTGAGTTATTTCTTGTTTCTAGTTCATATCCTAGAAGGGAATTCTTGTAATCGAGATATCTTGTTTCATATTTATGATCCCTCATTGTGGGATCTCGTGTATCATCTCTAGTCGAGTTATTCATACCCTTCAGTCCCAGGTTGTGGGATGTCTTGTATCAGTCACATATTCTTGTGTCGTTCTCCCTTCCTGGGTGTTCTTGTAATCAGAAGTGTATTTTCAAAATCTTGTCTACTATAATCAGAGAGCACAATCTAGCACTCCCTAATAGATAGTGGTATAAATGAATACACTCGAAGAACCAGAAGTCAAACAAGGAGACAATAAGGACACCAGGTAAATTATGCAAAACATTTTCAGAGTCATAATATTTTAGCTCTTACTTCAGTTGAGAAAGAACCAACTAGTGTTCAAGATGCACTACAAAGTGATATGATTATCACAAGTCCGAGGATTGAGTTTAAGTACAGAGGTGAGTGTATCTACATGACACAACAAAATACATTGAGAAATTATTGGAAAGGTTTGAGATGAAAGATTCTAAGCCTATACAAACACCTATGGATGTCAATGTGTTATTATAGTTGATAGCAGATTTGGAACCATTTGATGCTACATTATATAGTCAAGCAATTGGTTGCTTGATATATTTATGTAATTCATGTTCGGACATTCAGTTTGTCTTTTCCCAAGTATCCAAGTTCATGCATAATTAGCTCAAGATTCAGTGGAAATCAATTAAGAGATATTTGGAGATATCAAAGTTTGTAGGTTATTAGACCTTTTACCATTTTGAAATTGAAGGGGGGATCGTTGGAAACAATGTCAAAGCTCTAGTATTTATGTCTTCTCTATATGTCTTCTTTATACAATCCTCTCACAAGAGAAGGCGAATGGTACAAAATGTCTTCAGAAATTACTACATGATATTTTTAGTATTGTCTATACAAGGAATGGCGGGTAACATGGCTAAGTGAGATCCCTATCAAACAATTGGTGCAGGATTGATTCCTGTTGCATGCGATAGCGGGATAAGTTGATTTGCGTTTTGAAATCAATTCACAAAGTTTCTATCTGAGCTTTTAACTTTTTTAAGTAATTGCAATATACCATAGTGTAGCTTTTCAATTCCAAAATCGGATGCAATAAGCGATGAGTGCTTTATTTTTCCTTTTAGTATGAACATAGAACACTATATAAGAACAAGCCCTTGGCTCATTGTAAATCATCAGCCAAGCAATCCTCTCAAGGAGATCAAGGAGGAGTCTCATACACTTGGAGGAGGTGATCAATCTTCTCAAGCTAGGAGGAGATATTGGAGGCTATCTTCGAGGAGGAGTTATCACACTCTTGAAGGAGTTGTGTCTACATCTTGGTGATTATCTAGAGGAGATTCTGCTAGCTTACCGTGAACATCAATTGTTGATTTATTGTGAGTAGCAAGTCTATTTCCATTCTTACTTGCTAGGTCACTCATTTTTTATTTAGGTTGATCAAAATTCGGGTTTGCTATAAAACAGTTCTAAACTATTTGTATTCTCCATATTCACACACACACACACACACACACTTCATACCTCTTAGGGACACAATCTCCTGTATCTAGTTCTTATTTCTGCCTAGATACATATATTGTTAGTTTGTATCATATTCACACATTGTAGTTTGACATTTGAATATAGAGACTGTAGGTGAGCCTCATGCTTACTGTTATAGTTGAAATCTCATCTATTCTCTCTCTATCTCTCACTCATCTATTTTTGAGTCTTAAGGTGTGTATGTTAAGGTTCCTCTGTTGGAAGATCCTGTAAACCTATGATATATTGCTATTGTGGCCCACCCTAGTTCCAACATTTGGTATTCAGGCTTACAATACCAACATCATTATCACTATGTGTGACAACACTATGTGGTAGGTATATTCACCAAAGCTCTTCCAAAAGAAAAACTTGAAGCTTTTTGCAAAGCTTTAGGCTTATTGCCTAGTGGGGGCTGATCTGTGACTCCCTATATGTGTTCACATCATTTGCTCTAGGGGGGGTTGTTACACTTATGTGTTCCTTGAGTAGTTTTGATGGGAAACTTTTCCATGTACATGGACACTTTTTACTCTAGTGTTGGTGAGGTTTTTTCCCCATGTTACAACATACATGATTCACTCATATGTGGTGGTACTTTGTACTTGGGCATATTATTCAGCTCTTACTTCAATTTTGATTGTCATTAATAGAGTCAACCATTGTAGACATCCATCTTCTCCTTGTGTCTTGTTGCATTTGTGCTCCTTTTGTGTGCTTCTTGTGGGTCTCTTGCGCTTCTGCACACACCCAACAACCACCCCTTCAGTCACAATATCAGAATTGCATGAAAATTGGTGAGCATACCCAAGGTGACTAGGACTTCAAAAAAGCTTTGCTATGTGGCATCAAAAATTTTGATATGAGCTCCTTTTGGCCTTTGAACGTACTATCACATGGCTTGTGTAGGTAGTTTTCTCCTTTTGTATGAATTATATATACAAGTTTTAGTTCGCCAATACAAGTGCCTGAAAGTCTACGAGGGGTTTAGTAAAGCTCGCGAGGGCAGCTCTGTTCAGCTTTTCAAGATACAATCATTTTTAGTGAGTGGCCATGGCTGAGTATTTAGTGAGTATTTAGTGAGTTCTGCATCAAAGTATTTAGTGAGTGGCCATAGCTAAAAGCAATGATGTATTCTGTATGTTGGCTATTGAGGATAGGTTGGATGACACTAATTACCCATTGTGGGAATATATGATGCATCATGTATTAGTAGCAAAAGCATTGTGGAATGTTGTGCAAGGTGTAGAAATGTCCTACTACACTTGCAAATATAGTTATTGAAGATTAACTTGCCCATGTGCTTGCTTTAGTAAACATCCACTATTGTTCTCGAATTCTCGGTTTGAAAATCTCAATAGTTGGGTGCAACGTCTTACCAGACCATGTTTGATTGTTGTTGCTTGTGTATCTACTGCTGAAATGTATACCATATTTGCCATTGGATGTTGTCGTTCTTTTTTTCACTTATCATATTCGGATGCTTCTTTACAATATCTGCGGACATGTCTAATTTCTCCACAAAAATGGCATCTTGGTGATGGGAGGGATGCATTTTCACCAAATTGTCCCGAGTTCCAATGAGGCTGTCCAAAATTGTTTGGTCGTGGTCCTTTGAAATTTTTTTAAGTTTGATAAGATGTATTTCTCAAATGTAGTGGTACATAGTGGGAAGATGTTTTGTCCCTGCTCCTGGATTATGGCATTTACGATCGATTTGATCTATACTTCTGCATTATATGGGAAAGTTTTGGTAGAATGACTCGTCGTATTACAAATAGCATAGTACATTTGATTGAGTGCACAAGATGAAGTGGTATGCCCTGGGTTCTTACATTTAGTGCAATATACTTGTTTCAATGGATCATCATTCGTACTCTTGGAAGCTTTTAACCAATCCAAGCCTTCGGTAAAACCACCAACCTTATGTTCCAATTGTAATGCCATAGCAATGACTGCATCCAAGGTCATACTGCCCACACATCAAATAATCATAAATTGTTTGAGTTGAGGATTTATCCCATTAATAAACCATTGAGGAATCACATCATCTGGTAGATTAGCATGCACTGAAGGCAATTGTCATAGATGAGTGTAGAATAAAGTTGCATACTCTTGCAAACTTTGATGTGGTTTTTGTCTATTGTTTTGTAAGTAATTAAAGATTTTAGCGGCATTTTTCTTTAATTGAAAACGTTAGAAGAAGGCATTCTTAACATTGTCGTATTGACCGAAATGATTAATATCATATTCGGTTAACCAACGAGCAGCTTCATTAACAAGAGTGGATTGAAACACTATAGCCTTATATGCTGGATCCGCTAGATAGTTTAGTACAACATAACTAATTTCAAAAGTACGGACATGAGCATCACGATCATCACCTGGAAATCCACCAAATTTAGTATATGTAACTCCGAGAGGTATCGATTGTGGGGGTATGACTGTTTTTGTTGTTGTTGTTGTTGTGTACTACTCTTGTCGTCTAAATCAAGAGGAAGTATCACTTTGGAATTACTTGAACAAGTTGATTCTAATTGCTGTTGTGTCGTGTAGTCGCTTTGCAAAATCTTCGATCGTACGGTATCCCTAAGCCAATTACACACATCTGAATTCGAGTGCCATTCATCATATTTTGTGTCTGAGATGAACTTCTCACAACTTTCACCCACAAAGGTACTAGTACCACCGGAATCAAAACCAAAAATCGGCTCGTCATCGGAATTCACCAAGCTATCACTCAAATTAGCACCTACTCCACTGAGTTTCAACAGATTGAATGGGTTGGAATTCTGGTATACTGTGTAATCCTTGAACAATAAAATGCTATGGTGCCACTCCACTAATCCATGTATCGTGCTTTCCTTCAGATGATTGTCCTTCACCACTACCATCGAAGGGTGTTCCCAACGTGCTTGTAACTTTCCATGGATGCTGATCACTTAGATACTTTAGGTAAGATTCACCGGAATGCATTACATATCATAGAATTCTTTCTTTCATCCAATCTTAATCTGCCCTCAGACTCACTATTCCATGTCCCATGGCCGGTGCCAGTGTTAACGACTTTCGGGAACAAATTGACTACTAGGTTCTTGGGATGGTCAGAGGTCTATATTACAGAGGACCTATGATGATTTTCCCAAAAAAACATTCACTCTGCAGAGTTACTTATCAGTTTACTTTGACTATCCATTAGCAAACTTGTAATTAGCAATTTTACCACCAAGCTTTCTAATAGCATATAGACTATGTCACCATGGTAAAATTATGATATTCAATTACGTAGAGTAACATGGATTCTCCATCGACGTTCAACGTGCAACCGCAATTAAATTTGTATCCTCATCAACAAAGTATTACATAGACAAAATCACCGAAATGACTTAACACTCATAACAGTAAAAGATCAATACACCAGTTTAAGTAAACTTGCATTGAACATGACCCACAAGCACACCGCACAGACCCACAGTCCGTCGTCTTGCTTTTTCTGAGCAGCTGCTTCTGCACTTTTCATTAACAAAAAGTTACAAGTGTTATGCTACGTCCTTTCGATGTGCGTCCTTTACAATTACATTTTCTAGTAATTACAATTACATTCCGGTGGCCTTATAGAGACAGAGGATCATGTCAAGTGGGAGCGTTCCATGAAGAATGAGTTGAATTATATTCACAAGAATGGTACTTGGGATTTAGTATCCTTGCCAAAGTGGAGGAAAGCTTTACCATGTAAATGGGTATATAAGGTGAAATTCACATCAAATAGTGCTTCTCCAAAGTATAAAACAGGACTTGTTGGAAAGGGTTTTAAGCAACAATACAGTGTTGATTTCGAGGAGATCTTCTCTCTAGTGGTCAAGATGACTACCTTGCGCACGTTGCTTGGATTCGTTGCAATGGAGGACTTAGAGCTAGTCCAAATGGATGTGAAAAGTGCTTTGTTGCATGGAGATCTTATAGATGAGATCTACATGGAACAACTAGAGGGTTATGTTGTTCTTGACAAAGAAAGTCTAGCTTGTAAGCTTAAGATGAGCTTGCATGGACTTAAACACTTCCCTAGACAATGGTACAAAAAGCTTGATGCTTTTATGAAGTCTCAAGGCTATTCTCGAAGCAATGAGGATCATTGTCTCTACACAAAGAGATGCTGAGATGGCAGCTTGATATGCTTGATACTTTATGTCGATGATATGTTGATTGCTGGGAAGTCCTCTTATGATTTGTGAGTTCTCAAAAAGAAGTTGAGTCACACATTTGACATGAAGGATTTGGGGGATGCCAAACATATTCTTGGCATGCACATTACTCGTGATAGGAGCAAAAGATGCATATACTAGTCTCAAGGTGAGTACATATCCAAAGTACTTCACAGGTTCAATATGCAAGGTGGAAAGGCATTGAGTACACCTTTACCCACATATGTGAAATTGAGCAAGGATGATTGCCCAAATCAGACGAGGAAAAGGAATTCATGAACAAAATTCCCTATTAGTCTACTATTGGTAGTCTCATGTATGCTATGGTAGCTACGAGACCAAAAATTGCATTTGTAGTGGGAGTTGTGAGCAAATATATGTCTAATCCTAGCAAGAAACATTAGGAATCAGTCAAGATGATTTTAAGATATTGGAGTGGCACTAAGGACCAGTGTCTATGCTTAGGTAGAGGAAAATCATCCATTATTGGTTACACAAATTTTGACTATGATGGTTGTGTAGACAATCATAAGGGTACATTTTTCATTTTGCAAGAGGTGCTATCTCTTGGAGATCTCGTCTTCAAGAATGTACTACTGTTTCCACCACAGAAGCAAAGTATGTTGCACCAAGTGAGGCATGTAAGGAAGCATTGTGGCTTTCTTGTCTTGCTTGTGATATGGGTTTACCTCAGCATGTACCTCATTTGCTCAGTGATAGTCAAAGTGCCATTGCTTTGGCTAAGAATCTGGTCTATCATGCAAAGACCAAGCACATTGAGGCGAGGTATCACTTCATTAGAGATTTCTTAGCCACTAAACGCATTATTCTTGAGAAGGTTCACCTCGAGATAATGTTGCAGATGCTTTGAATAAAGCTCTACCATATGATAACTTTGTTATTTGATTCATGATCTTACACAGTCACTTGTATACTGTGTAACATGCCCATCAAGTGGGAGGTATAGTTTGTATACTTACACTCATGTATTCTTTATCATTCTTTATTTTTCTCCCATAGTTACTTTGGCCATATTGGCCTTTAGTGGGAGATTGTTACCGGTAGTGTCCATGTGAAAGGCCAAATGGCCACCAGACACTTCTTTGTATATGTTCTTTAATAAAACATATAGTGGTCTGGTCAGCCACATACTATAAGTTTGAGCGCATTTGTAAGACCTAAGAAATCTGTCTTCGTGCTCCTTGTGTACTGTGTTTTTCTGCATATTCTATAGTCTTTGTGAAGAGTATAGTTTGTGGCCTTTGGAGCTTGGTTTTCTACTCTGAGGATATCGTCACGAAGCTCATGAGAAGGAGAGCGCATTGTGGTGCATCACCATCAAAATACTTCAGTTCTTAACCATCTTCTAGATCCATGTGAGAGTTTTTCTTCTACTTTTGGATTGATGATGAAAGGCAATCCTAGCACCTTAACAATTGAGGAGTTAGTCTCTGTTTTGTTGTAGGAAGATCTCTCTGGACATAACAAGTCCATTATGCATGTTGCAAATCAACCTTTCCTAGCTAGTCAGAAGGGCAAAGGTAAATGGAGATCATCTACTAGTAATAAAAAATATGTTAATGTTGCCCAATGGAAGAAGGAAGACAAAGATTAGAAGAAAATAGAAAGTAGAAATAATTTTGTAAATATTGTACAAGAAATGATCATGTCATAAAGGGTTGTCAAAAACTGGCTGCAAAGGAGGCAAAGAAGAAAAAGGCTAGAATTGTTGTTGTAGAGGCCTCTATGCCTAAAACAAATTCTATTAATCTTATCCAGGATGAAAAATGGGCATTTACTAATGTATGCATGTATGAACCATCTTCTCATGATCATTGTATGTCTGCAATAGATTCATATGTTTGGTACTTTGATAGTGGGGAAACCAAACATATTACCTCACAACATAGTTTCTTCAACCCACTAGAGCTTGCCCCTACAACAAATACTGTCACATGGCCTAACAACTCCTCTTATCATGTTTGGGAATTGGTAAGATCTTTTGACTACTTCTGATGGTACTTCTCTCACATTCTTAGATGCTTTGTATGTACTTGGTATCAAGAAGAATCTATTTTTAGTTTCAACATTAGCCAAGGTAGGGTTGGTTGTCCAATTTGTTGATGATAGATGTACACATCACGATCTTTCAAATGACAATGTTATTATTGCTTTTGGCATTTGATTTCATGGGATGTATAAGCTCATAGAAGCAGAATATGAATGATTCAACATGTGAAGTGAAGATTCTCAAGATATCGCATATGCAAAGCTTTGGCATGCATGCTTTGTTTGTCTAAATTTTTTCTAATTTGCTACACCTAAAAATTTTTGAAATGGTCTCCTCTTTAGCCAAACTTGAGGCACCTTGTCTGTCTTTGAAGGCTATATTTTGGAAAAAATGCAACATTCATCCTTCCCAAAAGATGGTTCACTTTGAGTTGCTTATAAATTATAGCTTTTTCAAAGTGATTTTGTGGTCTTATAGATATCTTCTTTTGGGAACTACCTTTACATCTTGGCTTTTATTGATGTTTTGTCTAGGCATACATGCATGTATCCACTGAAAGCAAAGTCTAAAGTGTTTATGTGATCCAAAGAGTTTGTGGGTATGGCTAAAAATATGTGAGCATGCAAATTGGGCGGCCTCCATTCTGATCGAGGGGGGGATACATGTCTTCTAATTTTATTAAATTTTTGGTTGAACGTGGGATAAAATATCAGTGCATAGTAGCGTATACACCTCAAAAAGTGGAGTTGCTACAACATTTTGGCCTTGAAGATTGCAAACCTATTTCCACTCCTATGGAAACAGGTTTATGATGAGTCTTCATGATGATGGGGATGCATTTGATATTGTTCTCTATCAGGAGGTTATTGGATGCTTGATTTACTTATGCATTACTCAGCCAGATACTTAGTTTGTTATCTCATAGATGAGCAAGTTTATGTATTGTCCAAGTGTCTTGCATTGGCAGGATCACTACCGCCAGATTTACATGCTTTTTCTAACTCTGACTAGGTTGGTTGCTATGAAACTCATGTTTCCACTAGTGGTTTTTGATTTATGCTTGATAGCTTATGCATATCTTGGTTGAGCAAGGAGCAGCCTACTAGTGGTTTTCTTACTATGAAACTCATGTTTCCACTAGTGGTTTTTGCTTTATGCTTGATAGCTTATGCATATCTTGGTTGAGCAAGAAGCAACCTACTATGGCCACTTCTAGTTGTGAGGCTGAGTATAGGGAAGCTTTCACAATGACTGTTGAGTGTGTGTGGCTTAGACATCTTATGGCTTATTTGGGTGTTGGTAAGTCTTCTATCACCACCATCTTCAGTGACAGTCAAAATGCATTGGTAGGTGCAAGGAACCTTGTGTTCCATGCTCACACTAAGCACATTGAGGTGCACTATCATTATGTCTAGGAGAGGTTCTTTTCTGGAGAGATCAGTTCGGCATATGTGCCCACACAGGAGAATGTTGCAGACCTGTTCACAAAGGCTCTGCCTAGGGAGAACTTTGAATCTTTCTACAAAGCTTTGGGCATACTTCCTTTTGTGGATTGATTCCATATTGCTTGGCACTTCCCTCTCATTCTTTGTCTTGCCTTATGTGCACATGTGTGTGTATGTAGTGCATGTTTATGTGCTTTTCATTCATGGGCTTGTGCTTTCCTCTTGCTTATGGTCATCATAACACCCTCAAGTCTTCATGGATTGACAATTACAAGGTAGATCTCCTCACTTTGGTCCTCATGATTGTGCTAGAGTGACATCAAATTTGGCACCGTTATCAGGGAATGAGCTTTGAGGATGAGCATGTGATGTTAAGACATAGAGTTTGACATTAGAATAGTAGGTAATTTTCTCTATTCTTTGCTTTCTACCTTCTTCTTCATCATCCCTACCATCCCTAATCACCCCCTACCTCCATCTCCATTATTACAAAATTCCATGTCCTTGGTCATATTCCAACTTCCACTTCATTTCCCTCATTCCATTTGTGAAAGAGAGCAAGAGAGCAACCTAGCACATTGTTTTTTTTATAATTTTGTGAGCTTTTTGGTAGGTATTAGAATTAGCAGCAATATCAATAGGTACAACAAAACTCTACATGCACCCAAGACAAAGACCTCTATCTATTGTGACAGATAGAAAATTTGGGTATCTTGTAAATGCAAGTAGAGAACTATAGGATACACCATGTGCACACCATGAATCACTAAAACTTTTGCAAAAATAGGTGTTATTTTTGCCCATCATGATCGACTAATTCTATCGATAAAAGATGATAGACAGGCACCCATGATAGAGAGTGTACATTGCAATGAACAACATCCATCACAACAAATAGCCCATCAAGTACTCTATCCATCATGACAAGTTGATATCCGTGAAAGAGGTTGTTCATCCCACGATAGATGATAGATAGAGGATCTCAACAAATTTGTCCATCACAATGGACCTATCCATTATGATAGAGAGCCCCCACAATAGACTTTGTTCATCACAATAGACAACCCCCACAATAGACTCTGTTCATTGTGATTTTTTTTGGCCTAATTTCTTGGTATTTTTGCAAAAGCATGGTGTTATTTAGGAGGGATAAGTAAGCTAACAATACTTGGAAATCGTGAGTGTGCATGCACTGGGCTATTGAGCATCAACAAAGGCATCAAGCACGAGGTTGGAAGAACTCTGAACCCTAGTGTCAATCACACTGCTAGGTCATGGGCTGAGTAATTAAGCAATTATCCATACATGTTGAGCTCAGAAGCGAGCGATTCAAAAATTTCTTTTAGCATGGAGAGCCCCTTAGGTAGTTCACAGCTAGCTTACTTACAAACACCCAAATGTCCCTATAATAATCAGTTAGAAAACATCCGAATCGAATGCTTAGGTGCACGCATCTAGGAGGATTGTTTGAGGTGATCGGTGGCTCAACTCAAAAACCATTATCAACCCTTTGGAATTGAACACCCAATGGTCAAATTGGAAGAGGGTTCCTACATTGATAACCAAGGAACCATGTATATGGTTGCGAGCTTATTGGATAGGACTCATGAGTTTGGAATCATCATTCTTCAGTTGGAGACAAGAGACTTGGAACAAGAAAATATGGGAACACCTCATGCTAAGTCAATTCTATCAACATGGTAGAGCTGATTCCTCATGACAATAATGTTGAAACTCTGAACTATGCAAGCTTTAGGTGGAAAAAATGGTCAAACGACCTTAATATGGACAAAAGTCATGACTAAAATCACTTAGGGTGGTTGCAAGGTTGGGCAAGGTCAGGCAAGACAGTCCTAAGGTGGTGGAAAAGTCAAGAGAGGCATCCAAAATCTATAGAGCAAGGTGAAGAGACACCAAATGCATGAAAGTCTTGTAGGTAATTGAAGACCAAGAGACATATACTCAAGGAGGCTCAAGGAGGAGTCATCTAAGGCTCAAGGAGCTGAAACAAAACTACCCAATCTAGGAAAAATGTAGAGCATGAAGTTACATGCATAGAGGGAGGAGCTATCAAGCCCACACCCTTGCTCGTCTCTTGTAGGTATAAACATAGTCTGCTTATAATAGTTGTAACTCCTTGTGTACATATCCAATTCAAGATATTTAAAGTGAATTATATAGATTGTATATGCATCTTATTTTTACTAAGAGGGATTCTTGAAATCAATTTTATGGGCAAATAAATTATTGTATCTCTCTAACCCTAATTTTTGTATATCCTACATCTTTGCATAGTCTATTTTGTACAAAGTTGTTGACTAACCTAAAGAGATCCATTTGAGGTGTTCTATAGCTTCTTAGAAAGTCTGAATCATAATAAGTGTAGTTAAAATCTTAGGTGATTTGGATCATTCTAAGGTAGGTGAATCAAAGTTTTGTTGTAGGGTAACAGGAAAGGTGTATGAAGGGACTTAGATATTGGGTTGTGGGAAAAATCCTTTAAAGAATCTTGGAGAAGGACACAAAAAAGCTTCGATATCAATGCTAAGACATACATTTCACTCTAACCCTAATTTCCCATTCATTATGGCAGATCTAGGTCAAAAATTGGAGTTGCTTGACAAAGATAATTATTAGCTATGGAGCTTTGGAGTCATGAACTACCTAATGAGCAACGTTTTATGGCCTATTATGTATCAAGATGAAGATAAGCCCAATGTGTATCCCAATGATCTAAAGATCACCAATCAAGAATCAAAGATGTTGAAGGATTTGGAGGAAAGGAATAGGAGAGCTATCT
This sequence comes from Ceratopteris richardii, assembly GCA_020310875.1. NCBI lineage: Eukaryota > Viridiplantae > Streptophyta > Polypodiopsida > Polypodiales > Pteridaceae > Ceratopteris > Ceratopteris richardii. Next base: position 8,270,452 of record CM035423.1, read on the forward strand.
TCTACATATCATAGTTAGTCTCTAAAACTATGGTTGGTCATATATTGGAGTTTTTTGATCATGCTAGAGATGTTTGGGAGGCCTTAGAGAAGATATATGCCACTTCCACAAGAAGTAGAAAGATGCAGCTTAAGAATGAACTCCATTCCTTGAAGAAGGTAGTGGTCAATCTATTGTTGACTAAACCTTGAGGGTGAAGGAGTTGAGGGAGCGTTGGCAACCATTGGTCACAAAGTAGATGAGGAAGACCTTGTGCAGATTACTCTCAATGGTTGAGAGTTAAAGACAAGTAGAAACCACTTGTTACTACCATCTTCTATAGAGATCCTCTACCAACTCTTGTGAAGTTGATCCCACACCTAGTGGCAGAAGAAGTTGCCATAGGAGACACACCCAAGAAGGATGGTCACTCGCATGTCCTATATGCTAGCAAAGGCAAAGGAAAGAGTGGAAAGAAGGGGAAGGAGGAAAAAGGAAGTGAAGCAGTCCAAGGAATAAGATTCAGATTCAGAAGGAGATAGCAAGGCATCATCTTCAAGGAAGGGCAATAATAGCAAAGGGAAGAACAACCCTCAACAACGTAAAACTTGTTTTATATGTGGTAAGAAGAATCATATTTCTTCAAATTGTTGGTTCAAGGATGACAAAGGCAAGAAGAAGAAGGAGCAAGGGAATTATGCTAACAACTCCAAGAATGATTATGAGAAGGAGACCGTCCTAGCCATGAGACATGGCTACACTAGTGATCCCAAGGACACAAAGTGGTATATAGACTCTAGATGCTCTAATCACATGTCATGTATGGATGAGTTTTTTGTTAATATGCATGTCCCAAGCTCAAAAGGGTGTGTGGAAATAGGAGATAAAACTATGCATCCCGTTACACATGTGGAGATATGAAGTAAGGTGAAGGTAAATCTATCAAGACTCTTAAAGATGTGCTCCATGTTTCATCCATTTCCAAGAGCCTTATCTCTGTAGGACAAATGGTAGAAAGAGCTATGCAAGTTAGATTTGATGCAAAATGGTGCATGGTGAAGAAAGGATGAAATGTCATTGCCAAGGGAAGGAAAGAAGGCAGATTATTCACACTAGATGTTGCTCCTACACACAACAAAGTACCTTGTGTGATGATTGGTAACAAAAGGATCGTAGATATTGATCTTTGCACAAGAGGATAGGCTATATTTATATTCCCAAGTTTAAAATCATGTGCAAAGTAGGTTTAGTGTAGGTACTACCAAACTTGAAGGCCAAGGTCTACATGAGTTTTGTGATGCTTGTCAACTAGGTAAGCAAGCAAGGAAACCATTTCCAAAGAGTGACTATAGATCCTCTAAGCCCTTTGATCTTATACACTCAGTTATATGGGGCCCTAGTAGAGAGGCTTCATTGGGAGGAGCTAGGTACCTTGTCACTTTCATTGACGACCACTCAAGAAAGGTATGGCGATACGTTATCAAGGAAAAATCATAAGTGTTTTCATGCCTTCAAACGTTTAGGTCCCTTTTTGAGAAAGAATGTGATGCACACATCAAGACAGTGAGATCAGATGGAGGGGGAGAGAATTTCTCCAAGTAATTCACAAAGTACTTGCAAGACAATGGCATAAAAAGGCACTTTAAAGTTTACATACAGGTACACCCCTCAACAAAATGGTGTTACATAGAGGAAGTATAGGCATTTGGTTGAGATAGCTAGATGTCTCATAAATGAAGGTATTTACCATTTTCTTATTGGGCTAAGGTTTTGAATAAAACTTGTTACTTGAAAAACAATGTTCCATTAGGTGTGTGCACAACTTGATTCCACACAAAGTCTATCATTGCAAGAAACCAACTATGGAGAACCTCAAGGTATTTGGATGTGTATGCTTTGTTCATGTTCCTAGTGAAGTGAGAACAAAGTTAGAGCCCAAGAGTGAGAAATGTGCGTGCATTTGGATACTCAAATGAGAAAAAAGGCTAGAGGCGCTACAACCCTCTCTCAAAGAAGCTATATGTGTCAAGAGATGTTGTGTTCAATAATTCAAGGTCATGGTATGGAGACAAGGGCAAGGCAAAGTTGGATGAAGAGGACCAAGAAGAGTATGCAGACCTTGATGTGCAGATTCAACCTCAAGAGTCAATCACAATCAGTGGACCAGAGGTTTCTACATCTAAAGTACACTCATATCATCACACTTATGAATATGAAGGATCATTCTCTACTTCAAAGTATACAAGGTTGCAAGAGACAGACTATGACACTACGAAAGCTTAACAGGAGTCATAAGAGGAAGAGCTTGAGGAGTTCATAACTCCTAATGTAAAGAAGCTCAATAGACTCAAGGAGAAATATCCCAAAAGGTCAAGAGAGGAGGTCTATAAGGAAGAAGGCACCCCCACAAAGGTATACATATGGTTCTTCCATGGCAAAGCATTATGCATACATGATGAATGTCATTGCAGATTAAGAACCAAATTCTTATGAGGAGGCAAAGACAAAACCAGAGAGGAGGAAGGCTATGTATGAAGAGCTCAAAGCTCTTAAGGAGAACAACACTTGGAAACTAGTACCCAAGAAGGAAGGCATGAAGATAGTCCAAAATATGTGGGTGTACAAGATCAAGAGGAATGTGGATGGTAGCTTGGCAAGGTACAAGGCTAGAATAATAGCCAAAGGCTTCACATAGACACAAGGGGTGGATTATGAGGAGAATTTTCTTTTAGCCTTGTGGCAAAAAAGGCTACCATTAGAGCTCTCATAGCCCTATGTGCAGCAAGGAGGTGGCCTATTTACCAGATGGACATAAAGAATGCTTTCTTGAATGGTGAGTTACAAGAGGAGGTCTTCATGGAACAACCTCAAGGGTACGTAGATCCATAGCATCCTACCGATGATTGTAGGTTGAAGAAGGCCTTGTATGGCCTAAAGCAAGCCCCAAGTGCTTGGAATGAGAGGCTATTGGAATTCTTGAAGAGATGAGGTTTCTCTCCAAGTGATGTAGATATGACAAATGAAGAGATGAGGTTTCTCTCCAAGTGAAGAAAACAAATGACAAGATATGTTTGATATGCATATATGTAGGTGATCTCCTTATGACAGGTGATGATGATGTAGGGATAAGGACCATCAAACAGAAGCTTGGAAGAGGGTTCAAAATCTCAGATTTAGGTGTGCTTATGTACTTTCTTGGCATTGAGGTGATCTACGGGAAGGAAGGTATCTATCTCTCTCAAAAGAAGTATCTTCTAGATGTGTTTTTTAGGTTTGACATGACAGATTGCAAAACAATAGCTCAACCTATGGATTCAAATGTCAAGTTAAGCAAGGATGATGGTAAGAAGGCTAGAAGACCTTATACTACACATGAGTATTGTGGGATCATTGATTTATGCTACACTCACAAGGCCTTACTTGTGTTACATAGTTGGAGTTCTATCTCAGTTCATGCATGCAATGATAGATACACATCTAAAGCATGCAAAGAGAGTGTTAAGGTATGCAAAGAGTACAATTAATCATGGGTTGCTATACAGGTATGATGAAGAACTTCAAGTAAGAGCATGGAGTGATGCAAATTGGGCAGGAAGTGTTGATAATAGAAGGTCAACTTCTGGCTATGTTTTCATGCTAGGTACACAAGCAATTTCATGGAGGAGTAAAAAATAGCCCATAGTTGCATTGAGTTCAATAGAGGCTGAATATAGAGCTTTAGCCCTCACTACATGTGAAGCAAAGTGGCTTAAGAAGCTCTTCAAAGATCTTCGTATACATATTGGACCAATTCTAGTTTATGGAGATAACATGTCAAGCCTACATCTTGCTAACAATCCCATGTATCATGCAAGGAGCAAGCACAATGAGGTGCATTATCATTATGTAAGGCAAAAGGTTGCAAGTGGAGACATTAATGTTCATTTTGTATGTACAAAGGACCAAGTTGTAGATATCTTCACCAAAAGCTTGGATGTGACCAAGTTAACAAAGTTTTCAAAGGCTATGAGCTTGCTTGATATGGACACTACTAGCTTGAGCTTGAAGGGGAGTGTTGAAAGTGAACTATGCAAGATTTAGGTGTACAAAGGGGTCAAAAAACCTTAATATGGACAAAATTCACGGCTCAAATCACTTAAGGTGGTGTCAAGGTCGGGCAAGGCAGTCCTAAGGTAGTGGAAAAGTCAGGAGAGGCATCCAAAAGCTATAAAAGAAGGTGAAAAGACACCAAATGCATGGAAGTCTTGTAGGTCATTGAATACCCAGAGACATATACTCAAGGCGGCTCAAGGCGAGAGTCATCCAAGGCTCAAGGAGCTGAAATGTAGCTTTACAAGCTAGGAAAAACATAGAGTAGGGTGTTACATGCACAAAGGAGGAGCTATCAAGCCCACTCCCCCTCTAGTCTCTTGTAGGTATAGACATAGTCTACTTATAATAGTTGTAACTCCTTATATACATACCCAATTAAAGAGATTTAAAGTGCATTCCATAGCTTATATTGTGCCTTACTTTCATTAAGAGGGATTTTTTAAATTAGTTTTATGTGTAGAGAAATTTGTGTATCTTTGTAACCCTAATTTTTGCATATCCTACATCTCTAAATAGTTTTTCTTGTATAGAGTTGTTGACTGACATAAATAGATCCATTTGAGGTGTTCTATAGCTCTTTGGAAAGTGTATGAATCATAATAAGTGTGGATAAAAGCTTATGTGATGTGGATCAGTGTAAGGTAGGTGAATCAGAGTTTTGGTACATGGTAGCAGAAAAGGTGTATGAAGGGACCTAGGTATTGGGTTCATTTCACTTCTAGTGTGCAAATCTGAGGCATTAAGTTCCATCAAATAAAAGCATAAAGATTTTCTTGAATAGATATATTGATGAAGCATTTGAGAGATGCAAGTCAGATAAAGTGAGTGAGTTAGATGGGATAACAATTCATGAGTTCAAGGGCCCTCACATCCCTAAGAAGATGATCTATTTAGATAACTCTTTAGAGAGGATGGTTGTGGTAATGGAACATGGAACACTTGCTAGCACTTGGAAGAACAAACTAGTATTCTCTCCACACACATCTTGTGACTCTCGTAGTCAGCATGGAGTTGGATCCGCTCACATTCCAAGAGGTCATAAAGAGAAAACTTGAGAGAGACTAGAAGAAAGTTTTGCAAACCCTTCTGTGAGAGAAATTTTGGGATTAGAGGTCAACAAATCCAGTCAAGAGTGAAAAAAGAGGAGATAGGCATCAAAGAGGCATGGATGAGTTCCTTCTACCTAGAACCAGATAACACCCTAGGATATTGAGACCCACCCAACTAGTAAAGTCAATGAAGAACTATTTTGATGGCATTGGAGACCATTATGACCATGTAGAAAAAATTAGAGAGATGTTGAGAGCCAAACAGGTCAACAATTCATTCCCTCAGTACAATGATTTTGGTCTAACTTTAAAGAATATAGCCTTGGCATGTTTTCAACCATTACATCAAGGTCAATTCAAGGATATTAACTAGCTGTTAGAAGCATTCATCACATAGTTCTCTAAGAGTGGCAATTAGGCATAATCCATCATCCTTGATCCATAGCTTTAAATGGACACCTCAAGAAACAATTATGCTAGCCCTGAACTTCAATTGATGAGTTAGTAGAAAAGGTAGCTCAAAAGGTGGAATTTATGAGTAGATAAACTCTAAGAATGGTATCAATAAGAAGATGCTATAATTGCAGAGGAGACTATATGGCTAATGTTTGCCCAATAATGGCTCAAAATGCAAGAAATCCAAACACATAGTACTCCACCTTAGAGAGAAAGTACACTAACCACTATGCATGATTCTCCGTATAATAAACCAATGGTTTAGGAAAAACTATCAACAACCATATCAACAATCAAGAAGATTTCAAATTCAATACCAATAGTAGCTCTACTATAGGCCACAAGAATCATACCAACCTTAGTATCCAACTCAGCAAAGACTACAACCCGTGTTAGGTTAACAACCTCCACTCCAAGCCAATGACATTTCTCTAAAATATGTTGTGATAGAGGAAAAATTGAATAGATCTATAGTTCCTACATCCCCAATGATCTCATAAAGTGATCCTAATGCTTAGAGCTTTGACTCAATCCACATCTATAGCCCACCATCTTACTACATGGAATCACCTGAGCATGAAGAGGTCTTTCCATATGAAACACTCATAGAACCAAATCGGGATCCCATTTAAACATTAGATTCTATGTCAATTTCATATATCTCATGTTTGGCTAAGATTTTGGAGAAACGAATGCTTCCATTTGCTAAATTTTGACATCGAGAGGTCTTGTTTCAAGTTGATGACATCATCGATGACATCATCAACTCGTAACCACCCTTGGAAAACTATATAAGGAGGGGTTGGACACATTTATTCTCAGTCTTGCCAATGCCAGTCTTGGGAGCTCAAGGGGTCGTGATCATCAAGTAAGTACTTTAAAGTTTCATTTCAAGTTCTAGTCTTGTCTCTTGCTCTAGTCTTGTATCATGGACATCCTATTGTGTCCCATTGTAATCTCGTTGTATGAGATCTTGTCGAGTTATTTCTTGTATCTAGTTCATCTCCCAGAAGGGAGTTCTTGCAATCCAGATATCTTGTCTCATACTTATGATCCCGGGTTGTGGGATCTGCTGTATCATCTCTAGTCCCATACCTATTGGTCCCGGGTTGTGGGAGGTCTTGTATTGGCTACATCTTCTTGTATTATTTTCCCTATATGGGTGTTCTTGTAATCATAAGTGTATTTCGGAAATCTTGTCTACTGTAGTCAGAGAGCACAATCTAGTGCTCCCCTGACATCCATCTGGGAGTAGGTCAATGAGCGATATAGGTGGCAGGGTGAGGTGGAGGTAGATGGATAAGGATAAAGATTTGCGTGGGAGAGGAGAAGTAGAATGACTGTCCGAGCTACGCATGGGATGACCACTGGAACCAACGGAGTGTGTCGGAGCTGCAGTTGGGAGGTGGAGGCCTGGCGGTGGTGCTCCCAAGCTACATAGAGAGGAGCCAGAGAGGGAGAAACATGGAAGGGATGCCACAAAGGGATGGCTCCCTTGGATGTGTGGAGGGGCGATAGGAGGATGAGAGCATGGGGATGTGGCACGTGGAACGGAAGGGACCGTGGCCGTTAGGACAGAATGTGGGGGGGGGGGGGGGCATATGTGTGGAGTGAATGGGGGCGACAGGGAGGGTGGGGGTGGGGGTGGGGGTGGGCGCCACACGGGTGGTGTGGGTCAAGGCTATAGGAATGGGAAGGTTTACCTCCGTAAGGATGGTGGCTAAATCCAAAGCCGAAGGTGGAAGCTCCGAGTATGCCTCGGTGGCCATGGATGAAGCCTGTTGGGGAGCTATAGAAGCCATGGATGAAGGGTGATAACGTACTCTCCAAGCAAGTGCTGAAAAGACAAAGCCAACTATTATATTCGGCAATACTATGGGAGCTTGCTAACAAGAGGGGAAGGCCAAAAGAGAAGAGAAGATAGATAATTATGAAAGAAAAACCGAAGTGGAAACAAGGAAAACACATAAGAAACATCAGAATCTGGGCAATTGAACCCAAAAATCGGCTTCATCATGTCAAAAAACCCTAAAAACGACTCAAAATTTACCAAACACGGAGGAGTACAAGGTAGGCAACAAAATAGCTAAAGTATGAAAGAAGAAAAAGAAGATAAATAAATGCCATAGCCGAGCATAGGATATAAAAATATCCTATGCTGGAGTTGAGGGGTGGATATAAATAAAAATGAAATAAAAATATAAAATAAAAAATAAAAAATTAAAGGACTGACCTGATGTGATTCCTCAATGCCGGTAGGAGGAGAATGGAGTGTTGGGGAGGGTTTATATAGAAGATAAAGGGGGGGGGGGATGGGGGGGCCGAGGGGTTTTCTTTTTTGGAAAATAACATTAGCCTCAAGGGGCTGTTTTTTTTATAATTTAAAATAACCTAAAAATATGTGAAAAATACTAATAAAATCCAAAAAAATTCAAACAAATTGTAAAAAAATTAAGGAAAAATACTCAAAAAAATTCCCCGACCTTGTTAGACCATTTCCTCACTTCAAATTACCGAGAGCTTCCTTTATTCTTCTTATTTAGCAAGAAAATGACATTGCTAAAGAAAGAAAAATGCGAGAAATGAAAAGTTCCCAACATTTTCGAAAAATTATAATCACACAAAGGGTTGTGACATTTGCTAAAAACCCAAGGAACAAGCATGAAAATTGGTAAAAACTACTAAAACTTGAGCAAAATGAAATGAGAAGGCTATGTACAACCTGGATAGATTTTGCAAGTTCCAGGTGATCCATAAATCTTCAGCTGTGCTGATGATAGGCCTTGAGCCTTGATATATTGACCAGTGGCAGGGCCTCTCCTTTTAGCATCTCTAACTCCACTACACCCCAATTCAACATTCTTTTAACTCAATAATGTCCTTTCTAGTGTGGAAGCCATTTTCCCCTTGTGTGTGGATTTGAGGTATATGGAGAAGAAGTAACATGCTTGTTTGTAAGTTATTGTTCCACAGATTCTGATCATGTGCCTCCTTCCTCTTCATTTGAGTCTCTATCAATTGTTTTGCAGCATGTAGATGTATCTCTTCCACTTTATGTAGTGCTCCAAGCCTCTAAGAGACACCACAATCTTTCTTTCCATGCATGAAGGCTACTTTTGGTGATCCATGTAGAAATTCAAAGGGTTCAATAGGCAATATCCCATAAACCAGTTGGAATTGAGAATATCCAGTAGTAACCTATATGCCCATAGGGTACCTTCATAAGCAATGCCCCAGGAAGTGGGATGTAACATACATTCCTTCCTTAACATGGCAATTAATACCTTATTAGTGGATTCTGCCTATCCATTAGCTCTTGGATAATAGGCACAAGAGGTCCTATGTAGAATTCTGTATCTGTTAAAAATTTCCTATAGGACCTTGTTCACAAAATGAGTACCTTGGTCTGTACAAATTTCAAGGGGGCATCCAAACCTACAAATTATGTTACTATAAATGAAATCAACAATAGTTTGAGCGGTGTAATTAGGAAGCAATAGCTTTAGGCCACTTTGTTGCATAGTCAGAGGTGATCAATAGATACTTTTCTCTTTTTGGAATCGACGGAGGATAGATGGGCCCTACGAAATCTAGCCCGCACTTCTCAAATAGTTACCAAGAAGTGGAAATAATTAAGGGGTTGTGCCTCTGCTTTGTTGGCTTGGTTCCACACCTTCGGCAAACATCACATGCCTTTCCCCATTCCTTTGCATCTTTGATAATGTAGGCCACCATAAGCCAGCATCAAGGATCCTCTGACTCATAATGTGTCCTGGAAGGTGCCCACCACTTGTTCCTTCATGTGCAGATCTAAGGACTTCCCTCACTTCTTCTTCTTCCATGCACTTCCTAACCCTGTTACATTTTCCCTATCTATATAATTTTCCTTCAATGAAGGTAAAAGGTCTCCTTTTGATTAGCAGTATCTTTCCTTACACAACACTTGCCATCTCTAGATACAATCCAATTTTAATAAAATTCTTGATGTCCTCATACCAACCTTGAGCTTGTACCGCAAATAGATTAGCATCTGGAAAATCGTCATTTACTCCAATTGCTTGATCCATCATGTTGATCCTAGATAGGTGGTCTGCCATAACATTTTCTTTACCTAGTCTATGGACTATAGAAAAATCAAATTCCTCGAACAACAATAACCACCTCCATACCCTACCAGTCGCTTGTGGTTTGTTCAGTAAATATTTGAGTGGTTGATGATCAGTTATGATAACAAATTTTGTTGGAACATCAAGCTTACACTATGCTTGAGGTGGATTTGATCTACATCAAAGGCTATCGCGTGGAAAGAATATCCGTTGGAGAGTTCTTTTTCATATGCTCATTTATTGTATTTTTTTGAGAAACTTTTGATGGTTCATTTACCGTTGTAAAAGCCTTGAGCTTTACACATGTAAAGGTAGAAAGATAGATTTCAAATCCCACGAATTTGTGGTGGTTGAAGTTGCATTCAATCAAGCAATCAATCACCTAAAAGTAGATCAAAGTAGATCTTCACTTTTCCTAGATTGTAGGAGAGTGAACTGATTCCCTCCAACAACCATTCCCACCTTCATTTGAATTCAAATTCAACTTGTAAAAGTCATGGAACACTCCTAGAGGCTATATAAGGACTTGAAATCACTTGTACATTACATGGAAGCAATATACATACACTTGTGACCATCATTGTCTTGCTCCTTCAATTTTCTGCATCATCTTCTTCGCAAATAGTAATCTTGCAGAGGCTGCTACTCTCTCTCCACAGCTCCAAATTGAGTGGAAGATGACTCATTGGAAAGGTATAAGTGTCTAGATTATGCCTGTAAAGTTTCAAAGCATTGGATTCAGCAAATGTGGAGAAATGGGAGTTTTTCTGCCTCGGGGTCAATCTCTACGTATTCCTGAAAAATAGGAGCTACCACCGGTGAATGTCGCATTCATTCCTATAGCATATTTTGCTTATTCCTTATACTTTTGTGCATTCCACACACTCAACCCTATGTGTATCACGCCCATAAAAGGATTTTTTCTAATTTTAATCATGTTGGTCGCTATGGGCATTTGAAGTTCATTGTCTCTTCCATAGATAGTAAGTTTTTCGAGCTAGTGGACCCGCGAACGTATCTGTTTTGTATCGACTCATTCTCCTTGATGCTCCAAAGTACATAGTGCATTTCTTTGCACTTATTACATGCTTATAAGGTCGATTTGAGTCTCCATAAGCTCAAGGGCTGGTCTTGTGCCGGTTGGCTTGACCAAACTTCATCGCTTCGAAACGCACTTTTCTACCTTTGACAAGCTTCTCCAAGTTCTTTCAGTGGTATTAGAGCTAGATCAAGATGGGTGACGGCTTTCCCTCAATGATCAAGAAGCTTGATCGACACAATTATGTGGCTTGGAAAATCAGAATGGAGGCCTATTTGCAAGGTAGAAATCTTTATGGAATTGTAGCAGGTGATGAAGCTATGCCTATTCCAAGATCCAAAGGAGGACCTACACAAGAGGAGACAGATAAGCTCACACTTTGGTGCGCAAGGGATGCTCAAGCAGGTCGTACATACTAAACGCTATCTCTAACTTTCTATTACCACATATTAGAGGATGCAAGACATCTCAAGAGACTTTGGATGCCCTCGAGACTTTCTTTTCTGCTAGTACCAAAGCAAGAAAGAGTCATCTTTGGAACGAGTTCAACCAAATGAAGAAGAAACCCAAACAAATCATCACAGAGTTTGTTACCAAGGTCAAAGAGGTTGCGGATCAGTTAGCATCCATTGGAGAGCTGATTGAAGAAGAGGTCATCATGAGGCAAATTCTCAATGGCATTCGAAGTGATAAGCAATGGCAATCCTTCATGATGGCTTATGATCTCATCATGGATGTGCAAACTCCAGACTTCAACATCTTTCTTGGACAACTCTTCAATCAAGAAGCCAACAATAGCATAAAGGAAGGTAACTCTTATCATGGTAATTCAACTAGTGCTCTATATGCAGATAAGAAGGATAAGAAGCAAAAAGGCAAGAAGAAGGAAGAAGATGAAGAAGAGACTTCCCAAGCCAACTTTGCAAGCAAGAGCAAGTGGAAAGGGAAGAAGAAAGGACCAAAGCAAGACAGAGCCAAAGGTCAGAATGTTCAACCTTGTGCCATATGCGATAAGACCAACCACACCACTCAGAATTGCTCGTTCAATGGGAAGACCCAGAAAGGAAGTGGAAGAGGTGGATATGGCAGCAATAGAGGCAGAGGTGGATACAACTTCAACAACAACAATAGAAGCTATAATAGAAGGGACAACAACAATAGAAGCTATAATAGAAGCTTATGTTCATGTACCATCACAAATAAGAGGTAAGCTAGATGAAAGGGCAACAAAGGCAGTGTTTATTGGATATGATTCAACTTAGATGGGTTACAGGTTCTTCAATCCTTCAACCAAGCAATTCAATACAAGTAGAGATGAAATGTTTGAAGAACACAGGTCTTGGTATGATGAAGACAAACAAAAGGTAACATTACCATATGATCTTGATTCTGACTCTCATCAATTAGGAAGGAAGCATGATACACAGGTCCAGGATCCAAGAAGTGATACAGACGATGACCAAGATGAAAGAGAAAAGGATTACAAGCTATGGAAGTCAAGAGGCAAAGCAAAGATGCAAGAGGTTGGAGAATGCTCAAAACAAGCACCTAGAAGATCAACAAGAGAGAAGAAACAACCAGAAAGGTATGGATATGATTCCACATTCGTTACAAAGCATTCAATATACTTGGCAAAAGAATCTATTTCAGAGGAACCCTCAACCTATGAAGAGGCAAAGGGAAACCCTAATTGGGAAAAGGCCATGAACAAAGAGATAGATGCATTGAAGGAGATGGACACTTGGGATTTGGTTCCAATGTCGGCAAAGCAAAAGGTAATTGGTTGCAGATGGGTATATAAAGTTAAAAGAAATTCAGATGGATTAGTTTGCAGGTACAAGGCAAGATTAGTTGCCAAAGGATGCTCACAAACTGCTGCAAGGAATTGGAGACTCCTCCAACTTGATGTGAAAAATGCATTCTTAAATGGTTGGATAAGTGAAGAGGTATATGTGTCACAACCACCAGGTTTTGAAGACCCTAATCATGCATCTTATGTTTGCATACTTAAGAAAGCATTGTATGGATTGAGACAAGCTCCAAGAGCTTGGAATTACAGGTTGGTTACATATCTTCAAGATCAAGGGTTCAAAGCTAGTAGCTCAGATCCTTCTCTATTCATCAAAAGGGATCACAATGAAGTTATCTATCTATGTGTATATGTAGATGATATTATTGTGACAGGTGATGATCTAAATGGCATTCAAAGGATCAAGAGACACATGCAAGAGGAGTTAAAAATCAGTGACCTAGGTGAGCTCACATATTTCCTAGGTATGCAGGTGATATACACAGATGAAGGAATGTATTTGACTCAAAGAAGATACATTCAGGATCTTCTTCTCAAGTTTAGAATGGAGAATACTAAACCTGCAGGTACACCTTTGGAGATGAACCATAAACTAAGTGTTTATGAAGGTGAGAAAATTGAAGACATAAAGAGTATCAAAGCTTGGTAGGAAGCTTGATATATGCTACTCATGCAAGGGCAGACATCTCATATAGTGTGGGAGTGCTTAGTCAGTTCATGCACTCACCGAGAAGATCACACATGGATGCCGCTAAGAGAGTACTTAAGTATCTCAAAGGTACAATCAACGAAGGTATATTCTATCCTTACTCTTCAGATTTGGATATCAAAATCTACTCAGATGCAGATTGGGCAGGAGCTAAGGATGATAGAAAAAGTACATCTGGTTACTTAGCATTTGCAGGTTCAAAGCTAGTGTCATGGAGTTCCAAGAAGCAACCAACAGTTGCTTTATCTTCAACTGAAGCAGAGTACAGAGGCTTGACCATAGCAACTCAAGAGGTAATATGGTTAAAAGCATTGTATACAGATTTGGGACTTGTGAGTTTGTTGACCTAAGTACCAACTTAGGGACTTGTGGAGAAAGAGACTATACCTCAATCCCCCTCAAGTGCATATAGTGGGGATTCACGCTTTAATTATCAATCCGATGAGTATACAAACCTAGTCGAGTGTATGAGGACATGCATTCAAATGATGATCAATGCAAATGAACTACTTGAAGAGTGCAAATAAGGCAAAGATTAATCCAAACAAGCTTCAACTGACAGTCATGGTGTCACTATACTTGGTGCAGCAGCCGATAGTAAATTGAGCTTTTCTCTCAGCTCCGAACTCCAAATATTGCGAATAGCATATTCATTTTGAAGCTCTCAAGAAGACGCATCCAATGCCAGTGGTTTCACTCAATTTCAACACTCCTACTTCAAGTTATGATCAAAATACTGAGTCACGGGAAATACCTTCCTACACTTCAGCACTTCCTACACTTCACACACATCTTAACAACAGCAAACAAACACTTTCATGGATAGACAACACTTCCTAACACTCTTTCCAAGCAATGCACATGCACACAAACTCACAAAGAAGAAGATACAGAGAGAAGAAGACACAAATTCGAATTTTTGTGCTCTTGATTCTCACAATGGCCAAAAGTCTTTACAAAGAGTCACAAATTGACTTACATACTTGTGCCCTAAAAATGGTCCTTTTACACAAGAGACCGGCACTTTATTCACTAAAAGACTAATTCCTGCTATTTTACATGGGTAAGTTTCTAATCTTCTGAGGGGATGCATCTAGAGGACTCCTCTAGTGCATTTACAACGGAAAATATATTACAAGAATGGTTATGATACAAAAATTGGGTGTCCAAATTGGAAAAATTTTGGGGCCCATATTTTTCTCTGCCTTGTGCTCTCTTTAGCTCTGCAACACTCTCCCCCTCTTTGTCTCTGTCGTCCCTTGACAGGCTTTACTTCTTGTCTTCAGTTTGTTGTCCGCACGCAACCCTTGCTCAGTTTTGCCTGTTGTTAAACAGGTGTTCAGTTTTGATGGCCTCTTCTTAATTCTTGTTTTATATTCTCTAGGCCTGATACATTTGTTTTGCCTAATAAGCCGGGTTGCCACGTATGCCACCAGTGGAAGGTATGAAGATGTGGTGCTTCAGTCTTCGATCTGGACCTGCCAAAGATCAAGAGGTTGAAGCACCCTTTTGGGCTGCGTCCTTTCCTTGGTGTGTGTGCCCTTGCGGGGTTCTGTGCAGAGATGGATGTTGCACCCCTCCGGGGCTTCTTGCAGAGATATGTCTTCAAGTATTCCTTTTTAGTGAAGCTTCTTTCGTTGTCTTCTTCTTTTCTTTCTTTTACTTGATTCTCCCTCAACAGTGCCCCCCTCCTGAACTCTGTCGTCCCCAACAGGCCTTAACGATCGACCGGCATATGTTCTATATACTTTCTGCTCTGTGTCATTAAGCAAATTGGCTTCACGTATCATTAATTGTTTCCATTGTTCTGCCTTCACACCGTCATTGGGTGGCTGTCTGTGATCTGCGAAGAAGCTAAGTTCGTATGCCACTAATCTGGCATTCAAATTAGAGGATATCTTCAAAAATGTGTAGGTTGCATGCTTGAAGACTTTTAATACTGTAAGCATCATGTTGAGTATTTTATTTGTCATTTTGACAGTTAACTCGGGTACTGTCGCATAATTCTGCAGCCAAAATTCGATGGTTTTGACCATATAATCTTCCGTTGGCAAGTAATTATGTGGCGGGCTTGGAAGCAGAGGGTAATTCAGCCACTGTTTATTTATAGCACCATTTCTTCGCAGGTCCAAAAATTCTCTAGTATCCCTTCGGCATGGTATAGGACAAAATGAAGGGTTTACCTGAATGAATAAGGTGCTACTTGCCAATGTACCCGTAGTGTGGGATGTTTCTCCAAAAGCTTTCTTCTCCAAACAGGTTGTGCAGCTTCGAATTCTTCTTGACTGTATGAGAATGTATCATGTTTAAAATGTAGTTGCTCATCTGGACTCTTCTTTGTAATCTTCTTTATATATTGTCTTGTTTTCTCTTTCAATAATCCGTACGGAATGTTGAAAGGCTTCATGATCTTTTCCAAGTCTTTACCCTTGATTTTTGCTTCCTTCATTACTTTGATTACTTCATTTTCAAAATTTTCTGTCAATCAGGACACCACTAGTGCCCGTTCCTTCTGACTTATTTCTCTACCTCGTCAGTAGGATTTTCCTTAGCTGGCACTACTAGTGTCCCGATTGTTGCGTTCTGGTTGATTTGGATTTCTAGTTGCTCTATTCGTTCAGTTTTTGCTTTACTTTCCTGTATGGCTGTTCTGAGTGCTTCTTTTGCCGCAAGTAATTCATTACCAATTTCAGCGACATGGTCCATATTTTCACTGTAGCTTGCTGCAAGTTTTCCATGTGCTGTATTCAACTGCTTTTTTATTTCATTTATTTCTTGACTGTACTTCCGTTCCGATTCTTCTCTCAATTCTCGCTCTTGTCTCAGCAAATCTGCGTATTGTGCCACTTGATCTCTTAATTCTTTTTCTTTAGTTTCGGAAGTCTCCTGTTGTTCAATAGGTTGATCATATAACAATGATTTCATCAATTCTTTATTCCTGCTTCGTAAAGTGTCATTCTCTTCCATGTACAACTTTAGCTGTGTCTCAAGTAGAGTGCTTCTAGCCTTCATTCTTTCTTTGTCAGTCTCGCTTGCATCATGTAATCTTTGTAGATCAGCGAGCTGTGCTTGAAGTTGGTGATGCTGAGTCACTAATGTATCACATTGCATTTTTACTTCGAGCAACTCCATGATTTTGGCTGATATCTCTTTTTGAGCCTGAATTAATTGCGATGACAATTGTTCGCTCATTAGTTGGAATTGACTTTTTTCTCTCATGGCCTTATCATAATCTGCATCTATGTCCATCATCTGTTGTTGTGTATCCATAGCCGTCTGAATCATTTGCTTGACTACAGGCTTCAGTTGAGTGACATCCACATTGAGCCATGTTGTTGGTATACTAGGTTCCTTGCCTGTTGTGATATCTTTGCCCTGTGCCACATGTAACGTAGTGTCATGGGGCTGCCTAATCTGAAGTTGGATCCTTGGCTCAGCCACCATGTGCGCAATATTTCCTTGAGGTGTATCATCGGGGACCTCAATTACAATCTGCTCTTTGTTTCGTAATAGCTCTGAATCCGTGTTCATTGGAGTTTGTATTTCCTCTTTGATAGGTGGTTTTGCAGACGTAGCAGTTGTTGGAGCTTCTTTGATGCTGATTTTTGTAGTATCATTCAATTGAATGACATGCTCAGGCTTATTGGAATCTTTTATGTTCTTTTCCTTTTCTTCGTGGTTGTCTGGCGTTACTTCGACTTGATTGATCTTAGTCCATTCTTCTTCGTGAGTTTCTGTCCTTATGTCAGTGTCTAGGGTGTCCTTTTCGTGACTGGATTCTGCATCGGAACTAGAATCATCTAAGCCCAGTTCTTTGTATCTCCGAGGTTGTTTTGGGGTCTTTTCTTTACTCCGTTGTTGTTTCTCTTGACTGGCTTGTCTCTAATGATGAACTTGGACATTCAGATTTACCTGCCCTTGCATGTACTGATGTGTCTCTTCTAGGGCGACAGAGAGATCTCTCTTGGTAATAGGCATTTGGGTCATCGTAATCTTTGGAAGAGTGTGTGTCTGCTTTGATTGGGGTGTAGCTTGGGCTTCTTCCTCTCTTAGACGCTTTGTACCCCTCATGGGTTTCTGTGAACTGGTTCCTGCTTCTTCAATAACAGCAGCTGCTTTCTTTTTCTTGGGGACCGTAGCGGATTTGGCATATTTGGCTAGCCCTTCTGAGGTTGGCATCTCACGTAAGCAGTTTTTCATTTCAAGAGCTTCATATATAAGTAATGTCAAAGCCGAACTCCCATTGAGAAACTTCTTCTGGCCCCACTTCTTCTGGGCTTCAAATAATCTTTCTTGGACATAGCCAGTCATGTTTACTTTATTTCCCACTTGTCTCATTGCATGCGAGAGTAGTTGTACGACAATCTTTTGGGGTGCAGTATATCTGTGCATACTTGGGAAACAAAAATGTTGGTGCACCAGGCGGACAGCATCTTCAATATCAGTCCTGTTGATATCCAAAAAGGACCTCTTTTTAGGATCGTGACATTCCTCCTTGACATTAGTGATCCCTTCTTGATTGCATCTGAAGGCTTTGTTGATTAGTTCATGTGTGAATTGAATGGTTTTCCATGTTCCTATTTTATCCAATACTCGTGCTTCGGGCACTGATATCTTCGTTGCTGCAGGTTGCAGTGTATTCATCACTTGTGTACACCTTTGAAATCTGGTATATAAATCCGCAATTTAAGAAATGCCTCTAAGCCTGCCTGTGTCCATACATCCTCGATATGCGATAATCCTTGTATTATAGTTTTGAAGTCTTGCGACATAATAGGGAAATAATGATCCCTATCCATAATCTTGACAGTGGCCATGAAAATGAGGTCTGACACTGGTTGGTCATCCAGAAACCAATGGCCTCTTGCTTTTGTTATAGATTCGAGTGGAAGAAGCTGGACCTCTTCCTCTTGCGTAGCTTCAGAATTAGTAGATGCCATCTGCACTCAATATAGAATATGAGTTAGTGGCCATATACTGTCAGAAATCCTCCTTTAGTTGTTTGTCAAAAGCTTGTCATTGCTCCGAGTGAATGGTGTTGTCCCTTTCCCGTGGGTGTGAGAAAGGTAATACCTGGATTGTTCCAAAATTTTTATAGATTTTTATGTTTTCATCTGAAAGGAAAAACAGAAAAGTTAGATCATAGCCGAAGCGGTTATTATTTTTTGAGTGATTTTCTTAATGTATGTACAATTGCTCTCCTATTTCCCAATAGGAAAATGTGCTCGACTATCTTGGAATAAAAGAAAGATGTGCCGAATGCTTGGCCTTGTAATGTGGCCCTATCATGCATACTTTGGGACCTGATAACTCCAAATGTGTGCACCTTGAAGTAGTTGGATGATGCATGTAGTTTGTTTTGTCTTTCGACATCCAAATCTGCTTCATTCCGTTGGGATGTATTGTATCCCTTACATTCCTGATGAATTTGGTTTCTCTCATGTTGTATGTCTGCTCCATCTGCTTTTTGAACCTTGGACTGGCTGTTGTTGCAACTGCAGACTTCTTTTCTTTCCTGTAGCTGGCCTTCTTTGGCTGTTTTGCCCTTAGAACATATTGGTTCTTCTTATGCTGAGGTTCATCGCTTCGGTTTCGCGTCTTTGGGGCACATGATTTTGGAATCCATATTTGCACTCGATCCGGTTGGGCGGCTACTACTTTCTTTGGAATCCAAATCCGAACACTTCGTTGTTGGCTTTGGTGCTCCAATTGATTTGCTTTCCTATTTGATTGGTTGCTCTGATGTCGAAGATGTTTCCGTTGTTGAAGATATGTATCCCTTTGATCCCTTCTTATCCAAGCTTGTTTAGTGTACGGAATAGGGTATATTCTAATATGTACAGATTTTGAATTACTCAGAGGACTGGTCTCTTTTATGCATGGTGCTTCACTGAGGTTGGTTTCAGATTGATTGACACTCTTATGACTTGCTAGACTAGAAGATGGAATGCAAGCAGGATTCAATGTGTCCTCACATGAAGTACTTGAGGAAGGGGTTCCTATAGTGCTATTGAACATACACTCATGATTGTGTTTATTAGAGTGAATTTTTGGTTCTATGCTTGCGGCTTTTATTGGTCGTTCGTCTATCAAACTAAATACTTCACGATGTCCTATCTTGGCTGAGATGTATCCTAAAGCCAATTGAATGGTCACCTCATATTCATAAATCCAGTCTTGACCTAACACTACATCTTCAAGTAAATCCTGATCATGACACACTAATAACTTCTGTTCCATAGTGTTGTTGCCAAGATGTAGATGTAAGGTGATTTCACCTATACATTGAGTAATTGTTCCTCCTATTCCTATCAACTGTGCCATGGATGGACGTAATTCCTCCTTGAGTTTCTGAGTCAAAGAAAGTTTGATACAGCTTATGGCAGCTCCTGTGTCAATGAGAGCATCCACTAAGTGGTAATCCATTTTACCTGCTCCCAAATTCAAATATGGTTGTGTTCTCTGTGGACCTAGGTTTTTAGTGGCCCTACAATTAGCCATTGGGATGAGTTCTTCTCCTAGTCGATATCTCTCATCTCTCTCTCTCTCATCCACTCTTTCCGTTTCTTAATTCGTTCTAGGGCTTCTTGTCTTGCTTCTTCTCGTATCCTTTCCTCCTCAATACGTCTATTCTTGCCCTTGATTAATCGAGACATGGTTTCTTCGGTCAATGGTTCTAGATATTTTTTCACTCGACATCCACTGATATAGTTTGGTAATACTTCCCCATCTAGGGTTGCTAAGCTGATGGCTCCACTTGTCGATATACGATTGATGATTAATGGGCCATATCCTCTCTTCTGCAACTTCTTAGCGTGTTGTTTCAAGGTATATACCAAAACTAAATCTCCTTCCTTCAAATGTTTGTCCTTAATGTGAGCATCAAAGTAGGCTTTCTGTCGCCATTTAGCAGCATAAATGCCTGCTATTGCTTGTAACCTAGTTTCGTGAAGCTTTTCTATTTGATCCAATTGAGCTGATAGTTCATGTCCCGTCCACTCGTAAATGGTTGCTACTCTGAGAGTGGGAATTAAGAAATCAATTGGCAAAATAGCATTTTGTCCATACACTAAGTTAAAAGGAGTAGTGCCTATGGCGGTTTTGTAGGCTACCCGAAATGCCCATAAAGCATGATGTAATTGCTTATCCCAATCCGATCTACCATTGTTAACAATTTTTGTGAGAACTGTACACAAGATTTTATTCGAACTTTGGGCTTGTCCATTGGCTTCTGGGTGATAAGGAGCTGGTTTCTTATGAATTACCAAGAATTCATTCAATAAGGCTTCTATAACTTCATTCACAAAGTGTGTACCTCTATCACTCACAATTTCTATTGGTAGTCCAAATCTAGTGAAAACGTTCTCAAAGAGAAACTTGGCCGTGGTTCTTGCGTCATTTTTCTTGGTTGCTTTGGCTTCTACCCATTTGGTTAGATAGTCTGTGGCTACAATTATATATTCGGCATGGGATCCTTTCGCTGGGGGGCTAATAGGTCCTATGAAGTCTATTCCCCATTTAGTGAAAGCTCTGGCACTCATCATGGGTCTCAGTGGCATCTCATCTCTTCTATTTGGATATTTTGTTCGTTGACAAGTAACACATCGTTGCACATATGTTACGGCATCTTGATGTAGAGTTGGCCACCACATGCCAGCAAAGAGGATCATTTTTGTTGTTTTATCTGCAGAGAAGTGTCCTCCTGCAGCTCCTGTATGTGCCATTTCTAAAACAGCAAGATATTCGTCTTCATGAATGCACAAACGTAATTGATTATCTCTCCCTCGCTTGAAAAGTTGTTTTCCTATAATGGCATAATCCTTGCTCTGTTCTAAAAGTGCACGTTTCCTTGCTATAGTGGCTCCTTCTGGGTATTCTTGGGTCTTTAAGAATTTTACCAGAGGCATGCTCCATCTTGGTGCTACTGTGGAGTAGCATAGAGTAGAGTTCTTGTCTGGATTCTGTTCTTCACAGGTTTGGCATGCTGATACATAGTTATGCGCATCCCTCTGCATGGTTGGCCAATATATGCCTAATCTCCTCAGGGTTTGCCATGTTCCGTTTGCATTCAAATGAGTTCTCCATTGATTCACATGTGCTTTCTGAAGCCACATTTCCTGTTCCTCCTCTTCAACGCATCTCATTAGTAATCCACTTGAATCTTGGTGATACAAACTTCCTGCAATGATATGAAGGTTTTTATTCTTCCAAAGGTCTTGGGTTTGGTTTGGTGTGATCCCATCTTTAGGTCCATGCGTGAGTATAGGGATCAACTTTTCTGCCCATTGAGGACATACTTCCAAGTTAAAAAGGTATGTATCTGGCAGATCATCGGGTAATCCTATGGGTGGTTCTCCATGGGTCATTCTTGATAAGTGATCTGCCCTTATGTGGGTATTTCCTTTCTTGACTACTACCTCAAAATCAAATTCCATTAGCAATAAAAACCATCGTACTAGCCTTCCTGTATTGCAAGGTTTATTGACTAAGTACAGTAGGGCTTGATGATCAATGAAGAATTTGAATTTGTTTGCCAACAGGTAATGTCTGAACTTTTTCACTGCGTACACCATCCCTAGGCCTTCTCTCTCAGTGGTGGTATAATTGCGTTCTGCTTGATTTAATTGTCTATTGGCATAGGCTATAGGGTGGTCTAGCTTTCCTGTATCTACAGGTTGAGCTAAGATGCAACCAATGGCAAACTTGGAAGCATCCACATGAATGTGAAATGGCTTATTCCAGTTAGGTACTCGAAGGATTGGTGCTGAACTCAATCGATTCTTTAACTCATTGAAGGCTCTCTCACATTCTTCGGTCCAATTAAATTGAGTCAAGAGTGCATAGAGAGGTCTAGCAATTATGGCATACATATGTATAAATCTTCGGTAGTATCCGCAATGTCACATAAATGCTTGTACTTCTTTAGCAGTCTTTGGTCTTGGTAAATCCAGAATTACTTTGATTTTGTCTTCATCAGTTGAAATTCCATTTTTAGAGACAATATGTCCTAATATTTTTCCTTGTCGAACCATGAAGACACATTTTTCTGGGTTGAGGCATACTCGGTATTGTCGACACTTGGCAAAGATCTTTTCTAGTTCAGGGATGTGCTCTGATCGTATAGCTGAATAAGTACATAGATCGTCCACGTATACCTCCATACTCTTTCTCAGGAACTCTTTGAAGACATGGCACATCAATCTTTGGAAGGTGGCTGGGGCATTAGTTAGACCAAAAGGCATGACTCTAAAGGCGTATACTCCCCATTCAGTTGCGAAAGCGGTTTTGTGTTGGTCCTCAAGAGCAATGGCTACCTGATTATACCCTGAAAAGCCATCCAAAAAACTATAAACTTCCTTCCCTGCCACTCTTTCCAATAGATGATCCGTAATGGGTAATGGGTAACTATCCCTTATGGTCGCAACATTTACTTTCTTCAGATTGATGCACACTCTTAACTTCCCATTCTTTTTCGGTACAACCACCAAAGGTGACACCCATTCCGTGTGCTCAATCTCATATATGAATCCAACATCTAACAACTTATCTGTCTCTTCCTTTATCTTTGCTGAATACACATCATTGTATGTATATGGTCTTTGTTTAGAAGGTTTGGCTTCGGATGTCATGGGGATTCTATGGGCACATATAGATGGATCTACTCCTTTCAAGTCCTTATAAGTCCAGGCAAAGACATCCCGATATTCCCTTATGAGGCGTATTAATTCTTGTTCTTCCTCCATTGAGACATCTTGTCCTATGAAAGTACATCGTTCTTCTCCTTCTTCTAACGTTACTACTATCTTCTTGGTTTGTTCTTTATTGTCATAAGCTATTCCTGGCTTTGCTTCTCTTTTAGGCATTTGAATAGCAATTTTTCTCTCTTCTACTTCATATTTTTTGAAGTGTGCGGGCACTTCAAATTGGTCTTGAGGCTTGTTTTCTTCACCTTCTGGCTCTTTACCTAACTTCATCTCTTCTTCCTGTGTAGGTTCCTGGTTGTTTTCGTTAGATGTGACAGCTATTTGTTGATTTTCATCCTCTGGTTCCATTGGTTCTTATTCCATCTCAATGCTCTCATAGTCCTCCTTCCATTCTTTTTCTATCACTTCTCCTTCTTCAGCCTCCTGGAGGACTATAACATATAGACTAACGTCATATCCTTCCTCATCAATACATTCATTCATAATTATCACTTCTTCTTTCACATGTACATCGAGGGTCGCTAAAATCTCCATCCAACCGTGAGGTTCAAACTCTTCATCCAAAAAGACTTGAGGCATGTAAGCTGGATCTTGTACAGACCTAACTACACCTTGCCTTTGCTGCCATCCCTTTCTCCTATCCTCTTCCTTTTTGGCAGTTTGGCATATCCATAGTTGAGTGTCCTCGTTCATCCAAGATTGGTCACTAGAACCTATGCTGTGAATTGACTGATCGTCTTCCTCCTTATGAATTTGATTCCATTGTAAGGGGGGAACATCTTGATAATTATAAGTTTGGAGATTTATCCTCGTGGTGGTTCCTTCATGCTGTACGTATACAACATCTTTTCCCCAATCTTGCACAACCTTTAACTGTCTCATGAAAGGTCTCCCAAGTATCATTTCATAATTGCTCGCCCTTTCAAATTGACATATTGCTAAGGTGTGTTCAAATTCGACACTGCATGTGGTAAAAACTACTCATTCCAATAATCCCAAGGGTCTTTCTGTGTGTCCGTCCGCCATTTGTATCTTCATACGCGTTGGTCTTAAAGCTGGTTTTCCCCATTTCTCCCAGATTTCTTTAGTAGCAATGCCTACGCCAGCTCTAGAATCTAAGATGGCTTTGGTGGTATAACCCCTATAAGTAATTGGAAGGCAAGTGTTTCCTTCATCTCCCTCACTAAATCTCCTACCTTATCCACAGGGATCTTTACTGTGTTTACTTCATCAGATATCTCTTTTTCTTCAGTCTTGATTTCCAATTGACTGGTCAATTTCTCCTTCAAATGTGGTTTAACCTTCAACAATTCTTCTAATGTTAGGGTACATGGGATTTTTACCTTTCTAAGGTGTTGTATGATATCCGATGTTTGGACTGATGGGTTCGGTTCTTTTTTCCTTATTGAGGGAATGCAATACAATTCTGAATTATGTTCGTACTCTCCTGTGTAATTCGGCAATTCCTTTACTCCACCATCTCCTTTGTCACTTGGATCCATTGGTAAAATTTCTTCTGAATTTAATTCAGGTATTGAACCCTCTACTCCCTCTTCTGCTTCTATCTCTTCAAAGGGTGGTTCTATTCCTTCCACTTTCTTCCATTTGTCTTCTTGGACTCTAGCCCACAAATCTTTAGGCCATTCCCCTTCTACTTCGGGAACAATGGATCCTTCCCTTTTATCCTCACAATAATTGCCATTCTGTGTCTTTCTTGCTTCGGGTTTTTCATGGTCATTAGTGATGACGCGCTCTTGGAATTCTCTTTCGGAAATTTGGGTATTGGGTAATGGCAACGCAGGTTTTTCTAAGGTCTGTTGAGCAACTTCTATTAATTTTTTGCAGATCTCCAACCTCTCTTTCTCTAGGTCACCTCTAGGATATTCTCTTTCATGTTGTTCTATGGTAGGTCCTGCTCTTATTCGTGCCTTGTATGCCTGAATCCACATGGCTAATTCTTCAGGCATGGGATCTGCTAAGACTGATCCCACCTCTTCTTTTTATACTCTTCATTTTTGTTTTCTTCTTCAATTTTCTGTTCCTTTCTTGGGTTTTGTTTGTTCTTCTCAGTTTCCTTCTTCTGCAATAGCTTCTTTTCTTTTATCCTATCTCTATGGTTCTTCCATCTTTGTGTTCTTTTACTTACAACACTTTTCTCAGGCTCTTCCGAGTCTTCAACTCTCTGAGCTGTGGGTGTATTCATCTCTAGGTCACTTTGATTGTGTTTTTCAGGTTTTTCTGGGGTCTCTCTAGCTTTGGCTCTTGTTATTGCCTTTAATGGTACAGTGTATTCCTTATCGCTCCCTGATGATTCGATTACTTCAATCACATTGATTTGCATATTGGATGTAACCTTGTTGGGGTTCTTGGGGCAATCTTTGAAAAGGTGTTCCTTACCACAATCACTACAGTAGCCTTCCCAGACTCGTTGTGGTGGTGGTGGGTTTGGCAATGTACATTCTCTGATATAATGATCACCTCCACATCTGTAGCATGGTCCTCTGGGCACAGGCGATCTGTTCATAGGTCGGGGTGGTATGGTTGCTCTAAGGGCTGTGTACATTAATGACACATAGTCCTGCTCATATCCGTAGGAACTATCTGGCACTTCCATGCCATAGGCATATGGTTCGTACAGTTGTCCATATTCTATCATAGAGCTTTCATAATTGGGATATGCTCCTTGCCTATGGTCGTAAGATGAGTCATATGGTTCATTACTAGCCAATGGTGTGGCTGGGACTATCGCTCTCTCTAGGTTTTCTTCAGGTGGAGCTATCTTGATTGGGACAATGTTCTGAGGATGGGGCGGTTGTTGTCCTAGTACTGGTTGTGGTTGGGTGTATCCTTGATATGCATATGGTCGTGGCACTAGTGCCTACTGCTGATAAGTAGGGTACCTCCATGCTTCACCTCCTTGCTCTCTCTGAGGGTATCCATAAGGTCTCATATATGGCTGTGCTGGTCTCGATTGCCTATTGTAAGAGCAATTTTCTGTACTGTGATTTGTATATTTTTGTTCTATACTGCAATATTGGAGAGGTCCTGGGATGGTGGGTCTATTATAAGCATAAGCAGGTGGTGGGGCTACTCCCCTAGTGCACAAGTGAGAGGGATGATCACCTCCGCACTGCATACATCTTCTAAGCATGGGCACTCTTATAGGGTTATTGGGGTAGTTCCTTTGTCCTTGAACGTTCAGCTTCTTCGCTACCAAATCGGCTATTTCCTCTACATTGTTTTTTGGGTTTGATGTGCTGCTGGCCGAATCTTCACTTTTCAAGCTACCTTGAGGTATTTTCAGGTCTTCTGCTAGGTTGTCTTCTAGGTCTATACATTCCTTCATGCATTCTTGCAAAAGTTTGAACTCTATTTACATATACCAGAGATCTTAATGATCCGTTCATTAATCCTTCCAAAAATAATGACACCATTTTATTTTGGGTAGGTCTCTCTTCCACTGGGCATCTGTCCACATACTGTTTGAATCTTCTTGCTGCCAATCTTACTGATTCTATAGGGGCTTGCTTAAAGCTATGGATCAATGATGATGAGTTGTTTTTAATTCCCGACTTAGTGAATTCCTCAATCATTTCTTGATAGACTTGTTCCATGTTTTGAAAATTATTAGGGTCCAATGGTTGGAACCATGCTAACGCAGTGTCAGACAAAGTAAGACCAAAGGACTCATATTGGATCAAAAAATCTTCTACTTGTTCAGCTCTGACTACTTGTTTAAATTCGGCTATATGATTGTAAGGTTCACTAAAGCCATCGTAGTGGTTTCTCATGCATTTGGCAACTTGAATTGGCCTTAATCTTCTTCCTGCTTTGGGCGGTCTAGGCATTACTGGGAAAATTGGTCTTCCTATGGGTATGCCTGGTCCTCTTGCTATCGGTGGTCTGACTGGGGCAGGAATTCCATGTCTTGGGTCAACACGTGGTTGAGGTCGGTAATTAGGGTTATTTGTAGGCATTGCAAACTGCACATGTGGTCTAACCAGGATTTGTGTTTGTTGTGTTTGCCCCGACGGTTGATATGAATCATTCTGAGACGTTCCAAGTGGGTTTCTTGAAGTAGTGGCTTGGTCTCTAGGGGGAAACACTGGGATATTCTGATACTTCAACTCGGCTCTTTCTGATTCCGTTAAGGGCCAATATCTTCTCTGATTCTTATCCAAATATGTGATGATGGTGGGGAAATCAGGATCTTGTAACTCATAGATGGTGACAGGAGTAGGGGCGGCTTCCCATATTGAAGAATGTGCTCTAAGGAGAGGCTCCATTCCAATGATCAAGTATACATCCATTAGGGAGTCATCTTGGGGAATCAGGTCTCCTCTCCAGACCCTAGCAACAGTAGATCTCCCTCTAGGTGTAGTTACTTGCTCTTCATTCCCTTCTCCATTTAGGTTTGAAGCATTGTTTTCTTCCCCATGTTCATTAATGTTTTCTGGGTGTTCCGTGACAACATACTGAATATCTCTTTTGTCCATGTAAAATCCTCCTACATACTTGACTGCTGGCCTAGGCACTATGTAAGCCTCTGACGCCTTCTTTAGTCTGGCCACTGATCTGTTTAGACCATCCAAGTATATGGGTATCTCATGTTGGTTGGTGGTCACATATTCTAAAGAGGTCCGGTACTCTCCCTCAATAATTGACATCATGCCAATCATTGGTACTGTGTTCTGCATATCCTCTGAAGCCATGGGAATTTCTTCCTCAGACTCACTGGAGGTTTCCGAGTAATGTGAATGGCTACTTGGCTCGGCTACAGTACCTACAGAAGAGATTACAAGCTTCCTAGGGTTCTTCCAGATCTTAGGTTCATCCACTTAACAGCTCTGATCAGTCCTTGCTAACCTCTAGCTTCTAAAACTCTTCACTATGGATTAGAATTCTACAAACATTTTGGCTCGGAATTGACTGAAAATGAATTTTTCAAGTCACGATACTTGACTTCAAAGTTACACGATACACGATCTTTGAACACAAATGATACACGATACTTGATCAGGGACCACGATACACGATCTCTGGATGCCCACGATACTCGATACTTGAGCTTACATGATACACGATACTTCTCAAGTATCGCGATCAACAAACCACGATACTCGATACTTGGATTTAAACGATACACGATACTTCAAGAGGGATGATACTTGATACCCCGGAAGGACGATACACGATACCTAAGCCTCACGATACTCGATACCTGGAAATCACGATACACGATACTTCTGAAGTATCCCGATTGGTGACAACACGATACACGATCTTTGATAGGTATCGCAATCGCTGTATGCACGATACACGATACTTGGTTGAAAACGATACTCGATACTTGACTCTCACGATACTCGACACCTGATGGAAAACGACACTTGATACACGATACTCAATGAGTAGCGCGATCGGCACCAAACGATACACGATACACGATCTTTGGCAAGTATCGCAATCGATGAACAACGATACACGATACTTTGACAAGCACGATACACGATCTGTGCAAAGTATCGCGATCTTTGCAATGCGATACACGATATCTGGGAAATATCGCGATACTCAACCACAGGAGATCACGATACCTGTCAGGTATCGCGATACTCGACCGCGGGAGAACACGATAGTTGACCCTTTTTTCCAAATTTTTGAGAGATTTTCAGATTTTGATTCAATACACTTGTTTTCTATGCTTTGCTACTCTTTCCTCACTCTCTGTATCACTCAAAACACCTTTTTTGCCCCCTGTAAGTCCCTCACGATACCTAACGCAGATCGTTTTTCACTGTTATCTAATTTGTGAGTGCTTATAGTGATCGGCAATTGAATGGCTTACCTTGGATACACTTTCCCGACTCTCCTAACACCCCCACTTGCTCAGCGCAACTCTCGATCGCCATGTTGATCCGACATGATACTCGACAACTCCTCTCACGATACTTGTTCACAAGACAAGTGAAGTCCAGAAGACAAGTTTTTGGGTTTTTATATATAATTTTTTTGAAAAATTCTTCCTAGTTAAAAGGCTGAAAGAACATGGAGAAAAGAGAATGGAATCTAGCCTAACTTCCTACTGCTCCTATTCTACTCACTCCACACACTTCCTAGACTAATAACTCACTACACACACTCCAAGAATGAGAAGTAGTAAGTGCGGCTGAAAGTGACTTACCAAAGAAGAGAAAATCACCACTCCTCCTCTCGCTTCAATGCAAAAAGCTACTTACCATCACACGAATGCCTCGGTTTGATTCGACACTCCCCGGCAACGGTGCCAAAAAACGTGTTGACCTAAGTACCAACTTAGGGACTTGTGGAGAAAGAGACTATACCTCAATCCCCCTCAAGTGCATATAGTGGGGATTCACGCTTTAATTATCAATTCGATGAGTATACAAACCTGGCTGAGTGTATGAGGACATGCATTCAAATGATGATCAATGCAAATGAACTACTCGAAGAGTGCAAATAAGGCAAAGACTAATCCAAACAAGCTTCAACTGACAGTCATGGTGTCACGATACTTGGTGCAGCAGCCGACAGTAAATTGAGCTTTTCTCTCAGCTCCGAACTCCAAATATTGCAATTAGCATATGCGCTTCGAAGCTCTCAAGAAGATGCATCCAATGCTGGTGGTTTCACTCAACTCTGACACTCCTACTTCAAGTTATGAGCAAAATATTGAGTCGTGGGAAATACCTTCCTACACTTCAGCACTTCCTACACTTCGCACACACCTTAACAACAGCAAACAAACACTTTCATGGATAGACAACACTTCCTAACACTCTTTCCAAGCAATGCACATGCACACAAGCTCACAAAGAAGAAGATACAGAGAGAAGAAGACACAAATTCGAATTTCTGTGCTCTTGATTCTCACAATGGCCAAAAGTCTTTACAAAGATTCACAAATTGACTTATATACTTGTGCCCTAAAAATGGTCCTTTCACACAAGAGACCGGCACTTTATTCACTAAAAGACTAATTCCTACTATTTTACATGGGTAAGTTTCTAATCTTCTGAGGGGATGCATCTAGAGGACTCCTCTAGTGCATTTACAACGGAAAATATATTACAAGAATGGTTATAATACAAAAATTTGGTGTCCAAATCGGAATAATTTTGGGGCCCATCTTTTTCTCTGCCTTGTGCTCTCTTTAGCTCTGCAACAGAGTTCCAAACCTCACATATTTGGAGATAATGTAAGTTCCATGCATCTAGCGGCAAATCCTATTTTCCATGCGAGAACCAAGCACATAGAAGTCCATAAACACTTCATCAGGGAGAAGCTCATGGCAAAGGAGATCGACATTTCCTTTGTTCCTACTGAAAAGCAAGTAGCAGATATGATGATGAAGGCACTTGATGGAATAAAGCCTTGTAGATTCAAAGCTATGGCAGGTATTCAACCTATCAGAGAATGAAGACTCAAGCATACTTTAGCTTGAGGGGGAGCTGTTGGAACATCAAGCTTACACTATGTTTGAGGTGGATGTGATCTACATCAAAGGCTATCGCGTGAAAAGAATATCCGTTGGAGAGTTCTTTTTCATATGCTCATTTATTGTATGTTTTTAAGAAATTTTTTATGGTTCATTTAGCGTTGTAAAAGCCTTGAGCTTTAAACATGTAAAGGTAGAAAGATAGAGCTCAAATCCCACAAATTTGTGGTGGTTGAAGTTGCATTCAATCAAGCAATCAATCACCTAAAAGTAGATCGAAGTAGATCTTCACTTTTCCTAGATTGTAGGAGAGTGAATTGATTCCCTCCAACAGCCATTCCCACCT
The DNA here is from genome assembly GCA_020310875.1 of Ceratopteris richardii. Lineage (NCBI taxonomy): Eukaryota > Viridiplantae > Streptophyta > Polypodiopsida > Polypodiales > Pteridaceae > Ceratopteris > Ceratopteris richardii. Next base: position 8,301,201 of record CM035423.1, read on the forward strand.
TCATTTGAATTCAAATTCAACTTGTAAAAGTGGTGGAACACTCTTAGAGGCTATATAAGGACTTGAAATCACTTGTACATTACATGGAAGCAATATACATACACTTGTGACCATCATTGTCTTGCTCCTTCAATTTTCTGCATCATCTTCTTCGCCAACAATAATCTTGCAGAGGCTGCTGCTCTCTCTCCAAAGCTCCAAATTGAGTGCAAGATGACGCCTTGGAACATTATAAGTGTCTCGTTTATGCCTGTAAAGTTTCAAAGCATTTGATTCAGCAAATTTGGAGAAATCAGAGTTTTTCTGCCTCGGGGTCAATCTCTGCGTATTCTTGAAAAATAGGAAGTACCACCGGTGAATGTCGCATTCATTCGTATAGCATATTTTGCTTATTCCTTATACTTTTGTGCATTCCATACACGCAACCCTATGTGTATCACTTCCATAAAAGGATGTTTTCTAATTTTAATCACGTTGGTCGCTATGGGCATTTGAAGTTCATTGTCTCTTCCATAGATAGTAAGTTTTTTGAGCTAGTCGACCCACGAACCTATCTGTTTTGTATCGACTCATTCTCCTTGATGCTCCAAAGTACATAGTGAATTTCTTTGCACTTATTACATGTTTATAAGGTCTATTTGAGTCTCCATAAGCTTAAGGGTTGGTCTTGTGCCGGTTGGCTTGACCAAACTTCATCGCTTCGAAACGCACTTTTCTACCTTCGACAAGCTTCTCCAAGTTCTTTCAAATTTCACTCCCAACAGGTAATGACAAAACTTTCGGACAACAAAAGCCATGGCTAAGGCCTCCCTTTTTGTGGTGCTATAATTCCTTTCAGCCTTGGTCAAAATTCAACTGGCATCTTGAATTGTTCTATCCATTTTGTTTTCTTCAGTGTATTGAGTCAAAAATTCCCCCACTGCATATGCATTGGCATCTACATGTATATGAAAATTTTTTTACCACTCAAGTGTGATCAGAATGGGAGCAGCTACTAACCTTGACCTTAATGTTTGATATGCTTTTTCCTTCTCTTCTTGCCATTTAAAATGTACTTCCTTACCTGTAACCCTAGCCAATGGCCGGGCTATTTCTGCATACATCTTAATAAACCTCCTGTGGTACCCTGTATGTCCTAGAAAACTTTGAATATCTTTTGGAGATTTAGTTCTAGGTAACTTTAATATAGCTATAATTTTTTCTGGGTCAGGTGCCATACCTTTGGAGGATACCACATGTCCCAGGAGGGTACCTTTAGTCACCAAAAAATCGCATTTATTTGGGTTCAATTTCAAATTTTTTTCTCTACACCTCTTAAAAACTTGTTGTAATTGAATCAGATTCTTTTCTAAACAATCCAATGGAGTCTCTGCAAGAGTAACTGAAGGATGAAAAATCATCCATGAAAATTCTAAGAGACTCTAGCAGCAATGGTCCAAAAATGAGATTAACTGTTCGATTGAAAGTAGGTGGGGCATTTCTCAGTCCAAATGGCATCTTTACATATACATAAGTTCCCCAAGGTGTAATGAATGCAGTCTTCTTGCGATCCTCAAGGTGGATGGATATTTGATTATATCCACTGAATCCATCCATGAAGCTATAAAGTGTATGTCCAACTACTTCTTCTATGACCTATTCAACAAATGGCATTGGAAATCCATCTGGGATGGTGACCTTGTTCAATGCTCTAAAGTCCACATAGATTCAGATCTTATTAGTATTTTTCTTTGGAACAATTACCATAGGAGATAGCCATTCTGAATGCTCTACAGGGATGATAATTCCTGCATCTTCCATTTTCTGAATTTCCAAGTAAAAAGCTTCAACATATTTAGGATTCAGCCTATAACTCTTACCTATCATTGGTTTTGCTCCTTCAATGAGAGGAATTATGTGCTCTTCGTAACTAGGTGGTACTCCTTCTAAATCCTTGTAGTGCCAAGCAAAGATGTCTGCAAATGACTTCATAAAAGATGTTACCTTTAAGAACACCTCCGGATGATTCCCTATCCATGTGGATACTAAAATGGGATGCGGCTCATCCTCATTGCCGAACTGAACCTCCTTCATTGGATGCCTATTTATAATGTTATCTGTGAGTCCTTCCTGAGTAGCATCCTTAGTTACATTGTCCCACATAGCTTCGGTATCATAAGCAGGAACATCTTGGACTTCTTCTTCTTGAATCCATCCTGGAGGGATCTCAGGAAGTGGTAATGAATCCTCTTCTATATTATTATTCTTACCTTTAGACTCTGAACCTTCCATTTGGTTGCAATACAGAGAAATAACTTCCTCTATATGGCTGTATAAAGGAGACCTCTTTCCCCTTCTGTGGTCTTTTGTTGGCTCTCCCAACCCAACTACTTCAATTCTTTCCTCTTTTTCTGAATATCCTTGTTTTATGTCTGAGTTAGATGGAAAAATTCCAAAGCAAGGAAAAGAATTCCTTGCTTCTAACCATGCGAGCATGTTGTCTTCATCATGTAGATCCACCTCCTTGCCTTCTTGATTGTCTATATAGTCCATATCTATGTGTATACCAACTGATTGCATCATGCTGGTATGTCCTTGTTGATCGAGACCTTCTTCCAATAATAATTGTCTTAATTCAGCACCTTCTTGTTGGACCCACATGGTATCTTTTCCCCAGTCATGTATTACACTAGCATGCCTTAGCCAGGGTCTTCCAATTAATAGAGGAAACCCTCCCTGCACATTTGGTAATCTTATAACTACAAAGTCCAAGACAAACTTGTTACCTTGTACTTCCATCTGAATGTTAGGGACTACTCCCATAGGTCTGACTATACTTTGGTCTACTAGTGTTACAGTGAAGTTGGCAGGTCTTGAAGTGTGTAGTCCAGTCTTTTTCATGGTATGTTCAGGCATCAAGTTAATGCCAGAACCACCATCCACAATAACTCCTTGAAACTCATGACCTTTGATAGAGACTGTTGGTCGAGGGCTCTTGTAATATGTGATTGGTGCTTCCCCTACAATTTTATCTTTATGCATAACAGAAGCTTTTGCCACTAAACTTGTTGTGGAAGCCTCATCAATTATCTGCAAGAGTTTTGACCTAAATTTCCCATTCATCTTTATTAAATAAAAAATGCTGACCTCCTTTATCTAGGAACAAACATGTGAACTGGGTGGATTCAACTTACTAGTAATTTGTTGGGCATAAGTGGTGTATTGACTTAGTAATGAAGGTGGGATTCTTATCCCTTGCAAGACTTTGAGAACTCTTCATTCACTTGAATTTGTTTTGGAGAACTTGAAGTCTGGTTGTCCCAAACATCTAACTTGGATGTTTGTACTATGGTTTACTTTGATACCAATGCAAGAGAATGATAATTATGACCACCAAGTGCTAGAGAGATGACTCTCCTCCCAACCAAATGCCTCTATATATAGCTCTCTCCAGGGGACTGCCTTCTTGGGTAGGTGGATACTAGCCAGCCATGTGTCGGCCATGTAACTACCTGTGTGCTAAGTGTCCCAGTCAACTCAAGTTAACTCAAGTGGATGCTTCTAGAAGGCTCTAGATCTATTTGGGAAAAATACTCTCCCCATGTCCCCCATGGGGATTGAACCCAAGACCTCCGCCTTCACATCCTTGAGACTTAACCACTAAGCTAAGTGGATCTCTTGTTCACAAGAGCACAAGACCTCCTAGTAAGTCTAAACTTGAGATCTTTGGTCATACGCACGGATGACCAAACAGTGTCTGATTTCATATCCATCTGAACCGATCAAATCCTTAAATCATAAACTTACTTTATTACAACTACACATGTCAGAGAAATGAAAAAGTGATAACGTGTCATCTTGGATCATCACATGTTGAGCTTGATATCCCAACAACATACTCAACACTCTCTATGAAAGCTTCCTTATACTCAGCATCACAACTAGAAGTGGCCATAGTAGGATGCTTTTTTATCAACCAAGATATGCATGAGCTACCAAGCATGAAGTAAAAACCACTAGTTGACACACGAGTGTCATAACAACTAGCCCAATTAGAGTAAAAAAAAGCACATAAATTTGGTGGTAGTGATCCCCCCTTGGGATAAAGCAATCCAAATATTCAAGTACCATTGAATTAGCAAAAGATGCAATTTACCACCTCTCAATGTTTGACACCTGGGCAGTGCATAAACTTGCTCATCTGAGAGACAAATTAGTGAATGTCAGGTCGAGTTATGCATTAGTAAATCAAGCATCCAACAACTTACTGATAGAGAACACCATCAAATGCATCTCCAACATCATGAAGACTCAACTATAAACCTCTTTCCATAGGAGTGGCAATAAGTTTGCAATCTTCAAGGCCAAAATGCTACAATAATGCACCACTATATTTTTTTTGACACAAACCTATTCCACCATCAACTTGCATAAACTAAATGCCCAAATAATGATGCAAATGCCCCAAATCTAATATCTCAAAAGAGGCATCCAAATCAGCCTTAAAGTTAGCAATATGCTTCTCATTAGGAATAGTGAGCAACATGCCATCAACGTAGACAACAATGATCAGAAGCACATCATTTGCATGCTAAGCATATAAGGTTCTCTCAATTGGATTGTTCTCAAGACCATGTGCAATCAAGTAGGCATGTATCTTTTCATAACAAGCACATGGTTCTTGCTTCAAACCATGTAATTCCTTTTTCAACCTTAACACTTTGTTTTCATGCCCTTTATGCACAAAACCATGAAGCTAAAATACATATATTTCTTCTTGTAAGTCACCATTCAAAAATTCAATTTTAATTTCCAACTCAGGTGCATTCCAACCATGATGAGCCACAAGTGCATAGATGCTATGAATAGTGGTCATTCGGCATGTGGGTGCAAAGGTCTCATCAAAATCAATGCCTCTCTCTTGAGCATAACCTTTTGCAACAAGCCTAACCGTATACCTATCAAGTGTTCCATCACATTTATGTTTCGGCTTGTATACCCAGTTAGTGCCAATGGCCTTTTTGCTAGGAGGAAGATCCCATAAAGACTAAGTACCATTCTTCATAATAACATTGTATTCTCATTGCATAACATCCATCCAATTCTTTGAATTTTGTGCTTCATCAAAAGAAAGAGGCTCATTCTCATCATAAATACTAGAGGCAGCCATAACATAACAATCTGATGCAAAAGAGGCACTATGAGAGTCTGAATAATAGGATATCACGAAGGTACATCTAATTTTTTATCTCGCAAAGTTTGCACAAGCCATTTAGGCATAGTTTTTTTCTCATCTATATCAACCCTCTCATGAAAAAATGGCATCATGTGAATCTGCATAAAAAATGGAATGATCTTCATCATCATGTGAAACTTGTAAAGGCTAAGAAATTGCCTCATTTGGAGGAACACTTGATTATGGATGATATACATGATAGCCTTTTCTTTCATCACTGTACCTGACAAAAATACATTTCACTATTTTTTCTTACAATTTCTTATGTTGTTGTTCAAGCATTAATGCATATGCTAGACAACCAAAAACATGTAGATGAGCAACAAATGGCTTGCAACCATTCCAAGCCTCATATGGAGTGACATATTGGAGTGCTTTGGAAGGACACCTATTAAGTACATATGTTGCACACATAACAACCTCAAGCTAGATGCTATGTCATAAAGCCTGACTTTTGAACATACACCTCATATATCCATGAGAGACTTGTTCTTACATTCAACAAGTCCATTTTTTTGAGGTGTAGTGATGTTTTATCCCACTCTCAACCAGAAATGCATAACAATTAGAAGACATATATTCCCCACCTTGATCAAAATAGAGGGTGCCCATTTTACATGCCGATAGATTTTCAACCAAAAACAAAAATCGTTTGAAGTACATAAATACTTCCGACATTGATTTCAATGAATACAACCATGCATGCCTTGAAAGATCATCAATAAAAGTCATCGAGTAAAGGTAGTTCCCAAAAGATGGTGTCTGCATAGGACCACAGACATCACTATGAACAAGCTATAATTTCTTACTAGGTCAAACTAAACCATCTTTTGGGAAGGACGAATGTTGTATTTTGCCCACATGTTTAAAAGGTCTCTCAAGTTTGATAATAGAGGCCATCATTTCAGATTTCTATAGGAATATTAAACTAGAAAAAATCACATGACCAAAGCCTGCACGCAAAGGCTTTGCATCTCAGATAGCTTGAGAATCTTGAACTATTTATGCTAAATCATTGATAGATTTTGCATAGTCTATGAGCCTATACAACCCATGACATAAAATGCCAAAAGCAATAATAACATTGTTGTTTGATAGATCATGAACTATACATCTGTCATCAATAGATTATCGGCGATGCCCTAGATGAATCAGGGACCTAGTCTGATACCAATTGTTGGAGTTTGATGTATGCAAAGACATGCAAAAAACACAAGGAAGAAGAAGAAGAAGAAGAAGCTTGGATCACAACACACAAAATTGAATGTATTACGAAGTGAATGTACAAAGTTAAGTCACGTGTTAGGGTTATAGGCTTATATACAAGCGAGGGGAAAAAACCTCATGAAGAGGGAAAAAAGTGCCCCGATGGTCCTAAGTGTGAACACACACATCACTACCAAAATATTTCAACAATTATTTTGCAACATCTTCATCCCTTATAGAGTCCATGTATACCCATGGATGATATTCATTATTTACTTTTATTTTCCTTTGTTGCTTCCTTCACTTGAATGAACTTCATTCCTTGTGCTCCCTTGACAAACTCATGTATTACTCTTATTTGATGGTGCGTTTGAAGTGGTTGGACCACTCATCTCCATGCTTTGTTGTTGCTTTTTGAACTTCTTTTTGATTTCATATGCATCTTCAATGTGTCATGCATTTTTGATACCATACCAAGGTTGAATCAATATTACATCCCTAGATACCTTAATCTATTTGGTGTTATGTTTACAACATCTCAAACCCTTTTCCTTTGAAGAATATCCAATAAATATGCACCTATCTGCCCTTCGAGTCTAACTTGTATCTCAATTCTCGACGTATTTGAACATAACACACACAGCCAAATACTTTGAGATGTGAAAGGTTGGAATTCTCACCACACCAAGCTTCATACGGTGCGACTCCATGTACTCATAAGGTTGGACAACTTTTCATAATGTATATGGTTATATTTACTGCATCAATCCGATAAGAATTAGAAACATTCATTTCATTTAACATAGCTCTAGCCACTGCTGCTATATGTATTTTCTTCCTCTTTGTCACACATTTTGTTGAGGTGTATACCTACAAAGGAATTGACTTTTGATGCCATGATCGTGTAGAAATCTAAAAATTCATTGAAAAAATATTCTCTCCCTCCATCCAATCTAAGGGTTTTTATATACTTGCCTGCCACCTTCTCCAATAGGTTTTTGAGCCTTTTAAAGTGGTAAAACACCTTTGACTTTTTCTTCATGCAATACATCCAAAAAAACCTTGAATCATCATCTATAAATGTGAAAAATGTATATCACCTCCAATGGATGGTTCCCTTGTAGGTCTCCATACATATGTGTATGAGATTCCACACTTCATTGCTCAAATATGCTCCCTTCTTGAATGTCAATATGCTTTGTTTCCCTTATTGACAAGCATGACACAAATATTGCATATTCTAAGATCTAAGACAAGGTAGAACACTCACCAAACCCTTCCTTTGCATGCAGTTCATCCATTGTGAGCTTATGTGGTCAATTATTTTATGCCACAGAATCTTAACAATTTTTTTATTTTCAATTGACAAGTGGACAACGTGAGGGGTTGATAGCTTTACCTCCATGGTGAAGATTCTTTCTTGATTCTTTCCTTTTTCTATGCGCTTGTAGTCATACATGAGGTCTTCAAAAAATCATCCTTGATTATTGAACCTCACCTCAGAACCTCTTTCAACCATTTGACCTATTGAAACCAAGTTTTTGGTGATGATTGGCACATGCAACACATCATTCAACACCTTGGAGCTTTGGGATCCATTCAATGGTACATGTCGAATATGTGTAATCATTTCCCAATGTCATCCTCTATTTCTTCATGTCCTTGAGTGGTGGGTGAGTGTAAATTAAATAAAACATCTTTATTGCAATTTATATGGTTGCTACAACCACTCTCTCTATACCATGTAAAATTTGAACTGACTCTTTCACTTGAACCATACATCATAATAAATTTCACAGTTTTTGAATTTGTTGAAGTACTAGAATAATTAGCTTAGTTAGTTTTGTATCCTTGATTGCATCATCCTTTGGGCCAACAATCTCATGCATAGTGGTCTGCTTTTCATTCTCCATTTGATGCTTCTTCCATGTGAACTTACTCCTCTTCCTTTTCTCCTTCCTCTTCCTCTTGCGTCATAACTTTTTTGGAGCCTTTTTGGTTGCTTGAGCTTGATTTTGACCTTCCTCTCCGTCTACTTTGGGATTTTTGTCCAACCCTTTTGCCTTTGCCCCTACCTACATGGATAATATGGGTTTGGATGCCCTTTGATTGTGAGCGTTCTTGGGTCATCTCCTTGGTCACCATCAATGTAACTAATTTATCAAATTCTCCTAGGGAATCCCTCACATACATTGACTTGGTGAATGATTTCCACCTTTCATCCCTGCTCAAGCCATTGAGAGTGTGAGCAACAAGATCTTCATCTTGGATTGGGCTCCCAATTGAGCCTAGGGCATCTTGAGCCGATTCTTGCTTGCCTTGGTCGATGAAGAGTACAATCTCTCCAAGGTTTCCAAACCTTCTTGGATGTGTCAAAGTCTTGTATATGCCCTATCATGCTATCACGTATGTGTTGGTGCTATGTTCCCTATATGCTTGACAGGATGTGATATGTCATCACCTATTTCAACATATCTAGGAACTCGTAGTTTTTGCAAACTACTAAACCATTCCACATGGTTGGTCATGTGATTTGAAGCACTTGAATAAACATACCAAATATTACTATTTGATTTTGAAGCATCAGCAAACATCATATTCGTCATATGATGTTGAATCATGAATAGCTTCTCAGAATCATCTGCACTTGTGGATGCATAGTTCTTTTGCTACCTTCTATTATTTTGATTCTTCAACCTACAATCACATTCAAAATGTTTAGGTTTACCGCAATTCCAACATGATTTACTATCATTGCCTTAATCATTTCTTTGGAAGTTTTTGTGGACCCTTTGGCTCCCTGCCTCAAAACTATCCTCTACCTCCTACATGATTCTGATGTTGAACTTGGTCTTGGTTATTGTTTCGTCTTCCACTTCCAAAACCTCCACCTCTGCCTCTTCCTCTGCCAGAGTAGAATACCTTCTCAGAACTAGATTTTCCTTGGGATTTTGAGTCCTCACCAAGATTCTTTTCTTCAATAATCAACATGGATACCAGATTAGCAAAATTCAAAATATTTTCCCTGGTCTGTATATGTCACTCTAGAATAATGGCAAGTACCAACGTGAGGAGCTTCACCTCATAAATGTCAATCCGTGGAGACGTGAGGACCGGTATGAAGACCAAGAGCAAGTGAGGTGCACAAGTGCGTGAGTGAGGTGCCAAGAGCAAGTGAGGTGCCATGTGCATGGCCTTGTAATGTGGCCCTACATATGCGTACTTGAAAAATGCATGATAAGAAGTATGGTGCAAGAGATTGGGTCTTGAGCTAAGTGCTCAAGGGTATGCTAACAAAGAGGTTTCCTAATCTATCATGGTTATAGTATTGTTGAAACATACACATCTTACCATGGTGAAAGGTCCGATGATCTTCATCTCTTCGTGTTGTAGTTCCATCATGGTGTTTGACCATTGGCTTGTCTGTTTTGTTGATGGATGTCCTTGTTGACAGTTCGCTAATGAGCATCTTCAAGCACATAGTCCTCTTCTTTTTTTTTTCTTCTTCTTTTTTTTTTTAATATCGCAAAACAGGAAGAAAGAGGTTAGTACCAACAAAATATTGTACATATGTCATATATGTCTCATGTGCCTGGGATTTCTCAATGGTGTCTATGCACGGCCGTGTGATGTGGCCCTATGTTGATGCATACTTTGGAAGTGCATGACCTCAATGGTGCAAAAGACAAGGTTATGCCAAAGGCACATGGTTGTTGCACGTCGAGGCTTTCAATATTCTGGCAGATGTTGATGCAGCCTTTGTTGTAGATATCCATTGGCTGTCAAAAGGACAACTGATTTTAGGGACCCATTTTAGAATAGTGGTGGGCTGTGTGCAAGTCCTTGTTGACTTCTTCATCTTTGGTTGATTGCTTAAATTTTGTATTCGGAGTGGTTCGTGCTTTGTTGCTGTGGATGTTACTGGTGCCTTAGGCTTCCAAACCCATATCCTTGATGATTGTCTTCTTACTTTTGCCGAAGGGTTGAGGCTATCTTCTTTGGGTCTTTGTGCTCTGTTTTCACCCTTTTCTCTCCTTGGCTTCTTTGTTGAGACCTTTTGCATGGTGGGGAGCATAGGCCATTGTGTATGTAAGAGCTTCTTGGGTACCCACATCTGTAATCGTGCTTGTTGAGCTGCAGCTAATTTCTTAGGCACCCAAATTTGTCGAAGATCTTTTGGTGGAGGTGGTCCTGGTTGCTTGTTTCGTGTCTTCGCATGGTTGGCTTGCCTGAGTGGAAATCGTGTTGGAAAGGCTGGTGGTTGCTCTCTTTTTCGTACCCAAATATGCTTCATGCATAGAACTTCTTTCTTCTTGAAGGATCTTTGTCTATTTGATAGGCCGGTTGTCTTACACTGTTTTGCTTGCTTCTGAGGTTGAACTATTGTGGATGCTTTACTCTTTGAAAAAGAAGAAGGTTCTGCTTGCTTTTGCAACTGTCCTTCCATGATTGTGCCCTTCTCAATCATAGAGCTTTTGACACATACAACATCTTGTTCGAGAAGATTAGTCTTAGAGGAACTAAGAGAGTGTGTGGTGCCATGGTCTGTGAGCATGCAATTCTCAAATTCTAATGTAATGCATTGTTCATGTACCCAGACTTGAAGAAGTTGACTTCTTAGGTTCAAGTTGACTGCATGGTCGTAAATCCAATCTTGACCCAAGACAAGTGGCTTTGTGAGGTCCTCATCATGACACACTAGCATTTTGACTTTCATTGGAACATCTTGAAGGTAGATGGGAAGTTCCACTTCGCCCAAACAAGGGGTTTCCACACCTCCCAATCCTATGAGATACGCTTTTATGGGCGTGATGTCCAATTGCATGTCTTGACAGTATGAAAGTGTAACTACACTAGTTGCTGCACCTGAGTCAACCAATGCTCTTACAGTCCTTACACTCTTTCCTCGTCCTACCTCTAGGGTCACAAAGGGGCGTCGATCGATGATTTGAGAAGTAATTGTGCCCTTTTTGGCACATGTCCATGTGATATTTTGGGCCTCTCGCGTTGACATCTAGGCCTATTCGCCTTAACTTATTTCTTCTTATGCGCTCTCTAGCCTCTGCTTGTGCTTCTTCTCTAACCCTTAACTCCTCTTCTTTTCGCTTCTTAGCAGTGTTTAGTCTCATGAGCATATCCTCTATAAGAGGTTCTTGATATAACTTGACTCTACATCCACTAATATAGTTTGGTAAGATGTCACCTTCTAAAGTGGCCAATTGATGATCATGGGTCCATATCCTCGTTTCTCCAATTTTCGGGCATGTTGCTTTAGCGTATAAACCAGCACTAGGTCTCCCTCTTTCAATCCTTTATCTTTGATGTGTGCATCAAAGTATGCCTTTTGCCGTTTCTTTGCAGCATAAATACCTACTGTCGCTCGTAGCCTAGTCTCACCTAAGCGTTCTAGATCAAAGATCCTAGAGGATAGCTTGTGTCCATTCCAATCATGCTCTTGTGCTACTTTCAAGGTTGGGATTAGGAAATCTAATGGTAGCACAACATTCTGTCCAAAGACCATCTGAAATGGGGTGGCATTGAGTACTGTTTTGTAGGCAACTCGGTATGCCCAAGCAACATGATGAAGCTGTTTGTCCCAATCAGAGTGTTTATTATTTACAAGTTTTGTCAACACATTACATAGGATCTTATTTGTGATCTTGGCTTGTCCGTTAGCTTGTGGATGATAGGGGGCTGACTTCTTATGTATCACCAAAAAATCTTGGAGAAGGTTTTCAATGACCTCGTTCAAGAAGTGCGTGCTTCTATCACTTACCAACTCTATTGGTAATCCATATCTGGTGAACACGTTCTCGAATAAGAACTTAGTCGTCATTTGAGCATCATTCTTTGTCATGGCTTTTACTTCCACCCACTTTGTAAGGTAGTCTGTGGCCACAATAATATATTCCGCACTGGAGTTCCTAGCTGGGGGATTAATGGGACCAATGAAATCTATACCCCACTTCGAGAATGCACGTCCTCCCATCATAGGCCTCAAAGGCATCTCATCTTTTCTTATTGGATATTGTGCACGGTGGCATGTGTCGCATTTCTTCACATAGGTATGTGCATCCATATGATGAGTTGGCCACCAAAGCCTTGAGAATAGAATGGTGTTGATTACTCGATCAGGCCCAAAGTGTCCACCTGCAACACTACTATGTGCAATTTCTAAGACTTTCAAGTAGTCTAATCATGAATGCATAGTCTTAAGTATCCATCTTTGCCTCTTCGATATAGGTTATCACCTACTAATGCATAGTCTTTAGCCTCTTGCTCCATGCTTCGTCTTCTTGCTAAACTAGCCTCACTAGGTAGTGTCCCTGATCTCATAAAGTCCACCAATTGAGCACTCCAATCAGGAATTAATGACACGTGGTAAAGGGTAGCCTGCTCCACTGGGGGTCTCTCCTGACACACTGGACAATTCTGAATCCACTCATGTATTTCTTTGTCCATGCTAGGCCAATACGCTCCTAAACGTTTTAGATTCTGCAATGTTCGTTGTTTAGAGTAGTGATCTCCTAGAAACCCTTCATGGGCTTGTTGCAACCAACTGCTATGTTCATCGTCCTCGACACAACAAGCTAATACACCCTCTGTATCTTGCTTGTACATGCTTCCTGCCAATATGTGATATTTTTGTGCTTTTACAATTTCTTCCTTGTTTGTTTTTACGTTCTTATTTGCAGGTCCAAAGGTTAGGACAGGTACCAACTTATTTGCCCATTTAGGAACAACTTTTAAATTGAACAGATAAGCATCGGGCAATTCATCAGACACTCCTTGCGGTGACTCTCCTGAAGTGATGCGAGAAAGATGGTCTGCCCTGAGGTGGGTTCTACCTTTCCTAACAACCACTTCAAAGCCGTATTCCATTAGTAAGAGGAACCATCTTACTAAGCGTCCTGTATTGCAAGGTTTATTGACCAGGTATAATAAAGCTTGATGATCAGTGAAAAACTTGAACTTGTTGGCCAATAAGTAGTATCTAAACTTTTTCACAGCATATACCATGCCCAAGCCTTCTCTCTCGGTTGTCGTTATAGTTTCGTTCAACTGCATTTAATTGCCTACTAGCATATGCTATCGGCAAATCTAGGTTTCCTTCACCTGTGGGTTGTGCTAGCACACATCCTATAGCATGATTGGAAGCATCTACATGGACATGGAATGGTTTATTCCAATCAGGAGTGGTCAATATTGGTGTTGCGCACAAATGTCTCTTCAGCTCATTGAAGGAATTCTCGCATTCATCGGTCCACTCAAAATTTGTCAGCAACCCATAAAGAGGTTTAGCAATGATGGCATACATGTGAATAAACCTACGGTAATATCCACAATGGCCCATAAATGCTTGTACCTCTTTAACATTCCTTGGTCTTGGCAACTCTGCAATGGCTCTTACTTATCCTCATCTGTAGATATCCCATTCTTAGAAACATTGTGACCTAAGATTTTACCTTTTCGCACCATGAATACACACTTTTCTGGATTCAGACTCACTCGACATTCTCTACACTTGTTAAAGATTTGTCTGAGCTCAAGAATGCGGTATCCTCTTTTTTGGGAATGAGTGCATAAATCATCCACATATACTTCTAAGCTCTTTTGCACGAACGCCTTGAAGACATGACACATGAGCCTTTGAAATGTTGCAGGTGCATTAGTGAGCCCAAATGGCATCACCCCGAATGCAAAGATTCCCCATTCTGTGGCAAAAGCCGTTTTATGTTGATCTTCTGGGGCAATGGCAACTTGGTTGTAACCTGAAAATCCATCAAGAAAGCTATAAACTTCCTTGCCTGCAACACGCTCCAATAAATGTTCAGTGATTGGAAGCGGATAACTATCTCTGATCGTAGAGGCATTAACTTTTTTTAAGGTTAATACACACTCACAATTTTCCATTCTTCTTGGGCACCACTACAATGGGGGACACCCATTCAGTATGCTCAATTTCGTAGATAAATCCAGCTTTAATCAGCCTGTCGATTTCTTCTTTTATTTTTGCTGCATATGTGTCATTATATTTGTAGGGCTTTTGTTTGGTGGGTTTGGCGTCAATAGTCATGGGGATAGTATGAGAGAAAATTTTCGGATCTACTCCCTTTAAGTCTCTATAGTGCCAAGCAAACACGTCCCTATATTCCCTTAATAGAGCTACAAGCTCTGCTTCTTCTCTTGCACTTAGGTCATCTCCTATGTATGTGAATTGCTCTTCGTTCCCTTCAATGGTTACCACAATCTTTTTAGTTTCTTCTTTATTATCATATGATTCTCCTATGATGGCCTCTCTCAGGCATTCATACCAGAATTTTTCGGTCTTCAACTTCATATTTCTTGAAATCTTCTAGTACTTGAAATAATGATTCCTCCTCTTCTTGTTTCACTGCTTTTCTTTTCTTTTTCTTTTTACTTCCTTCACTTCCATCCTTTGAATTTACAGTCTTTATGCTTGTGAGAGGTTCTTCTTCTTTTTGGGTTAACACTCCTATGTCTTCTAAATAGTGCTTCTCTGAGTCAAAGTAAGTATCCATCACAATGGATTCTAGATCATCGTCATCCTCTTCTTCTTCTATGACCTCACTAGGATCACACTCTCCTAACAAGGGTTGACACATGAACACTGAAATATCATATCCCTCCTCATCACAATGAGGTGTCCATTGTTCTTCATTGACTGCAATGTCCATGGTAGCTAAGATTTCTGCCCAACCGTGAGGCTCAAATTCCTCATCTGGAAATATTGTCGGTGTATAGGCTGGGTCTTTAAGTGGTCTATCTCCTGGGGAAGTTCCTTCTTCTCTTGGTTTTAGGCGCTTTTCCTCTTCCTCTGTGACCTTGCACATCCAGAAGTGAGTATCTTCATGTAGCCAGGATGGATTAGGTGAACTCCCAGAATGCACAAAGATAGAATCTTCTTTTGCTTTATGGATAGGATTCCACTGTAGAGGGGGTACATCTCTGAAGGTGTAATCCTTCAAATTGACCTTGGTGGTGACCCCTAAGTGCTGTAAGTACAAGGATTTGGTTCCCCAATCATGTACTATTTGCAACTGTCGTAGGAAGGGTCTTCCTAGGATCATCTCATAGACATTATTTTTCTCAAAGTCACATATAGCAAATGTGTGTTCAAACTCTACACCACAAGTGGTTAGAGTTATCCCTTCGAGCAATCCTATAGGTCTTTCAAAATGACCATCTACCATTTGAAGCTTCATTCTAGTTGGTCTTAATGTGGGTTTACCCCATTGCTTCCACAAGGAGGTGGTCGCAATAGCAACACCGGCACCTGAATCTATGATTGCTTTGGTTGTGTAACCTTGATAGGTGATTGGAAGATAAGTATTACCTTCTTCACCTTCACTCATGTCTCCTATTTTATCAAGAGGTATTTCTGGAACTTTTTGCTTAGAGCCTGCTTTTGGCATATTGGAATCAAGTTCTAGAACTTGATCCTTCACATGATTCCATAGCTTAGGTTTTGCATTGAGCAGCTCCTCTATAGTGAGATGACAGTGAACCTTAGTGTTCTTCAGGACATCAGTGTTTCTTGGAACCACTGAGTCTTCATTTCTTACCAATATTGTGGGAGCTCTGATCTGAAGAGATTCAGATTCCCATGGGCCTGTGAAGTGTGGCAACTCTTGTAAAGAATTAGATTCAAAATCTAATCTTTTGTCTTCTTGTTGCTCCGTTTGGTCTCCATAGATAGACAGAATGTCTTGGGGAAATTGATCATGAAGATCATCAATCTCAGTAATAGGAGGGGGATTACCCTTCTCCTTGGCCCATTTCTCCTCCTGTACTTCCCGCAAGAACTCTTGAGATTACTGTTGCATTGAAAGAGGTGTTCCCTCATCCATGGAATCAGGAACATAAGCTTTCCTTGGTGGTAAGCCTTCTCTTTCAATAATTGGTTTTGCCTGTGGAGGTAAAGAAACCTGCGGCTTGTTTACCAACTACTCTAATCTTTCTGGTAAGCCTTGGAAATGCAAATCCGGTTTGATAGAGTTTTTTTTATTGAACTTTTGACTAGTCTCGAGCATAGCTTGAGCTACATCTACCATTTTCATGCACATTTTTGTCTGTTCAATCTCTAAATCTGCTCTCGGGTAACTCTTGTCCAGGTTTGCAATTGTTGGCCCTTCTTGAAGGTGAGCCTGGTAGGCCTTCAACATCATGTCCAAGCCTTCTGGGGTTGGATCTGCAAGAACAGACCCTAGTTGGTTATTTACAATGAGTGGTGGGGTGTGATGAGGTGGTGTGGATGGAGGTTCGGCATGCGAGGGGCTTTGAGATGCAATGTCTTCTATTTTTGTTTCGGTATCCCCTAGGCTTTCTTCTAGCTCGGATATCTTTTTGTTCCACTTGCGATTAGCCTTCTCTCTGGTATCCTTCCATGTTCTTGGTTTCCTCTCACTAGGCTCTCCTGACTCACTTGACTCCGATTGCTCAGATGGTTTTGCTTGTTGTGTAGCTTGTGCCCTAGTAACTGCCTGTATAGGAGCCACATTACTGCTACTTGAACTTGAATCTGCCACTAAGCCTACCACATTGATGGGTGTAACCTTAGGAACACTAGAGGGATTCTTGGGACACTCTTTAGGAAGATGTTCCTTGCCACACTCAAGACAAAATCCTTGTATTGTGATGTTTTGTCCTTGTCCAAGCGTTGGTTGATGGGGACATTCACGAATAAAATGTTCGCCCTGACATCTAAAGTCTGGTCCTTTAGGGCCTTGTGGTCTTACTTGTCTCACTTGGGGCCTAGGATTTGGATTCGTATACATGACATTGGAGTATTCTGGCTCCCAATTTTGTTCCATGGGTGATGCCTCATATTGATATGGAGAAGTTTCACTTTGCTCAAGTGAATCTATGTAATAAGCTTGTGAACTATCTTCATGGAAGTAGTCTGAACCATGAGCGTGAGAGTCATTTTCTGAGACCAATGGGGTTAGTGGCACCAATGCTCTATTAGGGTTCTCCTCTGCCATCGTATACTTAATTGGGATCACATTGGCAGGAGTTGGTGGTTGGTTTCCTAGGACGGGTTGTGGCCTATATGGTGCCTGCTATTGCTGTTGTGGCCTATAATATGGCTGTTGGTATTGATTCTGATACCTACCAAGGAAGTTTATAGCTTTCTTGATGGATTTTGAGGTTACAACCAAGTAGCCATTGCCCCAAAAGATCAACACAAGACAGCTTTTGCCACCAAATGGGGAATCTTTGCATTTCGTGTGATGCCATTTGGGCTCACCAATGCACCTGCAACGTTCCAAAGACTCATGTGTCATGTCTTCAAAGAGTTCTTGCAAAAGATCTTAGAAGTGTATGTGGATGATTTATGTGCTCATTCCCAAGAAAGAAGATTTCACATCCCTGAGCTCAGACAAATCTTCAACAAGTGTAGAGAATATCGAGTGTGCCTGAACCCAGAAAAGTGTGTGTTCATGGTGCATCAAGGTAAAATCTTAGGTCATATTGTTTGTAAGAATGGAATCTCAATAGATGAAGATAAGGTACGCGCCATAGCGGAGCTGCCAAGGCCAAGGAATGTTAAAGAGGTACAAGCCTTTATGGGCCATTGTGGATATTACCGTAGGTTTATCCACATGTACGCGATCATAGCTAGACCCCTTTATGCCTTGTTGTCTAATTTTGAGTGGAACAATGAATGCGAGAATTCTTTCAATGAACTGAAGAAACATTTGTGCACAGCACCAATACTGACCACTCCTGATTGGAATAAACCATTCCATGTCCATGTGGATGCATCCAATCATGCCATAGGATGTGTACTAGCACAACCCATAGGTGAAGGGAATTTAGATTTGCCCATAGCATATGCTAGTAGACAACTAAACCCAACCGAAAGAAATTATACCACAACCGAGCGAGAAGGGTTAGGCATGGTATATGCTGTGAAGAAGTTTAGACACTATTTATTGGCCAACAAGTTCAAGTTTTTCACTGATCATCAAGCTTTGTTATATTTGGTCAATAAACCTTGCAATACTGGACGCTTAGTAATATGGTTCCTCTTACTAATGGAGTATGACTTTGAAGTTGTTGTCAGGAAAGGTAAAACCCACCTTCGGGCAGACCACCTTTCTCGCATCACTTCAGAAGAGTCACCACAAGGAGTGTCTGATGAATTACCCGATGCTTATTTGTTCAATTTAGAAGTTGTTCCTAAATGGGCAAATAAGTTGGTACCAGTCCTCACCTTCGGACCCGCAAATAAGAATGTGAAAACATCACAAGAAGAAATTGTAAAATCACAAAAATATCACATATTGGCAGGAAGCATGTACAAACAAGATACTGAGGGAGTATTAGCTTGTTGTGTCAAGGACGATGAACATAATAGTTGGTTGCAGCAAGCTCATGAAGGATTGCTAGGAAATCATTATTCTAAACAACGAACATTGCAGAATCTAAAGCGTTTAGGAGTGTATTGGCCTAGCATGGACAAAGAAATACATGAGTGGATTAAGAATTGTCCAATGTGCAGAGAGAGACCCCCAGTGGAGCATGATACCCTTTATCAAGTATCATTAATTCCAGATTGGAGTGCTCCATTGGTAGATTTATGAGATCGGGAAGATTACCCAAAGAGGCTAGTCTAGCAAGAAGACAAAGCATGGAGCAAGAGGCTCAAGACTATGCTTTAGTTGGAGACAACTTATATCAAAGAGGCAAGGATGGTTGTCTAAGATTGTGCATTCATGAATCAGACTATTTGAAAGTCTTAGAAACTGCACATAGCGGTGTTGCAGGTGGACACTTTGGTCCTGATCGAGTAATCAAGACCATTCTATTCTTAGGACTTTGGTGGCCCCCTCTTCATATGGATGCTCATAACTATGTGAAGAAATGTGACACATGCCAACGTGCACAATATCTAGTTAGAAAAGACGAGATGCCTTTGAGTCCAATGATGGGAGGACGTGCATTTTCGAAGTGGGGCATAGACTTCATAGGCACTATTAACCCCCCAGCTAGAAACTCCCATGCAGAGTACATTATTGTAGCCACAGATTACCTGACCAAGTGGGTAGAAGTAAAAGCCACAACAAAGAATGATGCTCAAACGACAACAAAATTCTTATTTGAGCACGTGTTCACGAGATATGGACTACCAATAGAGTTAGTAAGCGATAGAGGCACACACTTCTTAAATGAAGTCATTGAAAATCTTCTACAAGAATTCTTGGTGATAAATAAGAAGTCTGCCCCCTATCATCCCCAAGCTAACGGACAAGCCGAGAGCACCAATAAGATCCACTGTAACGTATTGACAAAACTGGTAAATAATAAACGCTCTGATTGGGACAAACAACTTCATCATGTTGTTTGGGCTTACCGAGTTGCCTACAAAACGGTACTCAATGCCACCCCATTTCAGATGGTCTTTGGACAGAATGCTGTTCCACCATTGGACTTCCTCATCCCAGCCTTAAAAGTAGCACAAGAGCATGAGTGGAATGGACATGAATTGTCCTCTAGGATCTTTGATCTAGAATGCTTAGGTGAGACAAGGCTACGCGCGGCCGCAGGCATCTATGCTGCAAAGAAAAGACAAAAGGCATACTGTGATGCACACATCAAAGATAAAGGATTGAAAGAGGGAGACCTAGTGTTGGTTTATACGCTAAAGCAACATGCCCGTAAGTTGGAAAAAAGAGGATATGGACCCATGATCATAAATAGAATTTCCACGAGCGGTGTTATTCAATTGGCTACTTTAGAAGGTGACATCTTGCCCAACTATATTAGTGGATGTAGAGTCAAGTTATACCAAGAACCTCTTACAGAGGATATGCTTACGAGACTCAACAATGCTAAGAAGCGAAAAGAAGAGGAGTTAAGGGTGAGAGAAGAAGCACAAGCAGAATCCAGAGAGCGTATTAGGTGAAATAAGTTAAGGCGAATAGGCCTAGATGTCAACTCAAAAGCCCCAAAATATCACATGGATATGTGTCAAAAATCGGGCATAACTACTTCTCAAGTCATTGATCGACGTCCCTTTGTGACCATAGAGATCGGACAAGGAAAGGGTGCCAGGACTGTGAAAGCATTGATTGACTCAGGTGCAGCAAGTAGTGCAGTTAGACTGTCCTACTGCCAAGACTTGCAGTTGAACATCAATCCCATAGAAGCTTATTTCATAGGTTTGGGAGGTGTGGAAACCCCTTGTTTGGGCAAGGTGGAACTTCCCATCTACCTTCAAGATGTTCCAATGAAAGTCAAAGTGCTAGTGTGTCAAGATGAGAACCTTACAGAACCACTTGTCTTAGGACAAGATTGGATTTATGACAATGCAGTCAACTTGAACCTAAGAAGTCAACTTCTTCAAGTTTGGGTCCAGGGACAATGCTTTACATTAGAACTAGAAAATGGCATGCTCACAAATCCAGATGTCACATCTTGTAGTTCTTCTAAGACTAATCTCCTTGAACAAGATGTTGTATGTGCCAAAAGCTCTATGATCCAGAAGGATTCAATCAAGGAAGGAAAGTCGCAAAGGCAAGCAAAATCTCCTTCCTTTTTGAAGAGTAAAGCATCCATAGTAGTTCAACCTCAGAAGCAAGCACAACGATTCAAGACAACTGCTATAGCAAATAGAAAGACACCCTTCAACAAAAAAGCAATTTCAAGTATGAAGCAGATCTGGGTATGAAAAGGAGAGCAACCACCAGCCTTGCCCCCACAAATCCCATCTAGGCAAGCCAACTAGGCCAGAAGACGAAGGAAGAAGCTTGGACAAGCTCAACCACAAGGTATCCGACAAGTTTGGGTGCCTAAGAAATTAGCGGCAGCTCAACAAGGGTGATTAGAGATGTGGGTACCTAAGAAGCTCTTACATCCACAACAACCTATTTTCTCCCACATGTGAAAGGTCTCAACAAAGAAGCCACCAAGAGAAACGAGTAAGAACCGCATACAGAGAATGAAAGAAGATCAAATCACCTCTTCAACAATAGTAGGAAGATGTGTAAATAGGGTATGCATTTGGAAGCCAAAAGTACAAGTAGCCTCCACCGAACCAAAGCACCAACCACACTGGATACCACAGTTCAAAAGGCATCCAAAGAGGAAGATGCCTGAGGTGATCTCTACAGTGCCACATGTTGTTCGCAAATGGACTCCAATAAGGAGGATTACATTAGTTCGAGACCCAATGGATACCTCCACCAAAGCCGGCATCAACATCCGCAAATAACATCGAAAGCCTCGACGAGCGACAACCATGTGCTCCTTGCACAACCTTGTCTTTTGCACCATTCAGGTCATGCATTTCCAAAGTATGCATTAATATAGGGCCACATTACATGGCCATGCATAGACACAATTGAGAGTCCCATGCACGAGAGCACATTGACACATGTAAACCATTTTTTGATACTAAACTCTCTCTTCTTGTTTTGTGACAATGTTGCAAAAAAAAAAAAAAAAAAGAGAAAGAGAGGAAGAAATTGTTCCCAGGTTTGGCTCATGAAACATGAATGAATCATGCTTAGTTGAAGGTGGAACTGTTGATTACTGGACATTTATCAGTTTGGATAGAAGTTGTTTCCCCTTACCATGGTAGGAGGGAAGAGCTTGAAGGTCCACAACTTGAGCGATGCTTAACTACTGTATGTATGAGAGCATCCAAGGAGATATTTGCAAAGGGTAGTTTTGGTACCCTGCAAACCTTTATATGTATACTGGATGAGAAGACTCCTGCTTATGGTGAGCTGAAGAGAATATGTGAAACTAAGCTTGGTGTAGTTATCACATGTTGTTTGTCAAGGAATATTAAGAACTTCAATTCTCAGTATTTGGCAACTGATAATTTGAAAAGAGGAGACAGGATCAACCACTCAAAAGATCTCATCAGTGGACCATCAACATGGACATTCATCAACAATGTTCCATCCCAAAGACCGAGTGTACAACATGAAGAGATGAACATCGATCGATGCTTCACCATGGTAAGTATCTTTTACCGTGGCCACACCATAACCATGATAGATTAGGAAACCTCTTCGCCGGCATACCCTTGAGCACTTAGCTCAAGATCCCAAATTTTGCACCATACTTCTTCCAATGCATTTTCCAAGTAAGCATGTATAGAGCTACATTACAAGGCCATGCACAAGGCACATATTTTCCTCAACCCATGCACGAACACACTTACCCATCATTCATTATGGGTTATTAGTACTTGGCATGCTTACTATGAACATCCTCTTAAGAAGATCTAGAGGCCATCAACGGCGACTCGCAACGACACAATCATGCTGGAACCCAAGGAAGGAGCACATACCAAGGGACAACAAATTCCAAAGGCTTGCAGTGACAAATGAAGAATCGGACAACCAACCTTGCCACATTTGGAAGAGAGACGGCTCTAGTTCTTCCGAATGGACACTCCCTCTTAAAGCAACCTGGAACAACCATTACAACAAGGGTTTGTCAGGGACAACAGACTTGAGAGGGGGGGGAGTATTGAAGTTGAAGGTCAAGGACAAAGCACAAGAGCACATCAAAGAGGTGGACACACAAGAAGAAGGAGCAAGTAGGGAGCTCCAAGAAGTGTATGTCAAATTTTCAGAAGAATCCCCTACAACAATAGTGATTTTCATCACTAAAAACCATTGTAAATACCATTTTCTATTTTTCCAACTCCATTTTGTTCAAGCCAAGGAGTCCTTGAGCTTGAGGAGTATTAGAAGTATCATCCTACCAATTTTCATAATTTTTAGACTCCGTTTGAGCCCTCAAATAAGCCCTGGAACCTAATTTTTAACTAGGCCGGACACTAGGTCTGGCCAGGGCCAAAACTAGTCAAAAAACTATAAAAAGAGCTAGAGAGCTCATTTTTGAGGTTGGCTTGTTAGAGCATAGAGCTTTTGTAAGAGAACTCTTTTGCAATCAAAGCTTTCCATTGTTCCTCTCTTTGATCTTACATTGTGCGTGTGTGTGTGTGTATGTGTGTGCATGTTTGTGTGCTTTCACTCACGCACTTGTGCCTTCACTTGCTCGTGGTCTTCATACCGGTCCTCACGTCTCCGCGGATTGACAAGTAAAGGAGGTGGTGCTTACGCTTGAGCTACACCTAGCTTCTTGGCAACCTGATCAGCTATCTCATCTATCTCAATGGAGGTTCTGGAGGTATGACTAGTAGAACTATCAGAATCCTTGTAGATTTTGGATAGTTCTAACTCTTCACCCAAATTGTATTCTATGCCGATACATATCCGCACACACTCTTCTATGGATCTAGGCTCTTTCAAGTACACATATGATCAGCAAGCCATCTAAAAACAAGGCCACTTGTTTGGCTGTTGTGGGTAATTCCGGTAGAGGGCATCTTTCCAAGTATTGTCTAAACCTTCTTCCTGCAAGTGGCACTGTTTCTTGGGGTGTCTGCTTAAAGTTGTGGATCAAGGATGATGTGTTATGCCTGATACCACTTTTGGAAAATTCGACAATGAATTCCTCTAGCAGCTCACTTATCTCTCTATAGTTGCGACTGTTCAGGGGTTGGAACCAAGCTAAGGTAGTACCCTTGAGAGTCAAACCAAATGCCTCAAACTGAGTGAACAAGTCCTCGACCTGCTCAGCTCTTAACACTTGTTTGAACTCGGCCACATGATCATAGGGATCTCCGAATCCATCAAAATAGTTCTTCATTGCCTTAACCACTTGAGGTCTAAGAGTTCTCGAGTGCTCTCTGGGTTTAGGCAACGGAAAATCACGTTCATCTCTTTGATGCCTATGAGTTCTATGTCTCTCCCTTTCAGGTCCTTCACCTTCATGTAGTGATCTATCTCTACCCACCGTGTTTGCAAAGCTTACATGCGGTCTCTCTCTAGTTCTTTCCCTCTGGGTTTCATGAGCCTTGGATGATCCTACTCCTTGGAGGCCATGGGAAACACTAGGTCTTAGTGGAGGGAAAATTGATTCACCTTGCCAAGTGTATGCATGCCTATCCTGCTCTGTTACCAAGAACAAATTCTCTAATGTGTGATCTAGATAGACAACCTTGTCTGGTATCTCTGGATCCTTGAACTCATAGATGGTGACTATTGAGCTTCGTTGACCTGGCTTGAATCTCCAAAAGGCTTCCTTCATTTCTCTATTCAAGAATAGCTCTATGCTTTTTTTGTCTTGGGAAATCCATTCTGGATTGATCACTCTAGTCAAGACTGACTTACCTCTGGGAGTCTTGGGTTCTCGTCCAAGGTCTCCTTGCTCTAGGTCTCCTAGCTGATCCTCAAGAATGATATTTCCAAACTCATCAGTCCTATCAAGTAATCTAGTAACCACATACATGGTACCTTCCTTGTCAATGTATGACCCCTCCTCGAACTTGACCACTGGGTACTCAAGTCCAGAGGGTTGACTTGGATTTTTGAGTTGGACAACTGATTGTCTTAGACCGTCCTCATAGATGCATGCACCTAATTGGTTGGTCCTTACATACTCCAGTTGTGTCTTATAGGGACCTTCTGGTGTTTGTAAATAAGCAATACCTGAGCTACGTGTGGGTCTCTCCATGTTGAAGGACATTTCTGAGTCACTGGTTTCTGAACTTAATGTGTAAGGATAACCACTAAGCTGTTGAGCCCAAGACTTGGCTGTATGGTTGACACTAGCCTCAGATGATCTAATGCTTTGTCTATCCTTGCCTAAACTTTTGCCAGATCTTAGGTTCATAAGCCTTGTCTTCTAGTTCAAAATTTCCCCTTTGTATTGTTCAAAATCCTTTGGAGCTCTTTGCTTTCCTAGTTCACCAGAGGGTCAACTTCAAAATACTATATCTAATAATCCTGGTATTATTTTTACTGTAACCAGTGCAAGTTTTGGTAGTACTCCCCATGAGCTTTCCAACAAACCCAAAATCACAGCAAAGGGGTTTCATATGAGAAAGTTATGCCAGTTCAGGGTTCTGGGGGTTAAAACAGGGAAATAGGATCTCTCTAGGAGCTCAAAATAGGTGATAT
The DNA here is from genome assembly GCA_020310875.1 of Ceratopteris richardii. NCBI lineage: Eukaryota > Viridiplantae > Streptophyta > Polypodiopsida > Polypodiales > Pteridaceae > Ceratopteris > Ceratopteris richardii. The sequence goes on from CM035423.1 coordinate 8,326,635, forward strand.
GATACCAGATTTTCACAATACGATACCTTTGTCTTACACGATACCACTTTAGACGATACCACCAAGGCGATACCAACTTCCACGATATGATACTGCTCTCTTAGACGATACGATACTGAAAGTGGTCACGATACGATACCACTAATTTGCACGATATAACATCAACCTCACGATACGATACGAGTCTGTAAACGATACGATACCGCCCAGTAGGCGATACGATACCATTTGACCTGACGCGATATGATACCAAAAATCAGACGATACGATATTGGATCTTGCACGATACGATACTAAAGCACAGGATGATACGATACCAAAATAGGAGGTGATAGGATACGAACTTGGCGATGTGATACTGCTTGAGCTACACGATACGATACCAGAATAAGAGACGATACGATATTAAGACAAGAGGCGATACGATACTGCACGGTCAACGATACGATACCAAGACCAGCACGATACAATACCAGGTGGACCACGATACGATACCACTAATTTGCACGATAGGATATCAACCTCACGATACGATACCACAAAGTGCACGATACGATACCAGAATAAGAGACGATACGATACTAGGTGCACGATACGATACCTCTTGACCTCGCGATATGATACCGCTCGATTGACGATACCATACCATCGGGATGACTGTGATCGTGATACCAGCAGTTGATGATACGGTACCAGAATGGTATCGGGATACCTCAAGTGGGCATGCATGATACGTTCCCTCAACAAGTATCGCGATACACGGGAATTATGGTATCGTGATACCAAAACTCGACCGGACACGATACTTGGATTTTTTGACACCCAAATTCAAAAATTTTTGCAGATTTGTGTACCTTGTGTCCTCCTTGTCACTCCTAGGTGCCTGCAGATGCAAAGTTACCCTCCAAATGCATGATATCACCGCCGCAATACCAAACGCTGTCCTTGTGACTCCATGATTCTGTCACCTAGATTTTGGTGTTTTTGAGAGTTTTTCAAGTGTTTTTCTTCAGCATTTTTGGTTCTCAGCTCCTCCTGCGCTTCTTTCTCATAGCCACGAGTAAAAAATGAGTGAATGTACTATCAAAAATGGAAAAAATCGGAGAATATGAAGAGGGGAGAAGATGGTGATGATGACGAAGATGAAGAAGAAGAAAAACTCAGAAACTGAACTGAAAATGGTGATTTTTTTTCCTTCCAACATCGCTACTCTACATCTCACCATCACACGCTCGTCCTCCAAGCTCTCTCGCCGGCAACGGCACCAAATTTGGTGTCACTCTAGCACAATGGCAAGTACCAATGTGAGGAGCTTCACCTCATAAATGTCAATCCGTGGAGACATGAGGACCGGTGTGAAGACCAAGAGCAAGTGAGGTGCACAAGTGCATGAGTGAAAGCATACGAGCATGCACACACATAGACACACACGCGCACAAGGTAAGAGCAAAGAGTGGAACAATGGAAAGCTTCGATTACAAAAGAGCTCTCTTACAAAGCTGAAATCTACAACAAGCCAACCCCCAAAATGAGCTCTCCAGCCCTTTTTATAGTTTTTTGAGTAGTTTTGGCCCCGTCCAAACCTAGTGTCTGGCTTAGTTAAAAAATAGGTTCCAGGGCTTATTCGGGGGCTCAAACGGAGTATAAAAATTATGAAAATTGGTAGGATGATAGTTCTAATACTCCTCAAGCTCCAGGACTCCTCGGCTTGAACAAAATGGAGTTGCAAAAATGGAAAATGGTATTTACAATGGTTTTTAGTGATAAAAATCACTATTTTTATAGGGATTTCTTCTGAAAATTTGAGAGGTGCTTCTTGGAGCTCCCTACTTGCTCCTTCTTCTTGTGTGTCCACTTCCTTAATGCGCTCCCATGCTTTGTCCTTGACCTTGAGCTTCAACAGTATAGAAGTTCTCAACTGCTTATATGTAGCTCCTAAACCACGAAGGCACACTTCCACGTTATCATTATCATCTACATTCACACCAATAGATGCAAGTGATTCACATAAGGGTGTAGTCACTTATCGACATGCCCTTTTTCTCGAGTGTATGCAACTCGTTCTTGAGTTGCAATTTCTGTGCCTTTGTATTGGTCTCATACAATGTGACCAAACTCTTCCAAGCCTCTTTCAAAGACTTGGCATCCTATATGTGCCCAATCCTGCTATCCTATATGCTAACAGAAAGCCAATACATTACCTTTTGTGCACCTAGATTCCATTCTTCATATGCTCTTAATTGGTCTGTAGTCCGATTCTCTCTCGTAACTGTGGAGCATTTTTATTCTCTCCTTCGATGTACTTCGAGTAGCCTTTTCCCATCAGGAAATTCATAATCTTGAATCTCCAAGCATGGAAGTTGTTCTTGTCCAGCTTGTCGCTCATAAGCTGACTCATTCCATCTGCATTTGCCATTTCTATAGCAATTCACAACATTGCAAAACACTACAAGCAACACTTCTGCTTGAACATTGTTGCATTATGACATGATAGTTTGATCTCAGAAAAACACAGTTTAAATGTATCAACAGTACACAATATGACTTGAAATTCTAGATCTAAAATGTATGAGTGTTGTTGATCAGGATGCAAGTTACAGTTTTGCAAAATGACCTATTTTTCTTTGGGCCCCAGCTTGGGTCTCAAAGTAGAGGTCGAGATGTCTCCGAAATAGAAATCTGACACCTAAAGAATTAATTCATGCAAATATTTTTAGGCCTTCTACCTTCATGCCAATTTTTATAGCAATTTGAGGTCATTTGTGAATCGTGGTTTCTCCACACATTCTTGCGTACTCTTCATGGTCCGCCTTCTCCACGAGCTCTCTACAACCACACTGGCTCTGATACCATGCGAGGAAGGAGATAAGGAAGCGAGCTCACACACACACACACATACATTCTCACAATCAAAGAGGAGAGCACACATAGATTGAGGCAAGGAAGAATGATCTTCTTCTTCTATTACATAAAAGGAATGTACAAGAATGACCTAAAACAACAATACAACAAGTGCAATATATAAAGAGAAGTACATAAGGAAAATCCTAATGCTCGCAAATGAGTGAGCTTGCAAGAAACAAATGTGCGATCACTCTTGGAGATAAATCTAGTAAAGCTCAATGAAGTATCCCTGACATATACCGGCATGACCATTATACATGCAAGAGAAATCAAAAAGTGATATGTGTCATCCTGGATCATCACATGTTTAGCTTGATATCTCAATAGTTATCACTTTTATACTTTGGGTAGGATTGTCTGAATCGCATCATCGACATGTAGGCTGTCACAACCACTTCCCAATAGGATGGCCAATGTTTAACTCTCTCTAGCTCGATTAAGGAAAGGAATGGTTCTTAGGTGGTAGAATCTAGTATAGACTAGATCCATGTGTTTCTTCAAATGCTCAGCTACTTCAAATAGTCTGATACTCACTAAATCAAACATAGAATTCTATCTACCAAATCCACTTATTTGTTGCATTGCACTACTTGCCAAAAAATTACTTTTTGCATAGACACTGAACACTTAGACTTCTCAAACAAGAACTTCACACAATCTAGCACAGAGTTTGATTACACTCATAGATACTACTAAAATCAAAATAATCAACAAATAGAAAAAATGGACAAAAGACATAGTTCATAGAGACTCAACATATGGTTAAACTTCCCTACAATGCCACAATTTGACAACCCTACATGTTCGGTTCCTATTTCTCTGCATACACCAAGAAGGAATCTAGTTCTATTAAGTTTTTAAAGGGTTAGAGCTCAATGAGTCCACTGATTTGATCAGGACTGTTCATGGAGAATATGGTTTTACAAAAATGCATTCCTGGTATCCTAAACGATCTCTCCATATGTCCATCAACTAACTCTAGATGAGTCTTGATGGGTCATAAGGCTAGCTTAGCACACTTTTGCCATAATCTGTGAGTAGCAATGGCTACTTCCATGCCTGATTCTACAAATGCATTGGCATCATACCATTGTATTGGATTGGTAATCATGTATTACAATCATCACCTTCACTATAATCTCTAACTTTATTAAGAGGAATCCCATAAATGTGTAACTCTGTATCCTTGTTTTGACCTTTGGGATAGGGATAAACCTTCAAGGATTCAGATTTCTTACACTCGAAAGCTACTTCATAACTTAGAATGTAGAAAGCTAGAGGTTGTTAGTGGGTCTCCACATCAGCCCATGAATATGAACTTACTTACTCATTAAGAGGTAAGTTGATTCTCACTGTTTGGAACTATGAGAAGGGAGCTTTATGTTGTGCATGGGTCTCCTTCTTCCATTTAGGATCTAAGAATTGATCCAAGATTGACATTGCCACCCTCCATGTCTATAATAACAATGTCCTCTTGAGAAAGTGGAACATTAGATTGCATGGGCTCTACTTCTATTTGTAGACAACCAAGGATCAGGGACATCCTCCTTGAGTCACTATTGAGCTTTGATCATCTCTTAATATTCATCCATAAGATTTTGAAATTGTTCTTGCTTTTTCTAGAGTTGTGCTTGCCTTTCCCAAAGTTTCTTTTCCTTCTCTTGAGTTTGGGCTTCTTTTTTATGGGCTTTAATTACTCTTTGGAAATGTTGTTTTGGCATGCATGTTGGAAGAATATTTGTTGAGCTGGTCATAGGTGGTGCACAAGTGGTCAAGAACATGGATGCATAGGTAGTACACAAATAGTTTGCTCACAAGGGTTTTGCAAGAAAAGTTGAATGGAGGTTGTAAAATGGTCTTTTTGAATTTAAGGGCTTTTAAAGTGTTATGGAACATCCAAGGGAATGCTCCCTTATGTGCACATTTGGTAGAAATAAAGTTCAAAAGTGTAAAAGAGAAGAAGTGGAGATGGTATGCAAGAGTTTAATTGTGGCCCTCCATTTAAATTTGTGTTTTCCGTAAAGTCACTATAGGAACAAATAGGGAGTTTTTGGCCTATACATGAAGAGGTTCTTAGGACATTAAAGTGAGTACCAAGATGGACAAGTAGTTGAAGCGATGTGCGTAACCTAGGGAATTATCATTCTTGGACTAAGGGAGAGACTAAGGAGCAAGAGCATATTCTACACTTAGAGAGAGTAAGAGAGAGAAAGAGATACTTGTAGAATGCCATGTAGGAAGAAACAAAGTGTGCAAAGGATGTGACAAAGCATGCAGAGAGAGTGCATAGAGAGCAATCAAGAGAGCAACTATGTCACAAAGTATCATCAAGGATGTGTTGCACGTGGACACTAGAGGTGTCCAAGACTTCAAGCTTATTGGAATCTTGGGTGCAATCTCTGCACAAGGGCAAGCTACTGGACAAGGTGGAGGACGGGCATAGGTTTACTGCACAAGCAATTGTGGTATTTTTTTATACTTACTAGACAAAGAGAGCATTTTTATCTCATTCTTGTTGGAGTTTAAGGTTTGCGGAAGCATGCAAACAACACAAGGAAGAAGAAGAAGCTTGAATCACAACACACGATAATGAATGTATTACGAGGAGAATGTAAAAAGATTAGTGACTCGTTAGGTTTATAGATGTATATACAAGTTGGGGGAAGAAACCTTCGAAAGAGGGAAAAAGGTGCCCCATTGGTCCTAGTGTGTTCACACACATCACTACCTAAATATATCAACAAATCCTCCTTGGGAGTGATGCGACGAACAAGGAGTTGGCACTCATGTATAAGGAAGTGCATGATCTCTCTAGGAGAGAACCTTTGCCTAACATAATGATGGTGCACCTCAATGTGCTTAATGTGAGCATGCAACACAGGGTTTATCGCAATTTCCAATGCACTCTGACTGTAAATGAAGATGATTGTGGTAGAAGACTTACCAACACCCAAATCAGCTATAAGGCCAAAACTCATCAAAGTGTGAATGTAACATGGCAAACACTGAAGAGATTGGGCATATACTAGCCAACCATGCAGAGGGATACACATAACTATGTATCTTTCTGCCCCACCTGTCACGAAAGGACACCAGAAGAGAACTCTACTCTATGTTACTCTACCGTAGCACCAAGGTGGAGTATGCCTTTGGTAAAATTCTTGAAAACCCAGGAGTACCAAGAAGGAGCTAATTTAGCAAGAAAACGGGCACTTGAAGAGCAAAGCAAAGATTATGTCCTTATAGGAAAACAACTTTTCAAGAGAGGAAGGGACAATCATCTAGGAATGTGCATTCATGAAGATGAGTACGTTTCTGCCTTAAAAATGGCTCTTATTGAAGCCATGAGAGGACATTTTTCTATAGATAAAACTACAAAAATAATTCTCTTCATTGGAATGTGGTGGTCAACTCTACATCAAGATGTAGCCACTTATGTCCAAAGATGCGATACATGTCAATGAAAAAAGTATCCAATTAGAAGCGATGAGATGCCACTAAAGTCGATGATGAGTGCCAGAGCGTTTACCAAATGGGGAATAGATTTTGTAGGACCTATTAACCCACCGGCTAAAGGGTCCCATGCCGAGTACATAATTGTAGCAATGGACTATTTGACCAAATGGGTAGAGGCCAAGGCAACCAAGAAGAATGATGCAAGGACTACTGTTAAGTTTCTCTTTGAGAACATATTCACTAGGTTTGGATTGCCAATCGAAATCGTAAGTGATAGAGGCACACACTTTGTTAATGAAGTAATAGAAACTTTAATGAATGAATTATTAGTGATTCATAAGAAATCTGCCCCTTATCACCCACAAGCCAATGGATAGGCTGAAAGTTCGAACAAAATATCAGTTCTCACTAAGATTGTTAACAATGGAAGATCCGATTGGGACAAGCAATTACATCACGCTTTATGGGCATTCCGAGTAGCATACAAAACAACCATAGGAACTACTCCATTCAACCTGGTGTACGGCCAGAATGTCATCTTACCCATTGATTTCCTAGTACCTACTCTCAGAGTGACCTCAAATTAGGAATGGATTGGACATGAGTTATCGACTCAATTGGACCAAATCAAAAAGTTACATGAAACAAGATTACAAGTAGTGGCAGGTATATATGCTGCAAAAAGGCGACAAAAGGCATATTTTGATGCTCATATTAAGAATAAAAATCTAATGGAAGGAGATTTGGTCCTGGATTATACTTTGAAGCAACATGCGAAGAAACTTCAAAAAAGAGGATATGGCCCCTTGGTAATCAATCGTATATCTACTAGTGGAGCCATTAGCTTAGCAACCCTAGATGGAGATGTATTGCCAAACTATATAAGTGGTTGTCGAGTAAATAAAGTATTTAGAGCCATTGACAGAGGAAATAATGTCACGACTTCTAGTAGCAAAGAATAGGCAAGAAGAGGGCAAAAAAATACGAGAAGAAGCAAGACGGGAAGCTCTAGAACGAATAAGGAAATGAAAGGAATGGATAAGAGAGAGAAATGAAAGATATCGACAAGGAGAGGAACTCATCCTAATGGCTAATTTTCGAGCCTCTAGAAACCTAGGACATCAAACAAAGCAACTATATTTGAACTTGGGCACTGGAACAGAAGAGTACCACTTCGTGGATGCTCTCATTGACACAAGAGCAACTGTTAGCTGTGTCACATCTTCTTTGACTCATAAGCTCAAGGAACAATTACGTCCATCCAAAGCACATCTGCTTGGAATAGGGGGAAAGGTTACTAAATGCATAGGCAAGATTACATTGTCACTGCATGTTGGGGGATTCTTAGACAAGAAGGAGTTTGAGGGTTTGTAGAAGAAAAGGAAAAGACCAAGAGAGGAAATACACCTTGGAAGCTTCTACCAATTGATTACAGTTAGACAATTACAATGTTTGAAGCACAATACAAACCAATACCTCTGTGCACAATCCCACAGAGTGCTCAATGACAAAATACCAAATAGCCCAAAGTCTTCTTGCCGCCAGCCTCCTCTGCACCAGACCTCCACCTACTTCAAGCTTATCCTTGTGCACACCTTGCACCAAGCTTCCACTAAAGGGGAGGAATGAATACCTTCCGTCGGCACGCGCACACTGCAAGGAGACCTTGAGATCCTTGGGGAACTAGCTTAGCACTCTCTACACAATCCCTTAGTCACTCTCCATGCACTCCTTCAACTCCACTTCTATGCGTCGCACTCTGGTGACTCTTGCACTTCCCTCTCTTGCTTCACTTAGACTATGCTTCCCTTGCTTACTCTAGAATTGGTCCAAGAATAGTCCTTGCCTTGATTTGAGTGTGTCGATCACGTACGCTCCTAACTGCAATAGTATCTTGGTGCTCACTTTGATGTCCCAAGATTGTCTTTACAAGTGGTAGCCAACGACTCACTGTTTTGTCCTGTAGTGACTTTAGACTAAAACCCAAAATTTTAATTGGGGGGCCATACTTTCACCTGTGCGTACGCTCCCGCTTCACATACCTTCACATTTCCTTTTAAGTCTTCACTTTTGCACATAAGAGAGGGTTCACCTGAACCTTCCAAAATACTTTAAAAACACTTTGAACCTTAGGGAAATTAGAGAAAATACCTCTGCAACCTGCAACCCACTTTCTCCAATTTACCCTTTGTGGACAATTAATTGTGCACTACCTGTGCACTTTGACACCTGCACTTTAGCACTTTGACTTTGCAGATGTTGACTTTGACCTTGATCTTGTTGAATTTGACCAATTGACTTTGACCTTGACTTTGACTGTCGTTGACTTCGACCAACATCACTTTTATGGGCTCAATAGTTGCCCACCACCTAATGTGCTCTCCGTCCCGGAGAGCTACAACCAAAACTCTGAGCATATAGGACACCATGAAAAGAGAGCTGCAAAAACTCGAAGAGGACATCTGAGCAGCAACCAAAATTCCACCAAAAGCAGGATAGAACAAGCACCAGAGAAGAACCAAAAATTGGATTTTGCCATGGAAAAGCAAAGGGTTGCAATGGGAGTTAAGAAAGGGGGTGGAGGGGAGGGCTGAGGGGCGGGGATTGAAGGGATAGGGAGGGTTAAGGATGTGGCTGGGCAGATTGGTAAAGGTAGGGCATGGGGTAGGATGATGTTGGTCGGTGAGGGGTTGGTCGGTGGGGGGGGGAGGGAGGGAGGGGGGGGGGGGGAGGGGGGGGGGGGGAGGGAGGGAGGGAGGGGGGGGGGGATTTTTTTTTTTATTTTTATTTTTTTTATTTTTTATTTTTTTGTGCAAAAAGAGAAAATGCCTTGGGGGCCTTTTTTTTTAAATCCAAAAAACCAAAGAAAAATACATTAAAAATCCAAAAAAATTGCAAAAAAATCCAAAAAATCTTCAAAAAATTTTGGAAAAATTTCCTAGAGTGTTAGGCCAGTTTCTTCACTCAAAAACCACAGAGATCTTCCTTTATTCCCCAAATGTGGCAAGAAAAAGACACGTGAAAAGGAGAAAAATGCTAGAAAAATTCTAAAAAATGCTTGAAAAATTTTGAAAAAATTCCTAAAAATTCCAAAAATTGTACCTTTGCAAAGTTGATGAAATGGCTGCTAAATTTGCTAAAAACGCAAGAAACAAGCATGAAATGGATAAAGAAAACTACTAAAATTTAAGTAAAAATGACAATAAAAGACTATGTACAACCTGGACAAATTTTGCAGGTTCCAAGTGATCCATAATTCTTCATGTGGCTTGATGATAGGCCTTTAGCCATGCTCTTTATATGTTGACCCCGAAAAACTCCTCCATAACCTTCAATTGTGTTGCACTTCATTTGTTTTATCTTCTTTTTGGGCATGCTGACGCTTTGATAGACCCACCTTAAATCCTTCAGTACAATATTATCTCCTCCATACTGCATCTTTTGTTTCCAAAGACTTGCACGTACTCCGTCCACATCATTGTAAAGCCTTGCACTTACTTTCATAAAAATTGACACAATAGATTATATCCATACCAGGATCCATAAAACAGTGGCCATTGACATATGATTTGAAGCATCTTCATCACGGCTGCACTTAAGGACTTTGCTTTTCTTCTCTTTTCCATGGCCTTTGACTGAGACTTTTTCAACCTGAGTGATTTCCTCTTTTTCTTCATATGCTTCTTCTCTACTTGAGTTTGGGAAATTTCCATAGCAGGAAGATGGGTCTTCTGCATGGAGCCAAGCCAACATGTTTTCATCTTCATATAAATCTGCTCCTTCAAATAGATTTGCTTCTCGGTTGTCCACCACTTCTTCTTCCATACAAATACCAATTCTCTGCATCATGCTAGTATTTCTCTGATTGTCTGGTCCTTCTTCTAAAATTATCTGCTGCAACTCTTTTCCCTCCTGCTTTACCCACATTGTGTCCTTGCCCCAGTCATGCAACACATTGGCATGCCTTAACCAAGGTCTCCCAATTAACAGGGGGAAACTTCCTTCTACCAGTGACAGCCTTAAAACAACAAAGTCCAAGTTAAAGATGGTACCTTGTATTTTGAATGGAACTCCAGGGACCACTCCCATAGACCTTACTATGATTTGGTCTGCCATTGTTATAGTGAAGTTAGCAGGTCTTGAAGGGTATAGTCCAATCTTTTTCATGGTATATTCAGGCATCAAGTTAATGTCAGAACCACCATCCACAATAACTCCTTGAAACTCATGACCTTTAATAGAGACTGTTAGCCGAGGGCTCTTGTAATCTATGAGGGGTGCTTCCCCTAAACTTTTATCTTTATGCATAACAACAGCCTTTGCCACCAAGCTTGTTGTGGACATTTCATCAATTATCTGCAAGAGTTCTGACTTGAACTTCCCATCCATCTTTATTAAATAAAAAATACTAACCTCCTTTTTCATGGACTTGAGTAGTCTGGAGGCTTCTGTTTCCTTAAGAGCATGGACTGCATTTGACTTATCAAACTCCTCATGAGCCCTGTTGAATGCATGTCCAATAGCATCACTGGTACCTATGAAATTTTCTTTTTGCCTTATGTCTGCACATGTGGTGGCTTTGTTCTCAGACACACCTTTGTCTTTATTGAATCCATTAATAATTGATTCTTGACCTATGTCCACTGGAGACTTCCCCTTGCTTCTTGTCTGCACTATAAAAGATTCAATTTCCTCTAACTACACCACCCTAGTAGATGGTGATGGCACCTTAACTTGACCTACCATTTCTTCTTCCTGCACAAAAATCATTTGAATGTGGGGCCCAGATGAAGAGGCTTGATTCTTAGGACAACAATTTGTATAGTGGTCTCTGGCCTCTGGGCACTTTCTGCAAGGAGGGGCATTTTCTGGTAGGGTGCACCTACTTTGATAGTGCCCACATTCTCCACATCTGAAACAAATAATTGGCCTCCTTGGCCCATTTCCAAAGTTATCCCTCTGTCTAGGGTTATAAGTGTCACCTTGATTGGGTGCAACCTCATGACCAACTTTCTTGCATAATTGGCAAGTCACACTTAACAGAGGACATTCACTTACTATATGCCCTTGCTTGCTGCACATGGAACACCAAAGTCCACTCTTGATGCCACCCCCTTTGAGTTCCTGGAGCTCTTGTCGTAGCTGAGCCAATTCCTCTGCTTGGTCCTCCTCCTTTTGGAGCTTTAGTGCTTCAATCTCCCTTCTCAGCTGAGCAACAACATTCTCCTCCTCTTTGTAGGGCTTATTTCTTTTTAATCCCTCCAGCTCCTTCCTTAGCTGGATCACTGGATCCTCCATTTCTGTACCATATGTTGGTTGGGAAGAAGTTGCTCCATACTAGTGCCTTATCTGCTCGAGCCGTGTAGCTGTGTTTGATCAACTCCTCTATGGAGGTTGTAGGTAACACTAATTCCTTTATTTTGCATTGGGTGGCCACTCGTAGGGGCTTCGCTAACCATTTCTTAACAAAAAAATCATGTGGTGGATCCCGCAATTTAGCCATTAGTGCTTTGGCCCTAGTCACAAACTCTGGGAACTTTTCTCCTAGACCCAATCTCAAATTTTCTAGTTCTTCTATGATTATCTCCGTAGTGTTGCCATGCTCGAATTGATTTTTAAATGCATCTTTCATCAAATCCCAAGTGGTAAAATGGTTTTTAGCAAACTGGCTGAACCACTTATCTGCTAATCCTTCTAATGTGGCAGGGAAGAGAATCAAAAAGGCATCCTCCCTAGCCATTAAGCCTCTAGTCTTACATAGTGCCAAAAACCTTCTAATATGTTCATCCGGATCCTCGTAAGCTAGGCCTTTGAAAGAAGGAAACTTTATATTTAGTCTTGAGAGTAAGGTTTCCAAGTCTACCTGTCCTGCCATGCTCTTTACTGATGAGGTTGAAGATAGTGGACAAGAGGACCTTCTCGCAACCTTCCTTCTTGTTTGCTTGCAGGTGACCCTCAATGTTTGGGACCGGGTTGCGATCATGAGCAGCTCATAGCCCACTTAATATGAGACACTTGATAAGAATATTTACCTTTTGGTTGATGAAGTAACACTATAGTAGCACTGTAGACACGTGACCTCTGCTATACTTTGCACTTGGTTTCTCCTAAGCTCAAATCTCCTTGGAAGTCCCACCGTGCGTGCCAAATTTTGTTGGGGGATTCTTAGACAAGAAGGAGTTTGAGGGTTTGTAGGAGAAAAGGAAAAGACCAAGAGAGGAAATACACCTTGAAAGCTTCTGCCGATTCATTACAGTAAGACAATTACAATGTTTGAAGCACAATACAAACCAATACTTCTGTGCACAATCCCACAGAGTGCTCAATGACAAAATACCAAATACCCCAAAGTCTTCTTGCTGCCAGCCTCCTCTGCACCAGACCTCCACCTGCTTCAAGCTTATCCTTGTGCACACCTTGCACCAAGCTTCCACTAAAGGGGAGGAATGAATACCTTCCATCGGCACGCGCACACTGCAAGGAGACCTTGAGATCCTTGGGGGACTAGCTTAGCACTCTCTGCACAATCCCTTATTCACTCTCCATGCACTCCTTCAACTCCACTTCTCTGCGTCGCACTCTGGTGACTCTTGCACTTCCCTCTCTTGCTTCACTTAGACTATGCTTCCCTTGCTTACTCTAGAATTGGTCCAAGAATAGTCCTTGCCTTGATTGGAGTGTGTCGATCATGTATGCTCCTAACTGCAATAGTATCTTGGTGCTCACTTTGATGTCCCAAGATTGTCTTTACAAGTGGCAGCCAACGACTCATTGTTTTGTCTTGTAGTGACTTTAGACTAAAACCCAAAATTTTAATTGGGGGGCCATACTTTCACCTGTGCATACGCTCCCGCTTCACATACCTTCACATTTCCTTTTAAGTCCTCACTTTTGCACATAAGAGAGGGTTCACCTGAACCTTCCAAAATACTTTAAAAACACTTTGAACCTTAGGGAAATTAGAGAAAATACCTCTGCAACCTGCAACCCACTTTCTCCAATTTACCCTTTGTGGACAATTAATTGTGCACTACCTGTGCACTTTGACACCTGCACTTTAGCACTTTGACTTTGCACCTATTGACTTTGACCTTGATCTTGTTGACTTTGACCAATTGACTTTGACCTTGACTTTGACTGCCGTTGACTTTGACCAACATGACTTTTATGGGCTCAACACTACACCTAGGAAATAACACGATGCAACAAAAACTCTTTGTGTGTCATGATCAAGATTTATTGTAAGAACTTGTGTTAGGCCAAGATTGGATATATGAATATGAAGTGACTATCCAATTAGCCTTGGGCTACATATCAACCAAGATAGGGCACCGTGAGGTATTCAATGTGTTAGAAGAACGACTTGTCAAAGACAAGTGTATAGGCCCGAAAGATCAACTAGTCATGCATGACGATGATTGTACATTCACCTCTACTATGGAACTCCCACCACCAAGTATTTCACGTGAGAGTACCCCAATTCTTAATCATACGCACCTCCTAGTCTAGTGGCCCCCACTGCTAACATCGTTTCCAAGCAAAACCCTCATGAGGAATTGAGCACAAGAGCGACTATTCCTCATGATTATCACGAACTTTCCCACATTAGAATCTATCCCATTCCACACACCAGACAAGATTGGATAAAAAAAGATCAGGTGACAAGATATCGTCAACAACAGAGCTGTTATCTACACAGGAAACAACAACAGTACAGGGACACAAGTCAAGCTGGACTCCGAGGTCCACAAAGGATTGCTCAATTATGGATATCAAAGAAAGTGATTGCCACTCAACCTTCTAGAACGCAAATATGGGTCCCCAAATCATATGCACCAATGACAATCACCAAAGGGAAAACATCAATACACAAAAAGGATTAGTACAACATGAAACGAGGAATCAAGAAAGAGGTGACTACATGAATTGGCAGAAACAGAAACACACAACAAGAACAACTCAAGGATTCAAAGGGCTAGCAAAGCAGACATATGACTTAAGAATTACACCAAGCACCAGAAACGATGGAGATACAGTCAACCATAGAAAAATAAAACAGATTTGGATGCCTAAATGCCAATCAATCTGCATACATCGACCAGATACTTCAGCTTGCACACATCTTGAGTTCCAAGAATCTCGAGCATGCATAACAGGGCCACATTACAAGGCCATGCATTCAGCACCTAGTTCTTCTTCTACTTGATAGTGAAGCACATTTCCCTCTTAGGGAATAGGAGATCACTTGTAAAATAATCCCAAGGAAAATAATTAAAGATACAATAAAAGCTTCGGCTAGGTACCAACATTTTTGTTTTCTTTCAGATATAAATAGAAAAAATATGTGTAAAGAAAAATCCAAGGTACTACCTTTCTCACACCCACGGGAAAGGGACGTCACTCGGAGAGTTGCCAAATTCATGAAAGCTAAGTGAAGGATAACTCATGCAACCAGCTTTACACTGATTATGGTATGTATTGAGTGCAGATGGCATCTTCAAATTCTGAGGCTATGCAAGAGGAAGAGGTCTTGCTTCTTCCTTTGGAATCGATCACTAAGGCTAGAGGTCATTGGTTCCTTGAAGATCAACCTGTGTCAGATCTCCTCTTTATGGCCCCCATCAAGATTATGGATAGGGATCCTACTTCCCATTAATGTCACAAGACTTCCAAACCATAATCCAGGGATTACCACGCATCACAGATGTTTGGACAAGGGCGGGAATTGACCCATTCCTATGACTTCCAATATATTTACCAGATTTCAAAGATGCACTCAAGTTGTGAACACACTCTAGTCCACAGTAGATAAGCCCTCAATCCTGGAAGCTAAAGTATTGAACAAAACAGGTGCATGGACAACTATTTGATTCACACATGAAATCATCAACAAAGCGTTTGGATGGAATCAGAATGGTCTCACAAATCTCAAGGATGAATGTCATGATGCCAAAACCAAAACCTTTCTGGAAATCAACAGAATAGATATTGAAGAATCAGTTTGATTGGTGCATCCACTTTTGTTTCCCCAGTATGAATAGATATACTGCGCCCCGAAAGATCATGGTTCAATTACTCTCCCATGCTATGAGGCAAATCCGGAATCAAGTCAACTTTACTCCATATATACAAGACCACCTATTCGAAGCAAAGAAGAAATGGAGTCAGAAGAAGTTTCTAAATGGAAGCTCTGCATTGACTTTGCTAACTATGAGGCACTTGAAATGAAAGAATGTCTACGATTGATGCCACCTCCACCGAAATGGAAAAATATGTGAAGTCGGCGACCATTCCAAAGAAAAACAAAACAGCCATGTCCACAGAGGAAGTGGAAACAAGTTCCAAAAAACCAATGCAAGGGGCTAAGTGTGCTAGAGACGAAGAAACGCAAGGAACTCCACAATCAAAGCGGGCACATGTACTACCAAGGATTCCTTTGATGCAACCACCTATCACAAAATGTGATCTCTCCACAGCACTAGAAGAAATGCATACGTACATGCGAGGTCAAGTTAACCTCAATGTCCAAGGACATCAATATAGGCAAACAAGACAAGTGTAGCAATAGGAGGACAAGGAATGTAGTCCATCACTAGTTGCCAGATACAAGGATTTGGGATTGGAAGATTCAAGTTCTAATGAAGAATCTTGTCGTGAGCATGACACCTTGGACACAGACATAAGAACAAAAATGACCAATGAGGAATGGACGGAGATTCACCAAGTCAAATCCACCCTCAACAATCAACAACCACAAGTACAGAACCAAGAAGCATCATCTGAGCAAATACACCTTATTCAATTGAATGAACAGTCCCAGATTAGCATAAAAGAAGCATCTATTACACATGGAGATGCAGTACCACCAATAAAGGAAGAAGTACATACAAATACGAAAAAAGAAAATCTCTTACAACAAAATATAGAACAAATTGTGATTGAAATCCCAGATGATACGCCACAAGGTAAGATAGTAATTAAAGAGGCTGAGCCAAAGATACAACTTCATAATAGGCAGCCCGATGACACAACACTACATGTGGCACAAGGGAAAGATGTTACCACAGGGGAGGAACCAAGCATACCTACAACATGGTTAAACATTGATGTTACTCAGTTGAAACCAATAGTGAAACAGATGATACGGACAACCATGGATAAGCACCAACAAATGATGGAAATAGATGCAGATTATGACGAGACCATGAGGGAAAAGAATCAATTTCAAGTGATGAGTGAACAGTTGTCTGCACAACTAATCCAAGCTCAACAAGTCATTCCAGACAAAGAAACGAAAGTCAAGAAAATCAAAGGACTATGCACTACACTAATAGAACATAATCAAAAACTCCAAGAGCAACTTATGGAGCTACAAAGACAGTATGAAGTCAGAGAAATGGACAAAGAACGAATGAAGACTAGAAGCAATCTGTTAGAAATGCAGCTCAAAGTATGTATGGAGGAAAACGATAATTTACGCAATAGGAATAAAGAACTAATGAAGGCCTTGCTATACGACCAACCGATAGAAAAAAAAGAGACAACCGCAATCGACCGGGAGGATGTGGAAGATCAGATTGCAAAGTATGAAAATCTGCTAAAACAAGAGCAAACCCTGAAAGCAGAATGGGAACAAAAGTATATACAGGATACTAATGAGCTCAAGAAACAATGGGAAGCTGTTGAATCCAAACTCTTAGTAGTTTATAATGAAGATGCTAACCAAATAGCAGTCATCGGCAATGAGCTTTTAGCAGCCAAAGATGCGCTAAACATGGCCCTTAATGAAGTTAAAGAAAATACTGAACGTATTGTGCAATTGGAAGCTCAAATAAAACAACAAGCAGACATCAGGACACCAGTACAACCACAATCGAAAAGACAAACCATTGGATGCGTCTTCTTGAGACTTCAAAAAAACACGGTATTCACCATATTCAAAGTTCGGAGCTGAGAGAAAAGCTCCATTTACTATTGACTATTGTTCCAAGTGTCGTGACACCATAGCTGACCTTGAAAGCTTACATGTGATGGATTTATACTTATTGGTACTTTGTGAAACTTCATTTACATTGACCATTATTTGAATGCATGTCCTCATACACTCGACTAGGTTTTGATACTCCTTGGATTGATAATTAAAGCGCGAATCCCCGCTGTATGCACGTGAGGGAGATTGAGGTACAATCTCTTTCTCTACAAGTCCCTAAGTTGATAATTAGGTACACAACATGTGTGTGGGCATAATGGTTGCAAGCCATACCCATAGAATGTTGAGGCCATTAGCAGGATTTTTGAGGTGTGTTGTAATATGAGTGAGTTGAGTAGGTTTTGGGGAGCTTGTATCTTCTATGTGATCTGGATTCCTCACTTTGCTCACATTGCGAACCCTTTATATGATTTGTTGAGAAAGATAAAGAAGCATGTTTGGACAGAAAAATAGTCGAGAGTGATGCGTGAATAGAAGCAACTTCTAAATGAGGGATCGATTCTGAAGTTTGTTGATTATTTAGGTCAAAGTGTTGGAAAAAATATCACATGTGTCCAAAATTGCCAAGACTCGCCATAAGAATTGATCTTTAGTAGCTACTATTGTACTACTCTCTACAGCAAAAGAGCAGCAGTGTCGTGGTTATTTCATTGACCTCCCATAGAAGTGATGCAAGTTCCAGTCCTATAGGTGATAGCACGAACCGCGAATTTTTTTTTTATGCTTTTCAAAAGAAAATGAACGAGCAATAGAGTTTTTTTCTTCATGAAATACGATGCTGATTTTGGATAGTATAGCGATCGTAGTGCTTTTGTTTTATTGGAGGCAATTTTGGAGGGATACACAATACTATATAAGAAGAGCTTTGGCTCATTGTTCAATCATCCTACACCTTTTGCAAAAATAATTCATGGTTTGAAGATGATTGCAGGAAAGTCAAGTTACCATATGATTTGGAGAATGGTTTTGGAACCCTCACACAAGAACATCAACCATTGGTAGAAGATATCAACTCAGAAGATGAAGAACAGATTGACCTCAAGGCTTGGAAGTCAAGAGGCAAGTCCAAACTCAAGCAATTAGAAGACCTACTCGAGTCTTCAAATCAAGCATTAAGGAGATCACAAAGAGAAAGTAAGAAGCCCATAAGGTATGGATATGATACATCCTTAGGCACAAAACATTCTATGTATATCACTAAAGACACTATGGCAGAAAAGTCTTCTTCATTTGAAGAGGCTAGGAAGAAGAAAGAATGGAGAGAAGCTCTGTAGGAAGAAGTGGAAGCATCATAGAAAATCACACTTGGGATCTAGTTCCCAATAAGCCAGATATGAAGGTAATTGGTTCAAGGTGGGTATACAAAATAAAAAAGAAGTCTGATGGCTCTATAAACAGGTATAAGGAAAGATTAGTGGCAAAAGGATTTGCCCAAACATATGGAGTAGATTATGAAGAAACATTTTCATATGTGGCAAAGATGCCAATAATCAGGATTTTGGTAAGTCTTGCTGCTTCTAAAAATTGGAGTTTATATTAGTTAGATGTCAAGAATGCATTCTTAAATGGATGGATATCAGAAGAGGTGTATATGGCACAACCACCAAGGTTTGAAGATGAAGATAAAATAGGTTATGTATGCAAGTTGAGGAAAGCCCTCTATGGTCTCAAGCAAGCACCTAGAGCTTGGAACCATAGGCTTGTTACTTACTTGCAAGACGAAGGCTTTGTGGAAAGCAAGGCAGATTCTTCTCTATTTGTTAAGAAGAACAAATTAGAGGTTATTTACTTATGTGTCTATGTGGATGACATCATTATTATAGGGAATGATTTTGATGGCGTCAAGTAGGGCTCAATTAATGAAGGAATTCAAAATCAATGATCTAGGTTTATTAACCTACTTTCTTGGCTTAGAGCTTGTGTATATAGATTCAGGTATATTCATCACCCAAAGGAAGTATATACATGATATGTTGATAAATTTTAAGATGGAGAACACTGAAGTTTCAGGTAATCCTATGGAACTCAACCATAAATTGATTCCACATGAAGGTGAACTACTTGATGATGTTACATGTTATCAACAACTTGTGGGAAGTCTCAATTATTTTACTCTAACTAGACTGGACATTACCTATGCAGTAAGTACATTGAGTGAGTTTATGCATGCACCAAGGAAGCCTCATATGGAAGCTGCAGAGAGAGTGCTTAAGTATCTAACGGGTACAAAGACTGATGGGTTATTCTATCCCTTCACCTTTGACATAGATATAAAGATGTATTTTGATGCAGATTGGGCTGGCTCCAAGGCTGATAGGAGGAGCACTCCAGGGTACTTATTCTTTGTAGATTCAAAGCTCATATCTTCATCATCCAAGAAGTAACTAACTATGGCCTTATCTTCCACAGAAGTAGAATATAGAGGTTTGGCAATTGTAACTCAGGAAGCTATGTGGCTTAAGAAAATATATGCAGATTTGGAGATACATTCCTACACTCCAATAATCTTTGGAGAGAATACTAGTTCACTTCATTTGGCTGCTAATCATGTATATCATGCAAGGACTAAGCACATTGAAGTGCACTATCATTATGTTAGAGAGAAATTTCTTAGCAAGGATATTCAACTATCGTATGTATCAATTCATCTACAATGTGCAAATATACTCACAAAGGCATTAGATGGAACAAAAATGAACAGGTTCAAATTGATATTGGTGTGCAGGAAATTAAGGAGAAATGAAGACCAAGCATGTTAGGCTTGAGGGGGAGCTAGTGGTGCAAATCAAAACCAAGCCCACACACTTGGTTGAGTAGCTCATGATTGATTAATTCGCATAGCCTATGCAAGGACTCATATGTTCAACCTCTTGAAAATTTACTTCACACTTACTTTTGTAAAAGAGGATTGTATCAATAAGAAGTTAGGAAGAGCTAAGTCACAAATCATTTTGGTTTTTGATTTAAGAGAGAATCTATCCTAAATGTTAGCATTCACTTTTAGGTGGAAGTTTGAATTTGAATTAAAAACTTGGCTCCAAGTATGACTTTAAAAGGAGGATCTAAAAGACCCACATGTATCTTGAGGTTTAGAGATCAGTTTGATGTACACACATTGTGAAGTGCGAGCTCACCTCATAGCTCACTCACCTCTCACACATTGAGCAATTATTGATTGCCAATGGCATTGTATTTGTACATGTTTTAATACATATATGATCATTACATTCTCATGTCAATTCTCTGTAAAAACTCCATCAGAATAGTGATCTTGTCATAGCTTGTTCTCTGTGTGTAGTTGATTATTTGCAATGTTTTAAAGCGTGATAGATTCAGCATAGTGTATACTAAAACTCTACAAAGTTTCATTAGCAAAGCTTCTCGAGATTGTCAGATACAAGTTCATCTTTACTCACTGTTCTATCGACTATCACTACCCGTAAATATCAGGAGAGAGCTATGCTTTGCTAAACACATTTCTCTGCATGGAGTCCATCATTTTTTATGAAATCACTCATGATTGTAGATTATTAAGTTAATGAGTTCCCCAAAAGGAATTAAGCCAATTGCTATTGTGCTCAGAGAATCGTTCAAAACACTGGACATGTGTATGAACCAAAGTAGCAAGTTTTTGATCTTGCACTATCTTCCAACCTATTTGTTTTGATCTTTTGAATAGTGGATCATCTTCCAAGCTACATATATGATTATTTATTTTCATTAGCAAGTAGAAGAGGCCTAATACACTCTTCAATCATCATTCACAGCAGGTGTGAAGCAGGATTTAGCTACATCACTTTATCTCTTGTGACTATCAAGCATATCCTCCAACAATCATTCTCATAAAGTAGGACATTATGCAAATGATTTTTGGCAAAAGCATGGAAGGCTGAATGGAAGCAATGAAAGGAGCCAAAATAACTACGCAAGTACATCAAGTGAAGGAGACAAGCAAACCATGCTTGCCATGAAGCATGAATACAACAGCTCGAGAAGTGATGATAAAAAATGGTTTACAGATTTAGGTCGCAACAACCATATGACATGTCAAGGAGATTTATTCACACAACTACAAGCTCCAAGTGAAAAAGATGTGTGGAGACTGGTGATGAAACTCAACACACAATTGAGCATGTTGGAGAGCTCTCCAGAGCTCCAACGTGATTGCAAGATGGCTCATTGGAAAGATATTAGCTTCATGTTTATGCCTATACATTTTCATAGCATTTGGTTCAGTAGATTGGGAGAAATCTGAGTTTTTCTGTCTCGAGGTCAATCTCTATGTATTCCTAAAAAATAGGAAGTACCACCGGTGAATGTCTCATTCATTCCTATAGCATATTTTGCTTATTCCTTATACTTTTGTGCATTCTATACACTCAACTCTATGTGTATCACTCCCATAAAAGGATTTTTTCTACTTGTAATCACGCTGGTCGCTATGGGCATTTGAATTTCATTGTCCCTTCCATAGATAGTAAGTGTTTTGAGCTAGTTGACCCGTGAACCTATCTATTTTGCATCGACTCATTCTCCTTGATGCTTCAAAGTACATAGTGTGTTTCTTTGCACTTATCACATGCTTATAAGGTCTATTTGAGTCTCCATAAGCTCAAGGGCTGGTCTTGTGTCGGTTGGCTAGACCAAACTTCGTCGCTTCGAAACGCATTTTTCTACCTTCTACAAGCTTCTCCAAGCTCTTTTAGTGGTATCAGAGCTAGATTAAGATGGGTGACGGTTTTCCCTCAATGATCGAGAAGCTTGATCAACACAACTATGCGGCATCGCAAATCAGAATGGAGGCCTATTTGCAAGTTGGAAATCTTTACGGAATTGTAGCAGGTGATGAAGCTATGCCTGTTCCAAGATCCAAAGGAGGACCTACACAAGACGAGACACATAAGCTCACACTTTGGTGTGCAAGGGATGCTCAAGCAAGGTCGTACATACTAAACTCTATCTCTGACTTTCTATTACCACATATTAGAGGATGCAGGACATCTCAAGAGACTTGGGATGCCCTCGAGACTTTCTTTTTTGCTAGTACCAAAGCAAGAAAGAATCATCTTTGGAATGAGTTCAACCAAATGAAGAAGACACCTAAACAAACCATCACAGATTTTGTTACCAAGGTCAAGGAGGTTGCGGATTAGTTAGCATCCATTGGAGAACTGATTGAAGAAGAGGTCATCATGAGGCAAATTCTCAACGGCATTCGAAGTGATAAGCTATGGCAATCCTTCACGATGGCTTATGATCTCATCATGGATGTGCAAACTCTAGACTTCAACATCTTTCTTGGACAACTCTTCAATCAAGAAGCCAACAATAGCATAAAGGAAGGTAACTCTTATCATGGTACTTCAAGTAGTGCTCTATATGCAGATAAGAAGGATAAGAAGAAGAAAGGCAAGAAGGAGGAAGATGAAGAAGAGACCTCCCAAGCCAACTTCGCAAGCAAGAGCAAGTGGAAAGGGAAGAAGAAAGGAACAAAGCAAGACAAAGCCAAAGGTCAGAATGTTCAACCTTGTGCCATATGCGATAAGACCAACCAAACCACTCAGAATTGTTGGTTCAATAGGAAGACCCAGAAAGGAAGTGGAAGAGGTGGATATGGCAGCAATAGAGGCAGAGATGGACACAACTTCAACAATAACAATAGAAGCTATAATAGAAGGGACTACAACAATTATTCAGAAGATCAACCACATGAAGACTCATTGCTTCTTATGAATCTAAGCCACAAAGAAGGTAAAGAAGATGATCATTTTTTCTACATAGATTCAGGATGCTGGAATCATGTTGCATGCAACATTGCTCTTCTATCTAACTTGGAAAGTCCAAAGCATAGACATGAAGTGCAAATAGGGGATGACACCAAGCACAATGTGGAGAAGATTGGTAATGTCAAAGCTTCCAATGGTAGGACAAACATTCTGAGTAAGGTTCTCTATGTACCCACTATCACTAAAAACCTAATAAGTGTAGGCCAAATAGTTGAAAAAGGCTTGCAAGTTTGGTTCACCCAACATGGAGCTTTTGTGGAAGACCCATGTCAAGGCTTCAAAAAGATAGCCCGAGGTGAGAAGCATGGTAGTCTCTTTGCTTTTGAAGTAGGAGAAACCACGAATATATCTCTATTCAACTTTGGGTCTCAAACCCTAAGTGAGCTTGAAGTGTGGCAGAAGAGACTTGCTCATGTGAATGAAAGAACCTTGAAGGATATATGCAGGTATCAAAGTGTTCTAGGACTACCGAACATATCAAAGGTGTGATGCATGTCAGATTGGGAAGGCACAAAGACAACCATTGAACCACAAAGGCTACATCCACAACAACTTATTGGACTTAGTACATACAGGTGTATGGGGACCAAGTCAAGAACCTTCATTGGCAAGATCAAGGTATTATGTCTCATTTATTGACGACCATAGTAGATGGAATGTTCTATACTTTATCAAGAGTAAGAATGAAGTGTTTGATTGCTTCAAGAAGTATCTTGCACATGTGGAGAATCATACAGGAAGATCATTAAAGAAGCTTAGATCTAATGGAGGGGGAGAATGCTTCTCCAAAGAGTTTGATGAGTTCTTGGAAGACAAAGGTATCAAAAGGGAAGTGACTACTAGGTAATCTCCTCCAGTAAACAGAATTGCAGAGAGGAGAAATAAGACATTGGTCGGATCAGCCCAAACAATGCTTGAAGAGAAGAAGTTGCCACATTATTTATGGGCAGAGCTATTTCAACTACTATGTACCTTGTCAATAGACTACCATCCAAATCACTTCAAGGTATGACTCCTTCTGAAGCATGACATGGAAGAAAACCTAGTCTTGGACATTGCAAGGTTTTTGGTTGTTTAGCTTATGTTCATGTACCATCACAAATAAGAGGTAAGCTAGATGAAAGGGCAACAAAGGCAGTTTTTATTGGATATGATTCAACTCAGATGGGTTACAGGTTCTTCAATCCTTCAACCAAGCAATTCACTACAAATAGAGATGTTGTGTTTGAAGAACACAGGTCTTGGTATGATGAAGACAAACAAGAGGTAACACTACCATATGATCTTGATTCTCACTCTCATCAATTAGGAAGCAAGCATGATACACAGGTCCATGATCCAAGATGATGACCAAGATGACCAAGAGGACCAAGATGACCAAGTGATACAGACGATGACTAAGATGAAAGAGAAAAGGATTACAAACTATGGAAGTCAAGAGGCAAAGCAAAGATGCAAGAGGTTGGAGAATGCTCCAAACAAGCACCTAGAAGATCAGTAAGAGAGAAGAAACAATCAGAAAGGTATGGATAGGATTCCACATTTGTTACGAAGCATTCAATATAATTGGCAAAAGACTCTATTTCAGAGGAACCCTAAACCTATGAAGAGGCAAAAGGAAACCCTAATTGGGAAAAGGCCATGAAAGAAGAGATACATGCATTGAAGTAGATGGACACTTGGTATTTGGTTCCAATATCCTCGAATCAAAAGGTAATTGGTTGCAGATGGGTATATAAAGTTAAAAGAAACTTAGATGGATCAGTTTGCAGGTACAAGGCAAGAGTAGTTGCCAAAGGATGCTCACAAACTCATGGTATAGACTATGAGGAAAAATTCTCACCAGTTGCAAAGATGACTACAATCAGGACATTGATAAGTGTAGTTGCTGCAAGGAATTGGAGACTCCTCCAACTTGATGTGAAAAATGCATTCTGAAATGGTTGGATAAGGGAAGAGGTATACATGTCACAACCACCAGGTTTTGAAAACCCTAATCATCCATCTTATGTTTGCAGACTTAAGAAAGCATTGTATGGATTGAAACAAGCTCCTAGAGCTTGGAATTATAGGTTGGTTACATATCTTCAAGATCAAGGGTTCAAAGCTAGCAGCTCAGATCCTTCTCTATTCATCAAAAGGGACCACAATGAGGTTATCTATCTATGTGTATATGTAGATGATATTATTGTGACAGATGATGATCTAAATGGCATTCAAAGGATCAAGAGACACATGCAAGATGAGTTCAAAATCAGTGACCTAGGTGAGCTCACATATTTCCTAGGTATGGAGGTGATATATACAGATGAAGGAATGTATTTGACTCAGAGAAGATACATTCAGGATCTTCTTCTCAAGTTCAAAATGGAGAACACTAAACCTGTAGGTACACCTTTGGAGATGAATCATAAACTAAGTGTTTATGAAGGTGAGAAAAATTGAAGACATTAAAGAATATCAAAGCTTGGTAGGTAGCTTGATATATGCTACTCATACAAGGGTAGACATCTCATATAGTGTGGGAGTGCTTAGTCAGTTCATGCATTCACCGAGAAGACCACACATGGATGTAGCTAAGAGAGTACTTAAGTATCTCAAAGGTACAATCAACGAAGGTATTTTCTATCCTTACTCTTCAGATTTGGATATCAAAATCTATTCAGATGCAGATTGGGCAGGAGCTAAGGATGATAGAAAAAGTACATCTGCTTACTTAGCATTTGCAGGTTCAAAGCTAGTGTCATGGAGTTCCAAGAAGCAACCAAGAGTTGCTTTATCCTCAACTAAAGCAGAGTACAGAGGCTTGACCATAGCAACTCAAGAGGCAATATGGTTAAAAGCATTGTATACGGATTTGGGACTTGTGAGTTCCAAACCACACATATTTGGAGATAATGTAAGTTCCGTGCATCTAGCAGAAAATCCTATTTTCCATGCGAGAACCAAGCACATAGAAGTCCATTACCACTTCATCAGGGAGAAGCTCATGGCAAAGGAGATTGACATTTCTTTTGTTCCAACTGAAAAGCAAGTAGCATATATGATGACGAAGGCACTTGATGGCATAAAGCTTTGTATATTCAAAGCTATGGCAGGTATTCAACCTATCAGCGAATGAAGACTCAAGCATACTTTAGCTTGAGGGGGAGCTATTGGAACATCAAGATTACACTATGCTTGAGGTGGATTTGATCTACATCAAAGGCTATCGCATCGAAAGAATATCTGTTGGATAGTTCTTTTCTTATGCTCATTTATTGTATTTTTTGAGAGATTTTTGATAGTTCATTTACCGTTGTAAAATCCTTGAGCTTTACACATGTAAAACTAGAAAGATAAAGCCCAAATCCCACAAATTTGTGGTGGTTGAAGTTGTATTCAATCAAGCAATCAATCACCTAAAGTAGATCAAACTAGATCTTCACTTTTCCTAGATTGTAGGAAAGTGAATTGATTCTCTCCAACAACCATTCCCAACTTCATTTGAATTCCAAATTCACTTTTAGAAGTTGCGGAGCACTCCTAGAGTCTATATAAAGACTTGAAATCACTTTTACATTACATGGAAGCAATATGCATACACTTGTGACCATCATTGTCTTGCTCCTTCAATTCTCTGCATCATCTTCTTCACCAATAGTAATCTTGTTGAGGCTCTTGCTCTCTCCCCAGAGTGCCAAATTTCATGAAACATGGTTCATTGGAAAGATATTAGTGTCTAGTTTATGCCTATAAATGTTCATAGCATTTAGTTCAGTAGATTGGGAGAAATGTGAGTTTTTCTGTCTCAGGGTCAATCTTTGCATATTCCTAAAAAATAGGAAGTACCACCGATGAATGTCTCATTCATTCCTATAGCATATTTTGCTTATTCCTTATACTTTTGTGCATTCTATACACTTAACCCTATGAATATCACTCCCATTAAAGGATTTTTTCTAATTGTAATCACGCTGGTCGCTATGGGCATTTGAAGTTCGTTGTCTCTTCCATAGATAGTATGTTTTTTGAGCTAGTCGACCCGTGAACCTATCCATTTTGTATCGACTCATTCTCCTTGATGCTCCAAAGTACAAAGTTTGTTTCTTTGCACTTATCATATGCTTATAAGGTCTATTTGAGTCTCCATAAGCTCAAGGGCTGGTCTTGTGCCGGTTGGCTAGACCAAACGTTGTCGCTTCGAAATGCATTTTTCTACCTTCTACAAGCTTCTCCAAGTTCTTTCAGTTATGTGTGGCTAAACCTCAATATAGATAGATAGATAGATAGATAGATAGATAGATAGATAGATAGATAGAGAGAGAGAGATGGCATGAAGAAGTTGGTGGAGGCAAAAAGACGGCACTCACACACAGCAAAAGGGGGAGAGAGAGAGAGAGAGAGGAATCATGCTATCGTACATTGTTCACGAAAGACCATGGCAGAACGAGAGAGAGAGAGAGATAGAGAGAGAGAGGGGGGGGAGGAAGGGAGGGAGGGAGAGAGAGAGAGATAGATAGAGAGAGAGAAAGAGAGAGAGAGAGAGAGAGAGAGAGAGAGAGAGAGAGAGAGAGAGAGAGAGAGAGAGAGAGAGAGAGAGCGAGCGAGAGAGAGAGAGAGAGGAATCACACTATAGTAAATTGTTCACGAACGACTATGAAAGAACGAGAGAGAGAGAGAGAGAGAGAGAGAGAGAGAGAGAGAGAGAGAGAGAGAGAGAGAGAGAGAGAGAGAGAGAGAGAGAGAGAGAGAGAGAGAGAGAGAGAGAGAGAGAGGGAGGGAGGGAGGGAGGGAGGGAGGGAGGGAGGGAGGGAGGGAGGGAGGGAGGGAGGGAGGGAGGGAGGGAGGGAGGGAGGGAGGGAGGGAGGGAGGGAGGGAGGGAGGGAGGGAGGGAGGGAGGGAGGGAGGGAGGGAGGGAGGGAGGGAGAGAGAGAGAGAGAGAGAGAGAGAGAGAGAGAGAGAGAGAGAGAGAGAGAGAGAGAGAGAGAGAGAGAGAGAGAGAGAGAGAGAGAGAGAGAGAGAGAGAGAGAGAGAGAGAGAGAGAGAGAGAGAGAGAGAGAGAAATCAGACTATAGTAAATTGTTCGCGAACAACTATGGAAGAAAAAGAGAGAGAGAGAGAGAGAGAGAGAGAGAGAGAGAGAGAGAGAGAGAGAGAGAGAGAGAGAGAGAGAGAGAGAGAGAGAGAGAGAGAGAGAGAGAGAGAGAGAGAGAGAGAGAGAGAGAGAGAGAGAGAGAGAGAGAGAGAGAGGGAGGGAGAGAGGGAGGGAGAGAGAGAGAGAGAGGGGAGAGAGAGAGAGAGAGAGAGAGAGAGAGAGAGAGAAGGAAAAATGTGGTCCCAAAACTAAATGAGCTAGCTTATATTCATATGCTCAACAATTTGATATAAGAAATACAAAATGATTTGATATAAGAAACAAAAGTTAGAGAAGGAACTTGAGTAATGAGGTACATGGATATAGGGACCAAAGCAATCATCTCGGCCCTCGATTAGATTGGAGATCGCCTGTAGTAAAGTGTTGTATTCTAATAGAGCAGCTGTAATCTACAGGCATGTTGAGGGTCTTATACAGATAGTGAGTACGATGCACTTGGTTTGGGGTGGTATAATGTTTTGAGCTATGGAATGACCATTTAAGAAAGGAACAGAAGGAGAGAGAGAGTGAGAGAGATATTTTGTTGTATTTTAATTACTAATTAGTCACCTTAAATAAAAGGAAAATGAACAAATTATTTAGATGTGTAAAGTATAATAAGAAACTAATTTTATGATTTGATGTAAATAAAATAAGTAATTAGAATTAAAGAACTGAAATTGAAAATTAATGTAGAGTTAATGTTATATACGTATGATTAAACGAAACCTAGATATAAGAAACAAATAGAAATAAGAGAGATTTAAAAGAATTATGAAAATAAAAGAATCAATTGTTCATTTCATAGGAGAGTTTTTTCCACGAGTGTGATTGTTTTATGAAATCTGAATGTAGTAAATGAGATTTTTTTTTCCCCATGGATTTTCTTCTCTCAGATGACCTCATCATTTGATGAAACACTTTTGAATTTTGAAGTAAAGTTGTAAAGACTGAAGATCGAAGAAAGAAGTGAAGAGGCATCTTTTCCCACTATGTCCGAGAAGATCGTTCTAGTTTTTGTTTGCTCGATCCACACTATGGTAGGTTATATCATTATCAGAGTTGTATTATCCTTAGTCACTCTGTGACATTCCTTTGTATATTGATAGATCCTTTCACGATGATCAAGTATAGTCTTTTTTATCTAGCACTCTTGAGTTTGGTGTTTTTACTTCGAGTATTATATTTTCATTTGATGCTCACGTGCTTCTCCCACGATGGCCCGCTTTTTCTACTCTTGAGCTGCTTCATTCAGCATACATTGAGCTCACACTACCTATGTATAGTCCACTACTCATCCCTTGTATCATATGTTCATTAACATATATGTTTTGATACATTTCCTCAAGTACATCTTTGTCTATTGTTCTCTACTGCATCTTCATCATTACAGTGATTTTGTGCAATTGCTTTCTCTATGTGTAGTCACTCATTTGCTATACCTCTGTTGCATCTTCATCATTACAATGATCTTGTGGAATTTCTTTCTTTGTGTGTACTCACTCATTCACTATACTTGAACTTAAGAAGGACAAGAAGTTGAAAGACAAGAAGAAGGAAGAGGATGAAGAGGAGACTTCCGAAGCCAACTTTGTAGGAAAGAGCAAGTGGAAAGGGAAGAATAAAGGACCAAAGCATGACAAAACCAAAGGCCAGAATGTTCAACCTTGTGCCATCTATGATTAGACCAACCACACCACTCACAATTGCTAGTTCAATGGGAAGACCCTTGGGCTAGTTAGATTGAAGATTCTACTACAATTTTCATCAAGTTTGTTTTAGAGGACCTCGAGATATAAAGCATAGAAGATGACTATGTCTGCATACCTTCTAGATCCTAAAAAGTCGAGATGACCCCCCTGACTTGTTAGAATCATTTCGTAGTGTATGGTATTGCTAAATTGATGAAATAATTTTCTTTAGTTAGTTACACACTCTAGTTAGGTGTGTGCAAAAGCTCACTAGTTAATTCGTACCAGGTTGTGAGCTTTGAGTATAATACGAAGCACCTCCATTCCCAAAATAGAAGGTTTGTTCACATTTCCTGTATATGTAAGTTATCTGTTTTGGTGCAAACATTTGTGAATGATGCTCCGAAGAACTTAGTCATTCCAACTGCATTATTGTGAAGCTGAAAGAGCATATTAAGCATCCTTGGAGTTAACTTGGCAGGTGTAGAGAAGGTTTAATGCAACGACACCTCATCTCTAGAACCTACCCATCCACCTCCTCACAATCAACAATGACTTTTGACACTTCGATAGAAAGTGCCTAGTTTGTCTATTGACTTTCAACTAGACGGGTGTAGAGAGCATTGTTTTCTTATCATGCTTGGTTTAGGTAATGTGTAGAGCTAGTTTGACTAGTCTACGTACCTTCATTTTTCTTTATAAGATCATTGATGGTTTATCTATGTCACTCCTTTGCCTCATGCATGTTTTGTGCTCCGTGGCGGGCCTCATTTCTCTCATGGACATCCTTCTCAAAAAATTCTTTAAAGTAGTGTACTTGGTGATTAGCGCTTTCGTGTAAAGGTTGCCAAATTATTGTAGGAATCAATTCAAAAGGAAAGGTCTTCTTACAACCACCAAATGCGACCATGCATTTCCTGAGTCTATGCATCCAATGCGTTATTCCAACACACCAAATTGTTGGCTTCATGTGATAACTTCCTTGGCATGCACGAGGTAGGAACTGATGCCCACAAGGTCATTAATGGTAGAACGTTCATTAATGCCGAATGACCACTAGGTGTAAGTTGGTAGAGGGAGGGTGGAGAACCATGTAGTAGAAGGTCAAATTAGAGTTGGCTAGGGCTTTGATGAGGGTGATCCATACTGGTGTGGGGGTATCCAACCAAGAGTATGAGGTGGGGAATAATATGGAGAGGGGGATGGGAGTACGAAGGTAGAGAGTATGAAAGATAGGGGCAAGGTGAAGGAAGAATGGTAGGTTGCAGGAAGCAACTTGGGGCTCGACTATGGATGGATGTGGTACCTCAATAGCGGGACATGTTACAATAGAAACATGGGAGAAGATGAATGGGGAGGAGAAATAGGAATGGGGCTAGAGATAGCGAAGATCATCACATCAGGTGGAGGGGAAGGTATGCTATCTAAAGGTCTCGAAATTGTTCTTGTAGTATCATCAACATTCACAAAACTTAACCCTTGCTCATTGTTAATAGGTGGAAGGATAGCGGGTTAATGAGAGGATGCTTCACCATTGATGGGTCGGAGTGATAGCTTGTGAGAGTGGTGAAAGAGGACTCCAATGCTCTCATATTCTTTTTCATGTAAGGGAGGAGAAGGTGGTAGGGGTCGAGGTGCTTCCATACCAAGCATTTGTGAGACAAGGAGGACACATTATCAAATGGGAACATCCTTGAGAAAGAGAATGCACAAGATATAAGGGAGGGAGGAACATGTTGTGACATTCTTAGCAAGGTGATAGGTGACAAATTCACATTCCTTATGAATTTTCTGAAAAAGAATACGAACCCAATTAATCTTCAAAATTTTTGAGGCTCTGATTAATGAATAGAATTATCATGAGATTCCATATGGCTTATGTTATAGGGACCATGTGAAACGAAGGATATAACATTCAGGTTTCGATTGCGTGGAGATGATATACTCATTTGAATTGTGTTTTGCGAATTGGCAAGACACAGCTTGTGCGAAAAGAGGTTTGGTGGTGTTTCAGGCCTTTGGTTGGAGAAAAACCTATGGCCACCTTATTAGGAGTGGTGACATGCAAGAAACCACCAACATGGACTTGCAAGATGATTGTTTTTACCTTTGTAAAAGGTTTTAAACACTTAAAGACAAGACTCAAGGTAAGTCTAAAAGGAGACAAAATATAGGAGTCGTATTTGGATTCAAGCTCAAATAAGTAACTAGAAAGTTCATTGGAACCTTTGGTAGAGTCATCAATACCTACCAACTAGAATCATGGGAAAAGGCTTATATATACTTTACTGAAGAAGTTGAGAAATGAGGCTGAGCTCTCACACAATTATTGTAATTACCTCGTAGCCATATAGTCCTCGAACACATACAAAAAATTTACTTTATACATCAATATATATACTTGAAGTTTCATCATCATCTTAATCTACTATGCATTGTTGTATATCTACTATTCAAGTCTGCAAGCCTCTTAGAGTTATTGAAGTGCAAGTCTGCAAGCCTCTCAACCAATGCATCAATAAAAAATGTTATATAACTGCTATGCAATTCTTCAAGCCTCTCAACCGATGCATCAATAAAAAATTTAATATCCTTGTGAGCTTATCTATGCAAGGATCAAATCATTGGAGATCTCTATGTAGAGATATGAATCAATCTCTATGATTGTGTATATGCATTGCTTCTTGCTAAAATCTTAACATCACACCTAAGATATATTTCTAAAGTATATTTCTCACATTCTAGAAACTCTAAAATGAAGCCATAACCTGTAATACCTTACTTAGCTTCCTATTAGAATCTGTGCAAAAGGCATTTGCTCAATTAGTAGCATGTTGGGAGCACTCAACATATGTCTGAGTACCTTCTTCCATAAAAAGAAGGTTTTCTCTTCATAAGCATGTCATGAGGAAGGAGATAAGGAAGAGAGCTCACACACACTCGAGAAGCACACACTCAGATTGAGGCAAGGAAGAATGATCTTGTTGTTGTTGTTGTTTTTCTTCTATTACATAAAAAGGAATGTACAAGAATGACCAAGAACAAGAATACAAAAAGTCCAATATATAAAGAACAATACATGAGGAAAATCCTAATATCTATGAATGAGTGAGCTGGCAATAAATAAATGTGCCATCATTCTCGGTAGATAAATCTAATAAAGCTCAATGAAGTATCCCTCACATATACCAGCATGACCACTATACATGTCAGAGAAACGGAAAAAATGAAATGTATCATCCTGGATCATCACATGTTGATCTTGATGTATCAACACTCCCCCTCAAGCTCAACCTCATATCCTGTTATCCAAGCATCTCCCTAAACTTCTTCAACTTCTCAGCTCCAAGTGCTTTGGTGAAGATGTCAGCAACATATGCATCTGTTCTCACATAAACAAGATCAATCTCACATGCTAGTACCTTCTCTCTGATGAAGTGATAATGTACCTCGATATGCTTTGTTCTAGCATGAAAAATAGGGTTCTGTGCTAACTGTATACTACTAGGATTATCACAATAGATAGTGATAGGCTTTTGCACTTCCACCCTAAATCTACAAGCAGCATCCATAGCCATGATGCCTCACATGTTGCCATTGTAGCACCTCTATACTCAGCCTTTGTACTCGACAAAGCAAGAGTAGGTTGCTTTTTGCTGCTCCATGTAACAGCGGCACTCCCAAGTGAGAATAGAAATCCACTAGTAGATCTCCTATCTAGAATGCTACTAGCCCAATCGCATCGGTGTATCCATGAACCTGCAAATCTACACCAGCCTCATAAAACAATGCATAATCCAAAGTAGCACTCACATAATGTAGAGTGCACCTTAGAGCATCCAAATGTGGCTTCTTGAGAACCTGCGTAAATTGACTTTCAAGTCCAACAATGTAGCTAAGATCAGGCCTCGTAATTGTGAGATATATCAAGCTTCCCACAATTTTCCTGTACGTAGTAGTATTTTCCAATGCTTCACTTGTTGTAGTATCCAACTTCAAATTCTGATCTAATGGCATAGAAATTGGCTTACAATCAGCCATACCATAGTTTTATAGCATATTCAAGGCATATTGCCTTTGCAACATCCATATACCTGTTTTTGTATGTATACACTCACTGCCCAAGAAGTAGCGTAGCACACCAAGATCTTTCATGTCAAATTCCTACATAAGAAGTTGCTTTACCTCTTTGATGCGTTCTTCATTATCACCACCTACAATCAAGTCATCAACATAGATAGCCACAATTGTAAAGTCATCATCACCCTTCCTTGCATATAGCGAATGATCTGCATCACACATAGAAAATTCAATGGTGGTCAAGTAATCAGCAATCCTTGCATGCCATGCACGAGGATCTTGCTTCAGCCCATACAAAGCCTTTTGTAACATAGAAACATATTCTGGGTGCTTTGAATCTTCATATCCTTGTGGCTGGTCCATATAAACTTCTTCCTATACTCACCATATAGAAAATCATTCTTCACATCCATCTGATGCAAAGTCCATCCTTTTGTTGTAGCTAATGCAACAGTTGTTCTAACAGTAGACATTTTAACTACATGGCTGAATGTTTCCTCATAATCAATGCCATAAGTTTGTGCATATCCTTTTCCTACCAATCGTGCTTTGTACCTGCTTATGCTACCATCAGCATTGTGCTTTACCTTGTAAACCCACTTGCAGCCTATGGGTTTCTTTCCTTGTGGAAATGGAACCAGCTTCCATGTTTCGTTTCCAAAAAGGGCAGCCATCTCCTCATCCATAGCTTTTTCCCAATCTGCATTTCCAATTCAATCTTCAAAACAAGATGGTTCAGCATCTTGTATTACCTTGGTCATGTAGGCGCAATGACGAGCCATATAATTGTCATATGTCAATCATTGCACTGAATTCCTCATCCTCCCAAATCTTCTTGGTCATGGGTCACTTCTCCTTGCATCATCTACATGTGCTTTTCTTACTCTTTGGGTCTTCACAAAGGGCAATCCAAGTTCCTCATCAAGACTCTTTTATGAATCACTTGAATCTCCATCGTCTTCAAAACCTGCACATGTTTTACTACCAGCAAAAAGCTTTTCTTCACCTTTCTTGGATGTATTTGATGAATTTGTTGGACTGAAATTTCCACGTAATCTTCCACTCCATGGATTTGAGTTGGACCTGTTGCCTAGGGATGCATCCGGTCCATTGAAAACTTAAGATTTTGCACTTGATTTTTCAGCATTTTCTTTGTCATTTGGTTCACGATTCAGTTCTTCTTTGGCATCGGCATAGAAGCTTGACATTTCATCAAATACCACATCTCTGCTCACCTTCACCTCTCGTGTGAGTGGGTTATAACATTTATATCACTTCTGCTCAACGCAATATCCAATGAAGACACACTTTTCTGCTTTTGGATCAAGCTTCATCCTCAATTCATCTGGAACATGTACATATGCAATACAACCAAAAACTTTCCAATGTGATAAGTTTGGCTTTTTACCTGTAAACTTCTCTTCAAGTGTAACTTGATGTACAACTGCAGGCGGAGTTCTATTCATGATGTATACAACAAGTATGAACAACTTTTGCATAGTAACAATGAGGCATATTCTTCTCAACCATCAAGGCTCTTGCTATTTCTACAATATGTCTATTTTTGCATTCAACAATCCCATTCTGTTGTGGTGTGTACCTGCATGAAAGCTGATGTCAAATTCCATGAATTTTAAGAAAGTTGTTGAACTCATTTGACATATATTCATCTCCTCCATCAGACCTTAATGTTTGAATATACCTCCCTGTCTGCTTTTTGACCATAGCTTTAAAATTCCGAAAGTGAGTGAACACCTCACTCTTCTCTTTCATGAAATACACCCACACTTTTCGTGTATGGTCATCAATGAAAGTAACATAAAACCTCCAACCACCCATAGATGTGGTCTTTGCAGGACCCCAAACATCTGTATGTACTATTTCTAGCACATTCTCACTAACATGCTTGTCATGTGGAAATGATGATCTTGACTGTTTACCAAATTGACATGTTACACATACCTTTTGCATCTCTACAACCTTAAAAATTAGTAGTCCATGGACAATCTCCTTTGATTGCATCAACTTCAGCCTTTCCAGATTTGCATGTCCAATTCGTTTGTGCCACATGTCTATATCAACAATGACTCCAGCACCTTTTGCAAACATGGTTGCATTCATTTTAGGAATTTTCAGGTTTAAGGTGAACATCCTACCCACTTTGTTTCCTTTGGCAATCAATTATCCACCATGTTTGTACTCTTCTACATATAACCCATTAGCATTGAACCTGACTTGTAATCCTTGGTCAACCATTTGTCCAACAGAAACCAGATGTTTTACCTTCCTATCCTCCATAGGCAATGGTATGATTCCTGTATGCTCAATAGGATGCGATGTATCATCATCTATTTCAAAATATGTCAGAACTAGAGATTTCTGTAAACTAATAAACCATTATGCATGACTATTCATGTGATTTGATGCACCTGAATCAACATACTAGACATTATCATTCGATTTTGAAACATCAATAGACATCGTGTTCATCATATGATGTTGAACCATGGATAGCTTCTCAGAATCATCTACACTTGTGCATGCATAGTTATTCTATTGCCTTCTGTTATTTTGATTCTTCAACCTACAATCATGTTTAGAATGTCCAAGTTTACCAGAATTCCAACATCCTTTACTTTCATTACCCAAGTCATTTCTTTGGAAATTTCTACGACCTCTTTGGCTTCCCCTACCTTGAAACTGTCCTCTTCCTCCTGCATGATTGTATTGTTGATTTTGGTCTTGGTTATTGTGTCCTCTTTCGCTTCTGAATCATCTACCTCTACCTCTTCCTTTGCCAGACTATAATACCTACTCAGAACTAGGTTTTCCTTGGGAGTTTGAATCCTCACCAAGATTCTTTTCTTCAATAATCAGCATGGATACCAAATCAGCAAAATTTGGAATATTTTCCCTAGTCTGTATAGAAGTTCTGAACTTCTTACATGCAGCTCCTAAACGACAAAGGCACACTTCTAGCTTATTATCATCATCTACATTCACTCCAATAGATGCAAGTGACTCACATATGCTTTTGATTTTTAGGTTGTAATCACTTATAGACATGCTCTTCTTCTCCAATGTATGCAACTCATTCTTGAGTTGCAATTTATGTGCCTTTGTATTGGTCTCATACAATGTGAACAAATTGTTCCAAGCCTCTTTCGGAGTCTTGGCATCCTGCATGTGTCCAATCATGCTATCATCTATGCTAACAGATAGCCAGTACATTACCTTTTGTGCTCCTTGATTCCATTCCTCATATGCTCTTAACTGATTTGCAGTCCGATTCCTTTTTGGTAACTGCAAAGCGTTTTTGTTCTCTCCTTTGATGTACTTCTAGTAGCCCTTTCCCATCAGGAAATTCATCATTTTGAATCTCCAAGCATGGAAGTTGTTCTTGTCTAGCTTATCGCTCATAAGCTGAGTTATTCCATCTACATTTTCCATTTTTGTAGTAATTCTCAACACTACAAAACACTACAAGCAGCACTTCTGCTTGAATACTGTTGCACTATGACGTAACAGTTCGATCTCAGAAAAAC
Organism: Ceratopteris richardii; assembly: GCA_020310875.1. Taxonomy (NCBI): domain Eukaryota; kingdom Viridiplantae; phylum Streptophyta; class Polypodiopsida; order Polypodiales; family Pteridaceae; genus Ceratopteris; species Ceratopteris richardii. The sequence continues at coordinate 8,364,203 of CM035423.1, forward strand.
ACAGTTTTTGTGTATCAAGAGTACATGAAATCACTTGAAATTCTGGATCTCAAATATATGAGTGTTTCCAAACACAAGAGAAGTTACAATTTCTGAAACTGGCCTGGATTTTCTGTGGGTCCCACCTTGCAAGCTTGAAACGAAGGTCGAGATGGCTACGAAACTTCGATCTGACAAAAACGAGTGACCTTAAAGGGATAACTCATGAAAATATTTTGAGTTCTTCTACCTTCACGCTAATTTTCATACCAATTTGAGGTTGTTTGTGAATCGCACTTTCTCCATACCGTCTTGCATACTCTTCACTGTCAGCCTTCTCCATGAGCCCTCTATAGCCACACTGTCTCTGATACCATGTCATGAGGAAGGAGATAAGGAACAAAGCTCACACACAAACACACTCTCTCACAAGCAAAGAGAAGCACACACCCAGATTGAGGCAAGGAAGAATGATCTTCTTCTTCTTCTTCTAGTACATAAAAAAGGAATGTACAAGAATGAACTAAAAACAAGAATACAAGAAGTCTAGTATATAAAGAACAATACATGAGGAAAATACTAATATCTGCGAATCAGTGAGCTGGCAAGAAATAAATGTGCCATCACTCTCAGTAGATAAATCTAATAAAGCTCAATGAAGTATCCTTGACATATATGTTGGTGCAAGCAAGCCTTAACACTTGGCATTGTTATGTGCCTTTGAAGACCCAACATGAAGCTTGGACTATTGAACCCTTGGAAAGCATAAAAGATTGAACCCTTGGATGATACATTCACAAGAGTCAATAATCATGTGAACCTAGTCTTAGTGATTCTTACTTTTATCTCATGTAAAAGTCCATGTGACTTTATCAACATTGTAATCATACCTACTGGACTAGAGTCGTGGAAAAATTAGATGATCTAGTTGAGGGAATATCTCCCTAAGTCTAGTGGAGAGAATCAAGGGAGCTTTAATTTGAATTCAAATTCAAATTCATTCAAAACTCCTATAAAAATCAATGTAAAAGTCGCGGGTTCAGTGACTCTCTTCCCGAAGCTAATCCAAGCATATTTGTGAGAGTGTGAGAGCTACTACCTAGCCTACACCTCTGAGTACCATTGGGCATCATTCTACATGTCAATGGGAATGTACATTTGATAGTATCAATACATATACTCATAGTTTTTTACTCTGTGTTTTCTCTGAGTGACTACCTCCAAGTCTGTCAACTTCAACAGAGCATATCTCAAGATCTACTGAACCAAATTTGATAATCAAGGGCTCATTGGAACCAGCTCAAAGCATTCTACAACACTACAAAGTTTCAAGTCAATCTATTCAGCCAATTGGGAGAAATCGCTGTCGAAGTGATCACTGGTATATTTCTGTGTGATTCCTAAAAAATCGGGGGTGTCCCTGAGTTTACTAAACATCATGCTCAGTGTATAGTTTATCATTTGGAGTGATTTAACTTGCTAATGGTAGCTTGTTAAGTTAATTTAATACTCCCAGAAGGAATTAGACCAATTGCAAGTGTGCTGGACACACCGAGCTTAGAACTGAGCAGGTATCATTACAGGAATAGTAAGTTTTTGGAGTTGTGAAGGTTCAAAATCATCTGTTTTGATTTGGACATTACTCAATCATTTTGTAAAGCACATATATAGTTTCTTGGTGTCATTTGGAAGCTCAAGGAGTCTCCTAACCATATCTGAAGAAAAGAAAGGGCAGGTGTGAAGCAGGTCTAGCAGCACCACCTTGATCTTCTGATTGTACCCAGCCATCACATCCAACAGTGGTATCAGAGCAAACAAGGTAATCATGGGTGATGGTTTCCCTTCCTTTATTGACAAATTGGATAGGAATAACTACCAGGCATGGTCATTAAGAATGAAGACTTATCTACAAGGGAGAAGCTTGTATGGATACATATCAGGAGATGAGGAGTTGCCCTCATTCAAAACCAGAGGCCTACCTACAAAGGATGAGCATGAGAGACTTAATCAATGGTGTGCTAAAGATGCTTTAGCAAGGTCATATCTTCTAAACTCTATCTCTGATTTCCTTCTACCTCATGTTAGGAACTGTAAGACTTCCCAAGAGACTTGGGAGACCTTGTCAACATACTTCTCATCAAGCACAAGGGCCAGAAAGAATCAGCTATGGATTGAGTTTACAACTCTTAGGAAGCAATCAAAACAATGTGTTTCAGATTTTGTCACCAAAGTCAAAGATATAGCAGATCAACTTGCAAGTGTTGGAGAAGAGATTGAAGAAGAGCAAATTGTTAGACAAGTGATCAATGGACTCAAAGCAGATGACAAGTGGGAGAGCTTTACCACTGCAATGGACTTGTACATGGACATTCAAGCACCTGATCTAACAACTCTGATTGGACAACTCTTTACACATGAAGCCAAGATCACAAAGAATGGAGAGCAATCAAAAGGTAACAATCCCTCTGCCCTATATACAGATAAGAAGTCTAAAGATAAGGGTAAAAGCAAGAAGGTTGATGATGAAGGATCCACCTCCCAAGCAAACTATGCAGGGAGAGGTAGATCATCTAGAGGTAGGGGCAGAGGAGGTAAGTCAGGTAGGGGGAGATCCTATAATCAATCTCCATGCAATATTTGTGGTTTGTCTAATCACACTACAGATGAATGCTACAAAAACTACAAGAACCAAAGAGGAAGAGGTCACCAAAGAGGAGGATACTCTCAAGGCAGAGGCAGATTCAATCAATCTCAAGGCTACCATGGCTACAACAATAATTACAACAACAACTACAACAATAGCTACAATCACAATAGCAATTATCAAGGAGGATACAGGAACAGAAAGGATTACAACAATTATGCAGAGGATCAAGATGATTCCTTGTTAATTATGAACATGACATCTAAATCAGGTATCAATGATGATCATTTGTTCTATATTGACTCAGGTTGTTCTAACCATGTAGCTGGGAATGTTGCCTTACTCTCTGATTTGGAAGAACCTAAAGGCAAGCACCAAGTGCAGACAGGTGATGACACTAAACACTCAGTGGTTAAAGTAGGTAATGTCAAAACAAGTGATGGTAATCAGAATTTACTAAGCAGAGTATTGTATGTTCCAACAATCACCAAGAATCTGATGAGTGTAGGTCAGATTGTTGAAAAAGGTCTACAGGTCAGGTTCACTCAACATGGTGCATATGTGGAGGATCCAAAACATGGATTCAGAAGGATAGCCAAGGGAGAGAAGTCAGGTAGACTATTTACCTTTGAACTTGAGGATACTAAAAGTATTGCCTTGTACAACTATAGGGACCAAACCCTATCAGAATTGGAGATGTGGCACAAGAGATTGGGTCACATTGGAGAGAGAACCATAAAGCAAATGAGCAGAGATCAATGTGTGCTTGGGATACCTAATGTATCCAAGCAACACATGATATACAAGTGTGGGGCTTGTCAATTTGGTAAGTCACACAGGTTGCCATATACCAAGAAAGGATTTATGCATGAAGACTACTTGGAATTGGTGCATACAGATGTTTGGGGACCAAGCAAGGAGCCATCCATATCTGGATCAAGGTACTATGTATCTTTTATAGATGATTATAGCAGATGGACTGTCTTGTACTTCATGAAACATAAAGATGAAGTATTTAATTGCTTCAAAAGGTATCTTGCATTAGTAGAGAATCAAACAGGTAGACATTTGAAGAGATTAAGGTCTGATGGTGGTGGAGAATACTTCTCCAATGACTTTGAAGAGTTCTTGCAGGAAAGAGGCATCAAGAGGGAGATTACCACAAGGTACTCACCTGAACAAAATGGGGTAGCTGAAAGAAGAAATAGACTCATTGTGGAGACAGCTAGGTCTATGCTTAATGAGAAAAAATTACCAAATTATCTTTGGGCAGAGAGTGTATCTACTGCCACATACTTGATCAACAGGTTGCCATCAAAGACACTTGATGGAATGACACCCTATGAGGCTTGGCATGGTAAGAGACCTTCTCTGGATCATTGCAAAATCTTTGGGTGTGTTGCATATGTGCATATTCCCTCACAGGTAAGGGGAAAGCTAGACCCTAAGGCTGAGAAGTGTATCTTTATTGGTTATGATTTGAATCAGAAAGGATACAGGTTCTATAACCCCTCAAACAAAGGCTTCAAGGTAAGCAGAGATGTCATCTTTGATGAAAATGATTCATGGTATGATAATGAGTGCAGGAAAGTTAGCCTACCTTATGATATGGAAGAAGACTTTCCAAAACTTGTCAGACAAGAACCAACTCAGAATGAGGATACAAGTTCAGATGATGAAGACACCATCAACATTGAAGAATTCAAAGCTTGGAAATCCAAAGGGAAGATGAAGATGAAGCAACTTGAAGACAATCCAGAATCCTCAACTCAAGCTATGAGGAGATCTTCAAGGGAAAAGAAGAAACCTATTAGGTATGGATATGATACTTCACTTGTAACCAAGCACTCTGTATATCTTGCAAAGGATATCTTAAGTGAAGAACCAGGTACATTTGAGGAAGCTATTACTAAACCAGAATGGAAGGAAGCAATGAATGAAGAAATGGAGGCTCTCAAGGAGAGTGATACTTGGGACTTGGTACCCAAGAAGGACTCCATGAAGGTGATAGGATCCAGATGGATCTACAAACTCAAAAGGAACTAAGATGGTACAATAAGTAGGTACAAAGCTAGGTTGGTAGCCAAGGGCTTTGCACAAACCCAAGGCATTGATTATGAGGAGACATTTTCTCCTGTGGCAAAGATGCCAACTATCAGAATTATGGTGAGTGTAGCTGCATCCAAGAATTGGAACATGTACCAATTGGATGTGAAGAATGCATTCTTGAATGGATGGATATCTGAAGAGGTCTACATGTCACAACCACCTGGCTATGAAGATCCCAATAAGGTAAATCATGTTTGCAAATTGAAGAAAGCTCTGTATGGATTGAAGCAGGCACCTAGAGCATGGAACTATAGGTTGACAACCTATCTCTTGGATCAAGGATTTGTGATGAGTAAAGCAGATACTTCATTGTTTATAAAGAAGAACAATTCAGAGGTAATATACTTGTGTGTCTATGTTGATGACATTATTATTACAGGAAATGATATTCAAGGAATTAGACACATCAAAGGTCAAATGATGAAGGAATTCAAGATCAATGATCTTGGATTATTGAAGTACTTCCTAGGACTTGAATTGGTCTACACAAATTCAGGTATATACATTACTCAGAAGAAGTACATTCAGGACATGGTCAAGAAGTTTAATTTGCAGGAAGCTAAAGTCTCAAACATTCCTATGGAGGTCAACCACAAACTCAGTGCACATGAAGGAGAAGAACTAAAGGATATTACAGGTTACCAAAGTTTGGTAGGTAGTCTCAATTATGCTACCTTAACTAGGATTGATATCTCATATGGTGTTAGTGTACTTAGCCAATTTATGCATAAGCCAAGAGTACCACATTTGGAGGCAGCCAAGAAGATAGTAAAGTATCTAAAGGGAACACAAAATCATGGTTTGTATTACCCATATTCATCAGATATTGATATCAAGGTATACTCAGATGCAGATTGGGCTGGTTGCAAGGATGACAGGAGGAGTACATCTGGTTACATATGCTTTGCAGGTGATAAACCAATTTCTTGGTCATCCAAGAAACAACCTACAGTAGCTCTATCATCTACTGAGGCAGAGTACAGAGGGCTAGCCAATGCCACTCAAGAATCAATATGGTTGAAGTTACTCTATTCTGAATTGGGCCTATATACAAGGCCACCTATCATATTTGGTGATAACACAAGTTCACTTCATCTAGCTGCTAATCCTGTGTATCATGCTAGGACAAAACACATAGAGGTGCATTACCACTATGTGAGGGAGAAACTACTTAGCAAGGAAATCCAATTGTCTTATGTGTCCACTAATATTCAATGTGCAGATTTACTTACAAAAGCTTTGGATGGAAGCAAGCTATGCAGGTTTAAATCCATGATTGGATTACAGGATATCATTGAAGATTAAAGATGAAGACTCAAGCAAGTGTTTGGCTTGAGGGGGAGCTGTTGGTGCAAGCAAGCCTTAACACTTGGCATTGTTATGTGCCTTTGAAGACCCAACATGAAGCTTGGACTATTGAACCCTTGGAAAGCATAAAAGATTGAACCCTTGGATGATACATTCACAAGAGTCAATAATCATGTGAACCTAGTCTTAGTGATTCTTACTTTTATCTCATGTAAAAGTCCATGTGACTTTATCAACATTGTAATCATACCTACTGGACTAGAGTCGTGGAAAAATTAGATGATCTAGTTGAGGGAATATCTCCCTAAGTCTAGTGGAGAGAATCAAGGGAGCTTTAATTTGAATTCAAATTCAAATTCATTCAAAACTCCTATAAAAATCAATGTAAAAGTCGCGGGTTCAGTGACTCTCTTCCCGAAGCTAATCCAAGCATATTTGTGAGAGTGTGAGAGCTACTACCTAGCCTACACCTCTGAGTACCATTGGGCATCATTCTACATGTCAATGGGAATGTACATTTGATAGTATCAATACATATACTCATAGTTTTTTACTCTGTGTTTTCTCTGAGTGACTACCTCCAAGTCTGTCAACTTCAACAGAGCATATCTCAAGATCTACTGAACCAAATTTGATAATCAAGGGCTCATTGGAACCAGCTCAAAGCATTCTACAACACTACAAAGTTTCAAGTCAATCTATTCAGCCAATTGGGAGAAATCGCTGTCGAAGTGATCACTGGTATATTTCTGTGTGATTCCTAAAAAATCGGGGGTGTCCCTGAGTTTACTAAACATCATGCTCAGTGTATAGTTTATCATTTGGAGTGATTTAACTTGCTAATGGTAGCTTGTTAAGTTAATTTAATACTCCCAGAAGGAATTAGACCAATTGCAAGTGTGCTGGACACACTGAGCTTAGAACTGAGCAGGTATCATTACAGGAATAGTAAGTTTTTGGAGTTGTGAAGGTTCAAAATCATCTGTTTTGATTTGGACATTACTCAATCATTTTGTAAAGCACATATATAGTTTCTTGGTGTCATTTGGAAGCTCAAGGAGTCTCCTAACCATATCTGAAGAAAAGAAAGGGCAGGTGTGAAGCAGGTCTAGCAGCACCACCTTGATCTTCTGATTGTACCCAGCCATCACATCCAACAATATACCGATGTGACCACTATACATGTTAGAGAAATGGAAAAAATGATATGTGTCATCCTAGATCATCACATGTTGAGCTTGATATCTCAACAAATCATAAGATCCAAATAGTGTGTGCTGAGACAAAATTTTGAGAGCATTATTCCAAATTAATATAGTCATGTTTATGTGTTATTAGCAAGCTTGGGAATCTTATTAGTCTTCCAAGCAAGAACTAGGTAGGCCTAGATCAAGTTTTTGGTAATGACCTTCTCATTTCTATACTCTATCATCACCTCCTCAAAATGGTATCAAATTATCATCATAGTGTGTACATTATGGGGGATGATTTTTCTTCTTCAAAGGAAAATTTGCATCAAAGTAACTACTCATCATGGTTTCTAAGGATGGAGCCATATGTGCAAGGAAAAAATCTCTATGGGTATATGTCTCGAGATGATCTGATGCCTATGCTAAGGACCAAAGAACAACCAACTCAAGAAGAGCAAGAGAGGTTGAATACAAGGTGTGAAAAAAGATGATTTGGCAAGGTCATATATCTTAAGCTCTATTTGTGATTTCTTACTTCCACACATTAGGGGCTATAAGACTTTCCAAGACTTGAAATGCATTCTTCTCTTTAAGCAATAAGGTCAAGAACAATTAGTTGGGGATGGAGTTCACATCCCTCAAAAGAAACTAAAGAAGAGTGTCAATAACGTTGTTACCAAGATTAATGAAAATGATAACCAATTAAGAAGCATTAGAGAGATCAAAGATGAAGAGCAAATAGTTCGAAAAATATCAATGGAATTAAAGAAAATTATATGTGGAAAGCATTCACCACTACCATGGAACTATACATGGAGACAAAAGTATTAGACTCTTGAACACACTCATGAGACAACTCTTTACACATGAAGCCAAGCTCATGAAGAATGGATATTCGCAAAGTTAAATAGTCCTCTACCCTATACGATGATAGAGGTAGAAGTAAACACGCTAAAGAAAAAGTGAAGAATTCTTAGAAAGAAGTAAGTACCTCCCCAACTAACTTTGTATGTGGAGGAAGAAGTTCAAGAGGAAGAGGTAGATGAGACAGACACGACAAGGGAAGATCTCACAACTCCTCACCTTGTGCCACATGTGGACTTACAAATAATACCACTAAGAATTGTTTGAAGAACCCAAGGAACTAGAGACAAAGAGGATACAACAAAGGAGGATATGAAGCTCGTAGAGGAAAATATAACAAGAAGTATGTTTACAATGGAAATAACAAATTCAAAACCACTATCAAGGACATTAGTAAGAAAGGAGAGAATAAAACAATTATCTGATAGTCAATCATAAATTGTGTTATTTCTACTCATGAATATGATTGTGAAAGAAGATAAAGCAGATAAACATGAGGTATATATTGATTTTTGTTCAAATCATGTAGCAAGGAATGTGGCACTACTCTCAGAGGAGAGGAAACAAGGTACCTTGTAGAGAAGATTGGAAGTATGAAGACATCAAATGGTAATATGAATCTATTGAGGAAAGTTCTCAATGTACCTAGCATCACCAAGAGTTTGATAAGTGTCGAACATTGTGGAGAAGGGATTGTAGGTATGATTTACAAATTATGTAGCCTATGTGGAAGATCCATATAAAGATTTCAAGAAGATTTCCAAAGGTGAGAAGATAGGTAGACTATTCACCTTTGAACTCCAAGACACAAAGAACATAGCATTGTTCAATTATGGTAAAAAAAATCTTTCGCTATTAGAAGTTTGGCACAAAAGGTTAGCTCGAATTGGAGAGAGGACCCTGAAAGAAATTAATAGATATTAAAGTGTGCATGGACTACTAGACGTCACAAAGTAACATATGAATAATGCACTCCATGCAAATTTGGAAAGTCTCATAGGTAAGCTTTCATAAATAAGGCATACATACATGGAGAAATCTTGGAACTTGTCCACATTGATGCGCGGGGGTGAAGCAAGGAACCATCTATCTTAGGGTTAAGGAATTATGTGCCATTCATTGATGATTTTAGTAGAATGACTATACTCTATCTCATGAAGCATGAAGATGAATTGTTTTGTTGTTTCAAGAAGTACCTCTAGAAATCAAGAAGGAATTGAAGAGGATAAGTTCTAATGGAGGGGGGAAATATTTCTCTCATGATTTTGAATCTTTCTTACAAGATAGAGGAATCACAAGAGAAATTACAACTAGATATACAACAGAGAAAAATGGTGTAGTACAAAGGAGGAATAGAACCAGTGTAGAAGCAGCTAGGTCAATGCTTAATGAGAAGATGTTTCCCAATTATCTATGGGCAAAGGTAGTATCCAGTATCACGTACTTTATTAATAGCTTACCATAGAAATCTATGGACATAATGACTCCTTATGAATCTTGGAATGGAAGAAGACCAAACTTGGATCATTGCAGGATATTTTAATGCATTTCAAAATCAAAAGGGTTATAAAATACATAATCCCAGAACTAAAATATTCATTGCAATTTGAGATATATTATTTGATGAGGATAAATCATACACAAAGCTCAACTTGTCCTATGAATTGGAGCATGATTTTCCAACTCTATCAAGAAAAGCTCCCCATACACTAAAAAAATCAAGGGAATAAGATGGTGAAGAGAGGAAATTCAAAAGGGAGATCAAGTCATGGAGCTCCTTAGGTAAAGCCAAAGTGCAAGCAATAAGTGATGTAGCATAATCATCTCAAAAAAGGATGAGAAGATCTACAAGGGAAAAGAAGAAGCTAAAAAGGTATGGATATGATACCTCATTGGTTAAAGGCATTCTATATACATGGCTCAAGACATGAACTATGATGAGAAATCATCTTATGAGGAAGCAAATAAGATGCAGAGTGGAAGCATGCCATGGTCAAAGAGATTGAAGCATTGCATGAGAAAAACATTTGGGACTTATTTCCCTATACTGCAACCATGAAGGTCATTGGATCATGGATCTACAAGGTAAAAAGGGACCTTGATGGAACCATAAACAATTACAAGGCTATGTTAGTAGCTAAGGGATATGCTCAGACTCAAGGCATTGATTATGAGAATAATGTGTCTCGTATAGCAAAGATGCATACAATCAAAATCATCATGAGTATTGCAACCACCATGAACTAGAATATATACCAAATGGAAATCAAGAACGATTTCTTGAACGGATGGATTTTAGAGGAGGTTTATATTGATCAACCTCTTGGTTTTGAAGACTCACAATATCATGAGTATGTTTGCAGATTAAATAGAGCTCTATATGGGCTAAAGCAAGCTCTAAGAGCTTGGAATCATAGATGAGATACTTACTTGCAAGACAAAGGGTTTGTGGTGAGCATGGTATATCCTTTCTTGGTCATCAAAAGATCACATGGAGAAGTCATATATCTCTATGTATATTCATGTAGTTAACATACGTACTTGAATTGGAAGTCATGTGTACATGACATGGTATGTATCTTACTCAAAGAAAGTACATCAAAGACATGCTTACAAAGTTGAAGATGAAAAATGCAAAGATTGTAGGTTCACCTATGGAAGTGAATCTCAAATTGAATGTCCATTAAGGAGAAGTCATTGAAGATGTGACAAATTACCAGAGCCTAGTTGGAAGTCTCAATTATGCTACTCTCACAAAGGTAGGTATCATGTATAATGTGAGTGTTTTGAGGTAGTTTATGCACTCATCAAGGAAGCCACACATGGAGGTAGCCAAAAGGATACTCAAGTATCTCAAAGGAATAATCAATGAGGGTTCACTCTATTTTTATGGTTTTGATATAGATATTAAGATAATTATTTAAGAAAATTTTGCAAGATCAAGAGATGATAGGAGAAGTACCTTTTTTTATCTTTCAATTGTAGATTGAAAACTCATTTCTTGGTCATCAAAGAAGTAACCAATTTTTTCTCTGTAATCTACAGAAGTTGAATACAGAGAATTGACTGATCCTACTCAAGAAGCTATATGGATCAAGATAGTATATCTTGACTTTAACTTTAGTAACTTCCTTCTCTATTATTGTTGCATCCTCCTCCAAGTTGTGCTTGAGGGGTGTCTTCCTCCCCCTTCTGTGGTATGTGATGTGTTCTCCCAATTCATCAACCTGAACTTTATCCTCATTTTCATCATAGCATTCATCTCTACAAGAATTATTTACAAAACTCCAAAACAAGAGGAAAAGTTGCCTGCTTGCGGCAAATTCAAAATGTCTTCTTCCTCCTCGAACTGTAATTGTGGTTGGTCCTCCATTTCTTGTTCCATGCAAATGCCAACTGATTGCATCATGCTAGTGTTCCCTTGATGATCTAGACCCTCCTCTAAATATATTTGTGTAAGTTGTTGCCCTTTCTTTTGTATGCACATAGTGTCTTTACCCGAGTCATGGATGACACTTGCATGCCTCAGCCATGGTCTTCCAATAAATAGGGGAAATCCTCCCTCTACCTGGGGTAGTCTTAATACCACAAAATCCAAAATGAAGAGATTACCTTGTACTTCTAGTGGAACTTTTGGGATCATCCCCATTGGCCTTACTTTGCTTTGATCTTCCAAAGTGACGGTGAAGTGGGTTGGCCTGGATGGGCGTAGGCCAAGCTTCTCCATGGTATGCTCAGGCATCAAATTTATGCGGGACCCACCATCCACAATAACTCCTTGTAGCTTTAATCCTTTAATTGTTACTCTCAGTCTTGGAATCTTATAGTCGGTGAGAAGTGCTTCTTCTACACCCTTCCCTTGGCCTAAGGCAGTAGTCTTGGCCACTAAGGTGGATGAGGAAGCCTCATCAATAATCTGCAGTACTTCAACATAAATTATGCATCCATGTTTATCAACTCAAGAATACTAACCTCTCTTTTAATTGACTTGAATAATCTTAAAGCTCCAGATTCCTTAAGCTCAATTTTGATGTTTGATTTCTCAAGTTCCTTGTGGGCTCGCCTGTATGCATACCCAATGAAATCCTTAGTCTATGAAAAATCTTCTTTCTGTGTTACCCCTTCACATTTTGTTGAACTTCCTTTCTCTTGTTTTGCATCGTCATATATATCGAATTTGTTTTTATGTACCCTCTCGTCTTTGTGACTTCCAAAAGTATTTGATTCCTGGGTTGGTTCTTCTGGAATTTTCCCTTTGTTTCTTGTTTGCATGACCATGGAGTCGATCTCTTCTAATTGTACCACTCTAGTGGATGGTGATTGTACAACATTGGCTCCTTCTGCTTCTCCATGATTATCTACGTAGATCATTTGGAGATGGGGCCCAGATGAAGATGCTTTCTTTTGTGGATAACTATTTGTATAATGATCCCTGGTATCTGGGTAATTCCTGCAAGGGGAGCATTTTATGGCAAGGTGCATTTACTTTGATAATGTCCACACTCTCCACACCTGAAACAGATAATTGTCCTTCTAGGCCTATTTCCATAATTAATTCTAGGTCTTTGATTATAGTTGTTACCTTGGATGGGGGCTGCCGCCATTACATTGGTTGACAATTGAGCATCTCCTTGGGCCCAATAAGGTTGTGCAGACATCCCTCTTGAATGACATTCATGGGCCTCATGACCAACTTTCTTGCATAGCTGGCAAGTTACATTTAACAATGGACATTCACTTACCACATGACCCTGCTTGCTGCACATGGTATACCATAGTCCACTTTTGATGCCACCCCCTTTGAGTTCTTGCAACTCCTGTTGAAGCTAAGCCAGGTCTTCTCCTTGGGCTTCCTCTTCCTTTTGTTTCAATTTAGCATGAGTTCCCACACTTGAGATTGCTAAACTTCTAACACTCCCCCTCAAGCTCAAGTGTTAGTCTCCATTGATCTCCTTCAAGTTGAGGTTGATTTTGTGTTGGTGTAAATTACAAGCCTACACATTTGGCACAAAGGATGCATTGAAGTTTATACATACATGAAGAAGCATAGGAACATATGCTAGTGGTTAATTACCACTTTACCTCATTGTAAAAGTCAAATTGATTTGGAATCTCTTGTAATCACCTATCCAAAAGGATTCATGGAAAAAGTAGTTGTTTGATTGAAAGAATATCTCCAAGCATTTAGGAGCTTGATCATAGGGAGCCAAAAGTTTGAATTTGAATTCAAATTTTTACTCATCTCTATAAAAATGGACATGAAAAGTTGCGGGGAAGAGAGAGCACTCCCGAGCCTAGCATTACTGATTTGTGAGTGTGTGTGAGGTCTATACTCAAGCCCACACCTCTCTATACCATTTGGCATTGATGTTCATGCAAATGGAGTTGTATACAAATGTTCATTAATACATACATTCATATTGTCCATCTCTGAGTTCTCTGTTAGTCTACTCAAAAGTCTGTCAGCTTGTCAAGGGCATATCGCGGTCAATGCTTCATCAAATTCATTGATTCAAAGTTTGTTGGATTCAGCGTGAAGTAATCTACATGCTATCAAATTTTGAAGACATTTTATTCAGCCATTTTAGAGAAATCTGCATCGAGGTGAACTCTGGTCATGTTCTGCTACAGTCCTAAAAAGTCGAGGGTATAGCTTAACTTGCTAAATTGATTTCTCTTAGCATAGTTTATCATTTTACATCATTCCACTTGGAATAGGTAGCTTACTAAGCTAATTAAATACCCCTAAAAGGAATTTTTCCAATTCCTACTGTGCTGGTCATACTGAGCAAAATACTCAGCAGGTATCAAGCCATAAATAGAAGGTTTTCTTGAGTTTGTGACTTCCAAAGTTATCTGTTTTGATTCAATCATTGCACACATCATTTCCATAGGACATAGGACATTTTATGGTGTCATTGGAAAGCTAAGGAGGTCTAGTTATCAACTCTGAAGCAAAAGAGGGCTGGTACAAAGCAGGTTTAGCAGTACCTACTCAGTCTCTTGGAGTGTCCATCCATCATTCCCAACAGTGGCATCAGAGAAAACTAAGGTAAAATGGGAGATGGTTTTCCTTCATTTATTGACAAATTGGACAGGAACAACTATGAAGCATGGTCTCTAAGGATGAAGACCTACTTACAAGGAAGGAGTCTCTATGGGTACCTCTCAGGAGATGAGGAATTGCCCTCATTCAAAGCAAGAGGATTACCAACCAAGGAAGAACATGAAAAGCTCAACACATGGTGTGCTAAGGATGCATTGGCAAGGTCTTACTTACTCAACTCTATATCTGATTTTCTTTTGCCACATATTAGAAATTGTAAGACATCCCAAGAGACTTGGGAAACCTTGTCATCATACTTTTCCTCCAACACAAGGGCTAGGAGAAATCAGTTGTGGATTGAATTCACAACACTAAGGAAGGAACCTAAGCAAGCTGTTTCAGAATTTGTGACCAAGATTAAAGATGTAGCAGATCAGTTAGCAAGTATAGGAGAAGAAATTGAAGAAGAATAGATTGTAAGGCAAGTGATCAATGGGATCAAGGCTGATGACAAATGGGAAAGCTTCACCACTACCATGGATCTCTACATGGACATGCACACTCCAGATCTTACAACCCTCATGGGACAATTGTTTACTCATGAAGCAAAGCTCAACAAAAATGGAGACACATCCAAAGGTAATAACTCTTCTGCCCTATACACTGATAAGAAGTCTAAAGATAAAAGCAAGAGCAAGAAGGTGGAAGATGAAGGATCAACCTCTCAAGCCAACTATGGAGGGAGAGGTAGATCTTCAAAGAGGACAGGGCAGAGGAGGTAAGCCAGGTAGGGGGAGATCTTATAACTCCTCACCATGCAACATTTGTGGTTTATCAAATCATACTACAGATGAGTGTTTCAGGAATTACAAGAATGAGAGAGGAAGAGGATACCAAAGAGGTGGCTACTCACAGTCAAGAGGTAGATTCAACCATCACCAAGGCTACAACAATAATTACAGAACTACAACAATAATTACAATGGCAACTACCAAGGAGGATTCGAATCTAGGAGGGATTACAACAACTACACAGAGGAGCAAGATGACTCTCTTCTGATCATGAACATGACTTCAAAGTCAGGTACAAATGATGACCACCTATTCTACATTGACTCAGGATGTTCAAATCATGTGGCTGGCAATGTAGCATTACTCTCTGATCTTTGTTGGAGCAAGTCTATGACAAGCCTAAGTATTGGCTTGAGTCCCACAAAGTCATAGACGAAGCTTTAAAATGAAGACTATGTAAAGTTCACTTGTGAACTACCTCTTGTAACTTTTGAAGAGTTTACTTAATGTAAAAGTGAAAGAATCTTAAGTGGTTGAGTCCACTTGATCAAAAAGGGAAAGAGGAGCCATGAATTCGTGATTTGTGGTAGGTAGAGAATCAAATCAATCATTGATTGATTGGAGAGTGATTGAGGGAAGTTAGCCTCCCAAACTCAACTATAAATAGATGGCAGTTTTAGTCGTGGTTAGAGAGACCTATGTGAAGACCTCCAAGAGCTGAGCTTTATGACATATCAAGGTGTGATTACAAGGCACACATATGTATCAGTAAGTCCATTGTATTGTACAAGCAATATACTTTCATTTTCATGATCATTTGGGTTCATATTTCCATGTTCTTGTCAAGTGTGCTACTCACTGCCATCACTCTCAGTTTTCTCTGTCAGATTGCAGAGATTGTTTCTCTGAGCTTGGTGCATCCTTTTCAGTGATTTAACTTGGTAACCTTAGCCCCATAAGTGTACTATACTCTCACAAGTTTTCATGTCATTTGAATATTGCAATCTTCAGTTATGTTTAGTTGAAGTCAATAGTGTCTGTCATTTTCACTTCTCTGTCAGGTACCCGACTTTTTTACTCATCTTGTCAGAGCCATTTCTCAGTGGTTACTTATCCAAATTCCATGATGTAAAGCGTGTTGGATTCCACTTACTGTCTAGTATAAGCCTGAAAATTTGCATAATCATTGGATTCCTACATTTTGAGTTATGTTCATTTGGCTGCTCACTGGTCTCAAACTGTAGCAGCCCGTGAAAATCGGGATGATGGCATCACTTGTTAAAACTCTTTCTTAGTGTGTGGTTTATTATTTTTGATGAGATTACTCTTGAAAGTTAGCTCTTTAAGTTATCTATACTTCCCCAAGAGGAATTAAGCTAATTGCTACTGTGCTCAGAGAATTATGCAAAACAGTGGGCAGGTGTATGAACCAAAATAGCAAGTTTTTCACCTCTGAGCTAACTCCAACTTATCTGTTTTGATCTATCTTTTTGAGAGTGATCTTCCAAGGTACATAGAGTGTCTAATACATCCATTGGCAAGCTAAAAGGGTCCACCATATACCCCTGGAGTTCATTTGGCTGGTGTAGAGCAAGGATTTTGCAACACCTCTTCATCTTCAAGCACATACCTATCCATCTCTTCACAGTGGTATCAGAGCAAGGTTGGACAACATGGCAGATGGATTTCCTTCATCAATTGACCAAAGTGGACAGAGGTAACTACTCAGCTTGGTCATTAAGAATGGAAGCTTATCTCCAAGGTAGAAGCTTATATGGTTATGTGGCTGGAGATGAAGTTATGCCAAGTTTCAGGAACAAAAGTCAACCAACACAAGAAGAGCAAGAAAGATTGAGCACATGGTGCTCCAAGGATGCACTTGCAAGGTCTTATCTCCTCAAATCTATCTCAGATTTTTTGTTTCCTCACATTAGAAGTTGTAAGACATCTCAGGAAGTGTGGGATGCACTTGAAGCGTTCTTTTCTTCAAGTACCAAAGCTAGGAAGCATCAACTATGGCTGGATTTCACAACTCTCAAGAAGGCTCCCAAACAAAATGTGACTGATTTTGTCACAAAGCTCAAGGACATAGCAGATCAGTTGGAAGCATTGGAGAGGTAATAGATGAAGATCAAATTGTAAGGCAGGTCATCAATGGCTTGAAGGCAGATGACAAGTGGGAAGCATTCACCACAGCTATGGATTTGTACATGGACATGCATGTACCTGATTTCAATACACTCATTGGACAACTACTTACTCAAGAGGCAAAGCTTATCAAAAATGGAGAAAGCTTTAAAGGTAATCAATCTTCAGCTTTATACACTGATAAAAGCAAGTCCAAAGATAACAAACAAAAGGCAAAGAAAGTGGATGATGAAGCAGGTACATATCAAGTTAACTATGCAGGGAGAGGAAGACATGGTAGAGGTAGAGGAAGAGGAGGTAGACAAGGCAGGGGGAGATCCCAAGACTCCAACTCATGTTCTATTTGTGGATTAACTAATCATACAACTGAAAATTGCTTTAGAAATTCCAGGAATCAAAGAGGCAGAGGATACAATAGAGGAAGTTATGGCTACTCAATAGAAAGGTTCAACAACTACCATGGCAATTACAACAACTACAATCATTCAAACTATTAAGGAGGCTACAAAGGAAGGAGAGACTACAATAACTACACAGAAGACTCAAACAAAGAGGATTCATTATTGATCATGAACATGGCTATGCCACAAGGTAAATCTGATGAGCATGTTTTCTACATAGATTCAAGTTGTTCAAATCATGTGGCAGGAAATGTGGCACTCCTATCAGATTTAGAAGATCCAAGGAATAAGCATGAGGTACAAACAGGAGATGATACAAAACATCCTGTGGAGAAAATAGGCAATGTCAAAGCACCTGATGGAAACATCAACCTACTCAGTAAGGTACTCTATGTCCCTACCATTACAAAGAATTTGATAAGTGTTGGGCAGATAGTAGAGAAAGAGTTGCAAGTCAGGTTCACAAAAGCAGGAGCATTTGTTGAAGATCCAAGTCAAGGATTCAGAAAAATTGCAAAAGGTGAAAAGACAGGTAGATTGTTCACATTTGAATTATAGGACACTAGAAACATTGCTCTCTTTAATTATGGTAGTCAGACACTCACAAAATTGGAAATATGGCACAAAAGGTTAGCACATATTGGTGAAAGGTCATTAAAGCAAATTTGGAGGGACCAAAGTGTACTTGGAATCCCTAATTTGTCAAAACAGCATATGATTTATAAGTGTAGTGCATGTCAATTTGGAAAGTCTCACAGGTTACCATTCATGAAGAAAGGTTATATGCATGGAGATCTCTTGGAGTTGGTTCATACAGATGTATGGGGACCTAGCAAGGAAGCTTCAATATCTGGATCAAGGTATTATGTCTCCTTTATTGATGATTGCAGCAGATGGACTATCCTATTCTTTATGAAACACAAAGATGAAGTTTTTTCATGTTTCAAAAGATATTTGGCTCTTGTGGAGAATCAAACACGTAAATCACTAAAAAGGCTAAGGTCAGATGGAGGGGGAGAATACTTCTCCCATGATTTTGATTCTTTTCTTCAAGAAAGAGGAATCAAAAGAGAGGTAACTACAAGGTACACTCCTGAGCAAAATGGAGTGGCAGAAAGGAGGAATAGGACAATTGTTGAAGCTGCAAGGTCTATGTTAAATGAAAAGAATTTACCTAATTACTTATGGGATGAGGCTGTATCTACAGCCACTTACTTGATTAACAGGTTGCGTTCAAAATCCCTTGATGGGATGACTCCATATGAGGCTTGGAATGGAAGAAGACCAAGCTTAGATCATTGTAAAATTTTTGGATGTATTGCTTTTGCTCATGTTCCTTCACAGGTTAGAGGCAAGATGGATCCAAAGGCAGAAAGGTGTGTATTTATTGGATATGACAACAATCAAAAGGGCTACAGGTTATACAACCCTACCAACAAAGGATTCTTGGTAAGCAGAGATGTAGTTTTTGATGAGAACAATTCATGGTATGAAGATTCATGCAGGAAGGTCAATTTACCATACAATCTTGAAGAAGATTTTCCAAATCTTGGTAGAGAACAACCAAAGATTGAAGAACAAGACACCTCAGAGGATGATGAAGAATCTCAGATGGAAAAGATCAAAGCATGGAAGTCTAAAGGTAAAGCAAAATTGCAGGAACTTGGACATGAGGTAGAATCATCACATCATGGCCTAAGAAGATCTATGAGGGAAAAGAAAAAACCAGAAAGGTATGGGTTTGACACCTCATTAGTAACTAAACATTCTATCTACATAGCACATGATATAAACCAAGAGGAGCCATCATCCTTTGAAGAGGCCAAAGCAAAAGTAGAATGGAAGCATGCAATGAAGGAAGAGATTGAAGCACTTGAGGAAAAAAACACTTGGGATTTGGTGCCCAAGACTTCATCCATGAAGGTAATAGGCTCAAGATGGGTCTATAAATTTAAGAAGAATTCTGATGGTTCCATTAACAGGTATAAGGAAAGGCTTGTAGCAAAAGGCTTTGCACAAACTCAGGGAATTGATTATGAGGAGACCTTCTCTCCTGTGGCAAAGATGCCTACTATTAGGGTTTTGCTTAGTATTGCCTCTTCCAAGAATTGGAAGATACTTCAACTAGATGTAAAGAATGCATTCTTGAATGGTTGGATAACAGAAGAGGTATATATGGCACAACCACCTGGTTTTGAGAATCAAGTTTATCCTGATTATGTGTGTAAACTTAACAAAGCATTGTATGGTCTCAAGCAAGCTCCAAGAGCTTGGAATTTCAGGCTTGTTTCATTCTTGTAGGACAAAGGCTTTCAACCAAGCAAGGCAGATCCTTCACTCTGTATTAACAAGAGTAATTGTGAGGTCATCTACTTATGTGTATATGTAGATGATATTGTATTGACAGGAAATGATGCAGATGGTATGAAGAAGATCAAAGATCAGATGAGAGAACAGTTCAAGATAAGTGATTTGGGTTCACTTACCTACTTCCTAGGTTTGGAAGTTGTCTACAAAGATCATGGTTTGTTTCTCACTCAAAGAAAGTACATTAAGGACATGTTGGCAAAATTCAAGATGCAAGATTGTAAGATTGCAGGTACTCCAATGGAGGTCAATCACAAATTGATCTCACATGAAGGTAAACTCATAGAGGACATCACATCATATCAAAGTCTAGTGGGTAGCCTCAACTATGCCACATTGACAAGAGTAGATATATGTTACAGTGTGAGTGTGCTAAGTCAATTTATGCACACACCAAGGAAACCACATATGGATGCTGCCAAAAGGATTCTCAAGTACCTCAAAGGAACCATAAATCAAGGACTTTATTATCCTTATGTATCTGATTTATGTTTGAAGCTATTTTCTGATGCAGATTGGGCTGGCTCCAAGGAAGATACAAGGAGCACTTCAGGTTATCTTACCTTTGCAGGTTCAAAGCTTATTTCATGGTCATCTAAGAAGTAACCCACAGTTGCTCTCTCTTCTATTGAAGCTGAATATAGAGGTCTTGCCATAGCTACACAAGAAGCTATGTGGATGAAGACATTGTTCAAAGATCTTGGATTGGAGTTTGGAACTCCAACTATTTTTTGTGACAATATGAGTTCTATTCTCTTAGCTGCTAATCCTATTTTTCATGCAAGGACTAAACATATTGAAGTTCATTATCACTATGTACGAGAGAAGGTTCTAAGCAAAGAGATTCAAATATCATATGTGTCCACTCATCAACAATGTGCAGATATTCTAACCAAAGCATTGGATGGTACAAAGCTTTGCAAATTCAAGGCTATGATTGGTTTGCAGGTAATCTTGGAAGATTGAAGACCTCAAGCATACTTAGCTTGAGGGGGAGCTGTTGGAGCAAGTCTATGACAAGCCTAAGTATTGGCTTGAGTCCCACAAAGTCATAGAAGAAGCTTTAAAATGAAGACTATGTAAAGTTCACTTGTGAACTACCTCTTGTAACTTTTGAAGAGTTTACTTAATGTAAAAGTGAAAGAATCTTAAGTGGTTGAGTCCACTTGATCAAAAAGGGAAAGAGGAGCCACGAATTCGTGATTTGTGGTAGGTAGAGAATCAAATCAATCATTGATTGATTGGAGAGTGATTGAGGGAAGTTAGCCTCCCAAACTCAACTATAAATAGATGGCAGTTTTAGTCGTGGTTAGAGAGACCTATGTGAAGACCTCCAAGAGCTGAGCTTTATGCCATATCAAGGTGTGATTACAAGGCACACATATGTATCAATAAGTCCATTGTATTGTACAAGCAATATACTTTCATTTTCATGATCATTTGGGTTCATATTTCCATGTTCTTGTCAAGTGTACTACTCACTGCCATTACTCTCAGTTTTCTTAGTCAGATTGCAGAGATTGTTTCTCTGAGCTTGGTGCATCATTTTTAGTGATTTAATTTGATAAAGTTAGCTCTATAAGTCTACTATATGCTCACAAATTTTCATGTCATTTGGATATTGCAATCTTCAGTTATGTTTAGTTGAAGTCAATAGTGTCTGTCATTTTCACTTCTCTATCAGGTACCCGACTTTTCTACTCATCTTGTCAGAGCCATTTTGCAGTGGTTACTTCTCCAAATTCCATGCTTTAAATCTTGTTAGATTCATAATACTGTTTAGTATAAGCATACAAATTTTCATAATCATTGGATTCCTATAGTTTGAGTTATCTTCATTTTGCTGCTCACTGGTCTCAAACTATAGCAACCCGTGAAAATCGGGATGATGTCATCACTTGTTAAAACTCTTTCTCAGTGTGTGGTTTATTTTTTTTGATGCGATTACTCTTGAAAGTTAGATCTTTAAGTTATCTAGACTTCCCCAAGAGGAATTAAGCTAATTGCTGCTGTGCTCAGAGAATTATGCAAAACAGTGGACAGGTGTATGAACCAAAATAGCAAGTTTTTCACCTCTGAGCTAACTCCAACTTATCTGTTTTGATCTATCTTTTTGAGAGTGATCTTCCAAGGTACATAGGGTGTCTAATACATCCATTGGCAAGCTAAAAGGGTCCACCATATACTCCTAGAGTTCATTTGTCTGGTGTAGATCAAGGATTTTGCAACACCTCTTCATCTTCAAGCACATACCTATCCATCTCTTCACAATCTTGAGGAACCAAAAGGTAAGCATCAAGTCTAAACAGGTGATGACACAAAGCATTATGTAGTTAAAGTTGGAAATGTTAAGACATGTGATGGAAATCAGAATTTATTGAGCAGGGTACTCTATGTACCAACCATTACCAAAAATTTGATGAGTGTTGGTCAGATTGTGGAGAAAGGTTTGTAGGTCAGATTCAACCAATATGGAGCATATGTGGAGGATCCAAGACATAGGTTCAAGAGGATTGCTAAAGGAGAAAAATCAGGTAGACTTTTCACTTTTGAGTTGGAAGATACAAAGAATATTGCACTATACAGTTATAAAGATCAAACACTTTCAGAGCTTGAGATTTGGCACAAAAGGTTAGGGCACATAGGAGAAAGAACCTTGAAATAAATGTGCAGGGACCAATGTGTGCTTGGGATACCTAATGTATCCAAGCAACATATGATTTATAAGTGTAGTGCTTGTCAATTTGGGAAGTCTCACAGATTACCCTTCTCAAAGAAAGGATACATGCATGAAGACTACCTAGAGCTTGTCCACACAGATGTATGGGGACCAAGCAAAGACCCCTCAGTCTCATGATCAAGGTACTATGTGTCTTTCATTGATGATTATAGCAGATGGACTGTATTATACTTCATGAAGCACAAGGATGAGGTATTTAAT
Organism: Ceratopteris richardii; assembly: GCA_020310875.1. Classification (NCBI taxonomy): domain Eukaryota; kingdom Viridiplantae; phylum Streptophyta; class Polypodiopsida; order Polypodiales; family Pteridaceae; genus Ceratopteris; species Ceratopteris richardii. Next base: position 8,386,991 of record CM035423.1, read on the forward strand.
TGCTTTAAAAAATATCTTGCATTAGTTGAAAATCAGACAGGAAGGAATTTGAAGAGGCTAAGGTCAGATGGAGGAGGTGAGTACTTCTCCAATGAATTTGAAGACTTCTTGCAGGACAGAGGCATCAAAAGAGAGATAACCACAAGGTATTCTCTTGAACAGAATGCGGTAGCTAAGAGAAGAAATAGATTAATTGTTGAGACAGCTAGATCTATGCTTAATGAGAAAAAGTTACCTAACTATCTATGGGCAGAGAGTGTTTCTACTGCCACTTACCTCATAAACAGGTTACCATCTAAGTCTCTTGTTGGCATGACACCCTATGAAGCATGGCATGGTAAGAGACCTTCACTTGACAATTGCAAAATATTTGGATGTGTAGCATATGTACACATTCCTTCTCAGATAAGAGGTAAGCTAGACCCAAATGCTGAAAAATGCATCTTTATTGGGTATGATTTAAATCAAAAAGGTTACAGGCTTTATAATCCTATCAATAAGGGATTTATGGTAAGCAGAGATGTTGTCTTTGATGAAAATGATTCTTGGTATGAGAATGAATGCAGGAAGGTCAAATTACCCTATGATTTGGAAGAGGAATTTCCAAGTCTTACAAAGGAGGAACCTACTCAGAATGAAACCTCAAGTTCAGATGATGAAGACACTATCAATCTTGAAGAATTCAAAGCATGGAAATCCAAAGGCAAAATGAAGATGAAGAAGCTTGAAGACATACCTGAATCCTCAACTCAACCATTTAGAAGATCACAAAGAGAAAGCAAGAAACCTATCAGATATGGGTATGATACATCTCTTGTTACTAAACATTTTGTTTATCTTGCCAAAGATTTGTCAAATGAAGAACCATGATCATATGAAGAAGCATTAACCAAATTAGAATGGAAAGAATCTATGGATGAGGAGATTGATGCACTTAAAGAAAGTGACACATGGGAGTTAGTACCTAAGAAGGACTCAATGAAGGTAATAGGATCCAGATGGATCTACAAGCTTAAAAGGAATTTTGATGGCACAATCAATAGGTACAAAGCCAGATTGGTAGCCAAGAGTTTTGCACAAACCCAAGGCATTGACTATGAGGAGACATTCTCACCTGTGGCCAAGATGCCAACCATCAGAGTGTTGGTAAGTGTGGTTGCATCAAAAATTGGAATATGTACCAATTGGATGTCAAGAATGCTCTCTTGAATGGATGGATTTCAGAGGAGGTATACATGTCACAACCTCTTGGCTATGAGGACCCTAAGAAGGTAACATATGTTTGCAAATTAAAAAAGGCTTTATATGGATTGAAGCAGGCACCTAGGGCATGGAATTACAGGTTAACTACATACCTCCAAGACCAAGGATTTGTCATGAGCAAGGCAGATACTTCTCTGTTCATCAAGAGAAGTAATTCAGAGGTAATATACCTTTATGCTTATGTTGATGACATCATCATTACAGGTAATGATGTCAATGGAATCAAATATATCAAAAGTCAAATGATGAAGGAGTTCAAGATCAATGATCTTGGTCTATTGAAATATTTTTTGGGACTTGAATTAGTCTACACTAATTCAGGGATATATATCACTCAGAAAAAATATGTACACGACATGTTGAAGAAGTTTCACTTGCAGGATGCTAAAGTAGCAAGCACTCCAATGGAGGTAAACCTAAAGCTAAGTGCTCATGAAGGTAATGAAGTCAAGGATATTACAGGTTATCAAAGTATGGTGGGTAGCCTGAACTATGCTACCTTAACAAGGATAGATATTGCATATGGAGTTAGTGTGCTAAGTCAATTTATGCACAAGCCAAGGATACCTCACTTAGAGGCTTCCAAGAGAACCTTGAAGTATCTCAAGGGTACACAAAACCATGGTTTGTATTTCCCTTAAACTTCAGATATTGATATCAAAATTTATTCAGATGTAGATTGGGCAGGATGCAAGGATGATAGGAGGAGCACTTCTGGATATATCTCTTTTGCAGGTGACAAACCAATTTCATGGTATTCAAAGAAGAAACCTACTGTTGCTTTGTCTTCCACAGAGGCAGAGTATAGAGGACTGGCTAATGCCACACAAGAAGCAATTTTGATTAAGCTTTTGTATACATAATTGGGATTGTATACTAGGTCCCCAATTATCTTTGGAGATAATACAACTTCTCTTCACCTTGCAGCTAATCCTATTTACCATGCTAGGACCAAACACATAGAGGTCCATTACCATTATGTGAGAGAGAAATTGATAAGCAAGGACATTCAACTTACCTATGTATCTACCAATATGCAATGTGCAGATTTGTTGACTAAACCTTTGGATGGAACCAAACTTTGCAGGTTCAAATCCATGATTGGATTGCAGGACATACTTGAAGATTGAAGATGAAGACTTAAGCCAAAATATTTGGCTTGAGGGGGAGCTGTTGGTGTAAATTACAAGCCTACACATTTGGCACAAAGGATGCATTGAAGTTTATACATACATGAAGAAGCATAGGAACATATGCTAGTGGTTAATTACCACTTTACCTCATTGTAAAAGTCAAATTGACTTGGAATCTCTTGTAATCACCTACCCAAAAGGATTCGTGGAAAAAGTAGTTGTTTGATTGAAAGAATATCTCCAAGCATTTAGGAGCTTGATCATAGGGAGCCAAAAGTTTGAATTTGAATTCAAATTTTTAGTCATCTCTTATAAAAATGAACATGAGAAGTCGCGGGGAAGAGAGAGCACTCCCGAGCCTAGCATTACTGATTTGTGAGTATGTGTGAGGTCTATACTCAAGCCCACACCTCTCTATACCATTTGGCATTGATGTTCATGCAAATGGAGTTGTATACAAATGTTCATTAATACATACATTCATATTGTCCATCTCTGAGTTCTCTGTTAGTCTACTCAAAAGTCTGTCAACTTGTCAAGGGCATATCTCGGTCAAATCTTCATCAAATTCAGTGATTCAAAGCTTGTTGGATTCAGCGTGAAGCAATCTACATTCTATAAAGGTTTGAAGACATTCTATTCAGCCATTTTGGAGAAATCGGTGTCGAGGTGAACTCTGGTCATTTTCTGCTACAGTCCTAAAAAGTCGGGGGTATAGCTTAACGTGCTAAATTGATTTCTCTTAGCATAGTTTATCATTTTACATCATTCCACTTGGAATAGGTAGCTTACTAACCTAATTAAATACTCCTAAAAGGAATTTTTGCAATTCCTACTGTGCTGGTCATACTGAGCAAAATACTCAGCAGGTGTCAAGCCATAAATAGAAGGTTTTCTTGAGTTTGTGACTTCCAAAGTTATCTGTTTTGATTCAATCATTGCACACATCATTTCCAAATGCCATAGGACATTTTATGGTGTCATTGGAAAGCTAAGGATGTCTAGTTATCAACTCTGAAGCAAAAGAGGGCTGGTACAAAGCAGGTTTAGCAGTACCTACTCAGTCTCTTGGAGTATCCATCCATCATTCCCAACATTTTGAACTTCTCCAACTTGCTTGCATCCATAAACTTGGTCATGATATCTGCTATCTGATCTTTGGTGTTAATGTACTTGATGTCAACTTCTTTTGCTAGTACCTTTTCTCTGATGAAGTGATAATGGATCTCTATGTGCTTGCTTCTTGCATGGAACATAGGGTTGCTTGCTAGATGAATGCTTGACATATTATCTCCAAATAGAGTGAACTCTTTGACCTCCACATCCAAGTCTTTGAAGAGCTTCTTGAGCCACATGATCTCACATGTAGCAAGTGCTAAAGCTCTATACTCAGCCTCAGTAGATGATAATGCAACTGTAGGTTACTTCTTGGACATCCATGAAATGACTCTTTGACCTAGCATGAAGCTGTGTGCACAAGGTCTAACACACCATGTGCTACATATCCACTCTTCTTGAAGGGCTTCCTAGTAGACTTGCCTAGTTGACAAGCTTCACACATCTCATGCAACATTTGTAATGAAAAATGTGGTAAACCTCTTACCAATTGCCTCTTCTCCATGTCTTTCAACCTTTGAATGTTGATGTGACCACACCTTTTATGCCACAAATCCAAATCTCCAATCTTCTTGTCGCCATAGGTGATGAACATTGCCTTGTTGCTTTGTTCTTTGCCAATGTCAAGAGTGAACATTCTTCCTTCCTTCTTTCCTTTGGCTATCAGCTCATAGCCATTCCTTGGGTCTTCAATAAAGCATCCTTTGTGGTTGAACTTGACTTGCTATCCCTTTTCAACCATCTGTCCAACAGAGATTAAGTTCTTTGTAATAGTGGGAACATGCAATACCTCAGATAATACTTTTGATTTGTGGTTTCCTTCAAGCTTCACATCTCCCATTTGTTGTATCTCGTGCTCTGTGTTGTCTCCTGTCTCCACAAATCCTCTTTGCTTGGGTGTTTGAAGATTGCTGAAGTACTCCTCTGTACCTGACATGTGGTTACTACAACCACTATCTATATACCACACCTCATCATGTGGTTGACCTTCACTTTTATGCTTCATAGCTAACAAATGCTCATTTTCTGAATTTGTTGAGGAGTTAGCATAATTACCTTGCCCTTTGTAATTGTTCCCACCTTGCTTTTGCCAACAATCCTTGGCATAGTGTCCTTGCTTCCCACAATTGAAGCATCCATTTGAGTTGGAGTATCCTCGACCTCCATATCTTCCTCCTCTACCTCTTCCTCTTCCTCTTCCTCTTGATGATTGACCTTCATCTTGGCTTGATTGACTCCCTTGATAGCTTTGGCTGCCTTGTTGGTAGTTGCTTCTACCTCTTCCTCTTGAAGCACCTCTATTGCCTTTGCCTCTTCCTCCTTTGCCTGCATAGAAGAGTTGGTCTTGGCTGCCCTTTGACTTGTTGCCTCCATGGTTGAGCTCCTCAGTCACCATAAGAGAAGTAAGTTGCTCAAAATCTGGTAATGAATCCCTTACATACACAGAGGTTGTGAATGCCTTCCATTTATCATCTTCTCTAAGCCCATTAAGTGTGTGGGCAACTAGGTCATCATCATCTACAACACATCCTATTGAACCAAGTGCATCCGAGATCTCTTTTACTTTGAGTATGAAGTCATTAATGCTCTGATTTGATGACTTCCTAAGGTTGTTGAGCTCATTCTTGAGCTGAATTTTTCTAGCCTTTGTAGAGGTAGAGTACAAACTTTCTAAACACTCCCAAACCTTCTTAGATGTATCTAGGTCTTGGATATGACCTATCATGGAGTTACTTATGTGTTGAGAAAGAATGAAGATCACTCTCCTATCCCTTTCTTCCCATTCTCTAATGGCTCTCCTTTGATTCTGAGTAGGTGTATGTGGATCTATGTATGGCTTCACCTCAGTACCACTAACCAACCCCCAAAGACCCTTTCCCATGAGGAAGTTAGATATTCTAAACTTCCAAGGTTGGTAATTGCTTTTTTCAAGCTTCTCAATCTGAGTATTATAGTCTCCCATTGTGTATGAGACTATATATGGATCCTAATCCCTCCTTGGATTGTGATAGATGTGAGAAAGAATGATATGTTACCTTCCCACAAGAGTTTCCACTTGTGAACTTTCGATGATGATAGAAGCTCCCACTTGCTTCAAATCTTGTTGGTCTTTGCTTCAATCCTTGGCTCTCAAGCAACTTCAAGGCCTCCTCTTGATGTCTTCAATGCTCAATGATGAGCTCTGATACCACTGATGGAGTATATCCACTCCTAGTTGCAGTAGAAGAATGATAGGCCCTTCCTAGGACCAAACAGTTCACTACCACAGTCCATCAAACATTGAATTGCTCTTTGGACCTGAAGACTGAACCTATGAAATTTTGCACAGTAAAAATAGACTCTCTAAGCTTTCCAACAAGCCATAGATCACTCAATTTGGAGAATGTGAGCTATTCCAAAATCCTTGCACAAGACAGACCAAAATCTGCCCAAACTGGTGCTTGCACCTATGTGTACCTCCCAACACACATATATTTGGGAATATGCAAAGAGATCAGACCAGCAAACTTTCAAGCTCAATATACTCAAGATTAATGAACTTGATACTAAGATTACATCCAAAAGAAAGCTTACAATCATAGAAACAAAATGAGCTATCTTGCAAATGAATCGGACTACTACACAAAGAGATATGGGTGATCAAAGATCACTTCCTATGAGAAAACTTCAGCAAGCAAGGGGCTTGCTTAGCTAGGGGCTAGCTTAGACCTGGAGTAAACACTCCTAATGAGAGCCTACAAGTGCTCAAATGGTAGAGGATGATGGCCACGACTTTGCTCCATGTCTTTGCTTATATAATGCTCAAAAAGGTGGTTGTAAATTTGAATTCAAAAATGCCCTCCAAATGATCCCAACTTTTCTCCATCAATTAGGTGAGTAAAGGGCTGAGAAAACTCATGGAAAAGTGGTTGTATATTCTACCAAAAAGTGTGAGTGATGTGGCATTTCAATTTAGCATGAGTTCCCACACTTGAGATTGCTAAAATTCTAACAACACATACACATACACATACACATACACATACACATACACATACACATACACATACACATACACATACACATACACATACACATACACATACACATACACATACACATACACATACACATACACATGCACATACACATACACATACACATACACATACACATACACATACACATACACGTACACATACTCATACACATACACATGCGCATATGCATACACATACACATACACATACACACACATACACATACACACACTACTCTACACATAGAAATACACACATACACATGCACATATAGACACATATACATACGCACACATCACTTACACATGCACATGCACAAATATATCTACATGCACATGAAAATGAATGTACATGCATCACAAGCACATACATATGTACATATTGTTGGAGGAGATGGTGGATAAGCACAAGAGATGAATTGGTGTAGCGAAAACCTACTTCAAACCTTCTACAAGTGATGGTTGGAGAGTGTTGTGGGCCTCTTTAGCTAGCTAATAAGCATAAATAATACCATATGTTGCTTAGAAGAGGATCAAATAATGGTAGGATCAAAATAGATAGGTACGAATATAATCCAAGGTCCAAAACTTGCTATTTTGGTTCATACACCTGTTCAATGTTTTGAACCATTCTCAGAGCACAGCAGCAATTGACCAAATTCCTTTTGGGGAAAACTAATTAGCTTAACAAGCTAACAATCATGAGTAATATCATAAAAAATGATGGACTATATGCAGAGAGTTATGTTTAGCAAATCAACCAAGCATCCCAACATTTTCGGGCCTTGACAGTTGATAGACCAGTGAGCAAAGATGGATTAATATCTGATGATCATGAGAAGCATTAAGAATGAAACTTTCTAGGATTAAGATAGAAAATATGCTGGTTTTGTCATGTTTTAAATCATAGAAAAAGATCAACTATAGAGTGAGAACAAGCTCTGACAAGATCACTATTTTGATGAGTTATGACAGAGAACTGAGAATAAGAAGCAATGATCAAGTATGTACTAAATCATGTAAAAGTACAATGTCATTGGAAATCAACCATTGGTCAATGAGTGAGAAATGCGTGAGCTATGAGGTGAGTTTCTCTTCTCATTGAAAGTACATGAATATGATCTCTGAATCTTGAGATAGACACGGGCCTTTCATATCCTCTTTTTATAGTTGTTGTTGGAGCCAAAGGATTTGAATTCAAATTCAAATCTTTACCTAAAAAGTTAATGATAAAGTATAGGAATGATTCTCTCTTGACGTAACTACCAAATGATACGAGATTTTGTGCTTCCTAACTCCTCATGGGTATATTTCACTTTGTCCCTCATATGCCTCTCTATCTATCTCTTCCATATTTTCCTCTCCTTACTACTCTTGTATTTTATATAATAGACATTACTAAATGAAAAAAACATACCCATACACATTTACATGAACACACATACACATACACATACACATGCATAAACACAAATACACATACACACACAAACACACACAAAATCATACACAAAATCAGACAACCACATATCACACACATACAAATATATATATACAAACATATAAACATACACATAGACATACATACACACACATATTCATACGAACACATACACAAACATATACACATACACACATACACACATACACACATACACACATACACACATACACACAAACACACACATATGCATACACATACACATACACCTGCACGTACATGTACACACATATACATGCACATATACATGCACATATACATATGTACACACATACACATATACATTTGCAAAACAATAAAGAATGCTTGGTATACATTAACTACTTTGTACCAGACAAGGAACGAGGCGCGTATTGCTTACCTCTGAATATAGTTGGAGAGTGAGCACATGAATGAAGGAGATTCCATGGATATATTTCTCACAAAGATCAAAGATTTGAAGGAAGAGTTGATTTTTGCTGATGAAGTCTTACCTGAAAGTGCACTTGTGCAGACTGTTCTGAATGGTCTCCCCAATTCATATCAGAGTTTGGCTTCTCCTCTTCATTTGATGATGAAAGGAAATCCAAATGCCTTAACATTTGAGGAGTTAGTCTCTATTCTATTGCAAGAGGATTAGTTTAGACAGAATAGGTCCATTCTGCATGTTGGAGATCAAGCTTTCCTTGCTAGTCAGAAGGGCAAAGGTAAATGGAGCTCTTCTACTAGTAAGCAGAAATCATAGAAGGATGACAAAGATGAGAACAGAAAAGCAGAAGCTGTTTTGCAAATACTGTAAAGGAAATGATCATGTCATAAAGAGCTATCCAAAATTGAATACTAAAGAGGTAGGGAAGAAAGAGGCTAGAATGGTTGTTGTAGAGGCCTCTACACCCAAAACAAAGTCTACTAATCTTGTGCAAAATGAAGAATGGGCATTTACCACTGTTTCTAGTTATGATCCATCTTCTCATGAATAGTGTATGCTTGTAGTATTTGGTACTTTGATAGTAGGGCAACCAAACATATTACCTTGCAGCATAGTTTCTTCACTTCCATCGAGCCTACCTCTACAAGGAATACTGTCATATGCACCAACAACTCCTATTATCCTGTCATGAGAGTCGGTAAGATCATTTTGACTACTGTTGGTGGTAGTTCTTTTACATTGTTGGATGCTTTCTTTCTGTCAAGGATCAAGAAGAATTTGTTATGAATTTTAGCTTTATCCAAGATTGGCTTGGTTGTGAAATTTGTTAATGCCAGATGTACAATTCATGATCTATCAAATGGAAATGTCATTATTGCTTCTTGCATTTTATGTTGTGGGCTATATAAGCTCATAGACTATGAAAACTTTGTGAATGACTAAGCATGTGCAATACATGATTCTCAGGCTTTGGCAGATGCAAAGCTTTGGCATGCATGCTTTGGTCATTTGGATTTTGCTAGTTTGCTACACCTATACAAAGATGAAATCCCATCCTCTCTGTCCAAACTTGAGGCACCTGTTAAATATATATGCGAAGGCTCTATTTTGGCAAAATGCAGCATTCCTCGTTCCCAAAAGATGGCTCACTTCGAGCTACTCACAAATTGCAGCTTGCTCACAGTGATGTGTGTGGTCCTATGCAGACACCCTCTTTTCGAAACTATCTTTTCTTCGTGACTTTCATTGATGAATTTTCTAGGCATGCATGGGTATATCCGTTGAAAGCAAAGTCCAAAGTGTCTATGTGCTTCAACAATTTTTGGTTTTGGCTGAAAATATGTGAGCATGTTAAATGGGCACTCTTCGTTTCGATCGGGGGGGAATCTATGGGTTCTAACTTGAATGCATTTTTGCTTGAACATGGGATAAAATATTAGTGTACAGTGCCTTATACACCTCGATACAATGGAGTTACTGAAGTGAAGAACATGTCACCCATGGAGATGGCGAGGTGTATGGTCAAGAGTCATGCTTTATTACATAGTATCTAGCTTGAGGTTGTTATTTGTGCAACATATGTACATAATGTTGGAACAAACCAATCACAAATTGGTGATTATAAAGAGTTTGGAGCAAGCTTATGATCAAATTGAAGTGGAAGAAGACACTTGAGAAAGTGAAGAGATCTCAGAAATGAAGTTTGTATACATATGTACATTACAGGTGGAAATTCTTCTAATCTGAGTAGAGATAATCCTTAGGATGATAAGGAGTAATGTTATAGATGCGGGATAAGTCTAGAACTATATGTATATAAGTCAATGATGTAAAGAAATACATGTGAGAGTCATTTGAAGACAAGTGTCATAGAGATAGATGTGTAGAGAGTCTTTCTCACAAAATTAGCGTAGAATTTTTCTTTGAGTTCTCTCAGTCTGATCATGTGGATCAGAAATCCTTTTCTACACATCTAACCTGGAAGCTAATGAAGTTATGTTCAAATTTTCATGGTCTAATTCCTTTCATGCTGTGAGTATGATCAATAGGAACATGTATATGTAAAGTCTGCAGAAAAATCTCTTAGAGTCGCACACTTTTTCGTGTCAATGTTTTGCTTCGATCTCAGTGCACAATGTAAAGTTTTTGATAAATGAGCATTCAAAATCTAAGTTAGAATTTAATGAAGGTATGGCTAAAAGAATTTAGCAAAACAGGATCTGTGCTGTGAGAAATCAACCTTAGAAGTTACCTATGTCAAAGTCGCTTATTTAGGAAGATAGTTTCTGACATACTTTTGATCTTAAGGAACAAATTGAAGTTCTAATGATTATTTTGAAGGACTAATGGTTGATATGATTGATCAAAGGTAGCTTGGAGGTATATATATCATTAGATCGAAGAAATCTAAAGATATGTGCAGGTAATGAAGTCAATCTTTGAAGCAGACTTCTTGAAGAAGAAAAATTCTCACTCAGAGAATTGTTCATGAATGATTTGGTAAATCAAAGTAACATTTGTGTAAAGTTTGGTCTATAACTGATATAGAGGTGCTCTTAGATCAGTATAGATCAAGCCTTGGAGATTAAGAGGTCTCCAATAGTGGTATCAGACCTGAAGGTATAATACAAGTGAAGTAAAGGCATTGGAAGTCCCGATTGCTGCAGATATTGAAGTTCCTTCTAATTGAAGGAGGACAAGAAAAAATTCTTGAAGATAACTTGCAGAAGTACAAAGTACGAGTTCAAAGGATAAAAAAGGATTGAAGCTTCATATCAAAGGTACACTTTACTATCATAAATCATAGTAATTGCAGACTCAGAAGATCAAAGATGGGAGAAAGCTTGCAGATTGATAAGCTAGATAGGGAGAACTATCCAGCTTGGTCCATGAGGATGGAGGCACACCTCATGAGTAAAGATTTGACGGCATTCATTACAGGAGAAGAAGAAAAGCCTGAGTTTGCAGATCCTAGTATTCCAACTAGGGAAGAGCTTGCAGATTTGAAGACTTGGATGAGAAAGGATGCTCAAGCAAGGAGCATCATTTACATGGCTGTAAATGATTATCTTCTACCTCACATTAGAGGACTAGAAAGTGCAACAGATGTGTGGAATGCTTTGGAAGAGCATTTCCAAAACACAACCAAGTCTCACTTTGGGCTGAGTTCACAACTTTCAAGAAGAAGAGCTCACAATCAATTTCTGATTATGTGGCAAGAATGAAGGATATTGCAGATCACTTGGGAGTTGTAGATGAAGATATTGAAGAGGATAAGTTGGTAAGGCGAATACTTACAGGTCTGAGAGGAGATGAGAAGTGGGAGCCCTTCATATTGTCCATAGAATTGTCACTTGATCATTTTACTCCTGATCTTAATCAATTGCTAGGACACATGCTAACTTTTGAGTAGGACATTAAGGGAGACAATGATAGGAGTGCAAGTCAAGCTATGTAGTCCAAGGACAAGAAAAAGAATGGCAAAGGGAAGGAGTCAACTGATGACGAAGGAACCTCAAGTCAAGCTAACTTTACAAAAGGAAAGATGAACTTCAGAGGTAAAGGAAGAGGAGGTAAGAATAAAGATAATACTAAAGCTTGTTGGATTTGTGGTAGAACCAATCATTTGGCAAATGATTTTTGGTATAACAATCAAAATGGAGGAAATAATAATTAGAGTTTTAATCAAAGAGGTAGAGGAGGCAGAAGAGGCAACTTCAGAGGAAGAGGTGGTAGGACATCATATGCTAGAGGAGGTGGAAGAAGCTTTCAACCTCAGTCCTACAACAACAATTATTATAACTATGCATCAGATCAGAAGGATGATATGACTCTTATCTTGAATGCAACTCATGAAGCACTAGGAGAAGACCAAAGGGTGTTTTATATTGACTCATGATGTAGCAATCATCTGAGTGGCAATATATCCTTGATGACTGATATGGAAGCAAAGGTGGATGGACATATAGTTCAAACAGGTGACAATACCAAGCATAAAGTGGAGAGCATCGGATCGGTGAAGACAAAGAGTGGAAGTACACTTTTGAGCAAGGTACTTTATGTTCCTACTATTCCTAAAAATCTGATAAGTGTAGGGAAAATTTTGGAAAAAGGATATGAAGTCAGATTCACAAATGATGGTGTCTATGTGCAAGATCCAAATCAGGGATATAGAAACATAATTGCAGGCAAAAAGGAAGGAAGGTTGTTTACTGTCAAGGTCCAAGGTAATGTGGGACATGCTTTATTTACTTATGGAAGTCAAAAGATGTCTGAATTAGACCTATGGCATAAAAGATTAGGTCATTTCAATGAGAGAGCTATAAAGGAAATGTCAAGGAATGATGTGGTGCTTGGTTTGCCAAAAACTGAAGGGCAACACATGGTGTACAAGTGTGAAGCTTGTCAGTTAGGTAAAACACACAAAAATTCATATAATAAATCAGGATATAAGTTTTCAAATATGCTTGAATTGGTTCATACAGATGTGTGGGGTCCTTCAAGGGACTATAGCATAAATGGATCCAGATATTATGTGTTGTTTGTTGATGATGCAACCAGATGGATTACTTTATATGTAATCAAGGACAAATCAGAAGTGTTCAAGACATTCAAACATTATCATGCTTATGCAGAAAGAATTACAAGACAAAAGCTCAAGAGGTTGAGATCAGATGGAGGGGGAGAGTATTTCTCTAAAGAGTTTGATGATTATTTTTGGAATGCAGGTATAAAGAGAGAAGTAACTTGTAGGTACTCTCCTCAATAGAATGGAATTGCAGAAAGAAGAAATAGAACTCTTGTGGACTTTGCAAGAGCAATGATGAAGGAAAAGAATTGCCCAAATTACTTATGGGCAGAAGCTATCAACATTGCAACAGTGAATAGGTTACCTTGTAAAGCATTGAGCAAAAAGGATACAAATGTTATAACCCACTCACACGACAGGTGAAGGTGAGCAGAGATGTGGTATTTGATGAAATGTCAAGCTTCTATGCAGATGCCAAAGAAGGACTGAATCTTGAACCAAATGACAAAGAAAATGCTGAAAAATCAAGTGCAAAATCTCAATTTTTGAGTAGACCGGATGCATCACCAAGCAATAGTTCCAACTCAAATCCATGAAGTGGAAGATTGCATGGAAATTTCAGTCCAGCAAATTCATCAAATACATCCAAGAAAGGTAAAGAAAAGCTTTCTTCTAGTAGTAAAACATATGCAGGTTTTGAAGATGTTGATGGAGATTCAAGTGGTTCAGAAAAGAGTCTTGATGAGGAACTTGGATTTCCCTCTATGCACACTCCAGGAGTAAGAAGGGCACATGCAGATGATACAAGGAGAAGTGACCCATGACCAAGAAGATCTGGGAGGATGCGTAATTTAGTGCAACGATTAACATATGATAGTTACATGGCTTGCCATTGTGCATACATGACAAAGGTAATACATGATGCTAAACCTTCTTGTTTTGAAGATGCAATTGGTAATGCAGATTGGGAAAAGCTATGGATGAGGAGATGGCTACACTTTATGGAAATGATACATGGAATCTTGTTCCATTGCCACAAGGAAAGAAACCCATAGGATGCAAATGGGTTTACAAGGTAAAGCATAATGTTGATGGTAGCATAAGCACCTATAAAGCACGGCTGGTAGCTAAAGGATATGCACAGACATATGGCATTGATTATGAGGAAACATTTAGCCCTGTAGCTAAAATGTCTACTGTTAGAACACTTGTTGCATTAGCTACAGCAAAAGGATGGACTTTGCATCAGATGGATGTGAAGAATGTTTTCCTACATGGTGAGTTACAAGAAGAAGTATATATGGACCAGCCACAAGGATATGAAGATTCAAAGCATTCAGAATATGTTTGCAGGTTGCAAAAGGCTTTGTATGGGTTGAAGCAAGCCCCTCTTGCATGGCATGCAAAGATTGTTGATTACTTAACCAACATTGAGTTTTCTATGTGTTATGCATATCACTCACTATATGCAAGGAAGGCTTATGATGGCATCACTATTGTGGCTATTTATGTTGATGACCTGATTGTAGGTGGTGATAATTAAGGAAGCATCAAAGAGGTAAAGCAACTTCGTATGCAAGAATTTGACATGAAAGATCTTGGTGTGCTACGCTATTTCTTGAGCATCGAGTTTATACATACAAAAACAGGTATATGGATGTTGCAAAGGCAATATGCCTTGAATATGCTGCAAAAGTATGGTATGGCTGATTCTAAGCCAATTTCTATGCCATTAGATCAGAATTTGAAGTTGGACACTACATGAGGTGAAGCATTGGAAAATGCTACTATGTACAGGAAAATTGTGGGAAGTCTTATATATGTCACAATTACAGTTATAGCGTTGGACTTGAAAGCCAGTTTATGCAAGTTCCCAGGAAGCCACATTTGGATGCTCTGAGTTGCACTCTACGTTATGTGAGTGCTACTTTGGATTATGCATTGTTTTATGAGGCTGGTGTAGATTTGCAAGTTTATGGATACATCGATGCCGATTGGGTTGTGTTGTATAAATCATGGGTTAGACCCTCCAAAAGGAACCTATGTTTCTTGGATTTAACCCTTGAGGTTTTATTTCATAGAAGTCTCAAATTGAAGGGTTTGTTACCTTAGGAAAAACCTAAGGGAATAAAACCTTAGTCTTGGGAGATGCCTCTCCCAAGTGACACCTTGACTCATACGTGACTTCAATTGAAATAGAAGCCATGTGATTCTCTTTGGAAAGTATCCACATGAAGGACACTTGGAAGGACACATGGCTAAAAATTAAGGCATGCAACTCTTGGACCTTTGGTATATATATGGGTGGATACGTACTCACTCACTCTCTGGTGGATGCTATACTCTAGGAAGGAGTTTTCACAACAGTGGTAATCAAAGCCAAGTTCTTTTTCAAGTACTTGTAGTGTTTCTTGATTTCTGTGCAGACCATCTTCCTGAAGTTTTGGTAAAATTCGAGTTCATCAGCAACCACGTTTTTCTTCCACTCTCTTTCATTGAAATTTGCACCTGTCTTACTACTGCATGTGCTCAATAAGGCTACCTACCTAAGCTTCAGATAGTTAAAGCCTTACTTATTCAATGATCAAGGGATCTTCCAACCGACGGACGAAGTAGCTCCGTCCCCACGCATGCATTAAATGAAGAAAAAGCCATCTGCTCTGCTGCAGGAGGAGGGCGCCGCTTTGTCTTCATTCAATTGCATCTCGATTAGAGCGAAAGGTGGAGCAGTCACGTCTGAGCATAGCCGCTGAATTGTTGCAGTCTAGAGAGAGAAAAAGAACATCTGAAGCATCGTCGAATCCTTGCTGTCATAGATGTTGGTGTAAATCACAAGCCTACACATTTGGCTTGGAAGTTATCATAAAGACTCTACATACATGAAGAACCATAGGAACATATGCTAGTGGTTAATTACCACTTTATCTCATTTGTAAAAGTCAAAATGACTTGGAATCTTTTGTAATCATCTACCAAAGTGAGTCGTGGAAAAAGTAGCCTATTTGATTGAGAGAATATCTCCGAGTTTTTAGGACCTTGATCATAGGAAGCCAAAATTTGAATTTGAATTCAAATTTAAGCACATATCCTATAAAAATGTACTTGGAAAAGTTGCGAGTAGATCACTTCACTCCCGAGCTTCATTCTTCTATAATTGAGTGTGTGTGAAGACTATACCATAGCCTACACCTCTCTACACCATTAGGCAATGCTATCCATGCCAATGGGATTGTACACAATGTTAACTAATAGATACATTTACATCATTCATTTTTGTGTTCGCTACTAGTCTACTCAAAAGTCTGTCAACTTGTCAAGGGCATATCTCGGTCAATACTACTCCAAATTTAGAGATTCAAAGCTTGTTAGATTGCGCTTGACCTATACTACATGCTATAAAAAATTGAAGACATTCCATTTGGTAGATTTAGAGAAATCGTCGTCGAGGTGCTCATTGGTCTATTTCTGCTACAATCCTAAAAAGTGGGGGGTATAGCTAAGTTTGCTAAATTAATTTCTCTGAGTATAGTTTGTCATTTTACATCATTCCACTTGCAAATGGTAGCTTACTAAGTTAATTGAATACCCCTAGAATTAATTTTATCAATTGCTACTGTGCTGGTCACACTAAGCAAAACATTCAGCAGGTGTCAAGACCAAAATAGAAGGTTTTCTTGAGTTTGTTACTTCCAAAGTTATTTGTTTCGATTCAATCATTGCACACATCATTTCCAAAGGACATAGGTCATTTCTTGGTGTCATTGGAAAGCTAAGGAAGTCTACTAATCAAGTCTAAAGCAAGAGAGGGCTGGTACAAATCAGGTTTAGTAGTACCTACTCAGTTTCTTGGATCATCCATCCATCTTTCCCAACAGTGGTATCAGAGCAAATAAGGTAAAATGGGAGATGGTTTCCCTTCATTTATTGACAAATTGGACAGGAAAAATTATCAAGCTTGGTCTCTAAGGATGAAGACCTACTTACAAGGAAGGAGTCTCTATGGATACATCTAAGGAGATGAGGAATTGCCCTCATTCAAAGCAAAAGGTTTGCCAACCAAGGAGGAACAAGAAAAACTCAACACATGGTGTGCAAGGGATGCATGGCAAGGTCTTATTTACTTACTCTATATCTTACTTTCTTTTACCTCATATCAGAAATTGTAAGACTTCCCAAGAGACTTGGGAAACCTTGTCATCATATTTTTCCTCCAATACAAGGGCTAGGAAAAATCAGTTGTGGATTGAATTCACAACACTAAGGAAGCAACCTAAGCAAGCTGTTTCAGAATTTGTGACCAAGATCAAAGATGTTGCAGATCAGTTAGCAAGCATAGGAGAAGAGATTGAAGAAGAACCAATTGTAAGATAGGTAATCAATGGAATCAAGGCTAATGACAAGTGGGAAAGCTTCACCACTGCAATGGATCTCTACATGGACATGCACACTCTAGATCTTACAACTCTCATGGGACAACTATTTACACATGAAGCAAAGCTTACCAAGCATGGAGATACATCCAAAGGTAACAACTCTTCTGCCCTATACACTGATAAGAAATCCAAGGATAAAGTCAAGAGTAAAAAGGTGGAAGATGAAGGCTCTACCTCCCAAGCCAACTATGCAGGGAGAGGTAGATCTTCAAGAGGAAGGGGCAGAGGAGGTAAGCAAGGTAGGGGGGGACCCTATAACTCATCACCATGTAACATTTGTGGCTTATCAAATCACACCACAGATGAGTGTTACAGGAATTACAAAAATCAGAGAGGAAGAGGCTACCAAAGAGGTGGATACTCACAATCTAGAGGAAGGTTCAACCATCACCAAGGCCACAACAACAATTACAACAACAACTACAACAACAATTTACAATGGCAACTAGCAAGGAGGATTCAGAAACAGAAAGGACTACAACAACTACACAGAGGAGCAGGATGACTCTCTCTTGATCATGAACATGACTTCAAAGTCAGGTACAAATGATGATCACTTATTTTATATTGATTCAGGGTGTTCAAATCATGTGGCTGGTAATGTTGCACTACTCTCTGATCTTGAGGAACCAAAAGGTAAACACCAAGTCCAAACAGGTGATGATACAAAGCATTCTGTAGTTAAAGTTGGAAATGTGAAGACTTGTGATGGTAATCAGAATTTGTTAAGCAGGGTACTCTATGTACCAACCATTACAAAGAACTTAATGAGTGTTGGTCAGATTGTAGAGAAAGGGTTGCAAGTCAGATTCAATCAATATGGAGCATTTGTGGAGGACCGAAGACATGGATTCAAAAGGATAGCTAAAGGAGAAAAATCAGGTAGACTTTTCACTTTTGAGTTGGAAGATACAAAGAACATTGCATTATACAATTATAAAGATCAAACACTTTCAGAGCTTGAGATTTGGCACAAGAGATTAGGGCACATAGGAGAAAGGACCTTGAAGAAAATGTGCAGGGACCAATGTGTGCTTGGGATACCTAATGTATCCAAGCAACATATGATTTACAAGTATGGTGCTTGTCAATTTGGTAAGTCTCACAGGTTACCCTTCTCCAAGAAAGGATATATGCATGAAGACTATCTAGAGCTTGTACACATAGATGTATGGGGACCTAGCAAAGACCCCTCAGTTTCAGGTTCAAGGTACTATGTGTCTTTTATTGATGATTATAGCAGATGGACTGTATTATACTTTATGAAGCACAAGGATGAGGTATTTAATTGTTTTAAGAAATATCTTGCACTAGTTGAAAATCAGACAGGAAGGAATTTGAAGAGGCTAAGGTCAGATGGAGGAGGTGAGTACTTCTCCAATGAATTTGAGGACTTCTTGCAGGACAGAGGCATCAAAACGGAAATAACCACAAGGTACTCTGCTGAACAGAATGGGGTAGCTGAAAGAAGAAATAGGTTAATTGTTGAGACAGCTAGATCTATGCTTAATGAGAAGAAATTACCTAACTATCTATGGGCAAAGAGTTTTTCTATTGCCACCTATCTCATAAACAGGTTACCATTGTTGGGAAAAATGGATGGATCCTCCAGAAGATTAAGTAGGTGCTGCTAATCCTGCTTTACACCAGCCCTCAGTGACTCCAGATATGTTTAGTAGACACCCTTAGCTTCCAAATGATACCAAGAAATGCTATATGTACTTTGGAAAAGGTTTGAGTAATGACTTGATCAAAATAGATGAGTTTGTGAATCACAAAGCTAGAAAACTTTCTATTTTGGTATTGATATCTGCTCAGTCTTTCACTCAGTATGACCACTACACTTACAATTGGCAAAATTCCTTCTAGAGGTATTCTATTAGCTTAGTAAGCTAATATTTGCAAGTGGAATCATTCAAAATGATAAACTATACTAGGAGAAATCACTTTAGCAAATTTATGGACATCCCCGACTTTTTAGGAAGTATGCAGACAAATACCAGTGAGAACTTCGACGACCATTTCTCGAGATTGGCTGAACCAAGTTTCTTCAAACTTTGTATGCTTGTAGTATGCTTTGAGCTGGATCCATCAAGATTTGAATCACTTGATTTGGTGAAGTAGGCACTGAAATATGCCTCTTTGAAGTTAGCAGACTTGAAGTGGTACACTCACAGAACACAGAGTTGATGAATGTGAATATATCTATTAATTGACATAGTTGTACAATCTCATTAGCATGATAACCATAGCTAGATGAGGTAATGAGGTATGGGCTTCAATGTAGCACTCATACACACTCAGATCCAAATGATAGATGTCTCGGGAAGTGAGCTAGAATGAGCTGAGCTGCCCGCGACTTTTGACTTGCATCTTTTATAGAGTTGAGTTGAACCTTCAAGTTGAATTCAAATTCAAACTCCTAGAATCTTTCACCTAAAAGGTAATGAGATATTCTCTCAATCAATCAACAACTTTTTTCACGACTCTAATCAAGTAGGTGTGTACATAAGAAATGCCAAGTCTTTTAGACTTTTACAAGGAGTAAAATGGTAAGAACTTATAAGCATAAGTTCCTATGGTCCTTCCTTCAAGTGGTGTCTTCATGAAGTAATCCAAGCCAATTGTGAAGGCTTGAATTGCACTAACAGCTCCTCCTCAAGCCAAACACTTTGGCTTAAGTCTTCATCTTCAATCTTCAATCACATCCTACAATCCAATCATGGATTTGAATCTGCATAATTTGTTTCCATCCAAAGCTTTGGTGAGTAAATCTGCACATTGCATATTAGTAGACACATAGGTCAACTGAATGTTCTTGCTTAGCAACTTCTCTCTCACATAGTGGTAATGAACCTCTATGTGTTTTGTTCTAGCATGATATATTGGATTAGCTGCAAGGTGAAGAGAGCTTGTGTTGTCTCCAAGGATAATTGGGGGCCTAGTGTATAGGCCTAGCTCTGTATACAAAAGCTTTAACCAAATGGCTTCTTGAGTGGCATTGGCTAGCCCTCTATACTCTGCTTTAGTGGATGACAATGCCACTATTGGTTGTTTCTTGGCTGACCAAGAAATAGGTTTATCACCTGCAAAAGATAAGTATCCTGATGTGCTCCTCCTATCATCCTTGCATCCTGCCCAATCTGCATCTGAATACACTTTAATGTCAATATCTGATGTATAAGGAAAATACAAACCATGGTTTTGAGTTCTCTTTAGATACTTCAAGATCTTCTTTGCAGCCTCAAGGTGAGGTACCCTTGGTTTGTGCATGAATTGACTTAGCACACTAACTCCATATGCTATGTCAATTCTGATCAAGGTAGCATAATTCAAACTACCTACCATACTTTGATATCCTGTAATGTCTTGGACTTCATCCCCTTCATGAGCACTTAGCTTTAGGTTGACCTCCATTGGAGTACTTGAGACTTTAGCATCCTACAAGTTAAACTTCTTCAACATGTCTTGTACATACTTTTTCTGAGTGATATATATACCTGAATTAGTATAAACCAATTCAAGTCCTAGAAAGTACTTCAATAATCCAAGGTCATTGATCTTGAACTCCTTCATCATCTGGTTTTTGATGCTTCTGATTCCTTGGACATCATTACCTGTAATGATGATGTCATCAACATAAACACAGAGATAGATTACCTCTGAATCGCTCCTTTTGATAAACAATGAAGTATCTGCCTTGCTCATAGTAAACCCTTGGTCTTGGAGGTATGTTGTAAGCCTATAGTTCCATGCTCTAGGTGCCTGCTTCAATCCATATAGAGCCTTCTTCAATTTACAAACATAGTTTACCTTCTTGGGATCTTCATAGCCAGGTGGTTGTGACATGTGGACTTCTTCAAATATCCATCCATTCAAGAAAGCATTCTTGACATTTAATTGATACATGTTCCAATTTTTGGATGCAGCTACACTCACCAATAATCTGATTGTTGGCATCTTAGCCACAGGAGAAAATGTCTCCTCATAATCAATGCCTTGGGTTTGTGCAAAACCCTTGGCTACCAACCTAGCTTTGTACCTGTTGATTGTACCATCAGAGTTCCTCTTTAGTTTGTAGATCCATCTGGATCCTATCACCTTCATAGAGTCCTTCTTGGGTACCAAGTCCCATGTGTCACTCTCCTTGAGAGCTTCTATTTCTTCATCCATAGCTCCTTTCCATTCTGGTTTGGTGATTGCCTCTTCATATGAACCTGGTTCTTCACTTAACAAGTCCTTTGCAAGATAAATTGAATGCTTAGTAACAAGAGATGTATCATACCCATATCTGATAGGTCTTTTTCTTTCTCTCTGAGATCTTCTAGTTGATTGAGTTGAGGATTCTGGAATATCCTCTAGCTGCTTCATCTTCATCTTTCCTTTGGACTTCCATGCCTTGAATTCTTCAATATTGATTGTGTCATCATCTTCTGAACTTGAGTCTTCCTTTTGGATTGGTTCCTCCTTTGAGAGTTTTGGAAACTCCTCTTCCAAATCATAAGGTAGACTAACCTTCTTGCAATTATTCTCATACCATGAGTCATTCTCATCAAAGATGACATCTCTGCTTACCATGAACCCTTTATTGGTTGGGTTGTAGAATTTGTACCCTTTTTTATTCAAGTCATAACCAATGAAAATACATTTTTCTACTTTAGGGTCTAGCTTTCCCCTTACCTGTGAGGGAATATGCACATATGCTATACAACCAAAAATTTTGCAATGATCCAATGATGGTCTCTTACCATGCCAAGCTTCATAAGGTGTCATTCCATCAAGTGACTTTGATGGCAACCTATTTATGAGATAGGTGGCAGTAGATACACTCTCTGCCCAAAGATAATTTGGCAACTTCTTTTCATTAAGCATGGACCTAGCTGTTTCAACAATAAGTCTATTCCTTCTCTCAGCTACCCCATTTTGTTCAGGTGAGTACCTTGTGGTTATTTCCCTTTTGATGCCTCTTTCCTGCAAGAAGTCCTCAAACTCATTTGAGAAGTATTCACCTCCTCCATCTGACCTTAGCTTCTTCAAGTTCCTTCCTGTTTGATTTTCAACTAGTGCAAGATATCTTTTGAAACAATTAAACACTTCATCCTTGTGCTTCATAAAGTAGAACATAGTCCATCAACTATAATCATCAATGAAGGACACATAGTACCTTGATCCTGAAATGGAGGGATCCTTGCTAGGTCCCCAAACATCTTTGTGTACCAAGTCTAGGTAGTCTTCATGCATAAAACCTTTCCTTGAGTAGGGCAATCTGTGAGACTTACCAAATTGACAAGCACCACATTTGTAAATCATGTGTTGCTTGGATACATTAGGTATCCCAAGCACACATTGGTCCCTGCACATTTGCTTTAAGGTCCTTTCACCTATGTGACCTAATCTCTTGTGCCATATTTCTAATTCTGAAAGTGTTTGATCCTTGTAATTGTATAAAGCAATGTTTTTGGTGTCTTCTAGCTCAAAAGTAAATAATCTACCTGATTTTTCTCCCTTGGCTATCCTTTTGAATCCATGTCTTGGGTCCTCTACATATGCTCCATGTTGATTGAACCTGACCTGCAAACCTTTCTCCACAATCTGACCAACACTCATTAAGTTTTTGGTAATGGTTGGTACATAAAGTACCCTGCTCAATAGGTTCTGGTTACCATCACAAGTTTTTACATTTCCAATCTTTACTACAGAATGCTTAGTATCATCACTTGTCTATACTTGATGTTTGCCCTTGGGTTCCTCAAGATCAGAGAGTAGTGTCACATTGCCAGCTACATGATTAGAACACCCTGAATCAATATAAAACAGATGATCATCATTGATACCTGACTTGGAAGTCATATTCATGATCAATAGGGAGTCATCTTGCTCCTCTGTGTAGTTGTTGTAGTCTTTCCTATTTCTGAATCCTCCTTGGTAGTTACCATTATGGTTGTTGTTGTAATTGTTGTTGTAGTTATTGTTGTAGCCATTGTAGCCTTGGTGTTGGTTGAACCTTCCTCTGCCTTGAGAGTATCCACCTCTTTGATAGCCTCTTCCTCTCTGATTTTTGTAGTTTCTGTAGCACTCATCTGTGGTGTGGTTAGACAATCCACAAATATTGCATGGTGATGAATTGTAGGGTCTCCCCCTACCTTGCTTACCTCCTCTGTCCCTTCTTCTTGAAGATCTACCTCTCCCTGCATAGTTGGCTTGGGAGGTAGAACCTTCATCTTCTTGCTTTTTACTTTTACCTTTGTCTTTAACCTTTTTATCAGTATATAGGGCAGAAGGAGTGTTACCTTTAGATGTATCTCCAACCTTTGTGAACTTTGCTTCATGTGTGAATAGTTGGCCCATCAGAGTTGTGAGATCTGGGGTATGCATATCCATGTAGAGATCCATTGCAGTGGTGAAGCTTTCCCACTTATCATCTGCCTTTAGTCCATTGGTTACTTGCCTTACTATTTGTTCCTCTTCAATCTCCTCTCCTATGCTTGCTAATTGGTCTGCCACATCCTTGATCTTGGTCACAAATTCTGAGACTGATTGCTTTGGTTGCTTCCTAAGGGTTGTGAATTCAATCCACAATTGATTCTTCTTGGCCCTTGTATTAGATGAAAAATATGATGACAAGGTTTCCCAAGTTTCTTGGGAAGTCTTACAATTCCTTATGTGAGGTAAAAGGAAATCAGATATAGAGTTAAGAAGATAAGACCTTGCCAATGCATCTTTTGCACACCATGTATTAAGCCTTTCTTGTTCTTCCTTGGTGGGTAGACCCCTTGCTTTGAATGAGGGCAATTCCTCATCTCCTGAGATGAATCCAAATAGACTTCTTCCTTGTAGATAGGTCTTCATCCTCAGAGACCAAGCTTGATAATTGTTCCTGTCCAATTTATCAATGAATGAAGGAAAACCATCTCCCATGTTACCTTGTTTGCTTTGATACCACTGTTGGGAAAGATGGATGGATCCTCCAGAAGATTAAGTAGGTGCTGCTAATCCTGCTTTACACTAGCCCTCAGTGACTCCAGATATGATTAGTAGACACCCTTAGCTTCCAAATGATACCAAGAAATGCTATATGTACTTTGGAAAAGGTTTGAGTAATGACTTGATCAAAACAGATGAGTTTGTGAATCACAAAGCTAGAAAACTTTCTATTTTGGTGTTGATATCTGCTCAGTCTTTCACTCAGTATGACCAGTACACTTACAATTGGAAAAATTCCTTCTAGAGGTATTCTATTAGCTTAGTAAGCTACCATTTGCAAGTGGAATCATTCAAAATGATAAACTATACTAGGAGAAATCACTTTAGCAAATTTATGGACATCCCCAACTTTTTAGGAAGTATGCAGACAAATACCAGTGAGCACTTCGACGACAATTTCTCGAGATTGGCTGAACCAAGTTGCTTCTAACTTTGTATACTTGTAGTATGCTTTGCGCTGGATCCACCAAGCTTTGAATCACTTGATTTGGTGAAGTAAGCACTGAAATATGCCTCTTTGAAGTTAGCAGACTTGAAGTGGTACACTCACAGAACACAGAGTTGATGAATGTGAATATATCTATTAAATGACATAGTTGTACAATCTCATTAGCATGATAACCATAGCTAGATGAGGTAATGAGGTATGGGCTTCAATGTAGCACTCATACACACTCAGATACAAATGATAGATGTCTCGGGAAGTGAGCTAGAATGAGCTGAGCTGCCCGCAACTTTTGACTTGCATCTTTTATAGAGTTGAGTTGAAACGTCAAGTTTGAATTCAAATTCAAACTCCTAGAATCTTTCACCTAAAAGGTAATGAGATATTCTCTCAATCAATCAACAACTTTTTTCATGACTCTAATCAAGTAGGTGTGTACATAAGAAATGCCAAGTCTTTTAGACTTTTACAAGGAGTAAAATGGTAAGAACTTATAAGCATAAGTTCCTATGGTCCTTCCTTCAAGTGGTGTCTTCATGACGTAATCCAAGCCAATTGTGAAGGCTTGAATTGCACTAACAACCATCAAAGTCACTTGATGGTATGACACCATATGAAACATGGCATGGTAAGAGACCATCATTGGATCAC
The DNA here is from genome assembly GCA_020310875.1 of Ceratopteris richardii. Taxonomy (NCBI): domain Eukaryota; kingdom Viridiplantae; phylum Streptophyta; class Polypodiopsida; order Polypodiales; family Pteridaceae; genus Ceratopteris; species Ceratopteris richardii. The sequence goes on from CM035423.1 coordinate 8,412,473, forward strand.
TGCAAAATTTTTGGATGTGTAGCATATGTACACAATCCTTTAGAGGTAAGAGGAAAGCTAGATCCAAAGGTTGAAAAATGTATTTTCATTGGATATGATTTAAATAAAAGAGGTTACAGGTTTTATAACCCTACCAATAAGGGATTTATGGTAAGCAGAGATGTGATCTTTGATGAGAATGATTCTTGGTATGAGAATGAATGCAGGAAGGTCAAACTACCCTATGATTTGGAAGAAGAATTTCCAAAACTTACAAAGGAGGAACCTACTCAGGATGGAGAGTCAAGTTCAGATGATGAAGATACAATCAACCTTGAAGAGTTCAAGGCATGGAAGTCCAAAGGCAAAATGAAGATGAAGAAGCTTGAGGACATACCAGAATCTTCAACTCAATCAATCAGAAGGTCTCAAAGAGAAAGCAAAAAACCTATCAGATATGGGTATGATACATCTCTTGTTACTAAACATTCAATTTATCTTGCAAAGGATTTTTCAAATGAAGAATCAGGTTCATATGAAGAAGCAATCACCAAATCAGAATGGAAAGAAGCTATGGATGAGGAGATTGAAGCACTCAAGGAGAGTGATACATGGGAGTTAGTACCCAAGAAGGACTCCATGAAGATAATAGGATCCAGATGGATCTATAAATTGAAAAGAAATTCTGATGGCACAATTAACAGGTACAAGGCCAAATTGGTAGCCAAGGGTTTTGCACAAACCCAAGGCATTGACTACGAAGAGACATTTTCTCCTGTGGCCAAGATGACAACAATCAGAGTGTTGGTGAGTGTGGCTGCATCAAAGAATTGGAACATGTACCAATTGGATGTCAAGAATGCTTTCTTGAATGGATGGATTTTAGAAGAGGTTTGTATGTCACAACCTCCTAGCTATGAAGACCATAAGAAGGTAGCTTGTTTGCAAATTAAAGAAGGCTTTATATGGATTGAAGCAGGCACCTAGGGCATGGAGTTATAGGCTAACTACATACCTCCAAGACCAAGGTTTTTCCATGAGTAAGGTTGACACTTCTCTGTTCATTAAGAGAAGTAATTAAGAGGTAATCTATCTTTGTGTTTATGTTGATGACATCATCATTACAAGCAATGATGTCAATGGAATCAGAAGCATCAAAAGCCAGATGATGAAGGAAATCAAGATCAATGATCTTGGATTATTGAAGTACTTTTTGGGACTTGAATTAGTTTACACTAATTCAGGAATATACATTACTCAAAAGACGTATGTACAAGATATGTTGAAGAAATTTCAATTGCAGGATGCTAAAGCAGCAAGCACTCCAATGGAGGTGAACTTAAAGCTAAGTGCCCATGAAGGTGATGAAGTCCAAGACATTACAGGTTATCAAAGTATGGTGGGTAGCTTGAACTATGCTACTCTAACCGGAATTGACATTGCATATGGAGTTAGTGTGCTAAGTCAATTTATGCACAAGCCAAGGATACCTCACTTAGAGGCTGCCAAAAGAATCTTGAAGTATCTCAAGGGTACACAGAACCATGGTTTGTATTTTCCTTACACTTCAGATATTGATATAAAAGTTTATTCAGATGCAGATTGGCCAAGATGCAAGGATGATAGGAGAAGCACTTCAGGATACATTTCTTTTGCAGGTGACAAACCAATTTCATGGTCTGCAAAGAAGCAACCAACTGTTGCATTATCTTCTATAGAAGCAGAGTATAGAGGACTAGCCAATGCCACTCAAGAAGCAATTTGGATTAAGCTTTTGTACACAGAATTGGGCTTATATACTAGACCTCCAATTATCTTTAGAGATAATACAAGTTCTCTTCACCTTGCAGCTAATCCTATCTATCATGCCAGAACAAAACACATAGAAGTTCATTATCATTATGTGAGAGAGAAGTTGCTAAGCAAAGATATTCAGTTGACCTATGTGTCAACCAACATGCAATGTGCAGATTTGCTGACTAAAGCTTTGGATGGGACCAAACTTTGCAGGTTCAAATCTATGATTGGATTGCAGGATATACTTGAAGAATGAGGATGAAGACTTAAGCCAAAATGTTTGGCTTGAGGGGGAGCTATTGGTGTAAATCACAATCCTACACATTTGGCTTGGAAGTTATCATAAAGACTCTACATACATGAAGAACCATAGGTACATATGCTAGTGGTTAATTACCACTGTAAAAGTCAAAATGACTTGGGATCTTTTGTAATCATCTACCAAAGTGAGTCGTGGAAAAAGTAGCCTATTTGATTGAGAGAATATCTCCAAGTTTTTAGGACCTTGATCATAGGAAGCCAAAATTTGAATTTGAATTCAAATTTTTGCACATATCCTATAAAAATGTACTTGGAAAAGTCGCGGGTAGATCACTTCACTCCCAAGCTTCATTCTTCTATAATTGAGTGTGTGTGAAGAATATACCATAGCCTACACCTCTCTACACAATTAGGCAATGCTATCCATGCCAATGGGATTGTACACAAGTGTTAACTAATAGATACATTTACATCATTCATCTCTATGTTCTCTACTAGTCTACTCAAAAGTCTATCAACTTGTCAAGGGCATATCTTGGTCAATACTACTCCAAATTCAGTGATTCAAAGCTTGTTGGATTCATCTTGAAGTATAATACATGCTTTCAAAAATTGAAGACATTCCATTCAGAAGATTCAGAGAAATCGTCGTCGAGGTGCTCACTAGTCTATTTCTGCTACAGTCCTAAAAAGTCGGGGGTATAGCTAAGTTTGCTAAATTAATTTCTCTGATTATAGTTTGTCATTTTACATCATTCCACTTGCAAATGGTAGCTTACTAAGTTAATTGAATAGGCCTAGAAGGAATTTTATCAATTGCTACTATGCTGGTCACACTGAGCAAAACATTCAACAGGTGTCAAGACCAAAATAGAAGGTTTTCTTGAGTTTGTGACTTCCAAAGTTATCTGTTTTGATTCAATCATTGCACACATCATTTCCAAAGGACATAGGCCATTTCTTGGTGTCATTAGAAAGCTAAGGAAGTCTACTAATCAAGTCTAAAGCAAGAGAGGGCTGGTACAAAGCAGGTTTAGCAGTACCTACTCAGTTTCCTGGATCATCCATCCATCTTTACCAACAATAGATACTTAAAGGACAAAGTTATCGAAGTCTGCATGACAGCTACCGGATTTGAGCATGCACGGAAGAAGTCTAGATGATGTCTAGTCCAATGCCTTAACCACTCGGCCAAGATTTCATCTAAAGTGCTACTTGGGAATGAGTAAGTTCCATAAATAAAAGATTTCCCTCTTTTTTAACTATTGGTTAAAAACGAGGAAAGCATCTTTTGAGAGTGAGTCCATGATCAAGAGAAGTGAATCATGGTGCATGGGGGAATACTCCACATAATATACCAAAACACATTTTTGAGGACAAAAATGTTAAAGGGGGGAAGAATGTTGTATAAATCATGCGTTAGGCCCTCCAAAAGGAACCTATGTTTCTTGGATTTAACCCTTGAGGTTTTATTTCATAGAAGTCTCAAATTGAAGGGTTTGTTACCTTAGGAAATTAACCTAAGGGAATAAAACCTTAGTCTTGGGAGAAGCTTCTCCCAAGTGATACCTTGACTCGTACGTGACTTCAATTGAAATAGAAGCCATGTGATTCTCTTTGGAAAGTATCCACATGAAGGACACTTGGAAGGCCACATGGCTAAAAATTAAGGCATGCAACTCTTGGACCTTTGGTATATATATGGGTGGAGTTGGATGGGTGGATACGTACTCACTCACTCTCTGGTGGATGCTATACTCTAGGAAGGAGTTTTCACAACAGGCTGGTAGCATTCTAGATAGAAGATCTACTAGTGGTTTTATATTCTCACTTGGGAGTGCAGCTGTTACATGGAGCAGCAAGAAGCATCCCACTGTTGCTTTGTCGATTACAAAGGCTAAGTATAGAGGTGCTGCAATGGTAGCATGTGAGGCATCATGGCTAGAGATGCTACTTGTGGATTTAGGTGCGGAAGTGGGAAAGGCTATCACTATTTATTGTGCTAATCTTAGCAGCATACAGTTAGCATGGAATCCTGTTTTCCATGCTAGAACAAAGCATATCAAGTTACATTATCACTTCATCAGAGAGAAGGTATTAGTAGTATTGATCTTGTTTATGTGAGAACAGATGAGCAGGTTGCTCATATTTTCACCAAAGCACTTGGAGCTGAGAAGTTCAAGAAGTTTCGGGAGATGCTTGGATTACAAGATATGGCATTGAGCTTGAGGGGGAGTGTTGAGATATCAACTCAACATGTGATGATCCAAGATGACACGTACCAGTTTCTCGTTTCTCTGACATGTATAGTGGTCACACCGGTATATGTTAGGGATACTTCATTGATCTTTATTAGATTTATCTACGGAGAGTGATGGCACATTTTTTCCTTGCCAGCTCACTCATTCGCAGACATTAGGTTTTGCCTTATGTACTGATCTTTATAGATTGTACTTGTTGTATTCTTGTTTTTTAGGTCATTCTTGTACGTTCCTTTTTATGTAATAGAAGAAGAAGAAGAATATCATTCTTCCTTGCCTCAATCTGTGTATGTGTGTGCTTCTCCTTGAGAGTGAGAGTGTGTGTGTGAGCTCTCTTCCTTATCTACTTCCTCGTTACACTCACAAGACTGGCATTGGCAAGATTGAGTATGTATGTGGCCAAGGCCTCCTTATATAGTATTTCAAGGGCGGTTGCAAGCCGATGATTTCATTGATGATGTCAGCAATCCGAACAGGATCCTCGAATGTTAGAATTTAGCAAATAAATAGTCGATCTTAGGGTTTTACACATTATGAACGCAATGGTAGTATTGGTTTCTCGTAATTCTGAACCAATCATGAGATATAGGATTCAAATGGAATCTAAGGTTCAAGATGGTTTCCTTTGTCCATGACATCACCTCCCCCGCAAGTGATGATTTCCATGAGGATCGACCATGTTCTCTAGTCTCGGCTTCATTGGATTTCTCTTACTTCACTAGATTTCTCTTATGGTATTCTCGAACCTTGATTGATGCTCTCTAAAGGTTTTCGGCACGTTCCCAAGTACGCTTACTGATGTCATACCATTTCCAATGAATAAGGTACTCCAATCTTCCTCGAGATATTCTCAAATCTAGGACATGCTCAACTTCAAATTCTTCATTATCATCAATCTCAATAGAGGTAAAGGACTAGGTCGCTCCCCCCTCAATGGTGAAATTTGATATGGTTCCAACATGGACACATGGAAAACTGGATCTATTCTCATGGTACTTGGTAGCTTGAGCTTGAAGGTGACTGGATTAATCTTGGTCAAGATGGTGAATGGACCAAATCTTTGGTGATCTAACTTTGCACAAGGGCTTGAAGTTTGCAAATAGTTTCTTAATAACCATAGTTTATCCCCAATTTAATACGATGGATTCTAAACACGATGTTGATCTACATAGTACTTATATTGTTCTTGAGCTTTATTGATCTCTTCCTTGAGTTCTTTGTGAATGTCCATCAGGTATTGGGTCTTGTCTATGGAAGTTAGGTTCTTGACATGATTTGAGAGTTGTATATCCATTCTTGGATGTTGTCCATAATTTGCAAAGAAGGGAGTCTGCTTAGTAGATGCATGAACACTATTGTTATACACAAACTCTACAAAGGGTAAAAGCTTAAACCAATCATTTTGATGATAGTTGCTGGTGCAACGGAGATATTGCTCTAGGACTTACCCGTTCTATTTGTCCATCATTCCATGGATGATTTGTTATAGATAGTTTAACTTGAACACCAAGGAGCTTACAAAGATTGTTCCAAAAGTTGGATATGAACTATGGAACTTGATTACTGACAATATCATCAAGCAATCCATGAAGCCTAAAGATGTATCTAAGAAAAAATCTAGCAGTGGTTGCACCTATGATTGCCTTGGTAGTTGAAATGAAGTATGTCATCTTTGTAGATCTATCCGTAATAACAAGAATGGCATCATACTTATCTGATTTTGGTAGATTTGTGATGAAATCCATAGACTATGAAGTCCATGGCCTTTTTGGAATAGGTAAACGTTGCAAGAGGCCATGAGGTTTATATTGGGGTACCTTAGATCTATTGCAAGTATCACAAGTTTGGATATATTCTTTGACTTCCTTCCACATTCGAGGCCACCAAAAATCCCTTCATATGAGTTCTATTGTTTTATTCACTCCAAAATGTCCTGCTCCAAGGTTGCCATAATGTTGTTGAAGTACTTGGATCTTGGGCTTTCTTGGAGGGACATACAATAGATTCTTATAGAATAGTAACCAATCCTTTTCTTGAAATTCAATTACTTCTTGGACTTTTCCTTCTTGAATTTTTTGCTTAATGTTACAAAACATTTCATCTTGTGATATATTGTCACAGATCAAATGATTCAAGGCTGAATCTTGATGATGGCTTGAAGCGATAGTTGTTAGCTAGAGATGCTCAAGCTTGAGTAATACACTCTCTTATTGATCAAAGGCCTCTTCACCTTTCTTTGGTGCAAGGTAAGATCTTTCGGACAAGGCATCTGACTGACATTGTTGACGTCCTGGATGGTATGTGATGACAAATTCGAACCTGGATAGAAAGTTACTCCATCATGATTGCCTTCTATTAAGCATGTGGGTGGTCATAAAATACTCTAAGTTCTTGTGATCTGTATAAACAATAACTTTGTGAGTTTCTCCTTCTAGATGGTGATCCTAGGTATCAAATGCATCCACTATGGCAAAAAGTTCTTTATCATGGATTTCGTAATTAACCTCTAGAGGGGAAAATTTCCTTGAATGATATGTAATTGGATGTAGGTTTCCATCATCTCCATATTGGGATAGAATGGCCCCTAGGGCAAAGTCTAATGCATTTGTCTCTAGGAAGAAAGGCTTGCTAGAATTAGGATGGACTACAATTGGAGCAATCGTGAACGCCAATTTCAAGGTCTGAATGGCTTTTTTTGCTTCTTTGGTTCATGAGAATTTCGAGTTTCTTGTAAGCTTGGTAAGACGTGTCACTATCTTGGAGTAATCTCTAATGAATATCCTATAAAAATTGGCAAAACTTAGAAAACATTATACATCTCGAACACAGGATGGTGGTTGCCAATCAAGGATTGTCTTGATCATCTTAGGGTCCATAAAGATTCCCTTCTCTGATGCAATGTACCCTAGAAACTCCACTTCTGACTTATGGAAAGAGCACTTCTCCAATTTCTCATATAACCCATTTTCTCTTAGTTTTTCTAGGACTATCTTTATGTGATATTCATGATCCTCTATATTTTTGGAGAATATCCGGAGATCATCAAGATATATTACCACACTACCTATTTAAAGTGTCCATACCTTGTTAGAAATGTTGTCTTCCACTCGTCTCCTTCTCTGATAAGATTATAGGCTCCTCGAAGGTCAATCTTCATGAAACAATTTGCTTTTTTGAGGCATTCCAAGAGCTCTAATATAAGTGGTAGAGGGTATCTATTTTTTGTTGTGACTTTATTCAACCCATGAATAGATAGAGATAGGGTGGTGACCTTGGAGTTGGAGATTCTGAATTGATGCTACAATCTGTTCATATGTGTTCTCCATGATGCCTGGTCTTTGGATAGAAGCTAGTCTTGCCAAAATGTCAGGGGAGCACTAGATTGTGCTCTCTAAATACAGTAGAAAAGATTTTGGAAATATGCTTCTGATTACAAGAATACCCACGTAGGGATAATAGTACAAGAATACGTAGTTGATACAAGATGTCCCACAACCTTAGAATGATAGGTATACATAACTCAACTAGATATGATACAAGAGATCCCATAGATTGTAAGTATGAAGCAAGATCTCTGGATTACAAGAACTCCCTTCTAGGAGATGAACTAGATACAAGAAAGAACTCGACAAGATCTCATACTACAAGATTACAAGAGGACAAGGCTAGATGTCCCGGATACAAGACTAGACACGGCTAGAGCAAGAGACAAGACTAGAACTCAAACTCGGAATTGAAAGTACTTACTTGGTGATTAGGACTCCTTAAGCTCCCAAGACTGGCAATGGCAAGGCTGATTATGTATGTGGCCAAGGTCTCTTTATATGGTATTTCAAGGGCGGTTCCCAAGGGCATTTGTGAGTTGATGATTTCATCAATGATGTCAACAATACAAATAGGACCTCCGGATGTTAGAATTTAACAAATAGATAGTTGATCTTAGGGTTATGGTAGGTTTCGAACATAATGGTGGTATTGGTTTCTCTTAATTATGAACCAATCATGAGATAAAGGATTCACATGGAATCTAAGGTTCAGGATGGTTTCCTTTCTCCATGATAATTATTGCTATATGTTGAGAAAGGATAAACATCACTCTCTTATGCCTCTAATTCCATCCCTTCTATGCTCTAACTGATCATGGATAAGGTTTTTGCAAAACTCTAGTTTTGAAAATGATGTACATAGGAATCCCCACAAGAACTTATCCATAAGATAGCTTGAAACCCAGAATCTACAATGTCATTGGTTATTCTTGTCCATAGTTTGTATAGCGGTGATGAAATTTGACATATTATTCTTTTTAAAACCTTTGTGGCATCGCAAAGTTCCTGCCTTGGATATTATTGACAATAGATGATGGAAATTTTATCTTTAAAATATCTTTCCTTGGAATAGGTCCTTCGTTGTCTCCCTTGTCGTTGAATGTAGCTCATCCTTAATGTATGGGCATCCTCCTTTAGTTTGCAACAACCTCCTTTCCCTTGAATGGATCTAATGGAATCATCCCCCTTGAAAAGAGTCTTTAAATATGTGAAAATGTTTATAGTTCTCTTATACTACTCGTGGGTTTGATTACAAAATCCCTGTGTACCTTTGAAGCTAGTCTACTCTCATAAGGTAAGTTAGAAATACCCTTGTAGGCTAGTCCCTGTATTCTTAGAAATGACAAAGCATATTTGAGTTTAGGACACGATCCCACCTTTCCAACACCAATCATCTCACTTCAAATAGATGCCTAGGTTCAAAGAATTGATGCCAGCAATAATGACTTTTCTGCCACTTCATTGCCAACGCTTATTAGAGACATACATTCACCGTTTCGAATATTGTTCACAGATTATAGAGAGATAGAACCCCAAACTTAAGCACAATTAAGAGAGCTATACTATATAATCAAATTCATATGAATCAGTAGAGGAGAAACCTTGAATCAAACTCAGATCTAGACATGCTAGTCACCTTCTAGCCCAACAAAGACATATGGTGAATGAAATTTCTTATGAAGGAAGACAAGATGGTAGCCTAAGCAAGTCCCTTATTTGGTACATCTAAGATTGTGATTGATGGAGACAAAGACATAGAAGAACTAGTGATCCTGACTCTTGCATGAATGTTTATTCAGTGAGAAACGTGAAACTACAAGTTTAGTACAAGAATACCCATGTATGGAAAATAGTACAAGAATATGTAGTTGATACAAGATGCCCCACAACTTGGTATTGATAGGCATACATACCTCAGCTAGAGATGATGCAAGAGATCCCATAACCCGAGATTGTAGGTATGGAGCAAGATCTCTAGATTACAAGAGCTCCCTTCTGGGAGATGAACTAGATACAAGAAAGAACTCGACAAGATCTCATACTACAATATTACAAGAGGACAAGACTAGATGTCTAGGATACAAGACTAGACAAGACTAGAGCAAGAGACAAGACTAGAACTCAAACTCGAACTTGAAAGTACTTACTTGGTGATCAGGACTCCTTGAGCTCCCAAGACTTGCATTGGCAAGACTGAGTATGTATGTGGCCAAGGCCTCCTTATATAGTATTTCAAGGTTGGTTCGCAAGGGCGTTTGCGAGTTGATGATATCATCAATGATATCAACAATCCAAACAAGACCTCCAGATGTCAGAATTTAGCAAATAGACAGTAGATCTTAGGGTTTCGGTATGTTTCGAACGTAATGGTAGTATTGGTTTCTCCCAATTATGAATCAATCATGAGATAAAGGATTCACATGGAATCTAAGGTACACGATGGTTTCCTTTGTCCATGATAATTATTGTTATATGTTGAGAGAGGATAAAAATCAATATGTTATGCCTCTAATTCCATTCCTTGTATGCTCTAAGTGATCATGGATAAGGTTCTCGCAAAACTCCAGCTCTAAAAATGATGCACATAGAAATGCCCACAAGAACTTATCCATACGATAGCTTGAAACCCTAAATCTACAATGTCATTGGTTATTCTTGTCCGTAGTTTGTATAGCGGGGATGAAATTTGACATATTATTCTTTTTAAAGCCTTTGTGACGTCGTGAAGTTCCTCCCTTGGATATTATTGACAATAGATGATGGAAATTTTATCTTTAAAATAGCTTTCCTTGAAATAGATCCTTCGTTGCCTCCCTTGTCGTTGAATGTAGCTCATCCTTAATGTATGTCCATCCTAATTTAGTTTGCAACAACCTTCTTTGCCTTGAATGGATCTAATGGAATCATCCCCCTTGAAAAGAGTCTTTAAATTTGTGAAAATGTTTATATTTCTCTTATATGACTCGTGGGATTGATTACAAACTCCCTATGTACCTTTGAAGCTAGTCTACTCTCATAAGGTAAGTTAGAAATACCCTTTATAGGCTAGCCCCTATCCTCTTAGAAATGACAAAGCATATTTGAGTTTAGGACACGATACCACCTTTCCAACACCAATCATCTCACTTAAAATGGATGCCTAGGTACAAACAATTGATGCGAACAATGATGACTTTTCTGCCACTTCGTTGCCAATGCTTATTAGAGACAAACATTCACTGTTTTGAATATTTTCACAGATTATAGAGAGATAGAACCCCAAACTTGAGAACAATTAAGAGAGCTATACTATATAATCAAATTTATATGAATCAGTAGAGGAGAAACCTTGAATGGAACTCAGATCTAGACACTGTTGGTGTAGGGCAATTAACGATTGAAGTTTTGGGTGAAGAGTTGAAGTCAAGGACTGAAGAAAAGACCAAGACATGAAGCATGAAGGAAATACATATCTAGGAGATAAAGATGTGTATACATATGTACAGTATTTTAGAGCTAGTTCATCATATACTTTTGTATGCTCATGGGCTTGTAAAAATTTGCCTATATATACAAAGAAAATGTCGAGGCAAAAAAAGAGAGATTATGCGAGAACAAGATTTGAGAAGAATTAGATGTCATTAGACTTTTAGAAGTGAGTAGAATCTCTCTCATTACTCAGATGTAAGATTTTCTCAGAAATGAAAAATGTTGCACCCGATCTTTTTGTGCATTCTCCTTCTGTGCTTGATCATTTTAAGAATCCTTTTGTAGATGTCTAAGTCCATAGTTAATGAGTCTATGGTTAAAGTTTGAGAGCCTAATTGTAAACAAGCTGTGAGAATTATGAGTAGGAACATTCATATGTGAAGAGGTGTTCACTGGTTCCTGAAATAGGCGCAACATTCAATGTTAGTGTTTTGGTCAGTTCTCCTTCCACAGTGTAAAGTTGTGAGCAAGCAAGCACTCAATCTTTAAGTTGGAACATAAGCTACCTATGACTAAAAGCATTTTCATAAACGGGTTCTAGATTAAGAGAACCAAGTGTTAGAAGTTACAGGTGTCTAAATCGACTTCTCAGAAGAACAGTTTTAGACATAGGTGACTTGTTAAGTTCATTTCTCAAGTTATATTGAGTCTTTTGAAGTGTTTTAACTTGGAGAAGGTGCAGAAACTAAAGGCTACACCTTGTGCAAAGTTTTATCAAAAACTTTACACATTTGATAAGTCAATGGGAGAGTTATGTGCAACAGACTTTCTATAGAGTTATCATCTTCACAGTTTAGTCTAAATTTTGATAATTGGTCATTGATACTCTAAATTGGTGAAGCTTTGGAGTTACTCTTGATATAGAGGTGTTCTAAATTCAAGAGTAGCTTGTTCTTTTGGAGATTAACACTCTCCATTAGTGGTATCAGAGCAAGAAGTATCAAAATTGAAGGAAGGAGGACCCCAACTGCTGCAGATATAAAAAATTCAACAATTAAAGATTCAGAAGGTGAAAGCTTGAGAGCAAAGCTTGAGAAGGAGGATATACGACATCAAGGAATACAAAAGGAGTATCATTCGAAGTAAAGGTACATCTATTACTCATAAAGTTTGAAGAATTTAATATATAGGTGAAGAAAGGATGGGAGACTCTCTTCAAATAGAGAAGTTGGATAGAGAGAACTATCCAGCATGGTCAATGAGGATGGAAGCTCATCTTATGAGAAAAGACTTGATAATTTATATCACAGGTGAAGAAGAAAAGCCTCAGTTCAGAGATCCTAGTGTTCCAACTAGGGAAGAATTATCAGATTTGAAGACTTGGATGAAGTAAGATGCTCAAGCTAGGAGCATTATCTATATGGCAGTTAATGACTACTTGCTACCTCAGATTAGAGGTCTTGAAAGTGCAAGTGATATATGGAATTCTTTGGAGGAGCATTTTCAAAACACCACAAAGTCTAGGACGGCATCCTTGTGGGCAGAATTTACCACATTCAAGAAGAAGGCTTCTCAATCCATCTCACATTATGTAACAAGGATGAAGGACATTGCAGATGCATTAGGAGCAGTTGATGAAGACATTGAGGAGGATAAATTGGTAAGGCAAATCCTCACAGGTTTGAGAGGTGATGACAAATGGAAGCCATTCATTTTGTCTACTGAATTATCACTTGATCATTTCACTCCTGATTTAAATCAGTTGCTAAGATATATGCTAACATTTGAGCAGGATGTCAAAGGTGAAAGTGATAAGAGTACAGGTCATGCAATGTATTCAAAGGATAAGAAGAGGAATATCAAAGGGAAGCAACAAGCAAATGAAGATGAAGGTACAACTAGCCAAGCCAACTTCCTAAGAGGAAGAGGAGGTGGCAAAGGTAGAGGAAGAGGCATGAGTAATAAAGATGGAGTCAAAGCTTGCTGGATTTGTGGTAAGACAAATCATTTAGCTAATGATTGTTTGCATAATACTCAGAATAATGGTGGATATAATCAGAACTTTAATTCAAGAGGAAGAGGTGGCAGAAATCAAAGAGGTAATTTCAGAGGTAGAGGTAGTAGAGGTTACTTTGGAAGACATGCAAGTAGAGGGTGCCAAAGTCAACAATACAACAATACCTACTACAATTACGCTTCAGATCAGAAGGAGGATTCAACATTGATAATGAATGCAACTTGTGAAAGGAAAAATGAAGACCAAAGAGTCTTCTACATTGACTCAGGGTGTAGCAATCACCTGAGTGGTAACATAGCTTTGATGACTGATTTGGAGAATAAGATAACTAATCATGTAGTTCAAACAGGTGACAATACAAAGCACAATGTGAAGTCAATTGCATCAGTGAAGGCCAAGGATGGTAGTACTCTCTTGAGTAAGGTTTTGTATGTTCCTACAATTCCTAAGAATTTTATAAGTGTAGGCCAAATTGTTGAAAAAGGTTATGAAGTTAGGTTCACTAATGAAGGAGTGTTTGTGGAAGACCCTAGCAATGGGTATAAACAAATTGTTTCAGGGAAGAAAGAAGGAAGATTGTTCACATTGAAGATCCAAGGGAATGTTGGTCATGCCTTGTTCACTTATGGAGGATATAAGATCTCTGAGTTAGATCTTTGGCACAAAAGGCTTGGACATATTAATGAAAGAGGTATAAAAGATATGGTTAATAATGGTTCAGTGCTTGGATTGCCTAATGTTGTAGGTCAACATATGACATACAGATGTGAGGCATGTCAATTAGGAAAGGCTCATAAGCAATCTTATTCCAAGCATGGTTTTATGTATTCAGAGAAGCTTGAATTGGTACACACAGATGTGTGGGGACCATCAAAGCATTTCAGTATCAATGGCTCAAGGTATTATGTGATTTATGTTGATGATGCTACCAGATGGATCACTATCTATGCTATCAAAGATAAGTCAGAGGTATTCAATACATTCAAACATGATCATGTGTATGCACAGAGAATTACAGGTCATAAGTTGAAGAGACTAAGGTCAGATGGAGAGGGAGAGTATTTCTCTAATGAGTTCAGTGATTACTTATGGAATGCATGTATAAAAAGGGAAATTACTTGCAGGTACTCTCCTCAACAAAATGGTGTAGCAGAAAGGAGGAATAGAACACTTGTAGAGTTTGCAAGATCCATGATGAAGGAGAAAAATTGCCCAAATTATTTGTGGGCTAAGGCTGTGAATAAAACCACATATTTGATCAATAGGTTACCATGTAAAGCTTTGCAGGGTATGACACCATATGAGGCATGGTGGGGTAAGAGACCTACTCTAGATCATTGCAAAGTATTTGGATGTTTGGCATATGCATATGTGCCATCTCAATTAAGGCACAAATTGGAACCTAAAGCTGAAAAGTATGTGTTTATTGGATATGATGATAAGCAGATGGGATATAGGTTGTGGAGTCCATCCACAAAACAATTCCTAGTGTCAAAGGATGTTACATTTGATGAGCAAGGTACTTGGTATGCAGGTACAATCAATATTTATGCAGGTGATGAAGAAGTTATGAATGAGAAGAAAGGTAAATCAAAGGTTCAGATATTTGATGAAGAGGAAAACAATGAAGTACAGGTTGAAGTTGAAGAAGTGCCAAGATTTGATCCACACTGTAATGAGCCAGAAACCTCAAGAAGTGGATAACTTAGAAGGTCATCAAGACACAAATGGCAACCTACAAGGTATAGCTATGACACTTCTTTTTTGGCTACCAAAGATTATGCTTATATGATAAAGGCAGATGAAGACCCTTCTACATATGAAGAGGCAAAAGGTAACGAAAATTGGGAGAAAGCTATACAGGAAGAGTATGATGCATTGATGGAGAATGAGACTTGGGATTTGGTTCCTAAACCAAATAGTCAGAAGATCATTGGATGTAAATGGGTCTACAAGACAAAGAGGTTTGCAGATGGAAGTGTGTCTAGGTATAAAGCTAGACTTGTTGTGAAGGGTTTTGCTCAGATATATGGTATAGATTATGATGAGACCTATAGTCCTGTGGCAAAGATGACAACCATCAAGACACTCATAGCTATTGCTGCAAGTAAAGGTTGGAAGTTATGTCAACTAGATGTGAAGAATGCTTTTCTAAATGGTTATATTTCAGATGATGTTTTCATGGAGCAACCACAAGGATTCAGAGATGGAAGGTATCTAGATCATGTGTGCAAGCTCAAGAGAGCTTTGTATGGCTTGAAGCAGGCCCCAAGGGCATGGAATTATAGACTTGTGAAGTTCTTGAAAGAACTTGGTTTCCAAGTATCTAAAGCAGATAGTAGCTTGCTTGTTAAAGCAAGTGATAATGGGTTCATTTACATGTGCATATATGTTGATGATATAATTCTTATAGGTACACATGAGAAAGGCATTCAAAGCTTAAAGAAGCAAATGGAGAAAGAGTTCAAGATTAGTGACTTGGGAGATTTGTCATATTTCTTGGGCATGGAGATCTCATACACTCAACATGGAGTGTATGTAACTCAAGAAAGGTATTTGAAAAACTTGTTGATCAAGTTTAAAATGGATGATTGCAGGGTAGCTCGTACTCCAATGGAAGTGAATCACAAATTGAGCAGATATGGAGGAGAAGAGTTCAAGGACATGAAGCTATATCAAAGTTTGGTTGGTAGTCTGATCTATGCTACTTTAACTAGGCCTGACTTGTCATATGCAGTTGGAGTATTGTCTCAATTCATGCATTGTCCTAGGAAAGAACATTGGATTGTAGGACAAAGAGTGTTGAGGTACATTAAGGGTACACTCAAAGAAGGTTTGTATTATGATTTTACATCAGATACAAACATCAAGATATATAGTGATGCAGATTGGGTAGGTAATCTTGATGATAGGAGATCAACTTATGGATACTTGTGTTATGTGGGAGATAAGTTAATTTCTTTGTGTTCAAAGAAGCAACACAGAGTTGATTTGTCATCTACAGAAGTAGAGTACAAAGGTATGGTGGAAGATGCAAAGGAAGTCATATGGATAAAGACTCTCATGAAGAGTTTTGACATCACTCAGAGTACACCTACTATTCATGGAGATAACATGAGTTCATTGTATTTAGCTGCTAATCCTGTTTTTCATGCCATGACTAAACACATTGAGATTCAGTATCACTTTCTAAGAGAGAAGGTGATGGATAAAGAGATTGAAGTCATACATACTTCAACAAAAGATCAGATAGCTGATATGCTAACCAAAAGCTTGGATGGACCAAAGCTACAAAGATTCAAAGACATGGCAGGCATAAAGAAGATAGATAAAACCTCAATTGATTATTGAGGGGGAGCTGTTGGTGCAGGGCAATCAACAATTGAAGTTTTGGGTGAAGACTTGAAGTCAAGGACTGAAGAAAAGACCAAGACATGAAGCATGAAGGAAATGCATATCCAGGAGATAAAGATGTGTATACATATGTACAGTATTTTAGAGTCAGTTCATCACATACTTTTGTATGGTCATGGGCTTGTAAAAATTTGCCTATATATACAAAGAAAATGTCGGGGCAAAATAAGAGAGATTATTGAGAACAAGATTTGAGAAGAATTAGATGTCATTAGACTTTTAGAAGTGAGTAGAATCTCTCTCATTACTCAGATGTAAGATTTTCTCAGAAATGAAAAATGTTGCGCCCGATCTTTCTGTGCAGTCTCCTTCTGTGCTTGATCATTTCAAGAATCCTTTTGTAGATGTCTAAGTCCATAGTTAATGAGTCTATGGTTAAAGTTTGAGAGCCTAATTGTAAACAAGCTGTGAGAATTATGAGTAGGAACATTCATATGTGAAGAAGTGTTCACTGGTTCCTGAAACAGGCAAAAAATTCGATGTTAATGTTTTGGTCAGTTCTCCTTCCACAGTGTAAAGTTTTGAGCAAGCAAGCACTCAATCTTTAAGCTGGAAGGTAAGCTACCTGTGACTAAAAGAATTTTCATAAACGGGTTCTAGATTAAGAGAACCAAGTGTTAGAAGTTACAGGTGTTTGAATCGACTTCTCAAAAGAACAGTTTTAGACATAGGTGACTTGTTAAGTTCATTTCTCAAGATCTACTAAGTCTTTTGAAGTGTTTTAACTTGGAGAAGGTGCACAAACTAAAGGCGACACCTTGTGCAAAGTTTTGTCAAAAACTTTACACATTTGATAAGTCAATGGGAGAGTTATGTGCAACAGACTTTCTGTAGAGTTATCATCTTCACAGTTTAGTCAAAATTTTGATAATTGGTCATTGATCCTCTAAATTGGTGAAGGTTTGGAGTTACTCTTGATATAGAGGTGTTCTAAATTCAAGAGTAGCTTGTTCTTTTGGAGATTAACACTCTCCATCAGACACGCTAGTCACTTTCTAGCCCAACAAAGAGATATGGTGAATAAAATTTCTTATGAAGGAAGACAAGAGGGCAGCCTAAGCAGGTCCCTTATTTGGAACATCTAAGATTGTGATTGATGGAGAAAAAGACATAGAAGAACTACTGATCCCGACTCTTGCATGAATGTTTATTGAGTGAGAAACGTGCAACTACAAGTTTAGTAGTTAGTTAAGCAATCAATTTCCACCAAAAATGTGAAAAGCGGATTGGTTGGGCCGCTAGAATTGATTTCACGTTGAAGCTTGTCTTTTAGCAATGGCTGTAAGGGAAAAATGCCATTTTGAAGATGCATTCCATATCTAGAAGAATGAAGCACACAAAATATCTAGAAGATCAATATGAAGGCAAACATAAGTAAAGCAGAGGTGAAGAAGGTGATGAAGAAGAACATTGTCAGCTTTTTCGTTGAACCTAGCATCGACGTGATGGTTGCTACGAAGATGTTGTTCCTGTCAGGGCAGATTAATCTGGAATCACTTTTACTCTGATGACTGTTGTTGAACTCCGCTAGTTGTAGAATTGCTCTAGCTAAGCCAAAGTATGTCGGTACAGATGGACAGTTAACATTCGACAAGCGCAAAGGGCGACCGTGTTGGCTTATGACAAGCAATTCTGATGTTTTCCATGGTTTATTATCGATACTTCTCTGTACTCCATGTTTTGATGACAGAAGAAGAGGTCTATTTCAAGGTTTAGATCCGAAGAAGAGGAGAGGAAGTTAAAGGACAAATCAATACATGGACGAACCTGCTGAGAAAGTCCAGAAATTCCAATAGCCATAGATGGTTGCGCAAGCAAACACGCAAAGAAAACTAAACATCGCGGAATGTCGAGGCAAACAAAAGGAAGAAAACAAAACGTACTCGCAAAGCTCCATTGAAGGAGCTGATGAAAAATATTTTATAATATTCATCGCTGAACATCTGAGCACGAAGAATGGTGGATGCCTTGAAGGCGTTACTTGTCTGATGCGAGGTTGCTCTAACAGAGTGACCAATGTCTCCATCAACGTAATCAATCACTGCAAGTCGTACTACTGCTGATAGCGACGACAACGAGTTTGCAGCCCATTCCTACCGGACATTCGAGAAGCGCGAAAAGGTGATGTTTTTGTTGTACGTCGGGGTCTTTCACGTCTTGGTGAATGCGATCCCTTCCAAGGAGATTTGACATATTATATTCTGTTGGAGAAAGAAAAGGGTACCTGAAAGAGAGCAAGCTCTTATGGGCAACACAGACGTCCAAGACGAAAGAACAGGAGGAAAAGGAAGAGGACAAAGCAGGAGATGGCATTGCCTGATAACAAGGTATAGAAAGAAAAACAGGACTTAACGACTTGCACAAAATAATCTGCAGAGATGAAGAAACAACGCAGAATATCGAAGAGACCAACAATAAAAAGACAATCTCACTAGCAAAGCAACAGTGAAGAAGCTAGTGAAGGAAAGTCAGGACTGCATTTCCGCAATCCCTGTCGATCATCTTCTCTACGGAGAGAGAGAGAGAGAGAGAGAGAGAGAGAGAGAGAGAGAGGCAAATCATACAACCATGTGAATGTGTACCTGATCGTCATGAAAGGAGAAGAAAAGAGAAAGGTGTAGAGTATATAGCGGCACAAAAGAGTTCCTATTCATTTAGATTACAATACCTATTATGATCAAATTCAAATATCTTATTACAGAAAAGGCGAAAGGGAGTACATCCTCAGAATATACTCCATCTTCACCCATTACGACTCTTAAGTTATATAATTTGATAGTTTGTTATCAAAATATAAACATCTTATTTTACCGAAGAAGCGAAATAGATTACATAGTATCAATATATTCCACCTTCATGAATTCCCACCCCTAATTTTTGTAGTTTCATTGTTTTGATATGTTATTCTTTCGTGTCCTTGAATTCACATTTTCTTAAATTCTTAGTAAGCATTCTGCATCCCAAATGTATCTTGGTCCAAATGTATGTGTGTGTGCGTGAGAGAGTGATTCGAACGATTTAAGAGAGTTATTCAATAAAATAATAAAGATAGAATTAAGATTAAACCAAACTTATGCTTGTCAAAGAAATTACCAACGGAAACACCTTCGAAAGGTAACCCCACACAAATAAGCAAAGTGAAAAATGAAAATAGACTAGAAATGTGAGCCTTCATGGGCCTTCTAATGATTCTTAATTTTTAGGGATTAAAAATCTTATTTATAGCCTTTGGATGTTAAAGTTGAATGGCTAAGATTAAAGTGGTTGGAAACCTAGAGAGAGAGTAATTTAGCAATCCATGAGCTTCTAGAGAGAGTAATTTGGCAATCTGTGAGCTTCTAGATTCTCTCATACATGCATTTTCACACTTGTGCAGCTCTTTCAGCCTTTAATTAGATGCTCCTTAATCCAAAGGCTTAGCACATTTAAGGCTGATCTAAAGATGGGTTTCATGGAGAAGGAAAACATCTTAAACATTAGATTCCATGTGACTTTCCATATCTCATGATTGGCTCAGATTTTGGAGAAACTAATCTTCCATTGCATGATCTAGAACATGCAAAAACCCCAAGATGGACTGTCTATTTGCTAAATTCTGACACCGAGAGGTTTTGTTCCAATTGATGACATCATCAACTCGTAACCGCCCTTGAACCACCCTTGGAAAACCTATATAAGGAGGGGTTGGCCGAATTCATTCTCACTTTTTTCATTACCAGTCTTTGGAGCTCAAGGAGTCATGACTGCCAAGTAAGTACTCTCCAAGTTCGAGTTCCAATTCTCATCTTGTTCCTTGTTCTAGTCCTATCTACTCTAGTTCTTGGACATCTAGCCTTGTCCTCTTGTAATCTCGTAGTACAAGTTCTTTTCTAGTTATTTCTTGTATCTAGATCATCTCCATCAAGAGAGTTCTTGTAATCGAGACATCTTGTTTCATACCTATGATCACGAGTTGTGGGATCTCCCATACCATCTCTAGTGTAGTCTTTTATACCTATGGTCTTGGATTGTGGGATCTCCTGTATAATCTACAGTCCATTTATCCATACCTATCAATCCCAAGTTATGGGACTTCTTGTATCAGTTATATATTATTATATTATTTCCCTACATGGGTGATCTTGTGATCGAAAGTATAATTCCAAAATCTTGTCTAGTCTAGTTAGAAGCTGCACAAAAAGGTGATGTTTTTGTTGTACGTTGGGGTCTTTCACATCTTGGTGAATGCGATCCCTTCCAAGGAGATTTGACATATTATATTCTGTTGGAGAAAGAAGGGTACCTGAAAGAGAGCAAGCTCTTATGGGCAACACAGATGTCCAAGAAGAAAGAACATGAGGAGAAGGAAGAGGACAAAGCAGCAGATGGTATTGCCTGATAAAAAAGTATAGAAAGAACAATAGGACTTAAAGACTTGCACAAAATAATCTGCATAGATGAAGAAACAATGCAGAATATCGAAGAGACCAACAATATAAAGACAATCTCACTAGCAAAGCAATAGTGAAGAAGCTAGTGAACGAAAGTATCATGACCGATCCCATAGGTGTAGGAAAAGTCAGGATTGCATTTCCGCAATCCATGTCCATCATCTTCTCTACAATGAGACACACACACACACAGAGGAAAATCATACAACCATGTGGATGTGTACTTGATCGTCATGAAATGAGAAGAAAAGAGAAAGTTGTAGAGCATATAGCGGGACAAAAGAATTGCTATTCAATTAGATTACAATACCTATTGTGATCAAATTCAAATATCTTATTACAAAAAGTCGAAAGGGAGTGCATCCTCAGAATGTACTTCATCTTCATCCATTACGACTCTTAAGTTATATAATTTGATAGTTTACAATCAAAATATAAACATCTAATTATACCGAAAAAAAGAAATAGATTACATACTATGAATATATTCCACCTTCACTAATTCCCACCCTTAATTTCTCTAGTTTAATTGCTTTGATACTTTTTTCTTTCATGTCCGTGAATTCACATTTTTTTAAATTCTAAGTAAGCATTCTGCATCCCAAACGTGTGTGTGTGTGTGAGAGTGAATCGAATGATTTAGGAGAGTTATTCAATAAAATAATAAAGATAGAATTAAGATTAACCCAAACTAATGCTTCTCATAGAGATTACCAATAGAAACACTTTCAAAAGAAAGCCCCACACAAATAAGCAAAGTGAAAAATGAAAATAGAGATCTAACTATTTGTATTCCAAAAGTAGATGACATCATCAAGGAAAATCGTGAGCTTTGCATGTTCTTTGTAAGGATTCCTAATTTTTAGGGATTGAAAAGCTTAATCTAAGGGATTAAAGGAGCATACAAAACCACTATTGATATGATCAAATAAAATATTATTTGATGCAGTTTTGTATTTTAATCCTAAGACAAAAACTTTTCTAGACTTTGGATGTTAAAGTTTAATCGCTAAGATTAAAGTGGTTGGAAATCTAGAAAGAAAGTAATATGGCCATTCGTTGGCTTTGAGATTCTATCGCACATGCATTTGCACACTTCTGCAATTTATTTAGCCATTAGATGCTCCTCAATCCAAAGGCTCAACACATTTGGGGCTGATCTAAACATGGGAATGATCCATAACCATTTGATGGGTTCTTCATCGAATAGATCAAAAGGCACTTTTGCATCTTTGTTCCAAAGGTGGATTCAAATCCAAGCCTCAAGATCATGTTTCCATCCAATGGACACAAATTGTAGGCACATTTTCGCATGTACAATTCATTTTAACCATGTTGCTCTCTCTGAGATCCAATGGCTCACAATGAAAGGTGTTTTTTGGAAGCTCATCAGTTCTTAGCATGCATTTCAAAGAAATCACAAGTCTCAAATGCAATATTGCCTTGACTTCTACAATTATGCCTCAAACTATGGATCTTCTAATCACTCCAAGAGCTCTAATTCATTTGAAATCCTTTAAAAACTTTTCAAATGGCCAAAACCACAAGTTCTAGGTATTTTATCCTCTACAAACACACAAACACTAGGGAAGCCTATGCCTAACCTATTTGATTAAGGGATTAGACTATGGCCACCACCCTCTTTGCATTGGTCCATCACTAATCACTCCTTAATCTAAAAGGCCCATGCAAGGTTCATTTTTTTCTCTAATGTCATGAAAGAACTAAAGGATCTTAAAGACCAATTATCATATGTACAAAATCAAGAAGCAAAAAAAGAAACATGTCACAAGAACAAAAAGGCAATAATATTAAAAATTAATTTTCGAGAAGATGACTTCAGTGTGATAGCACAACCCATACTAGTAGAGGTTGTTGACCTTTGAAAATGCATTAAAGAGACATTTAGTTATATGGAATGATAACAAGTTGTGCTATTTCGATTCTAAAATTCAAGAGGCTACTAATGTTTCCAAATGTGGTATCCAATAGTTAGTTGAAGGTTCCACAAGCAAAGATTGTGGAGTTTGTTGGAAATAATGTCAAAACAAATCCAAAAATCTAAAAATACCACAATATTAGTTTTATTCTTTGGAAGCCTCTACAAGAAAAGGCACTAGAGAATTTTCATATGAGAAACCACTTAGAAGAATGCACAAATTGACCCGAGCTCAAAACTCTTTCAGCATACAATTCATGTAAATAACTTAGATATTCTCCATTTATTATCTTGGGATTGACTTCATATATAGAGATGGGTGTATCTACATGAAACAATAGAAATACATTGAGAAATTATTGGAAAGGTTTGAGATGAAAGATTCCAAGCCTATGCAAACATGTATGGATGTTTATCTGTCATTATAGGTTAAAGAAAAATCAAAATCATTTGATGCTACATTAGATGTTCATGCAATTGGTCACTTTGATATATCTATGTAATAAATGTCTCGACATTTAGTTGCAATTTTGCAAGTATCTAGGTTCATGCAAAGTTCGCTAAAGATTCATTGAAAAGTAGTTAAGAGGATTTTTTGATATTTGAAGGGAACTTCAAATTATGCTATTGTATTTATGAAGTCTTCACATTTCTTACTTAATCGTTTTTCCAAATTTTGATTGGGCAAGTGATAAAGACTGAAGAATAAGCACGTGGCTATTTTTTCTTTCTAAGAGACTTTGTTATCTCTTGGTTGTCCAAGAAGTATCCTAGAGTTTCTACATCTTCAAGTGAAGCAAATTATGGGGCCTCCTTTATAACTACACTTGAATCAGTTTGGTTACTATGAAGAGATGGATAGGTATGTGCTTGAAGATGAAGAGGTGTTGCAAAATCCTTCATCTACACCAGCCAAATGAACTCCAGAAGTATATGGTGGGCCCTTTTAGCTTGTCAATGGATGTATTAGACACCCTATGTACCTTGGAAGATCACTCTCAAAAAGATAGATCAAAACAGATAAGTTGGAGTTAGCTCAGAGGTGAAAAACTTGCTATTCTTGGTTCATACACCTGTCCAGTGTTTTACATAATTCACTGAGCACAGCAGCAATTAGCTTAATTCCTCTTGGGGAAGTCTAGGTAGCTTAACGAGCTAACTTGCAAGAGTAATCTCATCAAAAATAATAAACCACACACTGAGAATGAGTTTTAACAAGTGATGACATCATCTCGATTTTCACGGGCTGCTACAGTTTGAGACCAGTGAGCAGAAAAATCAACATAACTCAAAATTTAGGAATCCAATGATTATGAAAATTTATATGGTTATACTAGACCGTAAGCTGAATCTAACAAGCTTTAAATCACGGAATTCGGATAAGTAACGACTGAGCAACACCTCTGACACGATGAGTGAAAAAGTCGGGTACCTGACAGAGAAGTGAAAATGCACAAACAGTGTTGACTTCAACTGAACATAACTGAAGATTGCAACATCCAAATGACATGAAAATTTTTTAGCATATAGTAGACTTATAGAGCTAACTTTACCAAGTTAAATCACTGAAAATGATGCACCAAGCTCAGAGAAAACATCTCTGCAAGCTGACTGAGAAAAACTCAGAGTAATGGCAGTGAGTAGTACACTTCACAAGAACATGGAAAGATGAACTCAAATAATCATGAAAATGAAAGTATATTGCTTGTAAAATACAATGACTTACTGATACATATGTTTGCCTTGTAATCACACCTTGATATGGCATAAAGCTCAGCTCTTGGAGGTCTTCACATAGGTCTCTCTAACCACGACTAAAACTGCCATCTATTTATAGTTGAGTTTGGGAGGCTAACTTCCCTCAATCACTCTCCAATCAATCAATGATCGATTTGATTCTATACCTACCACAAATCATGAATTCGTGGCTCCTCTTTCCATTCTTGATCAAGTGGACTCAACCACTTAAGATTCTCTTACTTTTACATTAAGTAAACTCTTCAAAAGTTACAAGAGGTAGTTCACAAGTGAACTTTGCATAGTCTTCATTTTAAGGCTTTTTCTATGACTTTGTGGGACTCAAGCCAATACTTAGGCTTGTCATAGACTTGCTCCAACAGCTCCCCCTCAAGCCAAGTATGCTTGAGGTCTTCAATCTTCCAAGATTACCTGCAAACCAATCATAGCCTTGAATTTGCAAAGCTTTGTACCATCCAATGCTTTGGTTAGAATATCTGCACATTGTTGATGAGTGGACACATATGATATTTGAATCTCTTTGCTTAGAACCTTCTCTCGTACATAGTGATAATGAACTTCAATATGTTTAGTCCTTGCATGAAAAATAGGATTAGCAGCCAAATGAATAGAACTCATATTGTCACCAAAAATAGCTGGAGTTCCAAACTCCAATCCAAGATCTTTGAATAATGTCTTCATCCACATAGCTTCTTGTGTAGCTATGGTAAGACCTCTATATTCAGCTTCAATAGAAGAGAGAGCAACTGTGGGTTGCTTCTTGGATGACCATGAAATAAGCTTTGAACCTGCAAAGGTAAGATAACCTGAAGTGCTCCTTCTATCTTCCTTGGAGCCAGCCCAATCTGCATTAGAAAATAGCTTCAAACCTAAATGAGATACATAAGGATAATAAAGTCCTTCATTTATGGTTCCTTTGAGATACTTTAGAATCCTTTGGCAGCATCCATATGTGGTTTCCTTGGAGTATCATGCGAGCTCAACTTGTGATTGACCTCCATTGGAGTACCTGCAATCT
The DNA here is from genome assembly GCA_020310875.1 of Ceratopteris richardii. Classification (NCBI taxonomy): domain Eukaryota; kingdom Viridiplantae; phylum Streptophyta; class Polypodiopsida; order Polypodiales; family Pteridaceae; genus Ceratopteris; species Ceratopteris richardii. The sequence continues at coordinate 8,438,081 of CM035423.1, forward strand.
TACAATCTTGCATCTTGAATTTTGCCAACATGTCCTTAATGTACTTTCTTTGAGTGAGAAACAAACCATGATCTTTGTAGACAACTTCCAAACCTAGGAAGTAGGTAAGTGAACCCAAATCACTTATCTTGAACTCTTCTCTCATCTGATCTTTGATCTTCTTCATACCATCTGCATCATTTCCTATCAATATAATATCATCTACATATACACATAGGTAGATGACCTCGGAATTACTCTTTTTAATAAAGAGTGAAGGATCTGACTTGCTTGGTTGAAAGCCTTTGTCCTGCAAGAATGAAACAAGCCTGAAATTCCAAGCTCTTGGAGCTTGCTTGAGACCATACAATGCTTTGTTAAGTTTACACACATAATCAGGATAAACTTGGTTCTCAAAACCAGGTGGTTGTGCCATATATACCTCTTCTGTTATCCAACCATTCAAGAATGCATTCTTTACATCTAGTTGAAGTATCTTCCAATTCTTGGAAGAGGCGATACTAAGCAAAACCCTAATAGTAGGCATCTTTGCCACATGAGAGAAGGTCTCCTCATAATCAATTCCCTGAGTTTGTGCAAAGCCTTTTGCTACAAGCCTTGCCTTATACCTGTTAATGGAACCATCAGAATTCTTCTTGAGTTTATAGACCCATCTTGAGCCTATTACCTTCATGGATGAAGTCTTGGGCACCAAATCCCAAGTGTTGTTTTCCTCAAGTGCTTCAATCTCTTCCCTCATTGCATGCTTCCATTCTGATTTTGCTTTGGCCTCTTCAAATGATGATGGCTCCTCTTGGTTTATATCCTGTGCTATGTAGATAGAGTGTTTAGTTACTAATGAGGTGTCAAACCCATACCTTTCTGGTTTTTTCTTTTCCCTCATAGATCTTCTTAGGCCATGATGTGAGGTTTCTGCCTCATGTCCAAGTTCCTGCAATTTTGCTTTACCTTTAGACTTCCATGCTTTGATCTTTTCCATGTGAGATTCTTCATCATCCTCTGAGGTGTCTTGTTCTTCAATCTTTGATTGTTCTCTACCAAGCTTTGGAAAATCTTCTTCAAGATCATATGGTAAATTGATCTTCCTGCATGAATCTTCATACCATGAATTGTTCTCATCAAAAACTACATCTCTGCTTACCAAGAATCCTTTGTTGGTAGGGTTGTATAACCTGTAGCCCTTTTGATTGTTTTCATATCCAATAAATACACACCTTTCTGCCTTTGGATCCATCTTGCCTCTAACCTGTGAAGGAACATGAGCAAAAGCAATACATCCAAAAATTTTACAATGATCTAAGCTTGGTCTTCTTCCATTCCAAGCCTCATATGGAGTCATCCCATCAAAGGATTTTGAAGGCAACCTGTTAATCAGTGGCTGTAGATACAGCCTCAGCCCATAAGTAATTAGGTAAATGCTTTCATTTAACATAGACCTTGCAGCTTCAACAATTGTCCTATTCCTCCTTTCTACCACTCCATTTTGCTCAGGAGTGTACCTTGTAGTTACCTCTCTTTTGATTCCTCTTTCTTGAAGAAAAGAATCAAACTCATGGGAGAAGTATTCTCCCCCTCCATCTGACCTTAGCCTTTTTAGTGATTTACGTGTTTGATTCTCCACAAGAGCCAAATATCTTTTGAAACATGAAAAAACTTCATCTTTGTGTTTCATAAAGAATAGGATAGTTCATCTACTGCAATCATCAATAAAGGAAACATAATACCTTGATCCAGATATTGAAGCTTCCTTGCTAGGTCCCCATAGATCTGTATGAACCAACTCCAAGAGATCTCCATGCATATAACCTTTCTTCATGAATGATAACCTGTGAGACTTTCCAAATTGACATGCACTACACTTATAAATCATATGTTGTTTTGACAAATTAGGAAGTCCAAGTACACTTTGGTCCCTGCAGATTTGCTTTAATGACCTTTCACCAATATGTGCTAACCTTTTGTGCCATACTTCCAATTCTGTGAGTGTCTGACTACCATAATTAAAGAGAGCAATGTTTCTAGTGTCCTGTAATTCAAATCTTAACAATCTACATGTCATTTCACCTTTTGCAATTTTTCTGAATCCTTGACTTGGATCTTCAACAAATGCTCCTGCTTTTGTGAACCTAACTTGCAACCCTTTCTCTACTATCTGCACAACACTTATCAAATTCTTTGTAATGGTAGGGACATAGAGTACCTTACTGAGTAGCTTGATGTTTCCATCAGGTGCTTTGACATTGCCTATTTTCTCCACAGGATGTCTTGTGTCATCTCCTGTTTGTACCTCATGCTTATTCCTTGGATCTTCTAAATCTGATAGGAGTGCCACATTTCCTGCCACATGATTTGAACAACCTGAATCTATATAGAAAACATGCTCATCAGATTTACCCTGTGGCATAGCCATGTTCATGATCAATAATGAATCCTCTTTGTTTGAGTCTTCTGTGTAGTTATTGTAGTCTCTCCTTCCTTTGTAGCCTCCTTGATAGTTTGAATGATTGTAGTTGTTGTAGTTGCCATGGTAGTTGTTGAACCTTCCTCTTGAGTAGCCATAACTTCCTCTATTGTATCCTCTGCCTCTTTGATTCCTGGAATTCCTAAAGCAATTTTTAGTTGTATGATTAGTTAATCCACAAATAGAACATGAGTTGAGGTCTTGGGATCTTCCCCTGCCTTGTCTACCTCCTCTTCCTCTACCTCTGCCATGTCTTCCTCTACCTGCATAGTTAGCTTGATATGTACCTGCTTCATCATCCACTTTCTTTGCCTTTCCTTTGTTATCTTTAGACTTGCTTTTATCCGTGTATAAAGCTGAAGATTGATTACCTTTAGAGCTTTCTCCATTTTTGATAAGCTTTGCCTCTTGGGTAAGTAGTTGTCCAATGAGTGTATTGAAATCAGGTACATGCATGTCCATGTACAAATCCATAGCTGTGGTGAATGCTTCGCACTTGTCATCTACCTTCAAGCCATTGATGACCTGCCTTACAATTTGCTCTTCATCTATTACCTCTCCAATGCTTCCCAACTGATCCGCTATGTCCTTGAGCTTTGTGACAAAATCAGTCACATTTTGTTTGGGAGCCTTCTTGAGAGTTGTGAAATCGAGCCATAGTTGATGCTTCCTAGCTTTAGTACTTGAAGAAAAGAAAGCTTCAAGTGCATCCCACACTTCCTGAGATGTCTTACAACTTCTAATGTGAGGCAACAAAAAATCTGAGATAGAGTTGAGGAGATAAGACCTTGCAAGTGCATCCTTGGAGCACCATGTGCTCAATCTTTCTTGCTCTTCTTGTGTTGGTTGACTTTTGTTCCTGAAACTTGGCATAACTTCATCTCCAGCCACATAACCATATAAACTTCTACCTTGGAGATAAGCTTCCATTCTTAATGACCAATCTGAGTAGTTACCTCTGTCTAATTTGTCAATTGATGAAGGAAATCCATCTGCCATGTTGTCCAACCTTGCTCTAATACCACTGTGAAGAGATGGATAGGTATGTGCTTGAAGATGAAGAGGTGTTGCAAAATCCTTGATCTACACCAGCCAAATGAACTCCAGAAGTATATGGTGGGCCCTTTTAGCTTGCCAATGGATGTATTAGACACCCTATGTACCTTGGAAGATCACTCTCAAAAAGATCGATCAAAACAGATAAGTTGGAGTTAGCTCAGAGGTGAAAAACTTGCTATTCTTGGTTCATACACCTGTCCAGTGTTTTACATAATGCTCTGAGCACAACAGCAATTAGCTTAATTCCTCTTGGGGAAGTCTAGGTAGCTTAAAGATCCAACTTTCAAGAGTAATCTCATCAAAAATAATAAACCACACACTGAGAATGAGTTTTAACAAGTGATGACATCATCCCGATTTTCACGGGCTGCTATAGTTTGAGACCAGTGAGCAGCCAAATCAACATAACTCAAAATGTAGGACTCCAATGATTATGAAAATTTGTATGGTTATACTAGACAGTAAGATGAATCCAACAAGCTTTAAATCACTGAATGTGGATAAGTAACCACTGAGAAACACCTCTGACAAGATGAGTGAAAAAGTCGGGTACCTGACAGAGAAGTGAAAATGCACAGACACTGTTGACTTCAACTGAACATAACTGAAGATTGCAACATCCAAATGACATGAAAATTTGTGAGCATATAGTAGACTTATAGATCTAACTTTAACAAGTTAAATCACTGAAAATGATGCACCAAGCTCAGAGAAAACATCTCTGCAAGCTGACTGAGAAAAACTCAGAGTAATGGCAGTGAGTAGTACACTTCACAAGAACATGGAAAGATGAACTCAAATAATCATGAAAATGAAAGTATATTGCTTGTAAAATACAATGACTTACTGATACATATGTTTGCCTTGTAATCACACCTTGATATGGCATAAAGCTCAGCTCTTGGAGGTCTTCACATAGGTCTCTCTAACCAGGACTAAAACTGCCATCTATTTATAGTTGAGTTTGGGAGGCTAACTTCCCTCAATCACTCTCCAATCAATCAATGATTGATTTGATTCTCTACCTACCACAAATCACGAATTCGTGGCTCCTCTTTCCATTCTTGATCAAGTGGACTCAACCACTTAAGATTTTCTTACTTTTACATTAAGTAAACTCTTCAAAAGTTACAAGAGGTAGTTCAGAAGTGAACTTTACATAGTCTTCATTTTAAGGCTTTTTCTATGACTTTGTGGGACTCCAACCAATACTTAGGCTTGTCATAGACTTTCTCCAACAGTTACAAGAAGAGTTTCTGAGTTATCTTGGTGTTCACCTTCATCTTCTAGTTCAAATGTTTTCAAACAATGAGAGTGCTATTACTATTGCAAAGAATCCTATTCATCATGCTAGGAAAAAGCATATAGAGGTTCATTACCACTATATTTAGGAATAAGTATCTAAGAACCAGATGGAGCTAGTCTACATACCCTACAAGTGAAAATATTGTGAGTATTTTTACCAAAACATTGACCAGAGAGTGTCATAGGAAGTTTTGTGGGTTATTAAACCTTGTACCATTATGACATTGAAGGGGAGATTGTTGGAAACAATGTCAAAATAAGTCCAAAACTTTGAAACTACAACAATATTAGTTTTATTATTTGGAAACCTCTACAAGAAAAGGTATTTGAGACTTGGCTTATGAGAAACGACTTAAAAGAATGCACAAATGGACCTAAGTTTAAAGCCCATGGACAATGGCATCATTTTTTATGTGGAGTTGTTTTTCTTTTGCTTTTAGATAATACAATCACATGAGTTTTGCAGTAAGAGTTATTTTCGCATACAATATGAGCAAAGCACATCTTGGGACGCTGCGTTTCAAGGATAATCAAAGCTATATATACAAGGTATGGGAACACTTTTTAGGGTAATGATTCATTTGTTAAATTGATTGCTCTGTGTATAGTGCATCATTTCAAGTGATTCCACTTGGAATCATTAGCTTAATAAGCTAATTAGATACCTCTAAAAGGAATGTTTCCAAATCCTACTGTACTCATAGCATTGAGCATAACAAGCAGCAGGTGTATGATAAAAAATAGAAGGTTTTCATTAATCCTTCTATTTGGAAGTAGTCTATTTTGATTCAATCTTTTCATACATCACTTCCAAAGTACATAGGCACTTATATAGTGTCTTTGGAAAGCTAAGAGGGCCCAAAAAGCAACTGTGAAGCTACAAGAGGCTGTTACTTAGCAAAATCTGGTAGTATCTACTCATTTCTTAGAGTGTCCATCCATCTTTCCCAATAATAACAATATTAATCACATGTTTATAGGATCTTCCAATAGATGAACCTTAGCATACACACCTTAATACTCAAAAATAGATGAGTGAGAGATAGAGAGAAAATAGGCAAGATTTTTCAAGTGTAACGGAAAGCTATGATGCTCACCTACACTAACTTATATTCCAATGTCAAATTACAATGTATGAATGTGATACAAACTCACAATATCTGAATGTAGGCAGAAATAGGAACTAGCTACAAGAATTTGTGTGTATAATTCCTAAGAGGTATGAAGAGTGTGTGTGTGAGAATATGGAGAATATAAACAATTTAGATTTATTTTACAACAAGCCCTAATTTTGATTAACCTAAATCAGAAACTAGTGAATGAACAAGTGAGGAAAGATGTAGACTTGTTACTCATAGTAGCGTAGCAAGTGATGCTGATGGTTGGCTGATATGAACTCCTCCAAGCACTCATGATATAGACTACACCTCCTCCAAGTGTGTAAGAACACTTCTCCACAGTAGAGGACCTCCTTGCTGATCTTCTTCAACTTGCACTAAGCATGCCTTGTGTCTTGAGAAGCTTTTTTAGGACCTCTATAGAGTTTGACCAGTGAGTGCTTTGATGCACTTTTCTCCAAATTGGCTGAATCTGTTACCTTGTTTGGGTCCTCATAGCTGGTAGGTTGAGACATGTACACCTCCTCTAAAATCTAGCCATTTAGAAATGCATTTTTTACATCCAACTGATATATGTTCCAATTCTTTGATGCAGCTACACTTACCAATACCCTGATGGTTGGCATTTTGGCCACAGGTAAGAAGGTTTCTTCATAATCAATTCCTTGGGTTTGTGGAAAACCCTTAGCCACAAGTCTAGATTTGTACTTGCTTACTGATCCATTAGAATTCCTTTTGATCTTATAGATCCATCAAGAACCAATTACCTTCATAGACTCCTTCTTTTGTACTAGTTCCCAAGTATCACTCTCATTGAGTGCTTCAATTTCCTCATCCATAGCTTCTTTCCATTATGCCTTGGTATTTGCCTCTTCATATGATGCTTGTTCTTCAATTGTCAAATCTTTTGCAAGATAAACAGAGTGCTTAGTAACTAGGGAAGTGTCATACCCATATATGATTGGCTTCTTTCTCTCCCTTTATGATCTTCTGATTGCTTGGTTGGATGATTCAGGTATATCCTCCAATTGCTTCATCTTGACTTTGCCTTTGGACTTCCATGCCTTGAACTCTTCTAGGTTGATGATGTCCTCATCTTGTGAATTGATGTCTCCATTCTGAGTAGGCTCCTTCTTAGTGAGGCTTGGAAACTCCTCTTCCAATTCATAAGGTAGTTTTACCTTCCTGCATTCACTATTAAACCAAGAGTCATTATCGTCAAAGACAACATCTCTACTGACCATGAATCCCTTGTTTGAAGGATTCTAGAACTTGTATCCTTTCTGATTTAGATCATACCCTATGAAGATGCACTTCTCTGCCTTAGGGTCTAGCTTACATCTTATCTGAGAAGGGATATGCACATAAGCTACACATCCAAAGATCCTGCAATGATCAAGTGAAGGTCCTCTACCATGCCATGCTTCATATGGGATCATCCCATCAAGAGATTTGGATGGCAACCTGTTAACAAGATAAGTAGTAGTAGATACACTCTCTGCCCACAAGTAATTAGGTAATTTTTTCTCATTTAACATTGACCTAGCTATTTCAACAATTAATCTATTTCTCCTCTTTGTCACCCCATTTTGCTCAGGGTTATACATTGTTGTGATTTCTCTTTTGATTCCTCTATCTTGGAAGTATATATCAAACTCATTTTGAGAAGTACTCACCTCCTCCATCTAACCTTAGCCTTTTTAGTTTTCTCTCTGTTTGATTCTCAACAAATGCAAGATACCTTTTAAAGCAACTGAATACTTCATCTTTGTGCTTCATAAAGTACAATACAGTCCACCTACTATAATCATCAATGAAAGATACTTAATACCTTGATCCAGGGATTGTGGGATCCTTACTTGGTCCCCATACATCTGTATGGACAAGCTCTAGGTAGTCCTCATGCATGTAGCCTTTCCTTGAGAAGGGTAACCTATGAGATTTTCCAAACTGACAAGCACCACATTTATAGATCATGTGTTGCGTGGATACATTAGGTATCCCAAGCACACATTGATCTCTACATATTTGTTTCAAGTTTCGTTCACCAACATGCCCTAATCTCTTATGCCAAATTTCAAGCTCTAATAATGTTTGATCTTTATAACTATAAAGTGTAGTGTTCCTTGTATCCTCAAGTTCAAAAGTGAATAATCTACCTACCTTTTCTCCTTTGGAAATTCCTTTGAACCCATGGTGGGGATCCTCCACAAATGCTCCATATTGGTTGAATCTAACCTGTAAACCCTTTTCCACAATCTGTCCAACACTCATCACATTCTTGGTAATTGTTGGTACATATAGAACCCTACTCAACAGATTCTTGTTTCAATCAGAGTTCTTAACATTCCCTACTTTAATCATTGAGTGCTTGGTGTCATCACCTGTTTGAACCTGATGCTTACCTATTGGTTCCTCAAGGTCAGAGAGAAGAGCTACATTTCCTGCCACATGGTTTGAGCATCCTGAGTCAATGTAGAAGATATGGTCATCATTTATACTTGGTTTTGAAGTCATGTTCATAATCAGAAGAGAATCTTCTTGTTCCTTTGTGTAGTAATTTTGTAATATTTTTTGGATTTTTATCCTCCTTGGTAGTTGCTATTGTAGTTGTTGTTGTATCCTTGGTGATGATTGAATCTTCCTCTTGATTGTGTATATCCACCTCTTTGATATCCTCTACCTCTCTGATTCTTGAAGTTCTTGAAACACTTATCTATAGTAGGATTTGATAATCGACAAATATTGCATGGTGAGGAGTTATAAGATCTCCCCCTACCTTGCTTACCTCCTCTGCCCCTTCCTCTTGAGGTTCTACCTCTCCCTGCATAGTTGACTTGGGAGGTTGTTCCGTCATCTTCAACCTTTTTATTCTTCCCTTTCTCTTTGGATTTACTTTTATCAGTGTATAGGAAAGAAGAGTTATTACCTCTTGATGAATCTCCATTCTTGTTGAGCTTGGCTTCATGGGTAAATAGTTGCCCCATGAGTGTGGTAAGGTATGGAATCTTCATGCCCATCAAGTCCATGGCAGTTGTGAAGCTCTCCCATTTGTCATCAGCTTTAATACCATTGATTACTTGTCTTACAATCTGCTCTTCTTCAATTTCCTCTCCTATGCTTGCCAATTGATCTGCTACATCCTTGACTTTGGTCACATACTCTAAGATACCTTGCTTAGGTTGCTTTCTTTGGGTGGTGAACTCAATCCGCTGTTGATTCTTCCTAGCCCTTGTGTTGGAAGAGAAATAAGAAGACAATGTTTCCCAAGTTTCTTGGGATGTCTTACAGTTTCTAATATGTGGAAGAAGAAAATCAGAGATTGAGTTAAGTAAGTAGGACCTTGCTAATTCATCCTTAGCACACCATGTGTTGAGTCTTTCATGCTCCTCTCTTGTAGGGTGTCTTTTGATTCTGAATATGGGCATCTCCTCATCTCTTGAGATGTATCCATAGAGGCTCCTTCCTTGTAAGTATGTCTTCATCCTCAGAGACCTTGCCTGATAGTTGTTCCTATCCAATTTATCAATGAAAGAAGGAAAACCATCTCCCATTTTACCTTAACTTTGCTCTGATACCATTGTTGGGAAAGATGGATGGACACTCCAAGAAATGAGTAGATACTGCGAGATCCTGCTTAGTAACAACCTATTGTAGCTTCAGAGTTGCATTTTGGACCCTCTTAGCTATCAAAAGACACTATATAAGTGCATATGTACTTTGGAAGTGATGCATGAAAAGATTGAATCAAAACAGACTACTTCGAAATAGAAGGATTGATGAAAACCTTCTATTCTTGATCATACACCTGCTGCTTGTTATGCTCAGTGCTACCAATACTGTAGGATTTGGAAAAAATCCTTTTACAGGTATCTAATTAGCTTATTAAGCTAATGATTCCAAGTGGAATCACTTGAAATGATGCACTATACATAGAGCAATCAATTTAACAAATGAATCATTACCCTCAATTTTTTAGGACCTCTGTAGATTTTGACCAGTGAGTGCTTTGACGCGCTTTTCTCCAAATTGGCTAACTGGATTTCCTTCAAAATTTTTCAAGACGTAGATAATGTGGAGCTGATTCCAATAAGCTATAAACTAGTGAAAATGGTGCAGAATCAAGTGAGATATGAGCAACAGAAGTTGACAGTTAGGAATGACTATAACAAAGAGATTATAGATGAACAATGTAGAAGTAATGTATTAATAAACAATGTTGTACAAGATCATAGGCTTGAAAATCATAGCCTATTGATGGCGAGTAGTGTAGGCTACAATGTAGACCTCACACTCTTACACAATGGCAATGGAGAGCTCGGGAATAGAGAGTTCTGACCACGATGTTTTCAAGTCACTTTATATAGGTGTTACATTCAAATTTGAATTTGAATTCAACTTTTGGCTCTCTCTAAAAGTAATCCTTCAATCTAGGAAATATTCCCTCAATGGAGTAGATGCTTTTCTAACTAAGAAGTCCATGAGTTTTTGGTAGGTGATTACAAATATTCTCTCAAGTCAAATAAATAACTTTTACAAATGTAAAAGGATAAATTTCTACTAGCAATGGTTTCCATGGAGCTTCATGTGTTTATGATCTTCAAGACAAATGTGTGGGCTTGGACTTTGCACCAACAGTTATTGAGGCCCACCCCACTTCCAATAGAGTTAGCACCTATACTTGTAAACTTGATTCCTATGAGATAGTGATGGGATATGGGAAAAGTCATTTCCATATCCCAAAAAGAAAAGCTCACTTCTGATACCCCTATTAAAATATGAAATCAAATAAGAGAACAAACTAATTGGAATGTACCCTTTGATTGTTATTTGTATGCTTATATATTAAGTAAAGGAGAAAAGCAAATTACATTATAATCAATGATAAAAAAGAACTACCAAAAAAATTAAAACTAAATTAGTTAAAAAAGAGGTTAAAAAACTAGATAAGAAAGATGCTAGCTCCAGAGACATGTTGGAATGAGAAAAACACATTGATTTCAAAAATAGCTTGAATCAAAACATTATGGAATGTGACATTTTCATGTCTTTAGAAGATTTTTTTTGTGGGTATATGGAAAAGAGAAATTATAGACGAGTTCATCAACAAATAGACAAGACAACATCAAAAGATTGAGGAGCTTCAAGATGATCATCTAAAGTTAAGTAACTTGAATTTAGATGATTTTTGTATCTCTTGTATTAAAATATTTTTCAGCCCTATTCTAGGAGATGACACAAGAGATAAAGGAGAATCACAAAGTCACATCATAAAGCATTTTTGGGCTTGTGGCACAACGAAAACCATGGATAATTAATAAAAATCCATGCATTCCTTTGATTGATTCTGGTTCTTAAATCAATGTAATATTAAAGTATCTTTATGATCATTCCAAATGGGCCATTGATAAAGGACATGGTTGGAAAATGAACGCCACTAATAATGGAACTGGTTATCTTCACATTGCTTGTGTTACACTTGTGGTAATGATAGGTGATGTTAAAGATGAACACCATTTTTTGTTCATGAAGATTGCACATACTATATCATTTTAGGTCAACCATTACTTAGTTATTTAGGAATGGAAACCAAGATGATTGATGATAGAAGTGTAGTTGCTAGGATAAGATCACATGATAGTATGAAAGAAGTGCATCTCATGACTATATGTGTAAATCATCCTAAAAATATGAACCATTGAGAAGGCTCGTGGGAGGATGTGTGCACATGCATGAATGATGTATAACCTAATAATCGTTTTAAAGATGATTCATCATTTTGTTCATCTATATGAGGAATTTTCATCTCTAGGAAGAAAGAACAAAAGAAACCACTTAAAAAGATCATTAGAGGTTTGAAAAGGTTTGAGGAAGATAGGCTAATGAGGAGAGAAAGCAGTGTTTGGTGTGAATGTATTACTCTTTCTAGGTCACTTATGCGACTATAGATGAAGGCCATACCCTCCAAAGGTAGAATCCATTAGCAAAATTACTTCAATCAATAAAGTGAGGCATTTTCTTGGTGCTTGTGTGTTTTATTCTATTTGGGTTGCCCATTATGCATATGCTACTAATTAATTACATCTCTTATTGGAAAAGCACCAAACGTTTTTGTGGAAAACTCACCATTCAAGTGTCATGAGGATATTAAAAAGGTGTATTACTTCAAGCCTCTCTTTTGTGGAAAGAGATTTACAAGAAAAGTAAGCCTATCATCCTAACTATTGATACAAGCCCTATTTGCATGGGTTGGATGATAGGAGAAGATAAGAATGTTGGGAAGATATACGTGAATCTTTTTGAAGAAAAAATTGTTCTTGAAAGAAAAAGGATGTATTCCCAAATCAAGAGGGAGTGATGGGCAGTTGTGGCGCCTTTGAAGACTGATGTGGGGTATTTCATTGGAACTTGCATCATTGTTGAGAATGATTATCTACCTAGTTTAGGTAAGATTCTAAAATGTTCTACTCTTGATATGGCCATATTGAGGTGGATTTCATACATAAATTTCATCAATCCTGAATTCATCCACATTACAGGTAAGCATAATCTTGTTTTTGACATGCTCTCAGGAGAAAAATTTGATGAAAGAAATGAATGTAATCATGTTAATGCCACTAAAAGTTTGAATATGAATTTGGAAATAAAAGGTTTAATAGTGATGAGTATGAAACTGAGTGGTGTGACATTGAAGAATCATCGAGATATAATAAAAAATGGTCAAGAAGTAAGTTTACAATCATACAAAAATGCTCTTATAAGTTTTCTTTTACACAGGGGTCACATTTGGAAACATGAAAATGGAAAGGAAGAGATTTTCATACCAAAAGAAATCTAAATGCTTGTAAATTTCTCTTGAAGTTGTCTTTTGTAAATTTGCCGATGTAGAGAAAGTCCTTGCCGATTATGAGGATCTTGATACACAAGAGACTAGAGGTCTTTTTTCAAGGTATTGGATTCATTTGTTCTTTAAAATCACTTAAAACCTTGAAGAAAATTTTAAGAAAGAAAAGGGAAATCCTCCTATTGGAGAATCTATTGCCAAGGTTTGTAAAGTTAATATAAAAGAATGGCCTAAATTCTTCCTTTTTTCTTGATGCACTGATCGAATGACATGTACTTGAACCACTAGATTTGTGCCTTTTCAATTGATGATTTGCAAAAAACCTCTTTTTCCATTGATTCACACATTCTTGCATGGGCTTATCTACCTTGGGAAAATGATGTGTCACATGAATATTTGTTTGCATTAAGAATTGAACAATTGATGAATGTAGAAAATCATTTGCTAGACTAAAAGAATCAAGTTTAGAAAATAAGATACCTTTTTATAAGAGTCATCATTTGCATCCACATTCCATTTCTATTCATGCTTGAATCCTAGGTAGTTCTTTAGATAATCAACATGATTGACGTCGCAAGCTTATCAATTGATGGTTTAGCCCATATGTAGTCACTCATGTGCATGGCAATGGAACCAAATCATTAAAATAACTTGATGGAACTATGCTAAAGAATTGAATAACGGGAAAAAGAGTAGATTTTTTCACGAAACTTGAATGTGAGGATTATCGTATGGATGAGGACATTAATGAAGATGCAAGTGATATTTAAAATGGTGAAAGTGGTGAAAATAAAGTGAATTTTTAAGCATGAAAAAATGCATTGAGTTTTTTTCATTCATTTTGTTACAATAAATAAAAAAATAAGCATAATTTTGTTTATTTATTCTTTGTTTTGTGTGTTCAGAAAGCTCAAAGATGTGCTATGTTATCATTTAGGAAAAAACATAAAGAAGAGAGGGGACTCCAACATTCTATTTCTAAATTTCTTCCCTTCAAAATGTTGTAGGAAATATGCTCTAACATTTGAAATTATTGATTATGATAAATCAAAAATTTTGGATTATCAATTACAAAATGAACCAATTTTACAAGTGCAAATAGATAAAGTTGGAGGATATTGTGAAGGAGAAGAAGGAAATATTGTACTCTCAATTCATTTTGGTAATAAACATACAAAAACTATTTTGGATAGTGGAGCAGGTGTAGCCATAATGACTAAAAGAACTTCGGAGAAATTAGGAGCTCAAACACTTCACTCCACCAACATGAAACTCCAATTGGTAGATGGGTATATTGAAACACCAATACGATTATGGGAACAAGTGATAATAGAGATTTTTAGAATTGAATTAGAAAACACCTTTGCAATAGTTGAATTTCCACAACTCACTTCATATGAAATAATACTCGAAAGACCTTTTATGAGACAGATGCAAGTGGTTCAAGAGTTTGGAAGAGGCTCTTTGTATTTACAAAACAAGGGAAATGTTACCAAAGTTAATCTCAGGAATGGAAGTTATCAGAATATATCTTCGCAAGAGTGGTATAAAATACATCACGAACAAAATAATATGAATGAGTCTGAGGATAGTGGAAACAACAAAGCATCACGCTGGTCTTGTATTTCCACAAAAAGAAAAATACCAAAAAGATTTTTATTAAGGAAGGAAGATTGCATAAATGAAAGAACCATGAAAGATAATAGGTACATTCCTCAAAAGTTCAATGATGAAGAATTTAAACCATATGGATGGAGTCAAATTTTGTCAACATTAGATGTGGCAAACAATGAACATGTTGGAATAAACTTTCAAAATGAGGAAGGTTATGATATTTTCTATGTAGCATTGAAGATGATAAGAACTACAAAGGAAGAACAAGCAACTCAAGAGAAGGTGAGTACCCAAGAAATCCTCAATAAAAAGAAATATTTGGAGGAAGTACAAGCTTTAGATGCAATTAAGGATGAGATCTCAGGAAAATATAACAATTATATACACAAAGAAGATTGGAAACAACAAGAATAAAGAAAAGAATAATCTTTAGAGAAAACACAGGAAAGTTTTGATGTTCCAACCAATTTTAAAAAATATGAAGTTGAAGATAGATTTTTGTTAAAAACAAAACCTGAAATAGAAAAGAAGAAAGGATAGTCATATGATAATGAAGAGGAGACAAAAAATATTGTAGTATGTTCAGTTGAAGTCAACCCTGTCTGTCCATATTCACTTCTTTGTAGATTTTCAATTTTTTTCAATCAACTTATCAGAGCTGGTTCTAGGCGTGTACTTCATAACATTGCATGATTCAAGACTTTTTGGATTAAGCATACTGTTTAGTATTAGCATACAAAATTTCATAGTAATTGAGTATTTGAATCTTGAGTTATGATCATTTTTCTGCTCATTGGTCTAAGTACTATTGCAGCCCATGAAAATCGGGATGATGTAATAACTTGTTAAAATTCATTCTCATTGTGTGATCGACTATTTCTGATGAGATTGCTCTTGAACGTTAGCTCTCTAAGTTAATTAGAGTTCCCTGAAAGGACTTAAGCTAATTGCTTCTGTACTCAGAGAATTATTCAAAACACTGGATAGGTATATGAATCAAAATAGCAAGTTTTTCACCTCTGAATTTATTCTAGCTCATCTGTTTTGATCTATCTTTTGGAGATTGATCTTCCAAGGTACATAGGGTGTCTAAATTGGAAAGCTAAAAGGGCCCACCACATACTTCTTGAGTTCATTTGGCTAGTGTAGTGCAAGGAGTTTGTAGCAACTCTTCATCTTCAAGCACATACCTATCCATCTCTTCACAGTGGTATCAGAGCAAAGATGGCAGATGGATTTCCTTCATCAATTGCCAAATTGGATAGAGGTAATTTCTCAGCTTGGTCATTAAGGATGGAAGCTTATCTCTAAGGTAGAATTTTATATGGTTATGTGGTTGGAGTTGAAGTTATGCCAAGTTTCAGGAACAAAAGTCAACCAACACAAGAAGAGCAAGAAAGATTGAGCACATGGTGCTCCAAGGATGCATTTGCAAGGTCTTATCTCCTCAACTCTATCTCAGATTTTTTGTTGCCTCACATTAGAAGTTCTAAGACATCTCAAGAAGTGTGGGATGCACTTGAAGCCTTCTTCTCTTCAAGTACCAAGGCTAGGAAGCATCAACTATGGCTAGCTTTTACAACTCTCAAGAAAGCTCCCAAACAAAATGTGACTGATTTTGTCACAAAGCTCAAGGACATAGCAGATCAGTTGGGAAGCATTGGAGAGGTAATAGATGAAGAGCAAATTGTAAGCATGTCATCAATGGCTTGAAGGCAGATGACAAGTGGGAAGCATTCACCACAGCTATGGATTTGTACATGGACATGCATGTACCTGATTTCAATACACTCATTGGACAATTACTCACTCAAGAGGCAAAGCTTATAAAAAATGGAGAAAGCTCTAAAGGTAATCAATCTTCAGCTTTGTATACTGATAAAAGCAACTCCAAAGAAAACAAAGGAAAGTCAAAGAAAGTGGATGATGAAGCAGGAACATATCAAGCTAACTATGCAGGTAAGGGAAGACATGGCAGAGGTAGAGGAAGAGGAGGTAGACAAGGCAGGGGGAGATCCCATGACTCCAACCCATGTTCTATTTGTGGATTAACTAATCATACAATTGAAAATTCCTTTAGGAATTCCAGGAATCAAAGAGGCAAAGGATACAATAGAGGAAGTTATGGCTACTCAAGAGGAAGGTTCAACAACTGTCATGGAAACTAAAACAACTACAATCATTCAGACTATCAAGGAGGCTAGAAAGGAAGGAGAGACTTCAATAACTACACAAAAGACTCAAACAAATAGGATTCATTATTAATCATGAACATGGCTATGCCACAAGGTAAATGTGATGAGCATGTTTTCTACATAGATTCATGTTGTTCAAATCATCCGGCAGGAAATGTGGCCCTCCTATTAGATATAGAAGATCCAAGGAACAAGCATGAGGTACAAATAGGAGTCTCGAATGTAATAGAGGGATGGAAAGGATTCTCAAAAATATCAGGGGAGTTTGCAAGATTATAATGAGTAATTTTGAGAATTTTAGACCCTCAAGCAAAAACATTATTATGTCATGTATTGCTTTAGAATCACAATTCATAAAAGGTTATAAATCCATGGAAGAACATAAAAAAGAGAAGCATTTGTTGGAGGAGGGAATCAAAGCACAACAATTAGGAAGTGAGAGATACTTAGAGAGAGTCATTACATTAGAGACGGAAGTAGTACAGAATCAAAGAAGAATATGATTTTTGGAAGAGAAATGTACAAAGAAAAATGAGACCATCAATAAAATGGGGGAAGACATCAAAAGATTAGAGTCCAAAAACATGATTTTACAAACCTCATATCAGGTTCTTACCGAGGCCAATGATGAAATCAATAAACTTCTCATGAAAGAAGGGCACATGAGAATAGAGGTACAAAATAGATGTGCTAAACATGAAGAAATGGAGCAATTGAAGTTGTAGTTGGAACAAATCAAAGATGAATTAAAGGATGCAAAAGAGTTAGAAAGATAAGCTAATGCACATGCAGCCACTGCAATGAGAGGATATAACAGTCTTAAGGAAACGGTAGATGAGGAAAAGGCAGAATGGGAAGAGCAAAAGAACAAGCTAATGAGAGAGATTGAAGAATGGAAGAATAAATCTTCTCATACCAAGCACGTGGTGCTTGCTTTAAACCATATAATGCCTTCTCTAACCTACACACCTGGTTTTCATGCCCTTTCTGCACAAAGTCATGGGGTTTAAAAACATACACTTCTACATGCAAGTCACCATTCACAAATGTTGTTTTAATGTCCAAGTAATGTACATTCCAACCATGATGGGCTGCACGTGCAAAGATGCTCTGAACAGTAGTCATACGACATTTAGGTGCAAAGGTCTCATCAAAATCAATGCCTCTTTCCTGCACATAACCCTTTCACACAAGCCTAGCCTTATACATGTCAACTGTTACATCAGGCTTACGCTTCAGCTTGTATACCCACTTAGTGCCAATGGCCTTCTTGCTAGAAGGCAAGTCACATAAAGACCAAGTACCATTCTTTATTAAAGCATCATATTCAGATTGCATTGTAGTCATCCAATGTTCAGAATTTTGTGCTTCATTAAATGAAACAGGCTTAGTCTCATCATAGAGACTAGATGCAGCCATAGCATAGCAATCTAATGCAAAAGAGGCACTATGAGAGCCTGATCGAGTACAATATGATAGAGGTGCATCTAATTTGTTGTCACGCAAGGTTTGCACCAACCATTTTGGCATAGTTTCTACCTGCTCAATATCAGCTCTCTTATCAACAAGTGCATCATGTAAATCTGCATCAGAAATGTTATGATCTGCATCATCACATGAAACCAGTAAAGGCTGAGAAGTTGCCTCATTAGGACCAACACTAGAGTATCCACCTGTAAAAAGAGGTAGCAAAGTATCATACATGTCTTTGCAGCTAACATATATCTCCTTAGTACATGAAAGCAATGGCTGAATAACATCTTCGAAAAAAAACAGCATCACGGTTAACCAGAATGCGTTTAGTTTGTGGATGATACAAACAATAGCCGTTACTTTCAGAATTGTACCCAACAAAAATACATTTTATTGCTTTATCATCCAATTTTTTGCGATGTTGTTCAGGCACTAATGCATATGCCAGACAACCAAAAACATGCAGATGAGCAACATATGGCTTCTAATCATGCCAAGCCTCATATGGAGTGATAGACTAAAACACTTTAGCGGGACACCTGTTAAGTACATATGCTGCACAAATAACAGCCTCAAGCCAAAAACTATGTGGTAAAGCCTGACTCTTGACCATACACCTCGCCATCTCCATGAGTGACATGTTCTTCCGTTCAGCAACTCCATTCTGTTGAGGTGTATATGGCACTATACATTGGTGTTTTATCTCAGGTTCAACCAGAAATGAATTAAATTCAGAAGACATATATCCCCCCCCCTCGATTAGAACCGAGGGTGCCCATTTTACATGCTGACATACGTTTAGTGAGAACCAAAAACTGTTTGAAGCACATAAATGCGTCAAACTTTGCTTTCAATGGATATACCCATGCATGCCTAGAAAAGTCATCAATGAATGTCACAAAGTATAGATAATTTCCAAAAGAGGGGGTCTGCATAGGACCATAGATGTTGCTATTAACAAGCTGCAATTTTTGAGCAGCCCAAACTGAACCATCTTTTGGAAATGAGGAACGTCGCATTTTGCCCAAAATATAGCCTTCACATACATGTTTACTGGGAGCCTCAAGTTTGGGCAAAGAGGACACCATTTCAGATTTCTGTAAGCATAGCAAACTAGCAAAATTCAGATGACCAAAGCATGCATGCCAAAGCTTTGCATCTGACATAGCCTGAGAATCATGTACTGCACATGCTGAATCATTCATAGATCTTACATAGTCTATGAGCTTATATAGCCCATGACATAAAATGCAAGAAGCAATGCGCACATTGCCATTTGATAGATCATGAACTATACATCTGTCATCAACAAATTTCACAATCAAGCCAATCTTGGCTAATGCAGAAACTGATAAAAGATTTTTCTTGATCTCTGGCACAAATAAAGCATCTGATAAAGTGAAAGAACTACCATCAGCAGTAGTTGTTTGTGCATGTAACTATATTCCCTGTAGGGGCAGTCTCGAGTGAAGAGAAGAAACTACGCTGCGAGGTAATATGTTTGGTCGCCCCACTCTCAAAAAACCAAACATCTGAGTCTACTACAGACATGCACTGCTCATGAGAAGATGGTTCAAAACTGCAAACCATAGTAGACGCCCACTCTTTATCCTGTAGAAGGCTAGCAAACTTTGTTTTTGGAGTAGAGGCCTCTACAACAACCATTTGAGCCTTTTTTTTCTTTGCCTCTTTTGTAGCCTATTTAGGATAGTTCTTTATGATATGATCATTTCCTTTATAGTACTTCCAAAACAATTTTTGCTTCTCTTTTCTTCTCATCTTTGTCTTCCTTCTTCGAATGTGCAACATTTGTAGATTTTTGCTTGCTAGTTGAAGAGCTCCATTTTCCTTTGCCCTTCTGATTAGCAAGGAAAGCTTGATTTGCAATACACATAATGGACCTATTTTTCCTTGAGTGATCTTCCTGCAACAAAACAAAAACTAACTCCTCAAATGATAAGGCACTTGGATTGCCTTTCATCATCAACCGAAGAGTAGAAGCAAAAATCTGACATGAATCAGGAAGATAATTAAGAACGGTCTGCACAAGTGAGCTATTTGGTATAACTTCATCAACAAAAATCAAGTGTTCCTTCAAGTCTTTGATCTTTGTTAGAAAACTATCGATAGAATCATTTTCATTCATGTGCTCACTCTCCAAGTGTTTTTGGAGGTAAGCAACATGAGCCTCATTCCTAGCTTGGTACAATGTGGTAAGTGTATCCCAAGCATCCTTGGTTGTTTTGCAAGAGAAAAAGTGAGGAATAATGGAACCTTTGACAGACAAAGCTATTAATGCATGTGTATGGGCATCTTTGCCATCCCAATGAATTTTCTCTATAGTAGGTGTAGTAGAAACCATAGCACGAACAGGAATATGCAGAATATCATCATCTTCGACACCTTCTGCATCAGCTTCAATACCTGCAGTTGTAACAGTTGCAGGTGTGATAGGGCATTTTTCAACACCCTGTAAGTATATACCTTTAGCACAAAAAGATGAAATAGCCTACACAAGCATTGCAATAGTGCATTCAGAGGCGGAAATGAGCTCTGATCGCGATTTCGACACCACATAATGAAGCTTTTTTGATCTCGAAAACACCTTGCGTGTGATCACCAAAATTCGTGTGATTTTGAGATTGCAACCAGAGAGGTGTTGACGAAGGCCTAGATGAAGCGGCAACTTGCTTCGATACCAATTGTTGGAGTTAGACATCTACAAAAGCATGCAAATAGCACAAGGAAGAAGAAGAAGCTTGGAGCACAACACACAATACTGAATGTATTACCACTAGAATGTACAAAGATAAGTAGCCCATTAGGGAAATAGGCATATATACAAGCCGGGGAAGAAACCTCCTAAAGAGGGAAAAAGGTGCTCCGACATTCCTAGAGTGTTCACACACATCACTACCTAAATATATCAACAAATCCACCACAAACTGCCAATGATCTTACTAAACTTTATTTTACAACCTAGCTTATAAGAAGCATCCATAGGACTCAGAAAATTGTAGAATCACCTGTCCTAGATGTTGCATCCTAGTTTCCAGAGATCTACTCCCTCAACGTGCCTCTTCCCCCCTATCACTGTCGTGAATGGACCTTTTTGTAAAAATGTAGATCCACCCTTATGATTGTGTTGTCCCTCATGAAGATTCCCTAGAATAGAAATCAGCCCAGATTAGCATTTGAGAAAGTCCTAAGAAAGCTCATCCACATGTACTGCAATTTCTTGCTGCTTCTCTTTCCTTTGCCACTAGAAAGCTTCTAATTTGGGCTCAATGGCCCGTGAAGAGCCTGCCTCTACTTCCCTTTTGCAAAGGATTTTTCCCTAATGATTGGGCATGAAAAAGCCATCGGTTGTCCATCAGAACATGGAAATCGCATCAAATATGATAAGTATGCTTCATTCGCACATGTTGAACATATCCTACAAATAATGCATTCCACACAATAACATTCCTTTTTGGGAGCTCAAATGATACTTCTTTAGCTTCCTCAAGTGCACCACACTTAGCATACATGTCTACTAATGCACACATAACACTAGTGTCTTTTTCAAGTAATCAATCTCTTGCAATAACGTCATGCACTTTTTGTCCCTTTTGTAATTCCTCCATGTTGCCACAAGATTTTAGACCACATAAAAATGTGAGTACATCTGGAGAGAAACCCATTGGTTGCATATCCTTGAAATAATTAAAAGCTTTTTTGGCACGTCCATGTTGGTCATAATATATCAACCAAGGGAGTACCGACTAGGCTATCTATTTCCTTAACAACTTTCCTTCATCCTTTCCGGCACCTCCATTATTTACTAAACTTTGTAGTGATCTGCCTACTTGAGTGGAAGCATCTCCATTCCCAATACA
Source organism: Ceratopteris richardii (assembly GCA_020310875.1). Classification (NCBI taxonomy): domain Eukaryota; kingdom Viridiplantae; phylum Streptophyta; class Polypodiopsida; order Polypodiales; family Pteridaceae; genus Ceratopteris; species Ceratopteris richardii. The sequence goes on from CM035423.1 coordinate 8,460,028, forward strand.
AGTGTGGAGCTTTAAATTGGTGCCTCATGCTTGATTATTAAGCTTGGCTTTGAATCATGACCACAATGGGAGAAGTTGTGGAGAAAGCACCATTCACAAACCACCTCAAATTGCTACAAAAATTGGCATGAAGGTTGAAAGCCATCTATTTTGGAGCCATCTTGACCTCCGATTCAAGCCTTGTGGGGCCCACAAAAAATCCGAGTCAGGTTACAAAACTGTAACTTGCATCCTATTAAGAAACACTCATATATTCAAGATCCATAATTTCAAGTGATTCCATGTACTATTGATATAGGAAAAGTGTGTTTTTCTAAGATCGAATTGTCATGTCATAGTGCAATAGTTTTCAAGTAGAAATACTTCTTGTAGTGTTTTTGTAGTGTTGTGAATTGCTACAAAAATGGTAAATGCAGATGGAATGAGTGAGCATATGAGCGATAAGCTAGAAAAGAACAATTTCCATTCTTGGAGATTTTGGATGATGAATTTCCTAATGGGAAAAGGCTACTAAAAGTACATTGAAGGAGAGAACAAAAATGCTCCACAATTACTAGAGAGGAATCGTTATGAGGAGTGGAATCAAGGAGCACTAAAGGTAATGTATTTGCTATCTATTAGCATAGAAGATAACATGACTTGGAGCAATTTGGTCACTTTGTATTAAACCAATACACAGGCATAGAAAATGCAACTCAAGAATGAGCTACGTACATTGGAGAAAAAGAGTTTTTCGATAAGGGACTACACCTTGAAAAGCAAAAGCATATGTGAGTCACTTGCATCTATTGGCGTGAATGTAGATGATGATGAGAAGGTGGAATTGTGCCTTCATGGTTTAGGAGTTGCATATACACAACTCAAAACTTCTATAGAGATCAAGGAAAATATTCTGAATTTTTGTGATCCGGTGTCCATGTTGATTATTGAAGAAAAGAATCTTGGTGAGGACTCGAACTCCCAAGGAAAACCTAGATTTGAGCAGGTATTCTACTATGGCAAAGGAAGAGGCACAGGTAGAGGTTTCGAAAGTGGAAGAGGAAACACTAACCAAGACCAAGCTCAACATTTGAATCATGCAAGAAATAGAGGATAGTTTCGAGGTAGGGGGAGCCAAAGAGGCTACAAAAATTTTCAAAGAAATGATTCAGGTAATGACAATAAAGGATGTTAGAATTATGGTAAACCTAGACACTTTGACCATGATTGTAGGTTGAAGCATCAAAATAACAAAAGGTAGCAAAACAACTATGCACCCACATGTGTAGATGATTCTTAGAAGTTGTCCATGGTCCAACATCACATAATGAATAAGATGTGATGTTTCAAAATTGAATGGTAATGTATGGTATGTTGATTCAGGTGCTTCAAATCACATGACCAATCATGCAGAATGATTTTGTAGCTTGTAGAAATTATGAGTTTCTAGATATGTTGAAACAAGTGATGACACGTCACACCCTATCGAGCATACAGGAAACATAGCACTATGTATGGAGGATAGAAAGGTAAAACATCTTGCTGATGTGTTGGAGGTTCCAAATATAATAAAGAATCTAGTTTCTATTGGAACTATGGTTGATCAAGGATTACAAGTCAAACTCAATGCTGATGGTTTATATGTAGAAGAGTATAAAGAGGATACACGATTGATTTCCAATATGAATGCAACCATGTTTGCAAAAGGTGTAGGAGTTATTATTGATATAGAGATCTAGGATACATGAATTGGACATACAAACTTGTAGAGGCAAAAGCTAATGCAGTTTAAGGAGATTGTCAATGGACTAACAAATTTCAAAGTTGCAGAATTGCAAAAGGTATGTGCAGCATGTGGATTTGGTAAACAATCAAGCGCATCATTTTCACATGATAAGCATGTTAGTGAGAATGTACTAGAAATAGTACATACAAATGTTTAGGGTCCTATGAAGACCACATCTATGGGTGGTTGCAGGTTTTATGTTACTTTCATTGATGACCATACATGGAAAGTATGGGTATATTTCATGAAAGAGAAGAGTGAGGTGTTCACTCAATTTCAAAATTTTAAGGCTATGGTGGAAAAACAAATAGGAAAGTATATTAAAAAATTAAGGTTTGATGGAGGAGGTGAATACATGTCAAATGAGTTCAACAACTTTCTTCAAAGTTGTGGAATTTGATGTCACTTTTCATGCAGGTACACACCACAACATAATGGCATTGCTGAACACAAGAATAGACATATTGCAAAAATAGCAAGAGCCTTGATGGCTAAGAAGAATATGCCTCATTGTTATTGGGCAGAAACTGAGCATATTACTATATACATCATGAACAAAACTCCAACTGTTGTTGTACATCAAGTTGCACCTGAAGAGAAGTTTATGGTAAAAAGCCAAACTTATCACATATGAAAGTTTTTGGTTGTATTGCATACATGCATATTCTAGATGAATTGAGAACAAAACTTGATCCATAGGTAGGAAAACATATCTTCATTGGGTACTCCCTTGAGCAAACGGGTTATAAATTTTATAACCCACTCATAGGAGAGGTGATGGTAAGTAGAGATATGGTATTTGATGAAATGTCAAGCTTCTATGCAAATGCCAAAGAAGGACTAAATCTTGAACCAAATGACAAAGAAAAAAAATCAAGTGCAGAATCTCAAGTTTTGAGTGGACCAGATGCATCACCAAGCAAAAGTTTCAACTCAAATCCATGGAGTGGAATACTGCGTGGAAATTTTGGTCCAGCAAATTCTTCAAATGCATCTAAGAAAAGTAAAGAAAAGATTTCTGCTCGTATTAAAACATCTACAGGTTTTCAAGACATTGATGGAGATTCAAGCAGTTCAGAAAAGAGTCTTGATGAGGAGCTTGCATTTCCCTCTCTGAAGACTCCAAGAGTAAGAAAGGCACATGCAAATGATAGAAGGAGAAGTGATCCAGGACAAAGAAGATCTGGAAGGATGTTGAATTCAGTGCAACAACCGACATATGAAAGTTACATGGCTTGTCATTGTGCCTACATGACCACGGTAATACAAGATGCTAAAACTTCTTCTTTTGAAGATGCAATTGGAAATGTAGATTGGGAGAAACCTATTGAGGAGATGGCTTTAATTTATGGAGATAAAACATGGAAGCTAGTTCCATTGCTGCAAGGAAAAAAATCCATACGCTGCAAGTGGGTTTACAGGACGAAGCACAATGTTGATTGTAGCATAAGCAGGTACAAAGCACGATTGGTAGCAAAAGGACATGCACAAACATATGGCATTGATTATGAGGAAAAATTTAGCCTTGTAGCTAAAATGTCTACTGTTAGAACACTTGTTGCATTACCTATAGCAAAAGCATCGACTTTGCATTAGATGGATGTGAAGAATGCTTTCCTACATGGTGAGTTACAAGAAGAAGTATACATGAACCAGACACAAGGATATGACGATTCAAAGCAGCCAGAATATGTTTGCAGGTTGCAAAAGGCTTTATATGGACTTAAACAAGCCCCTTGTGCTTGGCATGCAAGGATTGCTGATTATTTGACCACCATTGGATTTTCTATGTGTGATGTAGATCATTCATTATATGCAAGGAGGCATGATGATCGCATTATGATTGTGGCTATTTATGTTGATGACTTGATTGTAGCTGGTGACAATGAAGCATGCATTGAAGAGGTAAAGCAACTCCTTATGCAAGAATTTGACATGAAAGATCTTGGTGTGTTGTGCTACTTCTTGGGCATTGTGTGTATAGACACAAAAACATGTATATGGATGCCACAAAGGTAATATGCCTTGAGTATGCTACAAAACTCTGGTATGGCTGATAGTAAGTCAATTTCTATGCCATTATATCAGAATTTGAAGTTGGATACTACATCAAGTGAAGCATTGGAAAATGCTACTATGTATAGGGAAATTGTGGGAAGCTTGATATATCTCACAATCACAAGGGCTGATCTAAGCTAAACTGTTGGATCTGAAATCCAATTTATGTAGGTTCCTAGGAAGTCACTTTTGGATGCTCTAAGGCACACTCTATGTGATACGAGTGTTACTTTGGATTATGCATTGTTTTATGAAGTTGGTGTAGATTTGGAGATTCATGGAAATATTGATGCAGATTGGGCTGGTACTATTCTAGATAGAAGATCCACTAGTGGCTTTCTACTCTCACTTGGAAGTGCAACTATCACATTGAGCAACAAGAAGCAACCCACTGTTGCTTTGTTGAGTACAGAGGATAAGTATAGAGGTGCAACAATGGCAACATGTGAAGAACAAAGCACATTGAGGTGCATTATCATTTCATCAGGGAGAAGGTATTAGCAGGTGATATTGACCTTGTTTATGTGAGGACAAATGAGCAAGTTGCTGATATTTTCACTAAAGCACTTGGAGCTGAGAAGTTGAAAAAGTTTTGAAAGATTCTTGGATTATAGGATATGATGTTGAGCTTGAGGGGGAGTGTTGAGATATCAAGATCAATATGTGATGATCAAAGATGAAAGGTATCACTTTTTCATTTCTCTGACATGTATAGTGGTCACGTCAATATATGTCAAGGATACTTCATTGAGCTTTACTAGATTTATCTATTGAGAGTGATGGCACATTTGTTTCTTGCCAGCTCACTTATTCGCAGACATTAGGATTTTTGTTATGTACTTTTCTTTATATATGCACTTGATCTATTGTTGTTTTAGGTTCTTCTTGTACATTCCTTTTATGTAATAGAAGAATAAGAAGATCATTCTTCCTTGCGTGAGTTTGTGTGTGTGCTCCTCTTTGAGTGTGAGAGTGTGTGTGTGAGCTCTCTTCCTTATCTCCATGTTTGATGAAACATTGGACAATCCATAGGTTTTGGTTAAGAACAAAAAGGTATAGAATACATAATCTATGCAAACTAAATCCCCATGAAAAGTTGTATTAGATATCACAAAAAAATTAGAGGACGCATTAGAAAAAGCAAGTAATACCAGAGAAGGGTGGAGAATGCCTATAGAGCAATGAATTGCAACTACCTTCCCAAGGTTTTCGAGTAGCAGAAAAGCACCTCCAATAGAAGAAATAGAAGCCGTCCAACAACTACACTTGGCCTACTGCTCAAGCATCACCTACCAGTTTTGATTCTATAGACATTGTGGAGGCACTTGAGTATTTGAGCCCCTGATTGATAGCAGACCCACAAGATCGCCAAAGAAGGGAGCATCCAACTGGAGTAACTTATGGAAAATTCAATGGATTTTCGAGTGATGACCCATATGCATATGCTTGCACATTTCAAATCAATTAAAGTGTACTAGATAACCCGAATGATGATGAATATAAGACTCAAATATTCCAATCAATACTGGTGAATGAGACTACATGATGGTTAACTCAATTTGATTTAGATCACTTCAATACTATAATGCAATCAAAGAAGCCTTCTTGCAAAGATTTCGATTGAAGAAGAATCCAACACAAATTTTTTTCTTCTTACAAAATAATACAAAAGCTGAATCAGGGTGTGCAAGACTACACAACAATTTTTCACACTCATCTCACACAAATTCCTGCGGCAAAAGCCAATTTATGAACAGATGCTATAATCCAGTGGTTCGTCAATGATCTCAACCCCTCTATGTGAAATTATGATTATCCTATGTATTGGTGGTAAGACTTTGGATGCCGTTATTGAATTGGATTTGTAACTTGAACAAAAAAATGGTGCTTTTGCAAAAGATCTAGGGTGGATGAAGACCAAAATAAATTAATCAAAGAGCATGCTGAAACACATTCTCATATAAAATGTAAAAATTCTGTCCATGTTGCAGGTAACTTTGCATTGAATCAAGTAAATTGTGCAATCTATGAAAATGGAATTCATTCTACTGAAACATGCCCCTATAATGTCAAAACGTAGAATCACCTAGCAGTGAATGTTGTCATAGAAGAACTCGGGGAAGCCATAGCTAACTATGTTCTACATCAACTCCGTAATATAGCATACTTGCCATAAACAAATTAGCATGCAACGACCAGGGAGTTTTGATCCGACATAGTGGAAGTCAATACTCCTAATAAAGCATTTCAGCCACGTTATCATTTTTGTGGGGAGATGGACCATACTTTTCATCAATGCAAAGTTGCTTAAAAGTATGATAAATGAAAGTAGGATAGGCATAACCCAATGACAAATATGGTCATCATGACACCTATAAAAGCACACACTACTATGATCCAAACTTGATTTGGGAAAATGCTACAACCAATAGCACGTGTTTGAACTTGGCTTTAAAGAAAAACAGAGAATGTTAGCCAAAGAAGCAAAATGGGCCCAAGAAAAGCCCCATTTTCACCACTCCTACACCTGTGAATTCCTAGGTAGTAGAATGGTTAGCACAAACTACACCAGACTCAGCAATCGAATCGGATAAACCTTCGAAAGAATCACATAGTAAGGAATGGGATATTTTAGTGAAAGCATGGATCACTCTACCCTTGGGACAGCTATTAAACCTATTACCATTAGCATCCATGTGAAAGGCGAAATGGCCACTAGATACTTTTATTTATGTTCTTTTAAAAAACATATAGTGGCCTGTTCAGCTATAGACTTGATGTTTGACTACATTTGTATGACCTAAAAAATTTGGTTTGTGGTCTGTGTAATGTGTGTTTCGTGTGTATTATACACCCCCTATGTGAAGTACTTTGACGGGCATGGGAGTCTAGGTTTCTACAACAAGGGTATCCTTGTAGAGCTCTTGAGAAGGAGAGTCTATCATCATGCATCACCTTAGAAATACTTCACTGATATCATAGCATTTTGACGCAAAAGCATTGCTTCTTTTATGTGAGCGAAGCAACCACATGCCCGACCACCCAAGGCTTTCTGCAAGGCTTATGACTAAGGTAGTGACCACGGCATAGACCTTGGCATACCTCTTCATCTGAGTCGTCGAAGTCACCCTTAGTGCCATTGGGAGCACATGATGGAGGACCTCAATGATCAAGGAAGATAGAGGTTTCCAAGGAGGTCACCCATCCCAGTACTATTCCCCTAAAACTCTCTTTAAACGGCAATCACTTGCCACTAAGCTACACTCTTATGGTGTTTTAAGAAGGTGAAAGACTAAGGTTAACATTACCTTGAGCATGTTTTGGGCCCCCAAAGCTTCATTCGTTGCTTTGAAAGCCTATTTTGAAGGATTTTTGGGGTGATTCTTGGATCCATTTTGGAACATTTTTCATGCATAGTTCTCTTTACACAGGTTCAAGAACATCACGAAGAGTTCTCTTTGTACTTCTTCAATAATGACTGTTCATCTTCGGTGTTTTCAACCACACTAGTACATCTACAGGTTTCTTAAAAGGTTTTTGTTGTGGTGGGATTAGCTATCACAAATCTATGCAAGTTTTTGAGCCTAAAGAATAGAGTTGATAGAAATTTACAAGTGTTAATGGCCAATGTTTCAGCTATGAATTTCGCCTTTTAGTGCCATTTTATGCATATATTCAGCACATACATACTATTGTGCTTCTATGGATATGTCTTATGCATGTCCATGTGGTCATTGATATAGCAGTTACGTTTTTGCATAAAGCCCTTTATGTTTGATGAATGGTGAGGTTTTCGTAACTAGGAGACACCCAGATGTCGAGGTCTCTTTGGTGATGTAGGTGAAAGAATTATCGAGTCTTGTCATAGGAGATGTATGATAGTTGTTCATAGGTGCTCGATAAGGCTAGTCTGTTTCTTTCGGGTAACTAATTATTTGTAGAGGAGTCAGTGATTCACTATGCATGTTAACATTTCAGTACTTGTAGTTTTATGAGATTTTGACACTAGTCATATACTCATTTTGTAGAGGATACTCTGGCAAAAGTTTTCCAGTTTTTTTGGTTCTATCAACTATATAGTGGTTGACTTACTCCTTGATACACTTCTTGGTGTGAGCATATTTATTCTCGCATAATCCCTTTGGATGGTCATTACTGTTCATTTATTCATTTTTTTTTTGGAAGACTGCTAGATTTTTTCCCAGAATTTGACACTTGATCATCCTTCTTTGAGCCTTAGTGGTGTTTAGACTCTTCTAGCTCCATTATCATTCTATTTAGTTCTTTATCATCATGGCATCAGAGGTCTCAAACACATCTTGTGGATTAGGGTCTAGTGCTAGTGTTCCGAGGAGGAGCTATAACGTGCAGGGCAAACACCGTTTTGAGATAAAAAAATCTGATGGCACAAACTTTGCTCTATGGAAGAATCATATTAAAGATGTGTTGATTCAGACGAGCCAATGGGAACCTGTAAATGGAATCTCAAAGAAGCCTATTGACATGGAAAAAGATGATTGAGATGAGTTAGTTGAAATGGCTAGGTCTACCATTCGATTGCACCTCGAAGATAATGTTTACTTTGTAGTATTAGACTGTGAAAGCATAGAGGAGCTTTGTCAGAAGTTATGTAATCCATGTGAAAAAGAAATAGCATCAAATATAGTGTATCTGATGTGAAAGTTATGTGACCTTCGCATGAAGGACATCGATAGTGTTGTTGCTCATCTAAATGCATTTGATGCTATATTCTCCCACTTACAAGCTCGAAAAATGAATGTGGATAATGAAATTAAGGCAGTCTTGCTGTTATGCACCTTGCCATCATCATGCAATACACTTTGCACAACTATTAGCAATAGTGCATCTGGTGATAAAGTGGTCTATGATGACATATGTGGAGCACTCTTGAGTGAGGAGATTCATAGAAAATCTATGGTTGGCACTCAGAGTGGAGATGCATCTAATGTTCATGATTTGTACCAAGGAAAGAATCAACAATGTGGTAGGAGCAAGAACAAGGAAAATAATGGTCAATGGAATAAGAGTAGAAGTAAATCAAGGAAGAGGAATATTGAATGCCATTACTATCACAAGAAAGAACGCATGAAGAAAGACTACTATGCATTAAAGAGTTCTAAAGGTAAAGGACATATGTGTTGACACTTAACATGACTCTTCCCATTGAGGCTCTTATTTGTGGTTCCCTTTCCCACACATGGTTGCTAGATTCTTGTGCTTCTTTCCATGTGACATCACATAGAGAATGGTTCTCTTATTATGAAGCACATTCTCTTGGTACCTTGAGACTTGCTGACTCTTACGAGTGTGACATTGAGGGGAGTAAAGATGTGGTTGTGTAGTTTACTGGTGGTTCAAAATTTACTATGCATAATGTACGCCATGTACCTCCGTTATCATGTAGTTTGATGTCAATTGCTCAACTTGATGAACTTGTTTATAAGGTAGTTTTATATGCTCACTCCTTTGGCATATCAAAGGGCAATATGGTGATTTCAAAATGAAGCAAAGTTGTATCACTTTATCCTCTATTTGTATCACAAAAAGAACACTTGTTAGTTGTTACGGAACAGCCTATGGCTTGTATTTGGCATGGCTGTTTGGGCCACATATCTCCTAGTGGAATGCAAAATCTTTCTTGTTTCAGCTACTTACTTGTGCTATCTTTCTTTGATTTTTCATTCTCTGAGCATTTTCAATATGGAAAGCAAACTAGGAATGTGCATAAAACTCACATTCACTCTTCGATTCAGCCTTTACATCTCATTTATACCAATGTGTGTGGTCCTATGCCCGAAAGGTCATTAGGTGGTTCTCTTTACTTTGTCATTTTCATAGATGATCCTACTAGAAAAGTCTCGGTATATCCTATCAAATCGAAGGATGAGGTATTCCCTACCTTCAAAAATGGCTTTCTTTAGTTGAGACTAGAAAAGAAACTAAGTTCAAAGCTTTACATTTAGATAATGACGATGAGTATAGCTTACATGAATTCAACCTTTTTTGCCTATCTAGAGGAATTCATAGAGAGTTTAGAGCTCTTTATACCTCAATATACATTTGGTTGATGCTACATTGGACGTATGTTTAGAGATGCAAGATAATGATCTTGTTCATAAAGAGGAAAAGTTATTGATTGAATTTCATAGTAATGGTGTGTATGCAAGTGATGTCACATTCTATGAAGAAATACATTCTGATCAGAATGATAATTCTGATGAGTTAAGTGCATGTGCTGAAGATTTTTAGCATGAAGGAACGAATGCAACATTCATTGAAATGCATGAAAAACATGATACGGGTATATTACCTAATAAAGATCAACAAGAAAAGATAAAATTAAATGGTTGCATTGATGAAGCTCGAGTTCATTTGAATGTACATGTCAAGGATCGCACATATGATGAGATATTTGAGCAAGAATCTGTGACTGAAGAACTATATGAAGAAGGTGGTCTAAGTACATCCTCTAAAGAGAATGAGCAAGAATCGATGGAGATGGATGTAGAATCCTATGATGGCATTTTGGATAAAGAAATTGAAGATCAAGATTTTCTTGATTATGAGGATATGGATTCCATTCATATTGAGGAAGAAATGTTTCGGGATCATAACAAAGACAATGATGAAGAGTTCTTGGATAGACTAGAGGACGAAGCAGATATCATAATTGCTGGGGGGTCAAGTAGAAAGGAATCATGATAGATTGGAAGACAAAAATGATTGTGTATTATCATCTGAGAGTGATGATCACATTTACTTGGTAAAGGAATCAAATGAATCTAGTCAAAACTTATGCTCTAATGAAGATGAAAATCATATTCAAAATGATGCAGATGAAGATATCTCCTCAACTGATTCCAAGCATGAAATATATAAAAGTGCATGCTTGAAGAGGCTTTTTGAAGATGGTTTAAGCTCATCAAAAATCAAAACTCTATACTTATGTGCTTTTGATTCATCAAGAGTAACCTCATATGATGCATTTGAGAGGATTATGAACAAAGGTAACTATGTCCAGATGATTGCATCATGGATTTTCAAATTTTCCAAGAGCTATACCTACCAATCCAATCACCAAGGGATGGACAAGCAAATGAAATGGCTTGTCCACATATCTAATCTGTTTAAAAATGATTCACGGATTCATGCGATCCAAAGGTGGCTTCTATTCAAGCACAGCTTCTTTGGTGAGCATGAATCTGAGAAGGTGGGGTTGAAGGGAGAGTCTCGTTCAATAAAACTCCGTAAATCTTAAAAATGTTTTTGTAAATAGAATGTATATAGCTGATGTTTTTTGGTTTGATTTTAAGAAAGAAATAGGAAATCCAGATCAACAAGTAAAGATTGATGACTCAAGATGAAGAAACAAAGATGATCCAGAATGCAGATTCAAAAGGGATTTTGATACTATAAAGGTGAAATGTTTTTTGTTTCAATTTTCTTTTTCTCTTGTATATGTGTATATAAAAAGTCTGCATAATTAAGCATATAATGCATTAAAAAATGCATAAACAACAAGAAAATTAAGTAGACCAAAAATCTCGTACCTCTAATAAGATTACATGTGATGTATAAGGACTGGAATTATATGAGTAAGATTGGAAGACGGACTAGAACTTTCAAGAACAAGACCTAGGAAGGTGAAGGGAAGACCTAGACTAAGTATCTGTATATACTAGTATTTATGACACTTGATGAGTGAGACACTTTGACTTTTGCTCTTGATCTCTCATCTGACCTGATCTTCAGACAAATTATGTCCTGAGAAAAGAATTCTTATAGCAGCCAGCTATCTATGTGTACGTGTATGTGTCGTTGGGCACTGCGATGAGCTAGTAGGCGGGTGGGACTACCCTGGTCAGGTGATCAGGGCCACGAGCTGACGCTAGTTGTGTCGTATGGCCTGACCTACATGTTGTTACGTGCTCATACGGGTTGATAGGCGGGTGGAGTCACTCTGACCGGGTGGTCAGAGCCACGAGCTGACGTTGATTTCGTATGAGGCTGACATTGTGCATCGTGCGCTATGTCGGGTCGGTAGATGGGTGGGCTGAACCTGGCTGGGTGGTCAGGTCCATGAGTCGCATCCGATTTCGGCATAGGCCGATATGTGTGGATAAATAAAAAAAGATAAAAGCAAAAATATAAAGGTTGAGCTGGGATAAAGAATTAAAATAAAAGAAAAATAAAATAAAAATAAGAGAAAAATTAAGAAAAGGTCTGATGGGGGTTCAGATGATGGGAGATCAATAGGGAAGCCAGAAGAGAGTTTCATAAATCGAGTTAGTGAAGACGGGTTCAGATGATGGGAGATCAATAGGGAAGCCAGAAGAGAGTTTCATAAATCGAGTTAGTGAAGACTGGTATATGCAAATGCTTCGGATAGGCTACTAGATCTAACCGGGTCGAGTTAACAAGAGAGCTAAGAAGTTTTTGATTTACTCATGTGATTTTTAGTCTAAGTGCATTAGTGTATTCTGATATGTTGTATGGGATTCTTTTGTCTACCTTCTTTTCGTGATTTATGCCAAGTTTAATGCATATTCAGGTTTCATTTATTTAGTTGAATTTTTTTTAAAAAGTTATGTTTATCTACCATGACTACTTGATGCTTGCTTGTGTTTGATGTTATGTATGCAGGTTGATTGGCACATCCGGAGGATGCACGGGTTCAGAGGGGGTGGATGTGGTCGAGAATTGACACTCAAGCTTGAGAACCATTTCGGGAAATCAAATCAATTTAAGTGAAAAGATGATAAATTGACTAAAACCATGGTGATCTCTATCCTTTCATCCCTCATTAAAAATATGATGAGATATAACATCTTATGTAGTTATATGTGTATGTGTACATGTTCATATTTCGCATAATAAGGACTCCATTTGGAGGTAAAAATTAAACGTTTGCTTCGTTAAAAGTCAAAGTACGAAGATTATGTTTGACATCATAGAATCCACCAGTTTTGTTGTTCAGAATATAACCAAATTTATTTGTGAGCAAGAGTGTTCTTTATGTATGAATGTCTTTGCATGCATATGCAAGTGTACATATATGTTTGTATATAATAAATATGCAAGTACCTGTGTGCACGTAAGCATACTCATTAGTTGCACATACATCTTTTACTATATCATATATAAATAATTACGAATATGGAAGGAGGGCTACGTGGAACTTTTGAGGTAAGCGGCAGAGCTCTTCAGGGATTCACGTAAGAAAGTCTGGGGATTCTCTGTTTTTTTAGGCAGAAGGAGTCGGCAGATTTGGCAAAAAGAAGAAAAAGAGGGGCAGACTTCTCTGATCGGGAAGGCACGAGGTTGCACAGAGGAGAAAAAGCAAGAGATGGGGCCCTCTCGTGTTCATTGGAGGAGGGATCAACTTGGAAAATACGAGGATGATGGAACTGGCTCATGACAAAGAATGGAAAGAAGTAGCACAGAATTAAGGGGAAGCTAGCGATGGACATATCTGCTGACCACGACACGCTGAGTTCAATGATAGCTATATGCAGCAATATCTTTTATGAGAATGGAAGACGACGGGAGAAATCTGCTGTCATGGTAATCTCTACTTTGCTCAATAAACTATTGTGTATGCTGATCGGATTCTAGAAGCTATCCTATAAACACGAGATATAGTTGCGCTATGTGCTGCGCCATCATTTCCAATAGAAAACTTTTCTCTGTTAAACAATTTCGCATTGTTATTCATAGGAAAACATTGTTTCACATAAGACTTTGCATCAGGAAATTAGTATGGATGCCTGCTCTGTGTTTCATTCATGTAACGCTATAGAGTTGCGCAAATCAATTACCATAAACAAACGGTAGCACTTCAATGATTTACTTTATTGCACTTCAATGATTTTCCTGTGTTATCGAAGAAGATGATTTAAAAAAAATGATTATGGTATAGAAATGATGATCTTATGTCTTTGCATCCCATGATTACTCAGAGCAACACGCTGAGAGCTGGCTAAAGACACTTCTTGTTTGCGATTACGATCACTTTATCAAGGATGAATGTCTGAACACCTCCTCTAAATTCTTCTGTGTTGCAAACTGTATGCATAACTCTCCTACGCATTGTATACGAGCATTCACGATCTGCCTGTTCATCTACATCAGGGTTTTTAACATGTGCCTTATGGTTTAACCAATACATTCAATCTGTATTTTGCAAGGTTTGCTTAATAAAGATCGGAAGCTGAAAAAGCGTTGCTAATTTTCATATATGTTTTCGTGACAAATGGGGAATCTAACAATGACAAAGAAGTCAGATATTAACTTTGGGTGCAATATGAGCACTCTGATGTTCGGACTCTGCATGCCATGTAGCTACGATCATTTTCTATTGCATCTTCATTTGAAGTCCTGGATGTGTTCGTACATGCGCTTATATTTTATTTGTTGTTATAGATCGTGTGCCTAATATGCAGCTGCTGATATTCGATGTTTTTAATCACGTCATAAATCATAACATCGTTTAAGGAGATCTTGTTCAGGTTTATAGATATATTAAGGAACTCACTGTATCACGGCTGTGTCAATCTGCATGGCTGTCTCAAATGTCCTTTGTCATTTCACCTAACATCAGGCAAGGTATAGACTGAGAGTAACTGGGAATATGTTATGTGATTGGCAATAGCTAAAGGCGGAGGAGTGTGGATGTGTGACCAATATGGGAAGGAATATGAAAGGATAGAATGTGCTGCGCAATTCATAGAAGGAAGGATGGGGGCTATCGAATTGGATGGGTAGGATTGAAAGATTGTGTTTTTGATTCTTACAGTTGTATTAATTATCGGGATCTCTCGCGTATGATGTGAATTGCAAAAGATGATGTTAAGGCAAAGACGGATGATCTCTCTCTCGATTGCAAGTTTATTCCTTTTGTTTTTGCATTGGCATCATCGATACTACTAATTGAGCCTTAAGCATTATCTTTTTATGTCAATGAGAGTTTGTAAGGCAGACAAATTGATCTCTCAAAGAAAGAATTTAAATATAGCACAGATGATTGTAGATATAACTCCCTGCTGAGCCGAGAAAACAATATGAAGTCCGTAGCAATATCAACCTTATAAATGTGCATACCTTCTAGAAGCCTTCTATAAGGTCGCACAAACTGTTGGAAACACAAAAATAGTCACATAATGACATAGGCATCCTCTACACACTTACTTGCATACGTTGAAAATCAACCATGAAACGTGCATTAAAGCAAATAATTTTTGGCACAATTTTTGAGCTAGGATAAGTGATGAAAACTGCCAAAAGACTTCTCTTCATTTTTCTCTTCCTTCATCAAGATTGAAGCGTCGATTGCGAGAACTCTAGATGTGAAGTAAGATGGAACTTGAACTTCTTTAAAAGAAGTATAGCCATAATTGATATGAAACATGATATGTATGCGTGAATGTAGTTACAAGATCAAATGAAGAGTGGATTTCAATCTATTGCAATATTTTAAAGGTTTCGTGATCTGACAAACCTTCTCTCGACTTCAATCCTTTGGTATGTTCAAATACATTGACGTCATGACCTTGAACCTTTAGGCTTATGTTTGCTCAAGAACATGAATCTAGTAAATTCTCACTGCTAGTGCTAAACAACGATCATGCATTTAGAAGCATTCTCCTTGTAAAGAGAACATGAGCGAATCACCCTCCTTTCTGTGAACTCCGCGACAATGTGTGTCACATTCACCTGATAGATATGTTCTAGGTTTGGACTTTGTTATGCTAACAAGTGCTTGTGAGACTTCTTGTTACAAAGAGGCCATGCAGACAAAGGATCATGTCAAGTGGGAGCATGCCATGAAGAATGAGTTGGGTTCTATTCATAAGAATGGTAATTGGAATTTAGTATCTTTGCCAAAGGGTAGGAAAGATTTACCATGGGTATATACGATGAAAATCACATTAGATAGTGCTTTCCAAAGTATAAAGCATGACTTGATTCAAAGGGTTCTAAGCAACAACATTGTGTTGATTCTAAGGGAATCTTCTATGTAGTGGTCAAGACGACTACCCTTTGAATGTTGCATGGATTCATTGTAATGGAGCACTTAGAGCTCGTCAAAATAGATGTGAAAACTATTTTCTTGCATGGATACCTCATAGATGAAATCTATATGGAACAACCAAAGGGTTATGTAGTTCCTGGCAAAGAAACTCTAGTTCGTAAGCTGAAGAAGAGCTTATATGGAGTTAAACAGTGCCCTATACAATGGTACCAAAACTTTGATTCTATTGAGAAGTCTCAAGACTATTTTCAAAGCAATGAGGATCACTGTCTCTACACAAAGAGATGAAGAGATGACAGGCTAATATGCTTAATACTTTATGTTGATGATATGTTGATCGTTGGGAAGTCCTCTTATGACTTGTCAATTCTCAAAAAGTAGTTGAGTGAGACATTTGATATGAAGTATTTAGGGGATGCCAAACATATTCTTGGCATGCACATTGCTCGTGATAGGAGTAAAAGATGCATATACTTGTCTCAAAGTGAGTACATATCCAAAGTACTTCACATGTTCAATATGCAGGGTGGAAAGGCATTAAGTACACCTTTACCCACAAACTTGAAATTGAGCAAGGATGATTGCCCCAAATCATATGAGGAAAAGGAATTCATGACCAAAATTCCTCTATCAATCTACTATCGGTAGTCTCATGTATGCCATAGTAGCTATGAGACCAGACATTGCATTTCTAGTGGGAGTTGTTAGCAGATATATATCTAATTTGAGTAAGTAGCATTGGGAAGCCGTTAAGATGATTTTGAGATATTTGAGTGGCCCTAACAAAAAGTGTGTATGCTTAGGTAGAGGGAAACCATTCATTATTTGTTACAAAATTTTTGACTATGCTCGTTGTGTAGACAATCATAAGTATACATCAGGGTACATTTTTAATTTTGTTGGAGGAACTATCTCTTGGAGATCCCATCTTCAAGAATGTTCAGCTATTTCCACCATAGAAGTAGAGTATGTTGCACCAAGTGAGGCATGCAAAGAAGCATTGTGGCTTTCTCATCTTGCTTGTGATATGGGTTTACTTCAGCATGTACCTCGTTTGCTCATTGATAGTCAGAGTGCCATTGCATTGGCGATAATGTTGTTGATGCCTTGACTAAAGCTCTACCACATGATAGCTTTTGACATTGTTGTCACTTGATGGGGGTTAGTTGATTCATGATCTACATATACTGGTGTGGTCAGCCACAAACTCAAAATATGACTACATTTGTACAATCTAAAAAATATGTGTCCATGGTCTATGTACTATGTGTTTTTAGTGTATTCGACACCCCCTATGCAAAGTACTATGATACGCACGGGATTTCAAGTTTCTATAGCAAGGATATCATTGTAGAGCTCTCGATAAGGAGAGTCCACCATCGTGCATCACCACAGAAATACCTTAAATCCTATTTGCTGGCGTTTGATAGTAGTTCCAACAACAAATTAGTAAGGACTAGATTTTGGCACATGGCATAGCTACGGTACATTGGGAGCCAGATAGTACTCTTCATCATGTGGTTCCTATGATTATGGCCTGTTAAAAAAATCATTTCATTACAAAGGCATTGATAGATGGGAGCTCGGGAGTCAACATCGCTACTATGGTCCTATGCAAAATTTAAGTTTTAGTGTGAGGGTCTAGTTCCCATTAAAGTTTAGTTCTCTTCTCTTCTACTTCATTTTCTCTTCGATATGCACACTCTTTCTTCCTTTTTTCGCACTTTCCACACACATTTGGGGGTTTGAGTAGTGATTTGGGGAAGCTTGAGAGAGACAAAACAAGCTCCAAAGTTCACAACTAGATGATTTTCAAGTCATGCGCGTAGTAAACAATAGAGCAATTACCAATGCATAAAGAGGGGCAAGTGGTCATTTTATGTTTTACCTTTCCAAACGGTAGGGAACGATAGATCTTGGTGAGATACAGTAGTACAAGTGACTTAGGATGTGTGAAGGGAAAAAGGTGAGAAAAAAAGGTGAGATATAAGAAGTACAAGTGAGTTCATAGAAGCGGGTGTTTTCTCCAAACTTTTGAGTGTGTATGCCCTTGTACAATATAGATCTACATGTTCCATGAGCTATTTCTAATAAAGAAAATACATTTAAGCAAGTTGCACACTCGTCATTTCATGACAAGAAGGTGACATGCAAAGCAATCACTCCTATGCAAAGTTCTCAAAATTAAAAGGTAAGCTTACATCCATGTCGCCCAAGCTATAACAAGTGTGCATGCAAAATTTATCACAAAAAGGCCCAAGAGAACTTAGATGTTTCCAACCATTTTTGGAGGTTGGAAAGGGAACTATTCTTGTGTAAAGTGCCTAAAAGTGTAAGTAAATTAACTTTTAGGGTTGCCCAAGTTATAATGTACCCATGCGGACTTTGGTGCCAAAAATACCTATTGAAGACCAAGAAATTTCCCTAGCTTGGCAAGGCAGTTATTTCTATGTAAGAGGTAGTATATTCGATATAGATTGGAATGTAACTATTTCCAACACTATAAGAAATAGTTCCAAAGCAAAGAGGAGTAAGAAATGGTCCAAAAAGTCAC
This sequence comes from Ceratopteris richardii, assembly GCA_020310875.1. NCBI lineage: Eukaryota > Viridiplantae > Streptophyta > Polypodiopsida > Polypodiales > Pteridaceae > Ceratopteris > Ceratopteris richardii. The sequence goes on from CM035423.1 coordinate 8,478,457, forward strand.
ACTCATTTTATTCAAGCCTAGAGCAATAATTTAGACCTAGAAAAGTGCTTTTTTGGGCATTCTTTGTTGAGAAGTATATAGCCTTGGACCTAATAAGAATAATACTATAGTGGTGTAATGGTGATGTATCATGATGGATTCTCCTTCATGATAGCTACACAGAAATGACCTCAGAGTAGAAAACTAAGCTCTAGACATCAAACATAGTTCTCCAGATGAGACCTAAAAAATACACAGAAACCACACAGTACATAGAGAGCACGAACACAAATTTGCTAGGTTTCACAAATGTGATTGAACATGGAGTCTTTGGATGATCATGCAACTATATGTATTACTACAGAACATATAAGAAAGTGAAGATGGCCATTTGGCCTTTTACATGGACACTAATGGTAAGAATCTTCCCTTAAATGCCAATATGGCTAAAGTGACTAGGGGAGAAAAAATAAAGAATACCAGAGTGCAAGTATACAAGCTATATCTCACATTTAATGGGAATGTTACATAGTCTACAAGTAATTTTGCAATATCATGAATCGACTAACCCCCATCAAGTGACATCCGTGTCAAAAGCAATCCTATGGTAGACTTTTAGTCAAAGCATCTGCAATATTATCTCAAATATGAACCTTCTAAAAAATAGTGTGCTCAATGGCCATGAAGTGATACATCACCAATAAAAGATTACACCTTGATGATCATGATTCTCACATATTTCTTCATACTATCAAGTCTGATAAACCCTATTATCATTGGAATGCCCTAGATAAAGAAACATAATCCAAGCATCAATTAGGAGAAGAATAAAATCACTCATCGAGATATCCAGAAGGACCTAACATATGAAGGATCCAAAGCCTTGATGCATGCAGGCATGAAGGAACCAACATATATGATCTATGTTGTACCAACTCAAGAGTCTAAGAAAGATGATCGAGTACCAAGTTTTGCAAGATGTCTATGAGAAGAAGAATGCAGATATCCTTCTAGAGCACAGAACTTATAATTGTGCCATAGAACTTAAAGAGGGAGATGTGAAACTTACAAAATTACGTAAGAATATTGATGAGAATCTAGCCAAGGGGTTTATCAAACACTCAATGTCTCCTACAAGGGCCCCTATCCTATTTGTAAAGAAGAAGGACAAGACTCTCCAAATGTGTGTAGATTATCATGGGTTGAATAAAGTAACTATAAAGAACAGATACCCTCTACCAGTCATATCAGAACTCTTGGATCACCTTGGGAAAGCAAAGTTCTTCACAAATATTGACCTTTAGAAGGTTAGACTCTTGTTAGGATTAGAGAAGGATGTTGAGGGGAGAAGATTCTGCAAGAAAAGAAGTTTAATCGGATATTTATTGTCTGCTAAATCGGATATTTGGTTAGTCGGATTTGTGTAGAGTCAGATCTTTGATGAATTGAAATTTTAATAGCTAGTTATAATTTGGTTGTGAGATGATGTCACATGAAGTAGTTCATTCTATTTTGGTTATGCGCATATATATGTTTTTTGTTCTTGGTCATAAAGGGAGAGAAGAACCTGAGAGAAGAAGCAAAGAAGATCAAGAGGAGAGTCCAAAATCTTAGCGAATGCAGAAAACGCAGTACTATTGTTCTGTATTTGTCAGTAGTAGTGACTATTGATCATGAAAACCTTGTAATTTCTGATATTTTGAAAGATATTAGTGAAGTTTTTGCCTAATCAGATTTGCGCTATGTGGATTTACTTCTATCTGAGTGATTTTAGTCTTGAGTATGTATTGAAACAACACAAAAGCAGTGTATTTGGTGTGTTAATTTATGAGTATTTTTTGTATGAAGGTGTGATTCAGTTTTGAGATTGTTCTTTGATTAGTTTTTCTACATGAGAAAGTAGTTATGAGTTATTGAATCCCAACATATTTGGTGATCCCATTAGTTTGCTCAAAGAAGCAAGAAATGAATGTCAGAAAGAAGGCAAAGAGTACGTAAAGCATATTACACATGCTCGCAAGCATAAGCTAGTAACGTGGACCCATTTCTTGATTCATATGATTTGTACAAGGCGCAATAAAATTCAATTTTAGAATTTGAAGAAGAGGAAGGAGGATCAGGCGCAACAGAAACAAGGCTGGTGGGCGGAATTTCAAGAGCATTGATTCTGATAGAAGCAACTGTAGGAGTAAGAAGGTGACTCCAATTTGAACCACTTGCATGGACTACTAGGCAAAGACTGAGGGGTACACCTCAGCCATTGCCCATGGCACAACCACCTCCTGATCCCAAAGTCAAAGCAGCACATTTTAGAGGAGGATCAAAAGAAGATGTAGATTGCCATGTTGCTAAATTTGAAATAAAATGGAACACGAATGGTTATCCAACATTGTATGATGATGTAGTTAAACTACAACAGTTTGTAACCACACTAGAAGCTATGAGCTAGTTCAGCCAATAAGGTATGGCTAATTTTCTACTTATAGTGCCCTAAAAACAACATTCCTGCTGAGATTTTGAAGAGAAAAGACTCCCTCTAATGTTTTGAGAAAACTTAGAGCAATCAGACAAAAGAATAGGTTCCTAGAAGGTTATGCTCAGAAATTTAGAATTTTAATGGAAAGATTACAAGGTAATGAGAGACCTACTCATTGTTGGAGGAGATGGTGGATAGATTCTAGAAATGAGGTGGTGCTACAAATCCCTTCTTCACACCAGCCAAGAACAAGTTGAGGAGTGTAATGTAGGCCCTTTGAGCTTCCCAAGGATCACATATAATCAGCTAATTGCTTTGGAGTATGATCCTCTAATCAATGGATCAAAACAGATGAGTAGAAACTTCAACTATGAGCTAAGACTTGCTATTTTGGTCTCTACACATATTTAGTAAAATGAACAGTGCTCTTAACCTGCTAGCAATTGATCAAATTCCTTTTGGGAGTGTCTACTTAACTTAGCTAGCTACAAATCACAAATTATTACACTTGAAATGATCAAATTTACTCAAAGAATCAAGCTTAGCAAGTTAGATGACCACCCTGATATTTTTGGGATTCTATAGTATGTAGACCAGTGAGAAGAGTTGTGAAGATATCTCGAGATTGAGAAAAGCAATAAGAATAAAACTTTGTAGCTATGAAATAGAGAGTATTTTAATCATTACCACTTTAAATCACATAAAAGGATCAACTATGCACTGAGAAACAAGTCTGAGAAGATTGCTATTCTGAGATGATCATGACAGAGAAGTGAAGTAGAGATGTGATCAATGTATATGTATTAAATCACATAGAATTACAATGACATTGGCAATGGATAATTTCACAATGTGAGCGTAGTGAAGTAGCTATATAATCAAAACATCCCTCTAAAATGATCTCCAAATCAGGCCACACTTACGCGAGATTTTGATCCCTTTTTATAGCTTGTAATTGGAGCCAACTTTTGAATTCAAATTCAAGTTCTCACCATAAAGTGAATCCTAAAATTTAGGACTTACTTTTGCATCAATCAACTACCATGTAATTTGAGATTTGATTCCTCCTAACTCCTCATGTGATTAGTTCAATTAATATATGCACTTTTACAAGGATAAAGGCAAATTGCTTTTTACAAGGGAATAGTCATATGTGACTACATGAGATAAATGCTAATTGTCCAAGTATGTAGGCTTGGACTCATTTGCACCAACAACTACGCCTCAAGCCTAACATGCTTGGTCTTCATTTGTCCTTGATTTCCTACAAACCAATCATATTCTTGAACCTATTCATCTTAGTTCCATCCAAAGATTTTATTAGCATATATGCACATTGTAGATTTGTATATACATAGGATAGTTGGATGTCCTTGCTAAGTAAACTTTCTCTCACATAGTGATAGTGCACTTCAATGTACTTAGTCCTTGCATGATACAGATGATTAGTAGATTGATGAAGTGAACTAGTGTTATCTCCAAAGATCATCAGAGTATAAGAATGTAATTCCAAGTCTGTGTAAAGTAGTTTAAGCCACATAGCCTCTTGTGTTGCATTTGCTAAGCTCTATATTCTGCTTGTGTTGATGATAATGCCATAGTTGGTTGTTTCTTTGATGACCATGAAAGTAGCTTTGAACATGCAAAAGATAAGTAGCCAAAAGTGATCATCTTATCATCTCTTGAGCTATCCCAATCTACATCAGAATATAGCTTGATATCTAAGTCATATGTGAATGTATAAAATAACCCTTCATTTATAGTACCCTTTAGATACTTTAAGATCCTCTTGGCAGCTTCCATGCGAGGTTTCCTTGGTGTATGCATAAATTTTCTTCATGTGCTTACTCCATAGCATATGTCCACTCTTGTTAGGGTTGCATAATTGAGACTCCCAACAAGCCTTTCATAACCTGTAATGTCTTCAAGTAGTTCTCCCTCATGAGAACTAAGTTTCTGATTGATTTCCATAGGTGTACCTACAACTTTAGTGTTCTCCATCTTGAATTTAACCAACATATCATGAATTTGTATATACAACTTCTGTATATACAACTTCTAATTCAAGAAAGTATTTTCACAAACCAAGATTAGTGATTTTAAACTCTTGTATCAGTTGAGCTTTGATTTTCTTCATGTCATTGGCATCATTCCTTGTATATACAACTTCTAATTCAAGAAAGTATGTTCACAAACCAAGATTAGTGATTTGAAACTCTTGTATCAGTTGAGCTTTGATTTGCTTCATGTCATTGGCATCATTCCTCGTAATGATGATGTCATCCACATAAACACATAGGTAAATAACTTCTGATTTAGTCTTCTTTAGGAACAAAGAGGAATCTACTTTACTAGCAACAAATCATTGGTCCTGCAAATAGGTGACTAGCCTATGGTTCCAGGGTCTAGGAGCTTGTTTTAAACCATAAAGTGCTTTCCTTAATCTACATACATAATTTGGTTTGTCTTGGTCTTCACATATTGGTGGGTGAGCCATGTAGACTTCTTATGAGATCCATCCATTAAGGAATGTATTTTTAATATCTAACTGATACAAATTCTAATTTTTGAAGCAGCAATACTTACTAAAACCCTGATTGTTGGCATCTTAGCCACATGTGAGAAGCTCTACTTATAATCTGCTCCATGGGTTTGAGCAAACCCTTTTGCTACTAGCCTTGCTTTATACCTATTTATTAAACCATCTGAATTCTTCTTTATTTTGTAAATCCACCTGGATCCTATTTCCTGCTTCATTTCTTAGGAACCAAATCCCAAGTGTTGTTGTCCTGAATTGCTTCAATTTCTTCCTCCATATATGCTCTCCATTCTTCCTTCTTATTGGCTTCTTTAAATGAAGAAGGCTCTTTTGACATAGAATCTTTAGTCATGTATATAGAATGCTTGGTGACTAGTGATGTGTCATAGCCTTACCTTATGGGTTTCTTATTCTCCCTTTGAGATCTTCTAAGTACTTGATTGGATGACTATGGAATGTCTTCGAATTTTTTGAATTTTGTTTTGCCCTTGGACTTCCAAGCTTTGTAATCAATTTGTTCTTCATCTTCTGAGTTAACATCTTCTGACATTTGTGGTTCTTCTTGAGTTAGAGTTGGAAGATAACTTTCCAAGTTATAAGGTAGCTTTATTTTCCCGCAATCACTTTCAAACCATGAATTATTTTCATCAAACACCACATCCCTATTAATTGTGAAACCTTTATTAGTGGGATTGTACAACCTATATCCTTTGTGTTTTTTATCATAGCTAATGAATATACATCTTTTAACCTTTAGGTCAAGCTTTCCTCTATTTTGTGACGGTATATGTGCATAAGCAATGCACCCAAAGATTTACAATGGTCTATGGAAGGTCTCGTGCCATTCCATGCCTCATAGGGTGTCATTCCATCCAAGGACTTGGATAAAAGCCTATTAATTAGGTATATGGCTATAGAGACAACCTCTGCCCATAAGTAATTTGGTAGTTTCTTTTCATTCAACATTGATCTTGCAACCTCTAGGATTAATCTACTCCTTCTCTCTACCACTCCATTCTATTGAGGAGTGTATCTTGTGGTGACCTCTCTCCTTATGCCTGTGTCCTATAGGAATGAGTCAAATTCATGTGAGAAATGTTGGAACATCAAGCTTACACTATGCCTGAGGTGGATTTGATCTACGTCAAAGGCAATCGCATCGAAAGAACATCCGTTGGAGAGTTCTTTTTCTTATGCTCAATCATTGTATTTTTTTGAGAGATTTTTTATGGCTCATTTACCATTGTAAAAGCCTTGAGCTTTACACATGTAAAGGTAGAAAGATAGAGCCCAAATCCCACGAATTTGTGGTGGTTGAAGTTGCATTCAATCAAGCAATCAATCATCTAAAAGTAGATCAAAATAGATCTTCACTTTTCCTAGATTGTAGGAAAGTGAATTGATTCCCTCCAACAACCATTCCCATCTTCATTTGAATTCAAATTCAACTTGTAAAAGTCGTGGAACACTCCTAGAGTCTATATAAATACTTGAAATCACTTGTACATTACATGGAAGCAATATACATACACTTGTGACCATCATTGTCTTGCTCCTTCAATTCTCTACATCATCTTCTTCACCAACAGTAATCTTGTAGAGGCTACTGCTCTCTCTCCAGAGCTCCAAATTGAGTACAAGATGACTCATTGGAAAGGTGTAAGTATCTAGTTTATGCCTATAAATTTTGCATGTGGCTCAGTAGATTGGGAGAAATCTCAGTTTTTCTATCTCGGGGTCAATCTCTGCATATTCTTGAAAAATAGGAAGTACCACCGGTGAATGTCGCATTCATTCCTATAGCATATTTTTCTTATTCCTTATAATTTTGTGCATTCCATATACTCAACCCTATGTCTATCACTCCCATAAAAGGATTTTTTCTAATTGTAATCATGCTGGTCGCTATGGGCATTTAAAGTTCATTGTCTCTTCCATAGATAGTAAGTTTTTTGAGCTAGTCGACCCACGAACCTATCTATTTTGTATCGACTCATTCTCCTTGATGCTCCAAAGTAAATAGTGTGTTTCTTTGCACTTATCACATGCCTATAAGGTCTATTTGAGTCTCCATAAGCTCAAGGGCTGGTCTTATGCGGGTTGGCTTGACCAAACTTCATCGCTTCGAAACACATTTTTCTACCTTTGACAAGCTTGTCCAAGTTTTTTCAGTGGTATCAGAGCTAGATCAAGATGGGTGACAGATTTCCCTCAATGATCGAGAAACTTGATCAACACAACTACGCAACTTGGCAAATCAGAATGGAGGCCTATTTGCAAGGTAGAAATCATTATGGAGTTGTAGCAAGTGATGAAGCTATGCCTATTCCAAGATCCAAAGGAGGACCAACACAAGAGGAGACAGATAAGCTCACCCTTTGGTGCACAAGGGATGCTCAAGCAAGGTCGTACATACTAAACTCTATCTCTGACTTTCTATTACCACATATTAGAGGATGCAAGACATCTCAAGAGACTTGGGATGCCCTCGAGACTTTCTTTTCTGCTAGTACCAAAGCAAGAACGAATCATCTTTGAAACGAGTTTAACCAAATGAAGAAGACACCTAAAAAACCATCACAGAGTTTGTTACCAAGGTCAAGGAGGTTGCGGATCAGTTAGCATCCATTGGAGAGCTGATTGAAGAAGAGTTCATCATGAGGAAAATTCTCAACGACATTCGAAGTGATAAGCAATGGCAATCCTTCACGAGCTTATGATCTCATCATGGATGTGCAAACTCCAGACTTCAACATCTTTCTTTGACAGCTCTTCAATCAAGAAGCCAACGATAGTATAAAGGAAGGTAACTCTTATCATGGTAATTCAACTAGTGCTCTATATACAGATAAGAAGGATAAGAAGCACAAAGGCAAGAAGAAGGAAGAAGATGAAGAAGAGACTTCTCAAGCCAACTTTGCAAGCAAGAGCAAGTGGAAAGGGAAGAAGAAAGGACCAAAGCAAGACAAATCCAAAGGTCAGAATGTTCAACCTTGTGCCATATGCGATAAGACCAACCACACCACTCAGAATTGCTGGTTCAATGGGAAGACCCAGAAAGGAAGTGGAAGAGGTGGATATGGCAACAATAGAGGCAGAGGTGGACACAACTTCAACAATAACAATAGAAGCTATAATAGAAGGGACTACAACAGTTATTCAAAAGATCAACCACATGAAGACTCATTGCTTCTCATGAATCTAAGCCACAAAGAAGGTAAAGAAGATGATCATTTGTTCTACATAGATTCAAGATATTTGAATCACGTTGCAGGCAACATTGCTCTTCTATCTGATTTGGAAAGTCCAAAGCATAGACATGAAGTCCAAACAGAGGATGACACAAAGCACAATGTGGAGAAGATTGGTAATGTCAAAGCTTCCAATGGCAAGACAAACATTCTGAGTAAGGTTCTCTATGTACCCACTATCACTAAAAACCTAATAAGTGTAGGCCAAATAGTTGAAAAAGGCTTGCAAGTTAGGTTCACCCAACATGGAGCTTTTGTGGAAGATCCATGTCAAGGCTTCAAGAAGATAGCCCGAGCTGAGAAGCATGGTAGGCTCTTTACTTTTGAAGTAGGAGAAACCAGGAACATAGCTCTATTCAACTTTGGGTGTCAAACCCTAAGTGAGCTTGAAGTGTGGCATAAGAGACTTGCAAATGTGAATGAAAGAACCTTGAAGGATATATGCAGGGATCAAATTGTTCTAGGATTGCCGAACATATCAAAGCAACACATGATCAACAGGTGTGATGCATGTCAGATTGGGAAGGCACAAAGACAACCATTCAACCACAAAGGCTACATCCACAACAACTTATTCGACTTAGTACATACAGATGTATGGGGACCAAGTCAAGAACCTTCATTGGCAGGATCAAGGTATTATGTCTCATTTATTGACGACCATAGTAGATGGATTGTTCTATACTTTATCAAGAGTAAGAATGAAGTGTTTGATTGCTTCAAGAAGTATCTTGCACATGTGGAGAATCATACAGGTAGATCACTAAAGAAGCGATCTGATCGAGGGCGAGAATACTTCTCCAAAGAGTTTGATGAGTTCTTGCAAGAAAAAGGTATCAAAAGTAAAGTGACTACCAGGTATTCTCCTCAACTAAATGGAATCGCAGAGAGGAGAAACAAGACATTGGTTGGATCAGCCCGAACAATGCTTGAAGAGAAGAAGTTGCCACATTATCTATGGGCAGAAGCTATTTCAACTGCAATGTACCTTGTCAATAGACTACCATCCAAATCACTTCAAGGTATGACTCCTTATGAAGCATGGCATGGAAGAAAACCTAGTCTTGGACATTGCAAGGTTTTTGGTTGTTTAGCTTATGTTCATGTACCATCACAAATAACAGGTAAGCTAGATGAAAGGGCAACAAAGGCAGTGTTTATTGGATATGATTCAACTCAGATGGGTTATAGGTTCTTCAATCCTTCAACCAAGCAATTCACTACAAGTAGAGATGTTGTGTTTGAAGAACACAGGTCTTGGTATGATGAAGGCAATCAAAAGGTAACACTACCATATGATCTTGATTCTGACTCTCATCAAATAGGAAGCAAGCATGATACATAGGTCCAGGATCCACAAAGCGATACAGACGATGACCAAGATGAAAGAGAAAGGGATTACAAGCTATGGAAGTCAAGAGGCAAAGCAAAGATGCAAGAGGTTGGAGAATGCTCCAAACAAGCACCTAGAAGATCAACAAGAGAGAAGAAACAACCAGAAAGGTAGGGATATGATTCCACATTTGTTACGAAGCATTCATTATGCTTGGCAAAAGACTCTATTTTAGAGGAACCTTCAACCTATGAAGAGGCAAAGGGAAAACCTAATTGGGAAAAAGCCATGAACGAAGAGATAGATGCATTGAAGGAAATGGACACTTGGGATTTGGTTCCAATGTCGCCGAATCAAAAGGTAATTGGTTGCATATGGGTATATAAAGTTAAAAGAAATTCAGATGGATCAGTTTGTAGGTACAAGGCAAGATTAGTTGCCAAAGTATGCTCACAAACGCATGGTATAGACTATGAGGAAACATTCTCACCAGTTGCAAAGATGACTACATTCAGGACATTGATAAGTGTAGCTGCTGCAAGGAATTGGAGACTCCTCCAACTTGATGTGAAAAATGCATTCTTAAATGGTTGGATAAGTGAAGAGGTATACATGTCACAACCACCAGGTTTTGAAAACCCTAATCATCCATCTTATGTTTGTAGACTTAAGAAAGCATTGTATGGATTGAAACAAGCTCCTAGAGCTTGGAATTACAGGTTGGTTACATATCTTCAAGATCAAGGCTTCAAAGCTAGCAGCTTAGATCCTTCTCTATTCATCAAAAGGGATCACAATGAGGTTATCTATCTATGTGTATATGTAGATGATATTATTGTGACAGGTGATGATCTAAATGGCATTCAAAGAATCAAGAGACACATGCAAGCAGAGTTCAAAATCAGTGACCTAGGTGAGCTCACATATTTCCTAGGTATGCAGGTGATATATACAGATGAAGGAATGTATTTGACTCAAAGAAGATACAGTCAGGAACTTCTTCTCAAGTTCAAAATGGAGAACACTAAACCTGCAGGTACACCTTTGGAGATGAATCATAAACTAAGTGTTTATGAAGGTGAGAAAATTGAAGACATTAAAGAATATCAAAGCTTGGTAGGTAGCTTGATATATGCTATTCATACAAGGGCAGACATCTCATATAGTGTGGGAGTGCTTAGTCAGTTCATGCACTCATCAAGAAGACCACACATGGATGCGGCTAAGAGAGTACTTAAGTATCTCAAAGGTACAATCAACAAAGGTATATTCTATCCTTACTCTTCAGATTTGGATATCAAAATTTATTCATATGCAGATTGGGCAGGAGCTAAGGATGATAGAAAAAGTACATCTGCTTACTTAGCATTTGCAGATTCAAAGCTAGTGTCATGGAGTTCCAAGAAGCAACCAACAGTTGCTTTATCTTCAACTGAAGCAGAGTATAGAGGCTTGACCATAGCAACTCAAGAGACAATATGGTTAAAAGCATTGTATACAGATTTGGGACTTGTGAGTTCCAAACCTCACATATTTGGAGATAATGTAATTTCCATGCATCTAGCGGGAAATCCTATTTTTCATGCGAGAACCAAGCACATAGAAGTCCATTATCACTTCATCAGGGAGAAGCTCATGGCAAAGGAGATTGACATTTCTTTTGTTCCAACTGAAAAGCAAGTAGCAGATATGATGACGAAGGCACTTGATGGAGTAAAGCTTTGTAGATTCAAAGCTATGGCAGGTATTCAACCTATCAGAGAATGAAGACTCAAGCATACTTTAGCTTGAGGGGGAGCTGTTGGAACATCAAGCTTACACTATGCTTGAGGTGGATTTGATCTACATCAAAGGCAATCACGTCAAAAGAATATCCGTTGGAGAGTTCTTTTTCTTATGCTCATTCATTGTATTTTTTTGAGAGATTTTGATGGCTCATTTAGCATTGTAAAAGCCTTGAGCTTTACACATGTAAAGGTAGAAAGATAGAGCCCAAATCCCACGAATTTTTGGTGGTTGAAGCTGCATTCAATCCAGCAATCAATCACCTAAAAGTAGATCAAAGTAGATCTTCACTTTTCCTAGATTGTAGGAAAGTGAACTGATTCCCTCCAACAACCATTCCCACCTTCATTTGAATTCAAATTCAACTTGTAAAAGTCGTGGAACACTCCTAGAGTCTATATAAAGACTTGAAATCACTTGTACATTACATGGAAGCAATATACATACACTTGTGACCATCATTGTCTTGCTCCTTCAATTCTCGGCATCATCTTCTTCGCCAACAGTAATCTTGCAGAGGATGCTGCTCTCTCTCCAGAGCTCCAAATTGAGTGCAAGATGAATCATTGGAAAGGTATAAGTGTCTAGTTTATGCCTATAAAGCAGTTGGTTCAGTAGATTGGGAGAAATCTCAGTTTTTCTGTCTCGGGGTCAATCTCTGCGTATTTCAGAAAAATAGGAAGTACCACCGATGAATGTCGCATTCATTCCTATAGCATATTTTGCTTATTCATTATACTTTTGTGCATTCCATATACTCAACCCTATTTCTATCACTCCCATAAAAGGATTTTTTCTAATTGTAATCACGTTGGTCGCTATGGGCATTTAAAGTTCATTGTCTCTTCCATAGATAGTAAGTTTTTTGAGCTAGTCGACCCGCGAACCTATCTGTTTTGTATCGACTCATTCTCCTTGATGCTCCAAAGTACATAGTGTGTTTCTTTGCACTTATCACATGCCTATAAGGTCTATTTGAGTCTCCATAAGCTCAAGGGCTGGTCTTGTGCCGGTTGGCTTGATCAAACTTCATCGCTTCGAAACACATTTTTCTACCTTCGACAAGCTTCTCCAAGTTTTTTCAAGAAATACTCACCACCTCCATCAGATCTGAGCCTCTTCAAGATTCTACTTGTTTGATTCTCAACTAATGCCAAGTACTTCTTGAATCAAGTGAAGAATTCATCTTTATGCTTCATAAAGTAAAGAATTGTCAATCTACTATAGTCATCTATGAATGAAACATAATATCTTGATCCTGAGATTGATGGCTCTTTGCTAGGACCCCACACATATGTGTGCACAAGCTCCAAGTAATCTTCATACATGTATCCTTTTTTGTTGAATGCTTGCTTGTGTAATCTTGTTTTATCAATTGATTCTCTGTTACTCTATTGATTACATTCTCTAAATCACCTATGCTTTCCATTCTTGTATTTCTTTTGGTAACATTACCCTTTCTTCTTTCCAATATCTTGTTTATTTTTCTATCGATGCATTAAGGTAGCTAAAGCCTGTCACAATTGTGGATACATGTTTGATAGCCTACTATTCCAATTCTTTTGCATATTTTACTTCCTCTTTCAAATTTTTCAATTCATATTTTATTCCATTGATTTCTTCACTAGTTGCTTCTATTGTATTATCTTCTACTCTATAATGACCTTCTTCAAGAAGCATCTAATTAATATCGTGATTTGCTTTTCTTGAAACCTAGTAAGAAGTTTGTAGAACCTTATTTCTTTATTCCAATTGTTTTAGTGCTCCTCAAAGCTTTTTTCATCATCCCTAATTGACCCTCCCATTTATCTTCCATGAATTTAGTTCTATTTTTATGTTGGATTACTATGGCTTCCAACCTCATTACTTAATCTTTCCATATTTCTATTGATTCCCTTGTTCTTTGAATTCTAATTGTATGTGCTCTTCATCTTTCATATATTCTTTAATGACTTTATCTATCTTCATGAATTTATACTCTATCACCATTCCACTTAATATGATGTTTTTATTGGTGGCTCTGCTATGCTCCACATGTTCTATTACGTATTCACATAGACCTTTTATATCCCTTGGTATCTTCTTTAATTGAGCTTTTTTGTGTCGTTTACTCACTCCCATGTCCTGATCCATATTAGCATTCATACCTTTTATTGTTGGAGGAGATAGTGGAAACCTTCCAAAGATCACATTGTGTTGCAAATTCTTGCTTCACACCAGTCAAAACAGAGTCAAGGAGCGCAAAGTAGACTCTTGAGTTCAAGAAGCACAAATAATCACCCAAGTACTTTCAAAGATGATCCTCAAATCATTGGATCAAAACAAATAAACTCGAATGTCACTATGAACCAAAATCTTGTTATGTTGGTCAGTACACTTGTCCAGATAAATGAATAGTTCTCTTTCTCTGCTAACAATTGAACAAAATCCTTTCGTGAATATCTAGTTAACTATGATAGCTGAATAAAATAAGTTATTTCACTACAAATGATAAACTATGCTCAGAGAATGATGCTTAGCAAAATTGGGATGCATCTCGATATTTTAGGAAATTAATAGTATGTAGACCAGAGGGTAATGTTTTGAACATATCTTGCGAATGGCTAAGGCAATTGACTTGAAATTTTGTTATATACATGTAGACTATCTAATGAATCTATAGCAATTTAAAGCACTAAAAATGATCAAGTACATGCTGAGAAATGGATCATAGAAGTTCAATGTTCTAAGTGATACATGACAGAGTAGAAGATCTGGGATATAAGAAAACTATATGTATTAATGCACATAACTTACATTGACATTGGCAATGGATGATTGCAAAATGTGAGCGAAATAGAAGAGCTATAATGTGAGCTCAATATTCCATGACAATCCCTCTGAAATCTATGCTAAATCGGGCTCTTCTAGCTTCATACCATGCAACTAGAAAGTCTTCTTTTATTGCCTTTTTGTTGGAGCCAAGAGTCAAGTTTGAATTTGAAACTTTACCAAAAAGTGTTCCAATGTTTTAGGACTTGATTTTCCATGAGTCCCCACCCAATTGTTGTGGAAAGATTCTCCTAAGAACTCATAATTGGAAGTGTTTCCACATGCACTTTTACAAGGAGTAAAAATCAATCTTTTATAAGAGATCATTCATGTGTTAATACATGAATGCACATATGAACTTTAGAATAAATGTTCAAACATTTAGGCTTGGAGTAATTGCACCAACAGCTCCCCCTCAAGCTTAACATGCTTGGGCTTCAACTCTCTTTAATCTCTTGCAATCCAATTATCATCTTGAACCTGTTCAATTTAGTCCCATCAAAAGATTTAGTTAGAATATTTGCACATTGCACGTTTGTATACATAGGACAATTGTATGTCCTTGCTAAGTAGCTTCTCTCTCACATAATGATAATGGACTTCAATATGCTTAGTCCTCGCATGATATACAGGATTATCAGCTGAATGTAATGAGCTAGTATTATCTCCAAATATCATTGGAGTGTATGTATGTAGCCCCATGTCTGAGTAGAGTAGCTTTAACCACATTGCCTCTTGTGTTGCATTTTCTAGGCCCCTATATTCAGCTTCAGTTAATGAAAATGCCACAACTGGTTGTTTCTTTGATGACCATGAAATCAACTTAGATCTTGCAATAGGTAAGTAGCTAGAGGTTCTCCTCCTATCATCTTTTGAGCTAGCCCAATCTGCATCTAAGTATAGCTTGATATCCAAGCCAGATGTAAATGGATAAAATTGCCCTTCATCTATGGTACCCTTCAAGTACTTTAAGATCCTTTTGGTGGCTTCCATGTGAGGTTTTCTTGGCGTATGCATGATTTGACTCAATGTACTCACTCCATAGCATATATCCACTCATGTTAGGGTTGCATAACTAAGACTCCCAACAAAACTTTGATAACCTGTAATGTCTTCAAGTAGCTCTCCTTCATGAGCACTGAGTTTGTGATTCAATTCCATGGGTGTACCTCCAATTTTTGCATTTTCCATTTTGAACTTGACTAGTATGGATGTACTTTCTCTGAGTAATGAAAACATCAAAATCTATATAAACAATCTTTAAACCAAAAAAATATGTAAGCAATCAAAGATCATTGATCTTGAACTCCTCCTTCATCTAGGTTTTAATCTTGTTGATGCCATTTGCATCATTTCATGTAATGATAATGTCATCCAAATAAACACATAGATAAATCATCTCTAAATTTGTCTTCTTAATGAACAATGAAGAATCTTCCTTGCTTGCAACAAAACCTTGGTCCTGTAAGTATGTGACCAGCCTATGGTTCAAGCTCTAGGAGCTTACTTTAAACCATAAAATTCCTTCCTTAATTTACATAAATAATTAGGATTTTTTTGTCTTCATATCCTCGTGGTTGTCCCATGTAAACCTCTTCATAGATCCACCCATTAAGGAATGCATTTTTAGCATCTAATTTAGTGCAAGTTCCAATCCTTTGAGGCAGCAATACTTACTAAAACTCTGATGGTTGGCATCTTGGCAACATGTTAGAAGGTCTCCTCATAATCCACCCCATGGGTTTGAGCAAAACCCTTTGCTACTAGCCTTGCTTTATACTTGTTTATTATGCCATTTGAATTCTTTTTCACTTTGTAAATCCACCTGGATTGTATTACCTTCATGAATGGTTTTTTGGGAATCAAATCCCAAGTGCTATCCTCTTGAAGTACTTCAATTTCTTCCTGCATAGCTTCTCTCCGTTCTTCTTTCTTGTTGGCTTCTTCAAATGAAGAAGGTTCCTCTGTCATAGAATCCTTAGCCATGTATATAGAATGCTTGGTGATGAGTGATGTATCAAATCCATACCTTATAGGTTTCTTGCTTTCCCTTTGAGATCTTCTAAGTGCTTGATTGGATGACTCTAGAATATCTTCCAATTTTTCGAACTTTACTTTGCCCCTTAAATTCCAAGCTTTGAATTCTTCAACATCGATTTGTTCTTCATTTTTAGAGTTGACATCGTCTTATTATGTGGTTCTTCTTTGGTCAGATTTGGAAAATCATTTTCCAGATCATAGGGTAGCTTTATTTTCTTGCAATCATCTTCAAAACCAATAATTATTTTCATCAAATACCACATCCCTACTAGTTGTAAATCTTTTATTAGTGGGATTATATAACCTATATCTTTTTATATTCTAATCATAGCCAATAAATATGCATCTTTCAACTTTTGGATCAAGCTTTCCTCTAATCTATGAGGGTCTGTGTGCATAAGCAATGCACCCAAAGATCTTACAATGATCTAAAGAAGGTCTCTTGCCATTCCATGCCTCTTAAGGTGCCATCCCATCCACGGACTTGGATGGAAGCCCATTGATTAAGTAAGTGGCTGTGGAAACAACCTCTGTCCATAGATATTCATGAGTAATAGGGAATCCTATTGATTATTTGTATAGTTGTTTTAGTCTCTTCTTCCTCTAAAACCTCCTTGATAGTTGTTGTTGTAGCCTTGGTTGTAATTGTGATGGTAGTTGTTTCCTCCATTATTGAACTTGCCTCTTGATTGTCCATAGCCTCCTCTATGGAAGCCTCTTCCTTTCTCATTCTTTGTGTTCCTGAAGCATTCATCTGTGGTAGGATTAGTCAAGCCACAAATGTTGCAAGTTGAAGAATTGTATGGTCTCCCCCTGCCTTGCTTTCCTCTCCTGCCCCTTCCTCTAGTACCTCTTCCTCTACCTGTGAAATTCACTTGAGAGGTACTTGCATCTTCTTCATTCTTCTTATCTTTGCCTTAATTTTAACTTTTATTTTTACCTATGTAAAGGGAAGAAGATTGATTACCTCTATGAGTATTTCCATTCTTGTTGAGCTTTGTCTCATGT
Organism: Ceratopteris richardii; assembly: GCA_020310875.1. NCBI lineage: Eukaryota > Viridiplantae > Streptophyta > Polypodiopsida > Polypodiales > Pteridaceae > Ceratopteris > Ceratopteris richardii. The sequence continues at coordinate 8,495,679 of CM035423.1, forward strand.
GTGAAGATTTGCCCCATCAATGTATTGAGGTCAGGTATCTGCGTGTCCATATATAGATCCATTGTTGTGGTAAATGACTCCCATTTTTCATCAGCCTTGATGCCATTTATGATTTTCATTACTATGTGCTCCTCTTCTTTTTCTTCTTCAATACTCCCAAGTTGATCATCTACATCCTTCATCTTGGTCACATAGTTAGCTATACTTTTCTTTGGTTTCTTCTTCAAGGTTGTGAACTCCATCCAAAGTTGGTTCTTCCTAGCCCTTGTATTTTATGAGAAGTATGAAGATAGTACTCCAAGTCTCTTGGGAAGTCTTGCAATTCCTAATATAAGATTAAGAAAAATTAGATATTGAATTGAGTATGTAAGACCTTGCTAGAGCATCCTTTGCACACCATGCAACGAGCCTCTCTTTCTACTCTCTTGTAGGTTGGTCCATACAAACTTCTTCCTTGGAGTTAAGCCTTTGTCCTTAGAGATCAAGCTAGATAATTGCCCCTATCCAATTTTTCAATGAATGATGGAAATCCATCTCCCATTTTACCTTGATGTTGCTCTGATACCGCTGTTGGAGGAGATGGTGGACACACCTTCAAAGATGAGATGGTGCTGCAAATTCTTGCTTCACACCAGCCAAAACTAAGTTGAGGAGTGAAATGTAGACCTCCTGAGGTTTCAAGAAGCAAAAATAATCACCCAAGGAAGATGATCCTCAAATCATTGGATCAAAACAGATAAATTGGAATGTCATAGTGAACCAAAAACTTGCTATTTTGGTCACTAGACCTATTAAAAAAATGAACAGTTCTCTTTCTTTGCTAACAATTGAACAAACTCCTTTTGGTAATATCTAATTACCTATGATAGCTAACTATCAAAAGTTATATCACTAGAAATGATAAACTATGCTAAGAGAATGATGCTAAGCAAAACGGGGATGCATCCTGATATTTTAGGAACTTAGCAGTATGGAAACCACAGGGCAATGTTTTGAACATATCTCAAGAATAGTTGAGGCAATTGACATTAAATTTTGTAACATACAAGTAGAATATTCAATGAATCTATACCAATTTAAATCACTAAAAAGGATCAAGTACACGCTGAGAAGTGGATCAGAGAAGTTCATTGTTCTGAGTGATACATGATAGAGTAGAAGAGATGGGACATGAGAAAAATATATGTATTAATGCACAAAAATTACATTTACATTGGCAATGAATGATTGCACAATGTGAGGGGAACAGAAGAGCTATAATGTGAGCTCAATATGCCACACAAATCCCTCTAAAATCTCTACTAAATTGGGCTCTTCTAGCTTCATACCACGCAACTAGAAAGTCTTCTTTTATAGCCTTTTTGTTGGAGCCAAGATTCAAGTTTGAATTTGAATCTTTACCAAAAAGTGTTCCAAAGTTTTAGGACTTGGTTTTCCATGAATCCTTACCAAATGATTCGTGGAAAGATTCTCCTAAGAACTCATAATTGGAAGTGTTTCCACATATGAACTTTTATAAGGAGTAAAAATCAATCTTTTACAAGAGATCATTCATGTGCTAATACATGAAGTCACATATGAACTTTAGAATAAGTGATCGAGAATTTAGGCTTGGAGTAATTGCACCAATATTTATCCTATCTTAAACTAAATATCTCCCTTTTTTAGCAACCTCTTCATCCTTTTGCCTTTCTTCATTTGTTTCCAAAGATTCATCACCATTTTTTAATTCTTCATAAAATGGATTGTTTTCTGCTACATCTCTCATGATTTCATCTTCATAAGTTTCTTTATCTTTTCCCTCAATCATTACTTCCTTTTACAGCTTGATCTTTCTCTACTCAATTCCAATATTGCTTGGATTATTGTGCATGGAAAAATTCTACCTTTTTAATTGAAATTACTCTACATCATCGTCATCACTTTTCTTTTCTTTCTCCTTGGTTGCAGTCCTCAAGGAGCTGTGTTCCTAAACTTATGTTCCTAGTTTTTGAATTAGTCTAGAACCTCCAATTAGATGTGATTCTATAATATTTACATCTAGAGATTTACCTTTCTTTCCTTTTATTTTAGGTTCTTTCACCTTCTACTTTAGCTTTGGTTTCCTATTGAATATCTGACTAGAACCATCACTTTACTTCTATTTTGTTGAGGATTTTGTAATTTTTTAAAGAATTGTAGCAATGTTGCTTCTTTTTGTATGAGTAGTACTTTTGTTTTGGCCTCCATCATTTGCTCATGCAATTCTTCATAATGTTCCTATTGCTATATTTTGGTAGGGATGTGTGTGAACACACTAGAATTGCTGGGTACTTTTTTCCCTCTTTAGGAGTTTTTTTCCCCATGGATTGTATATATGCCTATAACCCTAATGTGTCACTTATCTCTATACATTCACTTGGTAATACATTGAGTATTTTGTGCTATGCTCCAAGAAGTTTTTTTCTTCCTTGTGCTATTCATTTGCTTCTATAGACCTCCAACTCCAATAGTTACATATCTTCTTTGGTCCAATTAGTTTCTTTATCTAAAAAGTCTTCCAATGTTCTTTGATATTGAGCTTCACAAAAAGCTCTTTTGTCATTGTCTCGCATTAGATAGTTGTAGGGTTGTTCTTTTGAAGTTTGTGTTGGATGAGGATCTTTGTCTGCCTAGACCATCAAATTTTCTTTCTTCAATTCTTCTTCAATAAATTCCTCTTCTTCTAATGTTTTTTTTTCTTGGGTCTAATTTTCTCTTCGTCAACGGTGGTTGAATCTCCATTTGCACTTCTTTCCTCTACTTGATTATTCCTTTATTGTTGTCTCTGTTACTTGACTCTTTATTCCTAATACCAACTCTCAAAATCTTCAGCAAGTGATGCTAGCTATTTCTTATAGTTTAATCCTAATATTTGATATATGAAATTTTTCAACATCTGTGATCCATTCATGAAATTCTTAGTATCCCGATGTTTAGCTACCTCCTTCAACTACTCATGGATGTATATTGACATGTCAACTATTCCAAAATGGTTTATACTTTTTTCTTTATTTTTGAGCATCATGAAAGTTAATAACTTGTACAACATTGATCCTCCTCTTACTCTTGAATGAGCACATTCTGTGATCTCACGACACTTGTCTTCATGGACACAAAATATTAAGTAGGCATCTATTCCACTTTTGTATAGTTAGCAGCAAGCTATCTAAGGTGTAGCTATTTGTCCAAGTGCTAGACCACTTCATCAACAGAGTTGGAGTTAAAGCAAAGCAAAAGAGGAGCTACAAAAAAAGGTAGAGCTTCACAAACATAAGAGCAAAGGACAATATAACTATTCGAGGTACCTCTCGAAGTTTTTGATAGTCTTCAATGGCTGACTTGGGTCAACAAGTAGAGAAATTGGATAAGGATAACTATCCTGTGTGGAAGTTTAGAATGAACAACTACCTAATGGACAAAGACTTGTGGGGTATTGTGAGTGGCGATGATGCTCAACCTCAAATCCATCAAGCTACAACCACCAAAGTCCAAAGGAGGCAAGCAAAAGAATGAGAAGAGAGGAATAGGAGAGTCACGTTCCTCATTTCACAAGTCATTACTAATGCCATGTTAGGGCATATTCAACATCTAGAGAAATCTAAGGATGCTTGGGAAGCTCTTGAAAGGATGTATTCAACAAATACCAAAGCTAGGAAACTTCAACTCAAGAATGAGTTGAAACCCAATCAAGAAAAGTTTGAGTCAATCCATAGGTGAATATACTTTGAAGATTAAGGAGGTAAGTGATGCTTTAGCTTCTATTGGCACAACAATTGAAGACGAAGATCTTGTGTGTTATACTGTTAATGGATTGAGAGAGGATGAAAGTTGTAAGCCTTTTATAACTTCCATTAACTTGAAAGATGCATATCTAGGTTTTGAACAACTAATCCCTCATTTTGTCATAGAGGAGCTTAGCTTTGGTGGCCCCAAAGGAAAGGAGAGCCACAACCAAATGTTATATGCAAGTTCAGGTAAAGGAAGGAACTCAAGAGGAGGCTCAAGAGGAAAAGGAAGAGCTCACAACAACTCCAACTACAATCAAAACAATTCGGAAGACAACAAGGATGCATTGAATGCCAACACAAGAAGAGGTTGAGGTAGAAGTAGAGGAAGAGGCTGAGGCTCCTAAAATTCTCATAAAGGTATAACATGCTATCATTGTGGTAAAGTAGGACACTATGATAGTGATTGTTGGTTGAAGAATGGAAGAACAAATGGAGGCAATCAAAGGAGCCAAAGCAACTATGCAAGCACCTCAAGTGAAGGAAGTAAGGACACACTACTTGCAATGAGACATGAGTATAGAAGCTCTTGTGAAGATGAAACAAAATGGTACATTGATTCAGGTTGTAGTAACCATATGTCATGCCAAGGAACTTTGTTCAATAATCTACAGGTACCAAGTGGAAAACGATGTGTTGAAACAGGTGATGACACTCAACACATGATTGAAAATATTGGAGATATAAGGCTTGGAGATACAAGTAGAGCAAAGGTACTATCTAATGTTCTTCATGTTCCAAAAATTTCAAAGAACTTGATTTCAATAGGACAAATGGTAGGTAAGGCTTATCATGTCATATTCAATGAGAATTAGTGCTTCATAAAGAATCCAAAGGATAGCTTCAAGGTCATTGCTCGAGGTAGAAGAGAAGGAAGGATGTTCACTTTGGACGTCCAACATCCACATGGAAAGTTCATGTAAATTCAATGTGGGAACAAGAAGATTTCAAAGCTGGACTTATGGCACAAAAGAATAGGACACATCAACATTCCAAAGATGAAGGACATGAGCAAACATGAAGTGGTAAGAGGTCTTCCAAAATTTAATAGCATTGCACTACATGAGCTATGTAAAGCTTGTCAACTAGGAAGGCAAACAAGGCAGCCATTCAAGAGGAGTAATTATGTGGTCCGAAATGTCTTCGACTTGATACATATAGATGTATGGGGACCAACCCAAGAGGCATCAGTGGTTGGTAATAGATTTTTTGTCACCTTCATTGATGATCACTCAAGAAAGGTATTTATGTTTTGTATGACGCAAAAATCAGAGGTGTTTTCTATATTCAAAAGATTCAAAGTTGAAGTTGAAAAAGAAACAGGAAGCTCTATCAAAACCTTAAGGTCCAATGGTGGAGGAGAATACTTCTCCAAAGAATTTGCAGATTTTCTACAAGAAAATGGGATCAAAAGGAAATTTACATGTAGGCATACACCACAACAAAATCGAGTAACTAGGAGGAAAAATAGGCAAATTGCTAAAATTGCAAAATGCATGCCCAAGGAGATGGAGGTACCATTGTACTATTGGGCTGAAGCTACCACAACTGCCATTTACTTGATGAATAGGTGCACAATATCAAGAATACATAACTTGACTCTAGAGGAGGTACATTCCGATAAGAAACCTGATCTTACACACCTCAAAGTGTTTGGATGTGTTTGCTTTGTTCACATTCCACAAGAAATTAGAACAAAGATGGAACCCAGGTTAGAAAAATGCATTTTCATTGGCTACTTGATGGAGAAAAAAGGATACAAGTGTAACAACTCTAGAACAAAGGAAGTAAGAGTCTCATGAGATGTGGTCTTTGTTGGGAAAGATAGATGGACACCTCAAGCAATGAAGTGGTACTTGCTAAACCTGCTTGGTACCATCCCTGATACACTTTAGAGTTGATTAGTAGGCCCTCTTAGCTTCCACATGGCACCAATAGAGTACTAATGTACTTTGGAGTTGATGAATGTAATGATTGATCCAAAACAGATAACTTTAGAAATCACAAGTTGTCAAAAAGACGTTATTTTGGTTCACCACCTGCTGGTTCTTAAGCTTAGTGCTCCCAACATAGTAGCAATTAGAAAAATTCCTTCTGAGGGTATCTAACTAGCTTAGAGATCTAATGTTTCCAAGTTAAATCACTTACAATGATTGACTATACACAAAGCAATCAATTTAACAACTGAAGCCTTACCCCCAACTTTATAGGAACTCTACACAGAATGACCAGTGACCATTTCGAGACAATTTTCTCCCAATTGGCTGAACAAAATTTCTTCAAACTTTGACTGCTTGTAGTAGACTTTGAGCTTGTTCCAAAAAGCTATAGTTCATTGAAAATGCTAGAGATATCATTGCGATATGAGCAAGACAAGTACACTATTTTGAGTGACAATGGTAGTGAAATCAACAGAGATACTTAATGATGTATATGTATTATGGAACATGATATTATAGCATCATTGGAAAATAAATGATGCCAAATGATAGTGAGGTGAGTGAGAAATGAAGTGTGCTACTCCACCTCTACTAATGATCAAATGAATGGATCCCAAAGGGAGTATTTTTTACCGTCAGATCCTCAAGTGCTTTTGATAGATGCTTTCTTCAAATTTGAATTTGAATTCAAATTTGGCTCTCACTAAGAAGTGATCCCTCAATCTAGGAGATATTCTCTCTAAGTAAAGTCTTGACTTTCCATTCTTTGTAACTCCATTAGTTTAGTGGCTTTACAAGATTCCTCTAAGTCAAATGACTTTTACAAAAGTTAATGGTAAAAAATGCTAAGCAATGGTTTATGTGGTTTTTCAACAATTTGCACATAGTCTCTTCAATGCCTAGCCAAGTGTGAAGAATTGGCATTTAAACCAACAGCTCCCCCTCAAGCCAAACATCTTGGGGTGGTCTTCTTTATCAATCCTCTTCAATGTCCTGCACTCCAATCATAGCTCTAAACCTGCAAAGTTTAGTACCATCAAGTGCTTTGTTCAATAAATATGCACATTGCATACTAGTGGATGCATATGAAAATTGAATTTCCTTGCTCAATAGCTTCTCTCTCACATAATGATAGTGTGCACTTTGGAGTTTTGCACACATAATTTACCTTGCTTGGTGTAATAAAGTGATAGGTAGGAGATGGTTGAACTACACCCTAAGAGGGAGGATTAGGAAGTAATCCTCAACCATGGCTTTTGGGGCAAGTGTTTAGCCCATCACATTCCTAATCAAGAGGTTGTGATGTGAGTTCAATTCCTTACATTGGTATCAGAGCCTAGGAAGTAGGCTTGGGCAAGGTGGAATGATCCAATGGCCTCTAAAAAAGGCGCTTGGGCACTCTATCATGCGAAAGGGTAGGAATTGTGGAGGTGGCGCTTTGAGCATTGGACCCAACAAATAATCAAGTGTATCTCTCAATCCTAGGTCGAATTGAGGCCGTTGGAAAGCTCTTGGAATGAACTTTCTAAATCTACTAAGGTAGCTTGGAAGTGTGAAGTCCTTGGGAAACCTTGGGTGGCACTTGATTGATGGTTCAAGATACCAAACAAGGGTGAGAACAAGGTTCAAGATTGAGGTTGAGAACAAGGGCTCAAGACACCAAGGTTGCGAACAAGAAGGTTCAAGACACCAAGGTTGAGAGCAAGGGTTCAACAAACCAAGGTTGGGAACAAGGTTCAAGAAACTATGCGAGGTTGAGGACATCAATTCAAGGGCACCTAGGGAGTTCAAGGGAGTGATCACCGAGGCTAGAGGGATACAAGAGTAGACCATTGAGGACAATGATGGAGCAAGGGGGGAATAATGTAATAAAGTGATAGGTAGGAGATGGTTGAACTACACCCTAAGAGGGAGGATTAGGAAGTAATCCTCAACCATGGCTTTTGGGGCGAGTGGTTAGTCCATCACATTCCTGACAAAGAGGTTGTGAATTCAATTCCTTACACTTGGGTATTCTTGTGTTTAAATGTTCATTAAAAAGTTTATCTTCTTCACTTTCTAAATCATAAAATATCTCCTTGAAAATATATATATTCTATGAGATATCAGTCAAAGAGTGAAGTCGAGGTTTTCAACATACCTATGTAGACAAGTAGTCTATTTTGGTTCGTTAGATTTCTTGATCAAAGTGTATCCAAATTGCATGGTTTTTAGCTTGTTAAAAAGCCCTTTGCATGCACATTCGCCATCCCAAATATTTCATTCAAAGGATTTATATTCTTTGAGATATCTATTAGAGAGTGAAGTCTAGTTTTTTAGTATACTTGTATGTGCAGGTGGTCTATTTTGGCCAATTGAGTTTCCTGACCAAAAGCTATCCAAATTACTTGATTTTAGCTTGTTGTGTGTACTATCATTGTTTGAAATATCTTCCTCAAAGGATATATATTCAGGGATGTATCAATCCGAGAGTGAAGTTCAATTCTTCAGCATACTTGTGTGGATAGGTAGTTCATATTTGTTAGTTGTGTTTCCTAATCAAAACTTGTCCAAATTAAGTTATTTATAGCTTGTTAGAAAGATCTATTTGTCTACTTTTGATTAACTAAAGGCATAAGTCCATTTGAGTTTTTTTTTTAGAGTAGCAAGCTATCTAAGGTGTAGTTGTTTGCCAAGTGTTGGACATACAAGGGTTCACTACACGTTTTCATTGCACACAGGAGAACTCATTCTGCACAATAGATGCTACAAACAGTAATCATTTGGCAATTAGGAGCAAAGGTCTCATTAAAATCAATGCCTTTTCCTAAGCATAACCCTTTGCAACAAGCCTAGCCTTACACCTGTCAACTGTTCCATCAAGTTTACACTTTAGCTTGTATACCCACTTAGTGCCAATGGCCTTCTTTCCAAGAGGCAAGTCACATAAAGACTAGGTACCATTTTTCATGATAGCATCATATTCAGATTGCATTGCAACCATTCAATGTTTAGAATTTTGTGCTTCATCAAACGAAACAGGCTCAATCTCCTCACAAAGACTAGATGCACCCATAACATATCAATCTAATGCAAAAGAGGCACTATTAGAGCCTAAACAAGCATGATATGATAGATATGCATATAATTTGTTGTCATTCAAGGTCTGCAACAACCATTTTGGCATAGATTTTGCCTCCTCAATATCAACTCTCTCATCAACAAGTACATCATGTGAATATGCATTAGAAATAGAATGATCTACATCATCCCATGAAACTTGTGATGGATGAGAAGTTGCCTCATTAGGACCATCACTAGACTGTCCAGCTGTAAAAAGAGGCAGCAAGGTATCATACATGCCTTTGGAGCTAATAGATGTCTCCTTTGTACATGAAAGTAAAGGATAAATAGCATCTTCCACAAAAGCAACATCATAGCTAACCAAAATGCGTTTAATTGTGGATGATATAGAGGATAGCCTTTGCCTTCAGAACTGTACCCAACAAAAATACATTTTACTACTTTATCATCCAATTTCCTGCGATGTTGTCGAGGCACTAATGCATATGCAAAACAACCAGAAACATGTAGATGAGCAATAGATGGCTTATGACCATGCCAAGCCTCATATGGAGTGATAGACTACAGTGCTTTAGTGGGACACGTGTTAAGTACATATGCCGCACACATGACAGCCTCAAGCCAAAAACTATGTGGTAAAGCCTGACTCTCGACCATACACCTCACCATCTCCATGAGTGATCTGTTCTTTCGTTCAACAACTCCATTCTGTTGAGATGTATACGACACAGTACATTGATGTCTTATCCCTATTTTAGCCAGAAATGCATTAAAAGTCAGAAGACATATATTCCCCCCCTCGATTAGAATCGAGGTGGCCGATTTTACATGATGACAGATTTTCAGCCAAAAGTAAAAACTATTTGAAGCACATAAACACTTCAAACTTTTCTTTGAGTGGATATACCCATGCATGCTTGGAAAAATCATCAATGAAAGTCACGAAGTAAAGATAGTTTCCAAAAGAGGTGTCTGCATATGACCACAAACATCACTATGTACAAGCTACAATTTCTAAGTAGCCCGAACTGAACCATCTTTTGGAAAGGAAGAACGCTGCATTTTGCCCAAAATACAGTCTTTGCAAATATGTTTTCCGGGTGTTTCAAGTTTGGGCAAAGAGGACACCACTTCAAATTTTTGGAGGCGTAGCAAACTAGCAAAATTTAGATGACCAAAGTGTGCATGCCAAAGCTTTGCATCTGACATAGCCTGAGAATCATGTACTGCAGATGCCGAATCATTCAAAGATCTTTCATAGTCTATGAGCTTATACAACCCATGACATAAAATGCTAGAAGCAATAATCACATCGCCATTAGACAGATCATGAACTGTACACCTGTCATCAACAAATTTCACAACCAAGCCAATCTTGGCTAAATCCAAAACTGATAACAGATTCTTCTTGATCCCTGGCACAAATAATGCATCTGATAACAGATTCTTCTTGATCCCTGGCACATGTGACAATATTCCCTATAGGGGCAAGCTCGAGTGACATGTGCAAGGTAATATGTTTGGTTGCCCCACATATTGAAATACCAAACATCTGAGTCTACTGCAGACATACAGTGCTTATGCAAAAATGGGTCAAAACTGCAAACAATAGTAAATGCCCATTCTTCATTCTGCATTAGATTAGCAAACTCTATTTTCGGTGTAGAGGCCTCTGCAACAACCATTCCAGACTCCTTTTTCTTTGCCTCTTTAGTAGCCAGTTTTGGACAACTCTTAATGACATGATCGTTCGCTTTACAGTATTTGCAAAGCAATTTCTATTTTTCTGATTTCTTCTCATCTTTGTCTTCCTTCTTCGAATGTGCAGCATTTGCAGATTTTTGTTTACTAGTAGATGAGCTCCATTTACCTTTGCCCTTCTCCTAGCGAGGAAATCTTGATCTACAACACATAATAGACCTGTTCTATCTAGACTAACCTTCCTATAAGAAAATAGGAACTAACTTCTCAAATGACAAGGCATTTGGATTGCCTTTAATCATCAAATGAAGAGTAGAAGCAAAACTCTGATATGAATTAGGAAGGCCATTCAAAACGTTCTGCACAAGTGAGCCATTTGGTATAACCTCATCATCAAAAATCAATTGTTCCTTCAAGTCTTTGATCTTTGTTAGAAAATTGTCCATAGAATCACCTTCATTTATATGCTCACTCTCCAACTATTTTTCAAGGTAAGCAACATGAGCCTCATTCCTAGCCTGGTACAATGTGGTAAGTGTATCCCAAGCATCCTTAGCTATTTTTCAAGAGCGAATGTGAGAAATAATGGCACGTTTGACAGATAAGGCTATCGGTGCATGTGCCTAAGCATCTCTGCCATCCTAATGAATTTGCTCTATAGTAGGTGCAGCAAAAACTGCTACACGGATAGGAATCTGAAGAATATCAACATCTTCAATGCCATCTGCATCAGCTTCAATACCTGTATGTGCAAGTGTAATAGGATGTTTTTCAACACCCTACAAAATGTTCCATAGTCCTTTTGCAACCAATACATGCCGCATCATATAAGCCCAGAATGGGTAATTGGTACCATCCAACTTATCCTCAACAACCAACATACGGAATACATTACTGCTTTCAGCCATGGCCACTAACTAAAATACCTTGATGCAAAAAAATGACTCTATGTAAAAAAGTTGAATAGAAGTACCTTGAGGAGTTTTGCTAACATGTAGAACCAAAACTGGTATATGTCTTTGGCACAAAACGACAAAATAGCCTGCACAAGCATTGTGATAATGCATTCGAAGGCTGAAACAAGCTCAGATCATGATTTTGACACCACAAAGCGAAGTGGTTTTGATCTACTAATCACCTTGAGTATATGTACCAAAATTCATGTGATTCTGAGACTATGACAGGAGGGGTGTCAACGACACCCTAAATGAAGCGGGACCTGCTCTGATACCAATTGCTGGAGTTAGACGTCTATGGAAGCACACGAACAGCACAAGAAAGAAGAAGCTTGGAGCACAACACACAATATTGAATGTATTACAACTAGAATGTACAAAGATAAGTAACCCATTAGGGCTATAGGCATATATAAAAGCCGAGGGAAAGAAACCTCCTAAAAAGGAAAAAAAGTGCCCCAACGGTCCTAGTGTGTTCACACACATCATTACCTAAATATATCAACATATAGTTAGTGGTTGTAGTAACCACATCTCAAGCAGAGAGGAGTATGTCAGCAATCTTCAAGAACCCAAGCAAAGAGGCTTTGTGGAGATAGGATACAACATAGAGCATGAGATACAACAAATGCAAGATGTGAATCTTGGAGGAAACTACAAAGCAAGAGCACTCTCTAAGGTATTGCATGTTCCTACTATTAAAAAGAAATTAATCTTTGTAGGATAGGTGGTTGAAAAGGGATAAAAATTATAGTCCAACCACAAAAGATTCTTTATTGAGGTCCCAAGGAATGGCTATGAGCTGATATCCAAAGGAAAGAATGAAGGAAGGATGTTCACTCTTGACATTTGCAAAGGGCAAAGCAACAAGGTAATGTTCATCACCTATAGAGACAAGAAGATTGTATACTTGGATTTGTGGAAGGAAAGGCGTGGTCACATCAACATTCGAAGGTTGAAAGACATGGAGAAGAGGCAATTGGTAAGTTGTTTACCACTTTTTTCATTACAAATGTTGCATGAGGTGTGTGAAGCTTGCCAACTAGGCAAGTCTATCAAGCAATCCTTCAAAAAGAGTGGATATCTAGCATATGAAGTATTAAATCTTTTGTGCAAAGATGTGTGGGGCCACAAAAAAGAGCCCTCTCTTGAAGATAACAGGTAATTTGTAACTTTCATTGATGACTACTAAAAAAAAGTATGGTTATATTATATAACGTGAAAATAGATGTGTTTGATGTGTTGAAAAGATTCAAGGCACAACATGAGAAGGAGACATGTTGCTACATCAAATCCCTAAGGTTAGATGAAGGGGGAGAATACTTTTCCCATGCATTTAGTGATTTTTTTAGGACCAAGGTATAAAGAGGAAAAACACTTGCAAGTATACTCCTCAACAAAATGGGGTGGAAGAGAGTAAGAATAAGTATATTCTTGAAATTTCAAGGAGTATGTTAAATGAAATGAATGTGCCTTTAACATATTGGGAGGATGTTATATCTATTGCTATGTACTTGATGAATAGTTTTTCCACATCAAGGGTACATGAAATGACACATGAGGAGGCATGGAGTGGAAGGAAACCAAAACTTTCACACATTAGAACCTTTGGGTTTGTATGCTACACACATGTGCCACAAGATTTTAGAGGTAAGATGGATGAAAGGGCTGAAAGATGCATTTTTATTGGTTATGATATGGAGCAAAAAGGTTATAGGTGCTACAACCCTAATACAAGGGAGTTGAAGGTATCTAGAGACGTGTTTGATGAACTGAAACCATGGTATGCTTCCAAAGTTCTATAGAAGGATGAACACATTAAAGACGCAGAGAGGAGATATGTAGTTAGGGTTCAAGATAGCTTGGAAATCAGTGGTCCAAGCGCAAAAAGACGTTCAAGCATGGAATCATCCCAACAATCACTAAATAAAGGAAAGGCAATATTGGAAGAGCTTGATGAAGATGGACATGACGTTGAAGTCTTTGAAGAACCTATGTTACAAGGGGGAGCTATATCAAAAGCACAAATCAAGGCACCAAGGCAAAGAAGTTTTATTCTACCAAAGGAAGAAGAAAGGAGGTCAACAAGGGTAACACATCCAATCTCAAGGCTGTTGTATCATATTTATACTACTAGGCATTATGCTTTCATGTTTAGGGTTATCAAAGACCATGAATCATCTACCTATGAAGAGGCCAATGACACAAAAGAGTGGCAAGAAGCTATGGAAGAGGAGTACAAAGCCCTTTAATACAACAAAACATGGAATCTAGCTCTAAGAACAAAAGGGAGGAAGGTAATTGGAAATAAGTGGGTGCATAAAGTGAAGATTAATTCTGATGGTTCAATTTCTAAGTACAAAGAAAGGCTTGTGGCAAAGGGATATGCTCAATCCTATGGGGTTGACTATGAAGAAACATTCAGCCGAATTGCAAAGATGTCCAAAATTAGGGCAATTATTGGGGTTGTCACATCTAAGAGGTGGCAAATATATCCATTGGATGTGAAGACTGCTATTCTTAATGGTCATTTACAAGAGACACTCTACATGACTCAACCATTAGGGTTTGAAAACCCTAAGTATTCAAATTTTGTTTGTAAACTTAGAAAAGCATTATATGATTTAAAGCAAGATCCTAGGGAATGTAATAAAAGGCTTGTGGAGTACTTGTGCAAGTGTAGATATAAGGTAAGTGATACACATCCCTCCCTATATCTGAGGAGGGAAGGTGGACTAGTTGTCAACAAGTGCATATATCCGGATGACTTGATCATAAGAAGGGATGATCCTAGTAACAAATGGATCAAGGCCAAGCTTGGGAATCAATTCAAAATTTTAGATCTTGGAGTGCTCAAATATTTTCTTGGAAATGAACTTATTTACGTAGAAAATGGTGTTTACCTAGCCCAAAGGAAATAGTTGCTAGATATAGTTTATATGTGTGGTATGAGTGGATGTAAGCCACTCACACAACCTGTGGATATGTTGGCGAATTCTTTAGTTGAAAGGTGCTTGAGTGTTTGAAGAAGAAGAAGAGAGACAATTGAACTGGAAGCCTTTTTGTTTTGATTAATAGTTAAGAATACCATAGCTTTGTCTAGAATGAGACAAAAATGTTCTATGTGCATAGTGGTTAAGACAAAGAGCGCACACACATGTATACAAAACCACAATTAATTGTGTACTCAACCTCCTCTATGCCGGTCCTCCACCTTGTCGAGTAGCTTGCCCTTGTGTACACCTTGCACCCAACGTTCCAATAAGGTTGAAGGAAGGGTCCCTCTCTGTTGACGTACATGCACCACTTCCTTGATGATACTTTTTCCCACCTTAGTTGCTCTCCTACTTGCTTTTTGTGCACTCTCTCTACATACTTTGTTAGCTTCTTTGAACTTTGGTCTCTCTCTTTGGACACCTTACTTTTGTGCGTACACACAATTCAAGTGTGTATTTCTCTCTCTTGATCCTAGCATATACTATGCTCTTTCTCCTTCGTCTAACCCCTTAGTCAAAGAAAGATTACGCCCTTTTGTTGTGTGTCGATTCTTCTTATGCACACCACTTCAAATACTTGTCTGTCTTTGTTCTCACTTTGATGTCCCAAGAACTCTTCATGTAAAGACCAATGGTTCCCTATTTTATCTTGTAATGACTTTATGAGAAAGAAAATTTCAAATGGGGAGCCACACATAAACTCTTGCATACTATCTTGACTTCATATCTTTTCCACTTTTGACCTTTATTTCTCCAAATTGTGTGCATAAGGGAGCGTTCACCTAAACCTTTCATAACACTTAAAAAGCCTTTAAAAACCCTTCAGGAATACCATTTTTCAACCTGCATTCCACTTTTCTTGCAAAATCATTGTGAACAAACTAATTGTGCACTACATGTGCACCTACGTTCTTGGCCACTTGTGCACCACCTATGCAACACCTCTACATGATTTGCAAAGTCACCAATTTGACTAGCTTAACAGTTGTAAACCACCTAATTGGTTCTCCATCCTAGAGAGTGAACATCCAAACCAAGAGCAAAGATGTGCCACCTTGACACCATAGGGGTAAAACCTTCAAAGTAATGTATAAATAGTCCAGCAAGAGAAGGAAAAAAATAGTCATAAGAATGTGAAGAGAGATGGTGGATGCAATCCAAAGATGAGTAGGTGCCGCTACAACCAGCTTCACACCAGCCAACTGAGACTTCAGAGTTGATTAGTAGACCCTTTGAGCTTCCTAAATCCACCAAAATATCAGCCAAGTACTTTGGAACATGTATCCCAAAAGTTTAAGTCAAGACCGACAAGTTGCGAAATGACTAGCTCCCAAAACTTGCTATTTTTGGACATACACCTGCTGGAAAAAATGAACAGTGCTCTCAACCTGGAAGGAATTAGAAAAATTCCTTTTCGGCATAGCCAATAGACTTAGCAAGCTTCCTATTCCAAGTTAAAACACTTCAAATGATGGACTGAGCACTGAGAACAAGTTTCATCAAGTTCTGGAACATTCCCACAATTCTCGGGGCTCTGCAGAGATAGACCAGTAAGCAGTAAAATGCAGATATCTCCAAAAGTATAAATCCAATGACCTTGAAAATTTATAGGTAGAAACTAGACAGTGAGAGCTATCCAACGCACTTTAAAACACTGACAAATGTTCAGTAAAACTCGAGATATGACCTTCTGAAGGTACTGCTCTGAGTGAGTATAGCAGAGAACAAAACAGAGAGGTAGATGATAATAAATGTATAGATTCACATATGATTACAACCACATTGGCAATGAATCTTTGCACAATGGGAGTAGAATGATAGAGCTATGGAGTAAGCTCTTCAATCTCTACAAAATGACATGAAGTGGTCACGTACAAGGCTTGCTTATCGCCTCTTCCTTCTTGCTCCTTTTATAGCAATTCTTGGAGGGAGTTTTGAATTCGAATTCGAATGGCTCCACCTAAAAGTGATCCCCAAAGTTAGGAGAGATTCCCTCAGCTCAAAAATTCGTGATTTTGGTAGTTGGAGCCACGAATTTGCTTTTACATCATGGATGAGGTAAGCCATCCTTTTACTTTTTTCTTTTTCCATTTACAAGAGATAAAATGTACTCTTTTACAAGAGGTGTTCACATGACTACTCATGTGACTTACAAATGAGGATAATATCAAGCATATCAAGCATGTAGGCTTGGGCAAAATGCACCAACAGCTCCCCCTCAAGCCTAACATGCTTGGCCTCCAAATAAGTCTTCAATTGTCCTTGATTTCCTGCAAACCAATCATCAACTTGAATCTACTTAATTTCGTACCATCAAGAGCTTTCGTCAACATGTCTGCACATTGCATATCTGTAGAGACATAGGATAGTTGAATATCCTTGCTCAATAGCTTCTCCCTTACATAATGGTAGTGGACTTCAATATGCTTGGTTCTAGCATGGTATACCGGATTAGCTGCTAGATGTAGTGAGCTTGTGTTGTCACCAAAAATGTGAGGTGTTGAAGAATGAAGTCCAAGATCTGTGTACAAAGATTTTAACCACATGATTTCTTGAGTTGCATTAGCCAAACCTCTATATTCAGCTTCAGTAGAAGATAATGCCACGGTTGGTTGCTTCTTCGATGACCAAGAAATGATTTTTGAACCTGCAAATGATATATACCCTGATGTGCTTCTTCTATCATCTTTAGATCCGGCCCAATCTGCATCTGAGTAGACCTTTAGCTCAATATCTGAAGTATATGAATAAAACAAACCTTCATTCATGGTCCCCTTTAGGTACTTGAGGACTCGCTTGGCCGCTTCCATATGTGGTCTTCTCGGCTTATGCATAAACTGACTCAATATGCTAACACTATAGCATATATCCACCCTTGTGAGTGTTGCATAGTTCAAACTTCCAACCAAGCTTTGATAGCTTGTGATGTCTTCAATTGGCTCTCCTTCATAAGCACTAAGCTTATGATTTTGCTCCATAGGTGTACCTGCACACTTTGTATTTTCCATCTTGAACTTGACGAGCATGTCATGGACATACTTCCTTTGTGTGATGTATATACCTGAATCTGTGTAGATCAACTCCAATCCAAGAAAATAAGTGAGTGGTCCGAGATCACTTATTTTGAACTCCTCCTTCATTTGACTCTTTACCTGTTTGATTCCTTCAAGATCATTGCCTGTGATAATAATATCATCAACATACACACATAAATAGATCACTTCAGATCCATTCCTCTTTATGAACAAGGAGGTATCCGCCTTGCTAGCTTTGAATCCTTGGTCCTGCAAATAAGTAACCAATCTGAAATTCCAAGCTCTTGGAGCTTGCTTCAATCCATACAAAGCTTTCTTTAGTTTGCATACATAGTTAGGATGATGTGCATCCTCATATCTAGGAGGTTGTGCCATATACACTTCCTCAGAAATCCATCCATTCAAGAAAGCATTCTTTACATCAAGTTGATAAAGATTCCAATTTCTAGATGCAGCAAGACTTATGAGAACCCTAATTGTAGGCATTTTTGCAACAGGAGAGAAAGTCTCCTCATAATCAATACCATGGGTTTGAGCAAACCCTTTAGCAACTAACCTTGCTTTGTGTCTATTTATACTTCCATCTGGATTCCTCTTGATTTTGTATATCCATCGAGATCCGATTATCTTCATAGATGGCTTGTTAGGTACAAGCTCCCAAGTGTCATTCTCCTTCAAGGCTTCCATTTCTTCATCCATTGCATCTCTCCAAGCTTTCTTGCTTTGTGCTTCTTCGAATGTGGTAGGTTCTTCATTGGTTGAATCCTTTGCAATGTAGATTGAGTGCTTGGTGACCAAAGAAGTATCATAACCAAACCTCTCTGGTTTCTTCTTCTCCCTCGAAGACCTTCTAAGTGGTTGATGTGAGCTCTCGGGTCCATATGTAGCATCCTGCATCTTTGCTTTACCTTTGTTCTTCCATAGCTTTAGTCTTTCCAAGTCTTCTAGGTCAATCTCCGAATCACTTTCTTCAATCTGCTTTGGCTCCTTTGGTTGAAGTGAGGGAAAGTCTTCATCCAAGTCATACGGCAGCTTCACTTTCCTGTCATCATCAAACCATGATTTGTTTTCATCAAAAATTACATCTCTACTCACAGAAAATCCTTTATTGGTTGGATTGTACAATCTATATCCTTTTTGGTTTTGATCATAACCAATGAATACACACTTCTCTGCCTTGGGATCCAATTTCCCTCTTACTTGAGAAGGAATGTGAGCATAGGCTAAGCATCCAAAGATTTTACAATGCTCTAGACTAGGTCTTCTTCCATTCCACACTTCATATGGAGTGGTTCCATCTAGTGACTTAGATGGAAGTCTATTTATGAGATATGTGGCTGTCGACACAGCCTCTGCCCATAGGTAGTTCGGCAATCCCTTTTCGTTGAGCATGGACCTTGCAGCTTCGACGATAGCTCTATTCCTCCTCTCTGCTACACCATTGAGTTCGGGTGTATACCTTGTAGTGACTTCCCTTTTAATGCCTCTTTCATGCAAGAAGGCATCAAATTCAGAAGAGAAGTATTCTCCTCCACCATCTGATCTGAGTCTTTTCAAAGTCCTACCTGTTTGATTTTCAACAAGAGCAATATACTTCTTAAAGCAATTAAACACTTCATCCTTGTGCTTCATGAAAAACAGAATGGTCCACCTGCTACAATCATCTATGAAAGACACATAATATCTTGAGCCTGATATAGATGGCTCCTTACTTGGACCCCACACATCCGTGTGCACTAGATCCAAAGGATTTTGATACATATATCCTTTCTTATTGAAAGGTTGTCTATGAGCCTTGCCGAGTTGACAAGCTTCACACTTATAAATCATGTGTTGCCTTGTGATATTAGGCAAACCAAGTACACTTTGGTCCCTGCAAATCTGTTTGAGTGTCCTCTCACCAATGTGAGCAAGCCTTTTGTGCCATATCTCCAACTCTGTTAGAGTTTGAGATCCATAGCTAAACAAAGCTATGTTCTTTGTATCTTCCACTTCAAAAGTGAAAAGCCTTCCTGTCTTTTCTCCTTTGGCAATCCTTCGAAAGCCTTGCCTTGGGTCTTCAACATATGCTCCAAATCGATTGAATCTAACCTGCAATCCTTTTTCAACAATCTGTCCAACACTTATTAAATTTTTGGTAATTGTAGGGACATACAAGACTTTGCTTAAGAGGTTCATATTCCCATCTGATGTCTTCACATTACCTATCTTCTCCACTGAGTGCTTTGTGTCATCTCCTGTCTGCACTTCATGCTTGTTATGAGGATCTTCCAAATCAGAAAGTAAAGCCACATTTCCTGCTACATGGTTCGAGCATCCCGAATCAATGTAAAATATGTGCTCATCATCCTTACCCTTCTTTGTTGATAGATTCATAATCAATAATGAATCTTCTTGACTTTGGTCCTCTGCATAGTTATTGTAATCTCTTCTTCCTCTATGGCCACTTTGATAGTTGTTGTTGTTGTTGTAATTGTTGTTGTAGTAGTTGTTGTTGTTGTAGCCTCCATTGTACCTACCTCTATTTGATCCATAGCCACCTCTATTGAATCCTCTTCCTCTTGAGTTCCTTGGATTCCTGAAACATTCTTCAGTAGTATGGTTAGATAAGCCACATATGTTGCAAGGTTGAGATGATTGGAATCTCCCCCTGCCTTGCTTTCCACCTCTGCCTCTTCCTCTAGCTCTTCCTCTACCTGCAAAGTTTGCTTGGAAAGAGCTTCCTTCATCTTCATTCTTCCTATTCTTTGACTTGTCCTTGACCTTAGATTTATCAGAATATAAGGCAGAAGTTTGATTACCTCTTGAGGACTCACCACCTTTGCTAATCTTTGCTTCATGAGTGAAGAGTTGGCCCATGAGTGTGTTGAGGTCGGGTACATGCATATCCATGTATAAATCCATGGCTGTTGTGAATGACTCCCACTTGTCGTCTGCTTTGATTCCATTCATGATTTGTCTTATGATTTGCTCCTCTTCAATTACCTCTCCAATGCTTCCAAGTTGGTCGGAAATCTCCTTCATCTTTGTGACATAATCAGTCACATTTTGCTTCGGGCTTTTCTTCATTGTTGTGAACTCCATCCACAATTGGTTCTTCCTTGCTCGAGTGTTGGAAGAGAAGAAAGAAGCAAGTGCATTCCAGGTTTCTCTTGATGTCTTGCATCCCTTGACATGAGGTAAAAGAAAATCAGAGATTGAGTTTAGAATATAGGACCTTGCAAGTGCATCCTTCGAACACCAATTCGAAAGTCCTTCCACTTCTTCATGTGATGGTTGCCCTTTGTTCCTCATGGTTGGCATTGCTTCATCTCCGGATATGAATCCATATAGATTCCTCCCTTGAAGGTAAGCCTCCATCCTTAGAGACCATGCCGGATAGTTGTTTCGATCCAATTTGTCAATTGTTGATGGAAATCCATCTCCCATGTTGCTTGACTATGCTCTGATACCACTGTGAAGAGAGATGGTGGATGCAATCCAAAGATGAGTAGGTGCCGCTACAACCAGCTTCACACCAGCCAACTGAGACTTCAGAGTTGATTAGTAGACCCTTTGAGCTTCCTAAATCCACCAAAATATCAGCCAAGTACTTTGGAACATGTATCCCAAAAGTTTAAGTCAAGACCGACAAGTTGCGAAATGACTAGCTCCCAAAACTTGCTATTTTTGGACATACACCTGCTGGAAAAAATGAACAGTGCTCTCAACCTGGAAGGAATTAGAAAAATTCCTTTTGGGCATAGCAAATAGACTTAGCAAGCTTCCTATTCCAAGTTAAAACACTTCAAATGATGGACTGAGCACTGAGAACAAGTTTCATCAAGTTCTGGAACATTCCCACAATTCTCGGGGCTCTGCAGAGATAGACCAGTAAGCCGTAAAATGCAGATATCTCCAAAAGTATAAATCCAATGACCTTGAACATTTATAGGTAGAAACTAGACAGTGAGAGCTATCCAACGCACTTTAAAACACTGAAAAATGTTCAGTAAAACTCGAGATATGACCTTCTGAAGGTACTGCTCTGAGTGAGTATAGCAGAGAACAAAACAGAGAGGTAGATGATAATAAATGTATAGATTCACATATGATTACAACCACATTGGCAATGAATCTTTGCACAATGGGAGTAGAATGATAGAGCTATGGAGTAAGCTCTTCAATCTCTACAAAATGACATGAAGTGGTCACGTACAAGGCTTGCTTATCGCCTCTTCCTTCTTGCTCCTTTTATAGCAATTCTTGGAGGGAGTTTTGAATTCGAATTCGAATGGCTCCACCTAAAAGTGATCCCCAAAGTTAGGAGAGATTCCCTCAGCTCAAAAATTCGTGATTTTGGTAGTTGGAGCCACGAATTTGCTTTTACATCATGGATGAGGTAAGCCATCCTTTTACTTTTTTCTTTTTCCATTTACAAGAGATAAAATGTACTCTTTTACAAGAGGTGTTCACATGACTACTCATGTGACTTACAAATGAGGATAATATCAAGCATATCAAGCATGTAGGCTTGGGCAAAATGCACCAACAAAGAAAACACAAAAATTGGACACTAGAGAAGGGAAAATGGAGAAAGAAGTAGGATTGGGGGAGGGGTAAAAGGGAAAGAGTAGGCAAGTTTGATGGGTTAATGAGGAAAAGGGAGGGAGAATTGAAGGGTAGGGGAGAGTTTAGGGTGGGCTTAGGTGTTAAGGAAGGGGCAGGCACAATGATTGGGGTTGATGATTGGTAAAGAATGCAACAAAATCTAACGTGGCATGTGTTTCTCATGAAAAATGTGAAACATGTGGAAAATTAAAGATGGAAAGGACTATGTGGAATGCATGTAAGATAAAAAGCACATGTTAAATGTGCACAAAATATATGGGTTTGGACCAACCGAAGGAGAAAGATGGATTTTGATAAAACTAATGCAAAAACTGAGTTTTGAGAGTGTTAAGAAACAATAGAGTCGAGGATTGCAAGCAATGACCACATGAGGTGCTGTCAGGGGAGCACTAGATTGTGCTATCTGACTACAGTAGACAAGATCTCAAAAATACACTTCTGGTTATAAGAACACCCATGTAGGGAAAATGATACAAGAATACGTAAGTGATACCAGATGTCCCACAAACTGGGATTCATAGGTATGAATAACTAGACCAAAAATGATACAAGATGTCCCACAACCTGGGACTAATAGGTTTGGAGCAAGATCTCTGGGTTACAAGATACAAGAGGACAAAGCCAGATGTTCAAGGACTAGACTAGAGAAGACTAGAACAAGGAATAAGACAAGTAATTGGAACTGCAACTTGGAGAGTACTTACTTGGCGATCATGACTCCTTGAGCTCCCAAGATTGTTATCCACAAGATTGAGGATGTATGTGACCAACCCCTCCTTATATAGGTTTTCCAAGGGTGGTCCAAGGGCAGTTATGATTTGATGATGTCATCAATGATGTCACCAATTGGAAACAAGACCTCCAAGTGTCAAAATTCAGCAAATAGATAGTCAATGTTGGGGTTTTGGCACATTCTAGATGCAATGAAAGCATTGGTTTCTCCAAACCCTGAAACAATCATGAGATATAGAAAGTAACATGGAATCTAAGGTTTAGGATGGTTTCCTTTGTGTCCATGACATCATCCCCCCCTCAAGCTGCAATTTCCACGAGGAGTGGCCATGTTCTCTAGGTTGGGTTTCATTGGATTCTTCCTATGGAATTCACAAAGCTTGATTTTTTCTCTCTCAATATGTTTTTTTTAAGTTTCCAAGTATGATCCTTGGCATCATACCCCTTCCAATGAATACGATATTTCAATATTCCTCAGGAGATTCTTGAATCGAAGACATGCTCAACCTTAAATTCTTCATGATCCTCAATCTTGATAGGTGGTGAAGGACTGAGTCTCTCTTCAGCTTCCTTGGGTTCTTCTAGTGGTACATTGTTGTGTCTCCAAAATCTTTGATGGAGATCCTTGAGTAAGCACACCTCCTTAACTGAACATGAACTCCTTGTCCTTTACCTTCTTGTTATCTTCATAATATGTATACTCCATATCATTTGTAATGACCTCTAGGGCTTCAAAGATTCTTGATTCGGATTCTTGAGGAAGAGTGTCTTGATTAATCAACACTTCTAGCTCTTGTACTTGGCTTTCTTTGAGCAATGGACTCTCACACTGAATTGCTTGATTGATAACATTATCCAAGGTATGTCCTTGAGGAACAGATAGCAATAGATACTTCACTTCATCTTTGAGGCCACTTTAAACTTGATTAACTAGATAGTCTTCTTGATACATGGATCCTTGAAATACATTTCTGAATTCTAATGCAAATGTTGCAACTAAGCGATCACCTTGTCATAAATTCCTTTCCAAATCTTGGAGTTTTTGAAATACATCATTGAAATCAAATTTGATGTTTTTGAGTATGGAATAGAGTCCATCATTCTTGACACAGTCTTGATGTGGATACTCTTGCAAAAATGTCAAGGGAACACTAGATTGTGCTCTCTGACTACAGTAGACAAGATTTCAGAAATACACTTCTATTACAAGAGCATCAATGTAGGGAAAATGATACAAAAATACGCAACTGATACAAGACGCCCCACAACTCGAGACTGATAGGTATGAATAGCTAGACCAAATATGATACAAGATGCCCCACAACTGGGCATTGATAGGTTTGAATAAAGATCTCTGGGTTACAAGATATAAGAGGACAAAGCTAGATCTCCAAGAACTAGACTAGAAAAGACTAGAAAAAGGAACAAGACAAGAACTCGAACTGGAACTCAGAGAGTGCTTACTTAGCAGTCATGACTTTTTGAGCTCCAAAGACTGCTACCCACAAGACTAAGGATGTAATTGACCAATCCCTCCTTATATAGGTTTTTCAAGGGTGATTCAAGGGAAATTACGATTCAAGGATGTCATCACTTGGAAACAAGACCTTTGGGTGTCCAAATTTATCAAATAGATAGTCAAAATTAGGGTTTTGGCACATTCTAGATGCAATGGAAACATTTGGTTTCTCTAAATTATGAGCCGATTATGAGATATAGAAAGTGACATGGAATCTAAGGTTTAGGATGGTTTCCTTTGTGTCCATGATAGGCATAATCTAGAGTCAGAAGTGTCAACCTTGAAAAAAAATAATAATAAAAATGGGTGCAAACCATAGCATAAAACTTATCCTATGGTTGGTGGGTTTTTGTTTTGAGGGTAGAGGGGGGCAAGAGTTGTCGAAACATTAAGCTTACACTATGCTTGAGGTGGATTTGTTCTACTTCACTTCTCCTAGATTGTAGGAATAGTATACTGCTTGACAAATCACAATGGAGGCCTATATGCAAGGTAGAAAACTTTATGGAATTACAGCAGGTGACGAAGCTATGCCTACTCCAAGATCCAAAGGAGAAACCACACAAGAGGAGACAAATAGAATCACACTTGGGTCTGCAAGGGATGCTCGCACAAAGTCATTCATACTAAGCTCTATCTGATTTTCTATTACCATATATTAGAGGATGCAAGATATCTCAAGAGGTTTGGAATGCCCTAGAGATTTTCTTCTCTGCTAGTACCAAAGCAAGAAAGAGTCATGTTTGGAATGAGTTCAACCAAATGAAAAGGAACTTATTCAAACTATTACAAAGTTGTTTTACCAAGGTCAAGGAGATTGCAAATTAGTTAGCATCCATTGGAGAGCTCATTGAAGAACAGGCCATCATGAGGTGAAATCTAAACGGAATTAGAAGTGGTAAGCAATGGAGATCCTTCACCATAGCTTATGATCTCATCATGGATGTACAAACCCCTGATTTCAACATATTCCTCAAACATCCCTTCAACCAAGAGGCTAACACTAATATGAAGGAAGGCAAATCTTATCAAGGTTATATTACAAGTGCTCTTTATGAAAAAAAGAGAGAAAAGAAGCACAAAGGCAAGAAGAAGGAAGATGATGAAAAATACACTTCCTAAGCCAACAATGCAAGCAAAAAGAAAGGTTAAAGGGGAGAAGAAAGGAGCAAAGAATGAAAAATGAAAAGTTAAAAATGTTCAACCTTGTTTCACCTCTGAGAAGACCAACCACACCACTCAAGAGTTCTGATTCAATGGAAGGATTGAGAAAGGAGGTGGAAGAGGTAGATTTGGAAACACTAGAGGTAGAGGTAGACACAACTTGAACAAACAATAGCAGTCACAATAGAAGGGCCTTGAACAATTATTCATAAGATCAACCACATGAAGGCTCATTGCTTATAATGAATTTGAGCCACAAAGAAGGTAAAGAAGATGACCATTTTTCCTACATAGATTTAGGATGATCAAACCATGTTACAAGCAATATTTCTCTTCTATCTAACTTGGAAACTCCAAAGCATACACATGAAGTACAAATAGGGAATGACACTAAGCTAATTGTGGAGAATATTAGTAATCTCAAAGATTCCAATGGTAGGACAAACATTCTGAGTAAGGTTCTCTATATACCCACTATCACTAAAAACCTAATAAGTGTAGGCCAATTATTTAAAAAAGGCTTGCATGTTAGGTTCACCCAACATGAAGCTTTTCTGAAAGATCCATATGAGGGCTTCAAGAAGATATCCAAAGGTGAGAAGCATGGTAGGCTCTTTACTTTTGAAGTAGGAGAACCCAAGAACATATCTCTATTCAGCTTTGGGTCTCAAACCCTAAGTGAACTTGAAGTGTGCCATAAGAGACTTTCTCATGTGAATGAAAGAACCTTGAAGGATATATGCAAGGATCAAAGTGTTCTAGGGTTGCCAAACATATCAAAGCAACATATAATCAACAAATGCATGTCATACTGGGAAGGCACAAAGACAACCATTCAACGACAAAGGCTACATTTGCAGCAAACTCTTGGACTTAGTACACACTGATGTGTGGGGAACAAGTCAAGAACCTTCATTGGTAGGGTCAAGGTATTATGTTTCCTTTGTTGATGATCATAGTAGGTGGACCATTTTGTGCCAGATTTGATGGAGGGGGAGGATACTTCTCCAAAGATTTTGATGAAATCTTGTAGGATTAAGGCATCAAAAGGGAAGTGATTACTAGGTATTCTCCTCAATTGAATGGAATTTCAAAGAGAAGAAATAAGACTCTAGTTGGATCAACTAGAACATTGCTTGAGGAAAAAGAAGTTTTCACACTATTTATAGGTAGAAGAAATTTAAATAGTTGTATATCTTGTGAAAAAACTTACATCCAAATCTCTTCGAGGTATGAGTCCTTATGAAGCTTGGAATGGTAGAAAAACAACTTTAGGTTATTGCAAGGTATTGATTGTTTAGCTTTTGTACATGTACATTCACAAATCAGAGGTAAACTTGATGAAATGGCAACCAAGGAAATATTCGTTTGTTATGAATCAACTTAGATAGGCTATAGGTTTTATAATCCTTCTACCAAGCGATTCACTACAAGTAGGGATGTTGTTTTTGGAGATGATGAAGACAAACAGAAGGTAAAACTACCATATGATCGTGATTTTGATTTCCATCAATTAGGAAGCAAGCATGATACTTAGGTCCAGGATTGAAGAAGTGATATAGATGATGACTAAGATGAAAGCAAAAGGCATTACAAGCTATGGGAGTCAAGAGGAAAGGCTAAGATACAAGAATGTAGATAATGCTCCAAGCATACTCCTAGAAGGTCAACAAGGGCGAAGCGACAACTAGAAAGGTATGGATATGATTCTACATTTTATACAAAGCATTCAGTTTACTTGGCAAAAGAGTCAAATCTAGAACAAATTTCAACATATGAAGAAGCAAAAGGTAACCACAATCGGGATAAATCTATGAAAGAGGAGATAGAAGCCCTAAAAGAAATTGATACTTGGGAGGTGGCTCCAATGCAAACTAATCAAAATGTAATAGGTTGTCGATGGGTTTATAAGCTAAAAAGAATTTCAGATAGATCAATTTGCAAGCACAGAGTGAGACTATTTTCCAAAGGATGTGCTAAAAATCATGGTATAGTCTATGAGGAGACCTTCGCAGCTATTGCAAAGATGACCACAATCAGGACATTACTAAGTGTAGTTGTTGCAACAAAGTGGAGACTACTACAACTATATATGAAAAATGCATTTCTCAATGGTTGGATAAGTTAAGAGGTACACATGTCATAACCTCCATGATTTGAAAAACCTAATTATGCATCTTATGTATGCATACTCAAAAAGGCATTCTAAGGATTGAGCTAAGATCTTAGAGCTTGGAATTTTAGATTGGTAATCGATCTTTAAGATCAAGGCTTTAGGTCAAGTAATGCATATGCTTCGTGGTTCATTAAGAGGGCTCACAATGAAGTTATCTATTTGTGTGGATAGGTAGATGCATTCATTGTAACACGAGATGACTTGAATGGTATACAAAGGATCAAAAGGCATATGCAAGAGGAGTTCAAAATGAATGATTTAGGTGAGCTCACATTCTTCCTAGGTATGTGGGTCATATACACAGATGAAGGAATGTATTTGACTCAGAGGAGATACATTCATGATCTACTTCTTAAGCTCAAAATGTAGAACACTAAAACTGTGGGTACACCTTTGGACATATACCATAATATTAATGTTTTTGAAGAGAAAATTGAAGACCTTAAAGAGTATCAAAGCATGGTAGGTAGCTTGATATATGCTACTCATACAATGATAGAGATGTCATATAGTGTAGGAGTGCTAAGCCAATTCATGCACTCACCAAGAAGTCCACACATGGATGCAACTAAGAGAGTACTTGAGTACCTCAAAGGTACAATCAATGAAGGTATATTCTATCCTTTCTCTTTAGATTTGGATATCAACATCTATTCATATGTAGATTGGGTAGGAGCTAAAGATGATAGAAAAAGTACCTTTGGTTACTTAGCACTTGCAGGCTCAAAGCTAGTGTGACGGATTTTCAAGAAGCAAGCAACAATTGAGAGAGAGAGAGAGAGAGAAATGGGAGAGAGTGGGAGAGAAAGAGGGGAAGTAAAAGAGAGGGATTCAAAATTCTTCTTTGGTTTGTCTTTTCTGCCTTAAAAATATTGCTTTATTAAAGGGTAAAAGATCTAACTAATTAAATAATGATAAAAGAAATGAATGATCTTAATCAATAATATTTAGGAATCAAATTTTAAAAAAATCTAGGAAATAGTTTTAAATAAAAACATAGAATAAAATTAAGTAATTTTATGTAAATGAAAATAAAAAGAAATTAAATTGTAAATAATAGAAGTATAGTAAAAGAACTCAAAGAAATCAAGAAAAGAAGAAGTATGAAATACAAATACAAATGAAACACAAGAAAAAGAGAACTAGAAGAAATATAGAAAGAAAATTGATAAAATTAAAGGAAAGTTTTTTTTTGTGAGAGTATTTTTCATAAACTTCACAAAGTACTAATGAGTAGTTTTTCCTATACTCATTTTAGAAAACCCGAAGTTTCGAAGTAAAGCAAAGTAAGCAGAAAGTTCCTTTTGGCCTTGTAGCTGAGAATATCAAGTGAAGATTACATTTTCCCATCCACATTATAGCAGAGTTTTATACGATCTTTATCTATTTGAAGAATGCTTTACTTTGATTTCATTTAGTTTGTATTTAGAATCTACCCCAAATATTATATATTGCCCATGGATGGAAACACTCTTGATGAGTATATGATTGTTGCGGCTTCTAGTTTATCTTTTGCATCAAGTGTGACAGTGAGTAGTACATCATCTATTGCTTATGAAATCAATCCTCTTGCACAAACCTACTTTTGCTCCTACCCCTCTAATTGATTTCATCTACGAGATCCTACTCCCCCTTCCATGTGCCTTGCTCTTATCCTAGAAGAAAAGGCAGGGCTCAATAGGCTATCCCTAGGAAAGGTGCCCAATCTATAAATGTTGCTTGCCAAATAGGACAATACAACCCTACGCTCATCCCAGTCGTGACCCCTTCTCTCCGAACACAGTGCACATATTCATAAGTCTATTGTGCAAAATGTCTCACCTCTTGATGGATAATTCATGCAAGTTTTGGAACTCCCTTCTTTTCCAAAGATGATTTTCACACCAACAACTCAAATGTGAAGGTGTAAGACACAATAGCAAACAAAACATAAATCATGATGCTTGCCTATTAGTTTAGGAATCGACCAATGTATGAAACCACCTATTCCAAGCATGAAACAAATCAGGGTGAAAAAGGATGAGCAACTGACTACTACACCTACACCAATGTCTAAGCTAAAAAAGTAGAATGTGAGTCCAATGTGACAACCAAAGATGCAAGGAAGAGACTAATTGCTAAACGATTGAAAAATTTAGATACCTAAGTAGTCAATGATGGTATGCCCGAATCACTCATTCATTTGGGTGCATAAGGCTTACTTATAAGCATTGATTTCCTCACCCACATTACCATCCTCTAGAAAATTTCACTCTATTTGTTATGATGATTCACCTAGATAGAAAGCCATTGTACACAAAAAGCCATGTAAATCAGCTCTTAGGACAAGTTGGAAATGGATGCATAAATAGCCCCAAGTCCCATCAAGCTCATTCTCTCCTATGAAATTCAATACATCAATAACATCATCTTGTAATCCCATAAGGGATTCAAACAATTATAGACAACTTTCTAACAATCATGTACATCACAAACCTTGTAATATATCTATGAATTACTACAAACATGCTGAGATCATGCATTGTCTCAGGTATGCATATAGGTGGTCTAGTGACATGCACTAGACACGCGAATATCATTCTGCACTACTAAACAAAATAGGGCTACATGGGAATCATGTTAGTATTGGAAAGGTATTGACATCTTGCCATACTAATGTCAAATTTTGTTTCCATAGTAATGCATTCTCCTTGTGTAGAAAATCTTTGTAAGCAACAAGATTTTCATGATGCAAGCAAGAGATAAAATCGCACCAAGTCCTAGTCAGGGATCGTGGATTATCATGCTCTTCTCGTCAAGGATTATTCATTACTAGTAGCTCATGAGCTAGCAAACTTCCAAGGCGAGCTCTTGGGTTTGGCAAAGCAAGTTCCTGATGCTAAGTACATCTTTGAGTCAAAATTGGAATTTGATCATCCTTGGGTCTATTTCCTATTCTTTTCATAGGAATTTGAGGTTTTATAAAACTTAGAGGAGTTGCAAACAATTTAGGAGAAGGCTAATTTATTTGCGTATTTCATAACTCCCCCTTCCCAAACGAGATTTCTATAAATGTTATTTCATGATTCACACACTACAACCTAGAAGTGATAAAGATGTATCAAGTACTTTTGTCCTTTTATCTCTGTTACCCAATCAATCTTTGAAGAAGTTCAAGTTGAAACATAAGCTATTTCAAGAAGCATTGAGGATATTTGGTATGTATGTCTCATTAGATAAGGAAACCCTAATTTTGGAGGCTATTAAGAAGAGCGATATACTGAAGCTCTCTCACATGCCTATGATAATCCCTAACTTATCTATAGATTTGTGTACGTGTATAAAAAATTCTACATTTATTAAAAAGGATATATTTATGCAGCCTCATGAGAAGATATGGTTTAGTTTGTACTTGACATAGAATATGTCCTTGTGTATTTACTTGCCACATTGGATTATCGATCATCTATATATAGCTAATAATAGTTGGATAAGGAAGCAAGCACTTAATGGATGTTGTGCCATCACCAAATGTTTTTATATGTGCTTAGCTTATTATCTTCCTATTGAAAGGGCACTTATAGAGGGCCAATTACAAGCATTCAAGAGCAGTAGAGAATCGACCTCCTAGGCAACCAAGAGAATGTGAGGCACAATCCCATGCCTCCAACTAATAGAAACCTCAACGTCACACCAACTAACATCCCAACCACCTTATCGAGGTCTACTACCTATGATTCCATGGATCTACAATTGCATTCTATGACCCACTTCTTTAGGAGATGAAGGTGAAATTCAAGCAAATCAAGTGGTAGGAGCCACCACTACAAAACAGACCACTATAGAACAAACAAAAAATTGTTACATCTTAGAGCTTTGTATTTCTCTTGTCTAACACTGTTACAAACAACATCATCACGAATTTGGATTTCATTATTGTAGGACCTATCCATATGAAATTTCATATTCTCAGACAATCATTAGGTCTCACAAGAGTATGAATGGTCGAGTTATCCAAGTTCACAAAATGATCAGGAAGAAGGGCAAACATGCACACATCAAGAAGATGTGGAAAAGCCCTTAATGGATGAATAGGAAGATGATCAAACCAACCAAGAAGACCAACATGACCAACAACATCACCAAGAGAGACAAGATGAATAGGATGAAAGAAGCGACATAGAAGAGGATCATGCACCCGATAGAGCAACTTACCCAGTGACATTGTTGTGCCTCTATGCAACCATGCAAGCAATTCACAATAATCGCAAGCTAAATGAAGAGCAAAGCCATGGAATAGTACAAAGGAATTTGATAAGAATAGATTTGATGCACCCCTTATCAAAACAATCCACCTTCTCCCACAACCACTTGGTGTCTTTAAGCATTAATCTATCTTTCCAATAGAAAATAAAAAAAGTATGATCCTTGTCAAGTATGCCTTCAAACCCATGCACATCAACCCATTCAAGTACTAATAACCACAAATCTCTCTACATGATCAACACTTTGAGGACACATCTTATCCAATCCCACATATTGATACCTCCTCATTGACTGACCAACCCATCCCACTTGCTACCACCATAACTCAACTCTCCCTAGAATTCCAATCCATTTTTCAGGAATCCACCACAAACACCATCTTGATACCACATATTCATCATAGCTCCAACCTCATCCCCACCTTGTATGTATAAATTCATAGAAGAACACTTTCTAGTAACATCATTGTCAACCACCATAATCACAACTACCATTTAACAACCTTTTCAACACCACCAAAAACCGTGTCATTTTCACGTCCTAGTCATCCTATACTCACACATTTTTCCCCACCCATCCACCAACCCACTACCCTATCATTCACTTCCATAAACTATTGGTGCAAGTCAACCATCAGCTGATGTCTTAGATAAAGAATTGAAGTAAAAAGATAAAGAAAAGATCAACAAATGAAGTTTGAAGATAGGGCATATTCAGGAAATGAAGACTTCTATACATATGTACATTAAACTTGTAGTTAGTTCACTTATACCTTTTGTTATGTTCATGAGCTTGTACATATATGCCTATATATAAAAGTAGAAGGTCAGGGAAAATATGAGAGAGCATGAGATGAGAAGAATTAGAAGTTGTAAGAGTCATTAGACACTTTAGAAGTGAAGAAGATCTTTCTCATAATTTAGATGTAAAAACTTTCAGAGTAAAAAGAAAAATTGCACCCGATCTTTTGCTGAGCTCTCCTTCTGTGTTTAATCTTTTGTGAAATTCTTTTGTACAAGTCTAAGTCTATAGTTGATTGACCTCTGTTCAGTTCAAATCCTAATTGTGATCAGGCTGAGAGAATTGAGAGTAGGAACATTCACATGTGTAAATGAGAAGAAGTGAAGTTTGCAACAGGCGCAAATTTGATGCTAATGTTTTGGTCAGTTCTCCTTCCACAATGTAAACTTTTGAGCAAGAGACCACTCATTCTTTAATTTGGAAGGTAAGCTAATTATGACTAAAATCATTTCAATAAAGGGGTTGTATTTTAAGAGAACTATGCATTAAAAGTTACAGGTGTCAAAATCGACTGTAGAGAAGTATAGTTTTAGACATAGCTAGATTGTTTGGATTGTTTCTCAAGATCTATTGAATCTTTTGAGATCTTTTAAATTGGAGAAGGTGCAGAATCTATAGGCGACACCGTGTAAAAAGTTTCATTAGAAAGTTTACACATTTGATCAATCAATTAATGAGTTAAGTGCAGCAGACTTTTTGAGTAATGACTCTCTTCACAGTTAGTACAATTTTTGACAAATTTGCATTGGCTTTCCACAATTGATCAAGATTTTGAGTTCTTCTTGATATATAAGTGTTCTAATATCAAGGATAACTTGTTCGTTTGAAGATTGACACTCTCTATCAGTGGTATCAAAGCAGATCTCATTAAAATAGAAGAAAGGAGTCCCCCGATTGCTACAATCATACAGAAATCAACATTTGAAGGTTCAAAAGGTGAAAGCTTAAAAGGAAATATTGAGAAGGAGGCTTGAATCTATCAAGAAGATCAAAATGAACTTCATTTGAAGTAAAGGTACACTTATTCCTCATAAAGCTTGAAGAATTTAATACACAGGTGAAGAAAGGATGGGAGATTCTCTTCAGATAGAGAAATTGGATAGAGAAAACTATCCAGCTTGGTCAATGAGGATGGAAGCTCATCTCATGAGCAAAGATGTGTACCTAAGTCATGAAGTCTTAGGGACTTGTGTTGATGAGAGTAAATCTCAATCGCCCCACAAGTGCATATACTGCTGGATCGATACACATGGAAATGCCTGCCGTGATACCACTTACGGTAGTAACCACAAAATCAAATGTTTCTCCCAGCTCCGAACTCCGAATAGTGCCAATACCAGGTTTTTCTCAAAGCTGTTGACGAGACGCATCTATTGGCAGTAAAAATACTAGAATTTGACAAACGCTCTTCAAGTTATGTGCAAAATAGTGAATGGGGGGAAACACCAACACTCGCCCCACAACTCGTGGTGGCTCACACATGCACTATAGGAGTTTGAAATTGGTGGGAAGGGGTAGCTAACAGTCATACACACACATTCCAAGCACTACACACACACACACACACAAAAGCTCATAGAGAATATGGAAATTAGCACGAAAGAAGCAAATTCGAATTTTAGCTCTCCTTCTTCACAATGGCAAAAATTTCTGTACAAAGAGTCACAAAGTGACTTATATACATGTGCCCTAAACATGGTCCTTTCACACAAGAGACGGGCACTTTATTGACTAATCTCTAATTTCCTACTATCTTACAAGAATTATGTTACAAGGATTTGGGGCTCATGCATCTAGAGGACTCCTCTAGTGCATTTACATAGTTTTGAGGGAATTTTCTAGAATTTTGAAGAAGAAAACTTGAGCTTAAGTAATTGAAATTGTTGGAGTTAGACGTCTGCGGAAGCACGCGAACAACACAAGGAAGAGGAAGAAGCTTGGAGCACAACACACAAGACTGAATGTATTACTAGAGAATGTACAAAGATAAGTAGCCCATTAGGGCAATAGGCGTATATACAAGCCGGGGGAAAAAAACCTCCTAAAGAGGGAAAAAAGTGCCCCGGCGGTCCTAGAGTGTTCACACACATCACTACCTAAATATATCAACAAATCCCCCCTGGGAGTGATGCGGTGAACAAGGAGCTTGCACTCATGTATAAGGAAGTGCCGAGCTATGTGGAAATCACTCCACAAAAGGAAGTAAGCCCAAAGCTTTGCGGAAAGCTTCAAACTTCTCCCTAGGCAGAGCCTTCGTGAAAAGGTCTGCAATGTTCTCCTGCGTGGGCACATATGCCAAGCTGATCTCCCCAGCAGAGAACCTCTCCCTGACATAGTGATAATGCACCTCAATGTGCTTAGTGCGAGCATGGAACACAGGGTTCCTCGCAACTGCCAATGCGCTCTGACTGTCAGTGAAGATGGTGGTGGCAGAAGACTGGCCAACACCCAAATCAGCCATAAGGCGTCTGAGCCACACACACTCAACAGTCGCTGTGAAAGCTGCCCTATACTCAGCCTCACAACTGGAAGTGGCCACAGTAGGCTGCTTCTTGCTCAACCAAGATATACATGAGCTACCAAGCATGAAGCAAAAACCACTGGTGGACACACGAGTGTCATAGCAACCAGCCCAATCTGAGTCAGAAAAAGCATGCAAATCTGGCGGTAGTGATCCCCCCTTGGGATAAAACAACCCAAGTAGCCGAGTACCACTCAAGTAGCGAAAGATGCACTTAACCGCTTTCCAATGCGTGACTCGTGGGCAATGCATAAACCTGCTCATCTGTGAGACAGCAAACTGAATATCTGGCCGAGTAATGCATAAGTAAATCAAGCATCCAACAGCCTGCTGATAGAGAACAGCATCAAATGCATCTCCAGCATCATGAAGACTCAATCGTAAACCTGTCTCCATAGGAGTGGCAATAGGCTTACAGTCTTCAAGGCCAAAACGCTGCAATAATGTGTCAATATATTTCGTTTGACACAAAGCCATTCCACCATCAACTTGCATAAACTGAATGCCCAAATAGTGATGCAAATGCCCCAAATCAAACATCTCAAATGAGGCATGCAAATCAGCCTTGAAATCAGCAATATGCTTCTCAAGAGGACCAGTGAGCAGCATGTCGTCTACATAGACAACAATGATCAAAAGCACATCATTAGCACGCTTAACATATAAGGTGCTTTCAGTTGGGCTGTTCTCAAAACCATGTGCAATCAGATAGGCATGTATTTTTTCATACCAAGCACGTGGTGCTTGCTTTAAACCATATAACGCCTTCTTTAACCTGCACACCTGGTTTTCATGCCCTTTCTGCACAAAGCCACGGGGCTGAAAAACATATACTTCTTCATGCAAGTCACCATTCAAAAATGCTGTTTTAATGTACAACTGATGTACATTCCAACCATGATGGGCTGCAAGTGCACAAATGCTCCGAACAGTAGTCATACGGCATGTAGGTGCAAAGGTCTCATCAAAATCAATGCCTCTTTCCTGTGCATAACCCTTTGCAACAAGCCTAGCCTTATACCTGTCAACTGTACCATCAGGTTTACGCTTCAGCTTGTATACCCACTTAGTGCCAATGGCCTTCTTGCCAAGAGGCAAGTCACATAAAGACCATGTACCATTCTTCATTATAGCATCATATTCAGATTGCATAGCAGCCATCCAATTTTCTGAATTTTGTGCTTCATCAAAAGAAACAGGCTCATTCTCATCACAGAGACTAGATGCAGCCATAGCATAGCAATCTGATGCAAAGGAGGTACTATGAGAGCCTGAACGAGTACGATATGACAAAGGTGCATCTAATTTGCTGTCACGCAAAGTCTGCACCAGCCATTTTGGCATAGTTTTTGCCTGTTCAATATCAGCTCTCTCATCAACAAGTGCATCATGTAAATCTGCATCAGAAATGGCATGATCTGCATCATCATATGAAACCTGCAAAGGCTGAGAAGTTGCCTCATTAGGACCAGCGCTAGCCTGTCCACCTGTAAAAAGAGGCATCAAAGTATCATACATGTCTTTGGAGCTAACAGATGTCTCCTTAGTACATGAAAGCAATGGCTGAATAGCATCTTCCACAAAGACAACATCACGGCTAACCAGAATGCGTTTAGTCTGTGGATGATACAGACGATAGCCTTTACTTTCAGAACTGTACCCAACAAAAATACATTTTACTGCCTTATCATCCAATTTTCTGCGATGTTGTTCAGGCACTAATGCATATGCCAAACAACCAAAAACACGCAGATGAGCAACAGATGGCTTGCGGTCATGCCAAGCCTCATATGGAGTGATAGACTGCAACGCTTTCGTGGGACACCTGTTCAGTACATATGCTGCACACATGACAGCCTCAAGCCAGAAACTATGTGGTAAAGCATGACTTTTGACCATGCACCTCGCCATCTCCATGAGTGACCTGTTCTTTCGTTCAGCAACTCCATTCTGTTGAGGTGTATACGGCACTGTACACTAGTGTTTTATCCCACGTTCAGCCAGAAATGCATTAAAATCTGAAGACATATATTCCCCCCCTCGATCAGAACGGAGGGTGCCCATTTTACATGCTGACAGATTTTTAGCCAAAACCAAAAACTGTTTGAAGCACATGAACACTTCGGACTTTGCTTTGAGTGGATATACCCATGCATGCCTGGAAAAATCATCAATGAAAGTCACGAAGTAAAGGTAATTTCCAAAAGAGGGTGTCTGCATAGGACCACAGACATCACTATGTACAAGTTGCAATTTCTGCATAGCCCGAACTGAACCATCTTTTGGAAAGGAAGAACGCTGCATTTTGCCCAAAATACAGCCTTCACAAACATGTTTTCCAGGTGCCTCAAGTTTGGGCAAAGAGGACACCATTTCAGATTTCTACAGGCGTAACAAACTAGCAAAATTCAGATGACCAAAGCGTGCATGCCAAAGCTTTGCATCTGACATAGCCTGAGAATCATGAACTGCACATGCCGAATCATTCACAGATTTTTCATAGTCTATGAGCTTATACAGCCCACGACATAAAATGCCAGAAGCAATAATCACATCGCCATTTGAGAGATCATGGACTGTACACCTGTCATCAACGAATTTCACAACCAAGCCAATCTTGGCTAATGCAGAAACTGATAACAGGTTCTTTTTGATCCCTGGCACAAATAAAGCATCTGACAAAGTGAAAGAACTACCATCAGCAGTAGTCAGAATGATCTTACCAACTCCCATAACAGGATAAGAGGAGTTATTGGCGCATGTGACAGTATTCCCTGTAGGGGCAGGCTCGAGTGAAGAGAAGAAACTGCGCTGCGAGGTAATATGT
The DNA here is from genome assembly GCA_020310875.1 of Ceratopteris richardii. Taxonomy (NCBI): domain Eukaryota; kingdom Viridiplantae; phylum Streptophyta; class Polypodiopsida; order Polypodiales; family Pteridaceae; genus Ceratopteris; species Ceratopteris richardii. The sequence continues at coordinate 8,533,772 of CM035423.1, forward strand.
TGGTTGCCCCACTGTCAAAGTACCAAACATCTGAGTCTACTGCAGACATGCACTGATCATGAGAAGATGGGTCAAAACTGCAAACAGTAGTAAACGCCCATTCTTCTTCGTGCACAAGATTTGCAGACTCTGTTTTTGGTGTAGAGGCCTCTGCAACAACCATTCCAGCCTCTTTCTTCTTTGCCTCTTTAGCAGCCAGTTTTGGACAGTTCTTTATAATATGATCATTTCCTTTACAGTACTTGCAGAACAATTTCTGCTTTTCTGATTTCTTCTCATCTTTATCCTGGTTCTTCGATTGTGCAGCATTTGCAGATTTCTGCTTACTAGTAGAAGAGCTCCATTTTCCTTTGCCCTTCTGACTAGCCAAGAAAGCTTGATCTGCAACACGCATAATGGACCTGTTCTGCCTGGACTGATCTTCTTGCAACAGAACAGAGACTAATTCCTCAAATGACAAGGCATTCGGATTGCCTTTCATCATCAATCGAAGAGTAGAGGCAAAACTCTGATATGAATCAGGAAGGCCATTCAGAACGGTCTGCACAAGTGAGCTATCTGGTATAACCTCATCAGCAGAAATCAATTGTTCCTTCAGGTCTTTGATCTTTGTAAGAAAACTGTCCATCGAATCACCTTCATTCATGTGCTCACTCTCCAACTGTTTTCGGAGGTAAGCAACACGAGCCTCATTCCTAGCCTGGTACAAAGTGGTAAGTGTATCCCAAGCATCCTTTGCTGTTCTGCAAGAGCGAATGTGAGGAATAAGGGCACGTTTGACAGACAAAGCTATCAATGCATGTGCTTGGGCATCTCTGCCATCCCAACGAATCTGCTCTGCAGTAGGTGCAACAGAAACAGCAGCACGAACAGGAATCTGCGGAATATCATCTTCGACACCATCTTCATCAGCTCCAACACCTGTATTTACAGTACCTGTCGTTACAGGTGTAACAGGACGTCTTTCAACACCCTGCACAATGTTCCACAATCCTTTTGCAACCAGTACATGTCGCATCATATAAGCCCATAATGGGTAGTTGGTACCATCCAACTTATCCTCAACAGCCAACATACGGAATACATCACTGCTTTCAGCCATGGCCAGTGACTAAAATACCTTGATGCAGAAAATTGACTGTATCTCAAAAAGTTGAACAGAACTGCCCAGACGAGTTCTGCTAGACCTGTAGCAGACTTCGAGACGCTTAAACTGGCGAACAGAAACTGGTATATACCTTTGGCACAAAAGGACGAAATAGCCTGCACAAGCACTGCGATAGTGCGTTCGGAGGCCGAAACGAGCTCAGATCGCGATTTCGGCACCACATAGCAAAGCTGTTTTGATCTCGAAAATACCCTGAGTATGCTCACCAAATTTTGTGCGAATCTGAGACTGCAAACGGAGGAGTGTCGACGGCGCCCTAGAAGAATCAACGACCTGCTCTGATACCAATTGTTGGAGTTAGACGTCTGCGAAAGCACGCGAACAGCACAAGGAAGAGGAAGAAGCTTGGAGCACAACACACAAGACTGAATGTATTACTAAAGAATGTACAAAGATAAGTAGCCCATTAGGGCAATAGGCGTATATACAAGCCGGGGGAAAAAAACCTCCTAAAGAGGGAAAAAAGTGCCCCGGCGGTCCTAGAGTGTTCACACACATCCCTACCTAAATATATCAACAGAAACTTTTGGGGCTCCCTTTCTATGTCTCTTTCTTCTACAACACTCTCCCCCTCTTTGTCTCTGTCGTCCCTTGACAGGCTTTACTTTTTGTCTGCAGCTTGTCTATAGCTCCTGAATATGTGCACCCAATGGTCTAAGAAGCGATAAGGATTTTCAGACAATTTGTTACTTTATCCGAGCTTAGTCCTTTGCTTCTATAAGACCCTTGGTATTCATCATAAATCTGGGTTGCTTTATTAAGAAGGGCTGCCACGCACGCCATCACTTGGTTGACCTTGCCTCCCCTTTTAGGCTGGTGTTACGTTTTAAAGGCCTTGCTTCTACTTTTCTTTCAGATCTTCTGGGACCTAACGCATTTCTTTGTTTGTTCATTTCTTCCCATCGCATGCACCTTGTAGACGAGGAGATAGTTAAGACCTTCAGACAATTGGTTATCTTATCCGATCTAAAGTCCTTTATGTGTAGTCTCCCCCTGAAAGGTCTTAGTTTTTGTAAGTCTTTGTTTTCACTCCTCGAGACCTGGTTCTTTGGTGTTGTAGCCTGAAGCATGCCCCTGCAGGGCTTTGGGTAGAAATTTGTTCTTTTGTTGATGAGCATTTTCTTCATTGAGCCGTTTTGGTCTTTGTTCTGCTTCTTCTCCTCTTTTTGCTTGATTCTCCCTCCACACGTCCCTCCTCCTGAACTCTATCATCCCCAATAGGCTTTTTGTGGTGACTTGCATATGTTTGTATGACTTTCTGCTCTCTATGGTTAAGCGAATTTGCTTGACATATCATCAATTCCTTCCATCGGCTCGAGGTTACTCCATCATCTGGTGTCTGTCTATGGTCTGCAAAGAAGCTTAATTCATAGGCCACCAATTGAGCATTTAAGTTAGAAGATATCTTGATAAATATTCCAGAGTCGAGTTCAAAAAATCCTGTAAAAAATGCTTCTTCAAATGTCTGCATATATGGACTTGGCAAAAACATAAGTCTGGAGTATATGGCCATGAGTGTCAATCGACTAGGGATAGTAGATAAATAAAAAACAAGAGCATCCGATCCCTGGTTAATTCCGATGAAGTTCAAAAAGGTATACTGTGCATGTTGAGATACCTTCATTACTGTAAGTAGCATACTCAAAATTTTGTTAGTCATCTTGATGGCTAGATCCAATATTGTGGCATATCCGGAGATCCAAATTTGATTGTTTTCACCATGTACTCTTCGATAGGTAAGTAATTAGGGGGGTGGACTTGGTAATAATGGATAGTTTACCCATTGATTATTTAAGCTTCCTTGGTAGGATGCTTCCCAAAATTGCATCCAGGAGCGTCTTCTGGGTACTGGGAAAAAAGAGGGATTGACTTGAAGTACATACGACACCGATTCCCAGTGTACCCATAATGTAGGATTCTTTTCCGAAAATTTCCATCTCTAAATAGGATCTGCCTTATCAAATTCCTCGTGTATAAGTGAATGTTTGCATGTTGAATTGCATATCGCTATCTGATTCTTTATTGGTGGTCCTCTTTATGTATTGGCGTGCCTCTTCTTTGAGTAATCCATAGGGCACGTTGAAAGGCTTCAAGTTCTTTTCTAAGCTCGTGCTCTCAATCTTTGCCTCTTTTATTAGTTTGACCACCTGTTCTTCAAATTGTGTCGTAAGTTGGGACACCAGTAGTGCCCGCTCATGTCGGTTTAGTTCTGCAGTAGCTTGATCATGTTTATCAGTGTTTGGATCTGCTTCCTCCCTTATCGATGAATGATGCATGGGGGGAGAGAGAGGACGTACTTGAGTCTCCTTAGTAGCCGTTGTGGAGTGTGGAACTACTGGTGTTCCCACGGTTACCTGTTGTTCTATTTGAGTTTTAAATTTGGTGATGAGTTCATCTTTTGCTTTTATTTCTTCGGTGGCTCGCGTGACTGTGTCCTTGTTCTTCAGGAGTTCCTCTCCTATGGCAGCAAGTTGATTAGCATCTTCATTGCATTGTACTAGGAATTTATTCTCTGCCATCTTCCACTTTCTCCTAAGCTCATTAGTATCATGCATATATTTCTTCTCCCATTCCTCTTTGATAGTGTTGAAGCTCAAGGTCAAGGACAAGCATAATAAGTGGATCAGAGAAGTGGGTACACAAGAAGAAGGAGCACATAGGGAGCTCCAAGAACTACATGTCAAATTTTCAGAAGGAATCCCTATAAAAATATTTTGTTTCATCACTAAAAGCCATTGTAAATACCATTTCATATTTTTGTAACTCCATTTTGTTCAAGCCGAGGAATCCTTGAGCTTGAGGATATTAGAAGTATCATCCTACCAATTTTCATAACTTTTAGACTTCGTTTTAGCCTTGAAATAAGCCTTGGAACCTAATTTTTAACTCAGCCGGACACTAGGTCTGGACAGGGCCAAAACTAGTCTAAAAACTATAAAAAGAGCTAGAGAGCTCATTTTTGAGGTGAGCTTGTTAGAGAATAGAGCTTCTGTAAGAGAGTTCCTCTCCAATAGAAAGCTTCCCATTGTTCCTCTCTTTGATCTTACCTTGTGCACCCGTGTGTATGTGTGTGCATGCTAGTGTGCTTTCACTCACGCACTTGTGCCTTCACTTGCCCATGGTCTTCATAGCAGTCCTCATGTCTCCGCCAATTGACAAGTAAAGGAGGTGGTGCTTACGCTTGAGCTACACCAAATTTTGGCATCATTGCTAGGGAGAGAGCTTCGAGGACGAGCATTGTGATGGTAAGATCGTAGATTTGCGATGTTGGAAGGTAAAAAAAGTATCATTTCTATTCATTTTCTGATTTTTCTTCTTCATCTTCATCAACATCAGCATCACCATCTTCATCCATCTTCTTCTTCATAGAAATTTCTTGTTTTTTAGTGCATTTTCACCATTTTTATACCATTTTTCATGCATTATTGTGCGAGAGGGCGTTAGAAAGTGCAAGGGAGAGCAAGCGCTTGTGTTTTTTCACGATTTCTTGCACATACCAAGCTTGCCATAACTCGGCACTCAAAAATTTGAATTTCCCCCCAAAAAACAAGATTCTGACTGAAAATCGTGATTTTCATAAAATTCAAATAAAAAACTATGGGATTTTCTATTTCCCACCTAAAAGCTTTCTGAAAAGAACATGATTTTGAGGTCATTCTCAGAATCGCGATTCTTTGGTTGTGCTCAAAATTGTGATTCTCTAAGTTTCTCAAAAAACACGATTCTCTGGCCATTTTGAGAAGCGTGATTTTTTGGCGATTCTCAAAAACACGATTTTGAGGCAAAATCGTGATTTTCATATAAAAAATCATGATTTTAAGCAAAAACACGATTCTCAACCAAAATCGCAATTTTCAAGTAAAAACACGACTCTGAGAAAACACGATTTTCTGTGGGCTCAAAATCGTGATTTTCACAAATCACGATTTTCAGCCAAAAACACGATTTTGGGAAAAACACAATTCTCTGTTGGCTCCAAAATTGCGATTTTCACACATCACGATTTTCATCCAAAATAGCGATTTTCACGATTTTTAGAAAACACGATTTTCACTAAGGTACAAAATCGCGATTTTCAAAACATGATTTTCACAAAACATGATTTTCAATCAAAATCGTAATTTTTTGGTCAATCTCAAAATCGTGATTTTCAGGCCAAAAATACGACTTTGACCAAACATGATTTTTATCCAAAATTATGATTTTCATGTCAAAAACATAATTTTGAGAAAACACAATTTTCATTCAAAATTGCAATTTTCATGTCATAAATACGATTTTGAGAAAACACGATTTTCATTGAAAATCGTGATTTTTTTATCATTCTCAAAATCATGTTTTTCACGATTCTCAGTCAAAATTGTGTTTTTCACAATTCTCACTCAAAATCGTGTTTTTCACGATTCTCACTCAAAATCGTGTTTTTCACGATTCTCACCCAAAATCGCACTTTTTGGGGATTTCTCAGAATCACAATTTTCATAAGTGCTCAGCATCACGATTTTAAGACCCGCAAAATCGTGATTTTCACACAAAATTGTGATTTTTTCAAAAAGTCTTGTTTGCCTGTTTTGACCCCCAAGAGCCTGAATTGACATAACTTTTTCATCGAAAGTCCATTTTTTGAGCTCTGTAGCTCGTTTCGAATCCCACACGGCCCCAACTGTTTTTTATAAGAATAACACGCTGATTTTCATATAGGATAATTTGAAGTTGATCCTCAAGTGGAACTAGGAAACCAAGGGGACTTCAAAGGATTTTGAGCAATATAAAGGGGAATTTTGGGACTAGAAGACAAAGCTTACGAACTTAAGATCTGGTAGACACCTAGGCAAGGATACACAAAGCATTAGATCTTTTGAGGCTAGTATCAATCACACAGCTAAGTCTTGGGCACAACAACTAAGTGGTTATCCTTACATACTAAATTCAGACACAAGTGACTCTGAAATGTCTTTTAGCATGGGAAAACCTGCATTTGGCTCAAGCATTGCCTATCTACAAACACCAGAAGGTCCCTATAAGATATAGTTGGAATATATTCGGACCAACCGATTAGGTGCTCGCATCTATGAGGATGGCCTAAGGCGATTAGTGGTCCAACTCAAAAATCTAGATCAACCCTTTGTACTTGAATACCCAGTGGTCAAGTTTGAGGAGGGTTCATACATTGATAAGGAAGGAACCATGTATGTGGTCACCAACTTACCGGACAGGACAGATGAGTTTGGAAATGTCATTCCTGAGAATGAGATAGGAGACCTAGAGCAAGGGGACCTAGGACAAGAACCCAAGACTCTGAGAGGCAAGTCAGTTTTGACCAGAGTGATCACTCCACATTGGATCCTTCAAGGAAACAAAAGCATAGAACTATTCTTTAATAGAGAAACGGAGGAAGCCTTTTGGAGATTCAAGCTAGATCAACCTAGCCAATTGGGCATAGTCATCATCTACGAGTTCAAGGATCCAGAGACATCAGGCAAAATTGTCTACCTAGATAACACGTCAGAGAAAATGTTCTTGGTATCAGAGCATGACAGGCTTGCATACACTTGGTAAGGTGAATTTAATAGAGAAACGGAGGAAGCCTTTTGGAGATTCAAGCTAGATCAACCTAGCCAATTGGGCATAGTCATCATCTACGAGTTCAAGGATCCAGAGACATCAGGCAAAATTGTCTACCTAGATAACACGTCAGAGAAAATGTTCTTGGTATCAGAGCATGACAGGCTTGCATACACTTGGTAAGGTGAATTGATTTTCCCTCCACCAAGATCCAGTGTTTCCCATGGCCTCCAAGGAGTAGGATCATCCCAGGCTCACGAAGCCAAGAGGGAAAGAGCTAGAGAGAGAGACCTGAGGTAAGCTTTGCACACAATGAGGGTAGATACAGATCAAGACAAGAAGGTGAAAGACATGAAAGAGAGAGACATCAATCACATAGGCATCAAAGAGATGAACACAATTTTCCATTGCCTAGACCCCGTGAGCATCCAAGAACCCTTAGACCCTCTCAAGCGATCAAGACAATGAAAAATTACTTGATGGTTCAGGAGATCCTTATGATCATGTGGCGGAGTTCAAACAAGTGTTAAGAGCTGAACAGATTGAGGACTTGTTCACCCAGTTTGAGGCATTTGGTTTGACCCTCAAGGGTACTGCGTTAGCTTGGTTTCAACCCCTAAACAATCGCAACTATCGCGATATAGGCCAACTACTAGAGGAATTCATTGTAGAATTTTCCAAGAGTGGCATCATGCATAATACGTCATCCTTGATCCACAGCTTCAAGCAGACACCCCAAGAAATAGTGTGACTTGCAAGAAGAAGGTTTAGATAGTACATAGAAAGATGCCCTGTGCTAGAACTACCGTTACATGATGATGTCAAGGACCTCATGTTAACCATGCCCAAGGTAAATACTTTGAATGAATTCATGAATCAAGCAATTGAGTGTGAAAATAGGTTGTTTGAGAAAGCAAGAGAAGAAGATTTCTGGTCACGATCGAGAATACAAGTTTACCTTAGTTCCTCAACAATACATGTTTGAAGAATCTCAACCAGAACCCATGTAGTTGGATAACATTAGGTCAGACAACTTACACCAAAGGAAAAAGAAACATCAAAAAGACAATGGATTATGCTTTTATTGTGGAGATCATGATCATATGGTATTCAAATGTCCTAAGAAGAAGCAAGTTAGAATTAGGACCTCTCCAATCATTATGCCACATCACAAGGATCATAATCAGAATCAAAAGCGGAATACTCCCCATCATGAGACTCATGGCCTTGATTCTATACCTATATATACTACAAACCCTTTCCAGCTTCATCACGGATATCCATCATCATCATGTTTGAGTACCACATACCAAGAGCTCTACAAAGGCCAAGAGCTATGAAGATTCAAGTTCTAGAAGATCTCACAATCATATAACTGCTCCTCGTGGAACTTGTCGCTTGAGGGGGAGTGATGTCATGGACACAAAGAGAACCATCTTAAACCTTAGACTCCATGTGAATTTCTTATATCTCATGTTTGGTTAAGATTTTGGAGAAACTAATGTACCATTGCATCCGGAACATGCCAAAACCCTAAGATCGGCTGTCTATTTGCTGAATTTTGACACTTAGAGGTCCTACTTCTAGTTGATGACATCATCAAGTCATAACCGCCTTTAGTAACCACCCTTGAAAAACTATATAAGGAAGGGTTGGCAACATTCATTCTCATTCTTGCCAATACAAGTCTTGGGAGCTCAAGGAGTCGTGACCACCATGTAAGTACTCTCCAAGTTCCAGTTCCAGTTCTTGTCTTGTTCCTTGTTCTAGTCTTGTCTAGTCTAGTTCTTGGACATCTTGTCGTGTCCTCTTGTAATCTCATAGTATGAGATCTTGTCTAGTTCTTTCTTGTATCTAGTTCATCTCCTATAAGCGAGTTTTTATAATCCAAAGATCTTGCTCCAGACCTACGAGCTCGGGTTGTGGGACGTATTGTATCAATTACGTATTCTTGTATCATTTTCCTTATGTGGGTGCTATTGTAATTAGAAGTGTATTTCCAAAATCTTATTTAGTGCAATCAGAGAGCACAATCTAGTGCTCCACTAATAGGAGATTGCATTAGAGCTCATCATGTTAGAATACAACACTCAAAACAAGAATCTAGATAACAATAATTATCAGCCATGGAATTTTAGGATCTCTAGTTATCTCATGGGAAAAGGATTATGGGGTCTCATTAGTGGCACATATGCAAGACATAGATTAAGAGAGAATCCAACTTGTGATCAATTAAAAACATTTAGGGAGTGGAATGAAATGGATAAGAGAGCCATCTTCATACTATCACAACACATTAGCAATGCCATGATTGGACATATACAAGACTTAGAAACTTCCATGAAAGTATGGGAAACTCTAGAGACTCTAATCTACTTCAACTAAAGTTAGGAATATTCACATGAAGAATGAACTTAACAACTTGAGGGAAGTCCCTTAGAGCAACAATTGCATATACCTTAAATGGGCTTAAAGATGACGAGAAGTGGAAGGCATTTAAAACATCTGTACGTCAAAGATACTCTTCCAATTTTTGAGCAGTTGGTGGCCTTGATGGTCATTGAGGAGATTAATATTGTAGGATCATAGTCAAAGGGCAATGAAGACCAAGCATTCTATGTAGGTAAAGGTAGAGGAAGAGGAAGGAATCAAGGTAGAGGAAGAGACAGACAAGCTAGAGGAGCAAATGGTGATTCTAACCAAGATCAAAGAAGAGGCAATTTCAAAAGTATAGGAAGAAGGTCCAATCAGAATAGAGACCATCAAAATATAGAAGGATGCTCCATTTGTGGGAAGTATGGCCACTATGCAAGAGATTGCTATCAAAGAGAGAAGAAAAATTTAGTCTAGAAAGGTGAAGGTAATTATGCATCTAATTCAAATCAAAAGTTAGATTATGCTAGTTGCGATGTAGATTGATAGGGAAGGGTAGGAATAAACGAATGTTTTTCACCTTGGATGTGTGGATCAACTTCAACACACAACTTAGTTCAGATTTAGAAACAAGAAGGTAGTTGAATTAGATATATGGAACAAAACATATGGACACATAAATACTCTGAGATTGAAGGACATGGAGAAGAAGAGGTTAGTATTAGGGTTACCTAATCTCTATAATGAGAATCTCAAGAACTTATGTGAAGCTTGTCAACTAGGAAAGCAAACAAGATTACCATTTAAGAAGAGCAACCATGTGAGCTACCATCCACTTGACCTCATTCATACATATGTTTAAGGAACGACAAAGAAGAGCTTCATTGGATGTAATAAATACTTTGTAACCTTCATTGATGATTGTAGAAGGATGACTTGGCTCTACTTTATGAAACATAAATCATGTATCTTTTAATATTTCAAGAAGGTCAAATCTATGGTTGAAAAAGAATGTGATAGGTACATCAAGAGTATTAGATCAAATGGAGGGGGAGAATACTTCTCCCATCTCTGATTTTTTGGAGACTTATGGTATCAATAGAAAAATCACATCCATGTACACACCACAGCAAAATGGTGTTGCATAGAGAAAGAATTAGTATATTGTAGAATGTGCTAGGGCAATGATGAAGGAGATGGGTATGCCTAATTCTTACTGGGTAGATGAAGCAACCACAACCATACATATTGTGAACGGAGCTCCCACATCACATATTTATACTACTAAACCTTGTGAAGCTTGGTACAATAGGATGCCAGATGTTTCACACTTGAGAGTCTTTGGTTGCACATGTTATGTATTAATTCCAAATGAATCAAGGACGAAGCTTGATGATAGATTAGAAAGGTGTGTCTTGTTAGGGTATGTAGGTGAACAAAAAGGTTATGGGTGTTATAACCCTATAACAAAAGACTTAAAAGTGTGAAGAGATGTTAGGTTTACTGAATTGTTACCTCGTATACTACAAATGTATTTATGTAGGGTAATGAAGATGAAGAAAAAAGGATAACAAGAGATGAACTAGAAATCATGGTCCTTCATGGGTCAAAATAGTCGAGTTCTTAGCCATCATGGGATAGAAGTAGTCCTACATCAAATCAATTAAGTGATCAAGTAGTAAAGGTAAAGCCAAAATCACAAAAATAGAAGAAGACTAAGACCTATGGATTGAGCTCAACACAGACCATTGTCAGGAGAAGGGCAAGATCTCAAATGCCAACAACAACAAACATCCAAATCAATGGAAAGGTGAGATAAGAAGGTCTCATAGGGTAAGGTATCCAGATGAAAGACTTACCTATGATTCATTTATGGCTAGATATAATGCCTATTTAATCAAGGTCATTGAAGAACCCCAATGTTTTTAGGAAACCAACACATGCAACGAGCGGCAAGAATCTATACAAAAGGAGATCAAGGACTTGGAATACAATGGCACTTGGACTCTTGTACCAAGAAAGAAAGATATGGAGGTACTTGGAAATAAGTGGGTTTATAAGGATGAGAAACATTAAAATGGTAGTATTGTCAGGTATTAAGCTAGAACTGAAGCCAAAGGGTTTGCTCAGACATATGGAATATACTATCAAGAGACTTTTATCATTGTGGCTAAGATGAATACCATCAGATCTATCATTGTGATTTCAACAAGCCAAAATTGTAAGATGTATCAACTTGATGTGAAGAATGCTTCCCTCAATGGCAAGCTAGAGAAGTTGTGTACATGGACCAACCATTAGGATTTGAAGACAGAGTCAAAGATGGTTATGTTTGCAGGTTGAAGAAAGCATTATATAGTCTCAAGCAAGCCCCAAGGGAATGGAATCAAAGGCCTTTGTGGAGTATCTAATCAGTCCTAGTTAGAACTAAAGCAAAGTAGATCCATCATTGTTTTACAAGAAGGAAGGTTAACTATCTGCATACTTATGTGTATATGTACATGATCTAATTATTATAGGATATCATGAAGAAGGTATCAAGGACATCTAATAAAAGCTTGCAAAGGAGTTCAAGATCTCAGAAATTGGAGATCTAAGGTACTTTCTAAGTATTGAAGTTATATATAAGGACAATAGCATTTGGTTCATGCAAAGAAAGTACATTTTGGATGTCCTAAAAAACGTATGGAGTCACAAGATGCAAACCATTGAGAACTCCTATGGATGTAAACAAAAAATTGACCTCAATGGTAGGTAATGAAGTACGCGATCCACATTTATATAGGTCCATAGTTGGAGCATTTAGTTATGCCACCATTACTACGCTAGAACTAGCATATATTATTGGTGTGCTATCTCAATTCATGCAGACACCTAGCCATGTTTACTTGCAGCAAAGAGAGTACTCAAATATTTCAAGGATATACTTAATGAAGGTCTATTTTATACTTTTGAAGATCAATTGCAAGTGAGAGCATATATAGATGTTGATTGGCCTGGATCGAAAGAAGATAGAAGAAGCATAAGTGGATATGCAGTGATGCTTGGCAAGAAAGTCATCTCTTGGATGGCAAAGAAGCAACCCAAAATTGCCCTATCATCTATTGATGCTAAACATAAAGCATTAGCCCAATTAACTGTGGAGAAATTTCACTCGAATACACTCCAATACACGCAACGGAAATAAGAGAACCTCTTCTAGAATCTGCCCTATAAGACACATGCTTACTAAAACCTGATTCAGTCACAACTCAGAAATCCAATGCCTCTTCAATTTTGTCCACGCACAGTATACTCTCTTAGCTTTCTAACAAACTAACGAACACTCCATTTGGAGTTCATTTGACCATGCAACCGACTGCACAAAGTTAGACTACCTGTCATCTCAGGTTATGCAGAAAACTAAGGTTCACAAGAAATGCTCCCAGTAACTATTGGAGAATGATCTGATAGAGATATTTGAGATACAGAGAGGATGAGCGATAAGCTTTCCAACAAGATATCATATGCATTAATTGGATAAGTACATAGAGAGATATGACCTTCACAAAGTGGCTATGTACAAACAAGGTATGCGGCTGGAATACCTTTGTGTCTTCTAGCATCCAAATGAGGTACCTTCTGATATCCATTGGTGAGAGAATGACCAGCATATGCTTCTACATCATCTCCTTGTCATCTCCACAAAGTTTCACATTCAAATGAGCTCTTTATATAGAGCTATGTGCATGGGACTTTTCACCTACCCTTCATCTTCTCTCACCTCTTGACTTTCCACTTCTTGGCTCTTGTCCTTCCATTTGCTTGGGTGGCTTTTGGTGCTCCATATTGCTTCATGTGGATAAGTTCATGACTTTTTCTAGTATTCCATCTCTCTATTTCTATTTTGGCTTTTATATAAGCCATAAATACACTTGTCCTTTTTAATTCAACACTCTACATTAAGGTTATGAGTGTGCCCTTTATATTTTTAGGGTCTTTCTTCATTTTGGGCTTACAAAGAATACATAAATGATGAAGAGGTACATAATGAAGGGTGAGTATGTGTCAAGCCTCACAATTGGAGCTTGCACATGATCCATATTTTTCAACACTCCCCCTCAAGCTACAATTGGGAGTCCATGCTACTCTCCAATTCTCCTCCTCTTCGTCTTTTGCTTCTTTTGCCCTTGTATCTCTTCCTTTGATAAGTTGGTGATCTTCCTTCCTTGCTTTGAAGCTTCTTTGGCTTCTCTTCAGCTTCATCCTTTTTTCTTTGGCTCTTTACAAGAGCTCTCCTTCAACACCTATCAAGAAACATTCTTCATACATGTGTTTATAATATGAGATCACCTTGGCTTGTACTTATCTTTGTTGCTTCACTCTCTTCTTTGCTTGTTGTCCTCTCTTTGAGACTTCATGGCTTCATGGCTTCTTTCTTCTTTGCATGCTTCTCTTTGATCCTCATTTGCCTTTGGATCATCTTTGACTTTGTCTTTGGGTGCACTCTTTGCATCTCCTTTTGATGATGTCATGGTTGTCATGCTTCCTTTTTCTTCATGCCTTCTTTTGTGCATCATGGCTGCTCCTTGCTTTCTTAACACTCCTTCCATATTGGTGGATCCTCATCATGCTTTCAATTTACCTTTGATGGCTGCTCTTACTCCTTCTTTGGCTCTTCCAAATCTGAAATTTGTGTTGGCTCCACTTCCTCTTCTTTGGACTTATTTTGGATATTCCAATCCTTGCAAGCTAACTCCCCCTTGCTTCATAATCTTTGATTCATTCTTCATGGCTGGTTTTAGACCTGCAAAAATCAATAATGGGCTGATCATACATGAACTCTTTCATGAGTTCCTTTCATGTGAAGCATTCATAGCTTCCATATCTTCCAAGCTTTCTTCATCACCTACAAAATAACACAAGAAATGTGAATGTGATCAATGGTCCCTCTTGCACCTCACAAGGGTTGCCATGCCTCTTAGGATGGCCTAACTTTCCCTTACATGGGCTTGCCATTCCTCTTTGAATGGTCTTACTTGCCATAGGCTCGCCACTCCTCTTGGGTGGTCTTACTAGCCTTTACTTAGGCTTGCCACTCTTCATGGTGGTCTTACTTGCCTCACACATTCACAATACATTCACATGATTTATGCTTGGAACTTATCACCACATAACAATGTGGATTTTTTTCTCAACAATTTACATTAGCCTTTAGACTTTCAAATGAACGTCTTTACCTTCATTTACCTCAATCAACTTCAGCCATGTTGTCACACTTCTCATGAGTTACTCTTCCTTCTATCATGGCACTTGCTTGTGCTCTTTGAACCTTGGGAGCTTCCTCAAGTCCTTGTTGGGTAGCTCAGTCCTAGGCCTCATGGCAACCCTTACCTTGGAGTCTTCTACTCCTCCTTTGTTGGGTAGCTCAGTCCTAGGCTTCACCCATGTCCACCTTCAGCTTGGGTTCCATCTTCAAGTGCACACACTATGTGTTTGACAACCTTTGAGCTTGGGCTCCTTCCTTCGCTTTGGCTCCAAGCTTTGTGTCCTTGCTTTGTCCTTGCTTTGCCAATCTTTTCTTTGGCTTGTGTGAATAGGAGCATTGCATTCACTTGATGTATCTAAACTCAAAGAATCAAATGCTTTTAGTTATCATAACATAAACATACATTTTTTCTTTTGCAAAATTACCTCAATGAGTTTATCCACAACAGGATACATCCACAAACTTCATACATGGCAGCCTTGCATCTCACCATTCTCCATGGCATCCAAAAACATTTACTTTCAGCTCATCTATGGCCGAACATGAACAACCTTCAAAGCTTCAATATCATGCTAACAAACACACATAAGCATGTATACAAATCATCAATAATTTGAGCATATATTCAGCTCACATTATGCCAATCAATGTGGCTACATAAACCTACAAAATTTCAACTTGTATAGGCTTTATAAAATAGCCTATTAGTCATCAACACATCATCAAAATGTGTATACATCATCCATGACCACATGTGCATACATTTGTGCATGATAGACATCAATCATGAACTCAAAATTCAACTTATATTCAGCCTAAGCATGGTTGTCCAAAATTGTCATTCATCATGAGCATAACCTTTACAAGCATGCATACAAAAGCATCTTCATTACATAAGAATAAAATGCTATCATCAAGCTTATACATAAGCTTCACTACTCAGCCATGTACATAATCAAACCTTGCACTTCATTCAATTGAGTGCAACATCTCAAACATGCACACAATCTTCACATGAAACTATACATAGTTGCTCATCCAAGATTCTTTGCTTGAATCTTCATCTCCTTCCATTGGCTGAGCATAAATCCTCATTCAAGTGATTAGTATCACTTATAAGATGCCTCAATAAACAAACATCTTCAGTAGAGAGTAGGACAAGAGAGTGTACCACTTCAAATATCATAAAGCAACAAAATTTTCTTACTTACAAAAGCATCATCACCATAGCTTGCCAATGAGCATGATAGCTCCAAACTTTCCTTTGACATCTCTGCATCTTCTTCAAAATCTCTTTATGCATTCATGGGCTCCAATCCCAATGCTCTACAACCAAAGCTCTGATACCAAAATGTGGAGAAATTTCACTCCAATACACTCCAATACACGTAGCGGAAATAAAAGAACCTCTTCTAGAATCTGCCCTATAAGACACATGCTTACTAAAACCTAGTTCCATCACAACTCAGAGATCCAATGCCTCTGAAATTTTGTCCACACACAGTAGACCCTCTTAGATTTCTAAAAAACTAAAGAACACTCCATTTGGAGTTTATTTGACCATGCAACCGACTGCACAAAGTTAGACTACTTGTCATCTCAGGTTATGCAGAAAACTGAGGTTCACAAGAGATATTTGCGATACAGAGAGGATGAGAGATAAGCTTTCCAACAAGATATCATATGCATTAATTGGATAAGTACATAGAGAGATATGACCTTCACAAGGTGGCTATGTACAAATAAGGTATGTGGCTGGAATACCTTTGTGTCTTCTAGCATCCAAATGAGGTACCTTCTGATATCCATTGGTGAGAGAATGACCAGCATATGCTTCTACACCATCTCCTTGTCAGCTCCACAAAGTTTCACGTTCAAATGAGCTCTTTATATAGAGCTATGTGCATGGGACTTTTCACCTACCCTTCATCTTCTCTCACCTCTTGACTTTCCACTTCTTGGCTCTTGTCCTTCCATTTGCTTGGGTGGATTTTGGTGCTCCATATTGCTTCATGTGGATAAAGTCATGACTTTTTCTAGTATTCCATCTCTCTATTTCTATTTTGGCTTTTATATAAGCCATAAATACATTTGTCCTTTTTAATTCAACACTCTACATTAAAGTTATGAGTGTGCCCTTTATACTTTTAGGGTCTTTCTTCATTTTGGGCTTACAATGAATACATAAATGATGAAGAGGTACATAATGAAGGGTGACTATGTGTCAAGCCTCACAATTGGAGCTTGCACATGATCCATATATTTCAACAGTAACTGTTGAAATTTATGGTACTTGTGCAAGCTCCAATTGTGAAGCTTGACACAAACTCACCTCCCATAAATTACCCCTTGATCATTTATGTATTTCTTGTAAGCCCAAAAAGAAGATAGGCCTTGAAAATATAAAGAGTACACTCATAACCTTAAAGTAGAGTGTTGAATTAAAAGGGCAAATGTATTTATGGCTTAGATAAAAGCCAAAATATGATTAGAGAGATGGAATACTCACAAAAGGCATGATGTTATCCATATAGAGTGATTTGGAGCACCAAAAGTCACCCAATTGAAGGATAAAAGATGAAGTGAAAGGTCAAGAGGGGAGAGAAGATGCAAGGGTAGGTGAAGAGACACAAATTCCCATGCATATATCTCTATATTTAGAAGTTCATTTGAACGTCAAAATTTGCAGAGATGACAAGGAGATGGTGTAAAAACGTATTCTAGTCATTTCCTCACCAATGGATATAAGACGAGACCTCAATATATTGCTACAATGCACATAGGTATTCCAGCCGCATACCTTTTTTATACATAGCCAACTTGTGAAGGTGTATGTATTCAGTTTCTACATTAGCCAAGATTGGTTTAGTTGTGAAATTTGTTGATGATAGGTGTATAGTTCATGATCTGTCAAATGGTGATGTGATTATTGCTTTTGGCATTTTATGTCGTGGGCTATATAAGCTCATATAGACTATGAAAAATCTGTGAATGACTCAGCATGTGCAGTACATGATTCTCAAGCTATGTTAGATGCGAAGCTTTGGCATGCACGCTTTGTTCATCTGAATTTTGCTAGTTTGCTATGCCTGTAGAAATCTAAAATGGTGTCCTCTTTGCGCAAACTTGAGGCACCCGATAAACATGTATGTGAAGGCTATATTTTGGGAAAAATGCAGCGTTGCTCCTTTCCAAAAGATGGTTCAGTTCAGGCTACTCAAAAATTGCAGCTTGTACATATTGATGTCTCTGGTACTATGCAGACACGTTCTTTTGGGAACCATATTTACTTCATGACTCTCATCGATAATTTTTCTACATGTAAAATGGGCACCCTCCATTTTGATCGAGGGGGGAATATATGTCTTCTGACTTTAATGCATTTCTGGCTGAATGTGGGATAAAACATTAGTTTACAGTGCCATATACACCTCAATAGAATTGAAAGAAGAGATCACGCATGGCGATGGCGAGGTGTATGGTCAAGAGTCACGCTTTACCACATAGTTTCTAGCTTGAGGCTATCATGTGTGCAGCATATGTACTTAATAGGTGTCCCACTAACGCGTTGCAGTCTATCACTCCATATGGGGCTTGGCATGGTCGCAAGTCATCTATTGCTCATCTGCATGTTTTTGGTTGTTTGGCATATGCATTAGTGTTTGAACAACATCACAAAAAAGTGGATGATAAAGCAGTAAAATGTATTTTTGTTGGGTACAGTTCTAAAAGCAAAGGCTATCATTTGTATCATCCACAAACTAAATGCATTCTGGTTAGCCGTGATTTTGTCTTTGTGAAAGCTATTCAGCCGTTACTTTCATGTACTAAGGAGACATTTGTTAGCTCCAAAGACATGTATGATACTTTGCTACCTCTTTTTATAGGTTGATAGTCTAGTGCTGGTTCTAATGAGGCAACTTCTAAGCCTTTGTAGGTTTCATGAAATGATGCACATCATTCCATTTCTAATGCAGATTTACATGATGCACTTGTTGATGAGGGAGCTGATATTGAGTAGGAAAAAACTATGCTAAAATCACAAGTGCAAACTTTGCATGACAAAAAATTAGATGCACCTCTATCATATCATACTCGTTTAGGCTCTCATAGTGCCTCTTTTGCATCACATTGCTATGCTATGGTTGTCTACAACTCTGTGATGAGACTGAGCCTGTTTCATTTGATGAAGCACGAAATTTTGAACATTGGATGGCTGCAATGCAATCTGAATATGTTGCTTTCATGAAAAATGATAACTGGTCTTTATGTGACTTGCCTCTTGGAAAGAAGGACATTGGCACTAAGTGAGTATGCAAGCTGAAGCATAAACCTAATGGAACAATTGACAAGTATAAGGCTAGGCTTGTTGCAAAGGGTTATGTGCAAGAAAGAGCCTTGATGAAACCTTTGCTTGTACTTGTCGAATGACTATTGTTCATAGCATATGTGCACTTGCAGCTCATCATGGTTGGAATGTACATCAGTTGGACATAAAAACAACATTTTTGAATGGTGACTTGCATGAAGAAGTGTATGTTTTTCAACCCCATGGCTTTGTGCAAAAAGGGCATGAAAACTAGGTGTGCAAGTTAAAGAAGGCATTATATGGTTTAAAGCAAGCACCACATGCTTGGTATGAAAAAATACATGCTTATTTGATTGCACATGGTTTTGAGAATAGACCATTTGAAAGCACCTTATATGTTAAATCCTTCACTATTTTGAAGCCTTTCAAATTCTCGTGTAAAGAAGTGATATCGGCCCCACCGTCCATTAAGCTCTATCTCAGCCTCCCATAAATAGGTGCCCTCTCCAAGGGTTCCAGCTACTTCACTGAAAAAATGGGAGTTTTTGCTCACTGGCGATGTGTGCCCTTGGGGAGGATTTTCAATTGGTATGACATGGTCTGCTCTTAATGCTTGTGGCCGTTCCTTCAACTCCTCTTGAATACGGAGACTTTCAATGTCTACTACCTGAGGACTGGTGCCTGCCTGGGAGCTCATTCCTGCTGCCTCTACCATGTCTGAGGAACACGGTCACCGGTTCTGTGAGAATATACAAATGAATGTTAACATTGCAATGGACACAAAGTGATCGTATGTCCCCATTACAACATTAACATCATGAAATGTGACATAGTTAGTCGGTTAGTTAGTGCTTGCATGGGTGTGAGTGTGAAGTGTGGTTAGCCAATGCAAGGTTCCTATGTGCTAATTGGGGTGGTGAGGTGCAGTGTGGATACAGTTAGTAAGCAGAGGTGGTTTTACAATGGGATTAGGTGGTTTATTATAAGATTTGGGCTCCCAAACACAGTGGATGGCTTTCATTTTTTATTTTGTGGAGACTTTGGAGGGCCTTATAAGAATTTCTACTTGGGAATGAGGCTTTTTAGGGACCCATTTACAAGTGGTTCTGCTCGTGCTCATGGACAAATATGTGTTTGTGCATGTCAAATAAAAGTGGGTATCAGCTGTTCGAGTGAGTGAATCATGTTGTACATGGTGTGGTTTATGTGTGGCTATTTGAGCCTGCAAACAAGCCTTAGGCACCCAAATTTGTCTTGATATTAAGTCAACCTTCATTGACTTCTTGGGTACCGAGATAGACTTTACTTTCATAGAAGGATTTTTGAAAGACTTCTTATTAGTTTCTTGTTGTTGATCACTAGTATGACATTTGGTCAATGGTTGTAACTTGACCGCAACAGGATGCTTGCCTTTCGGTACCCATACTTGTTTCGATGGCTGAGACACCTTGCTTCGTACTTTCCTTTGGCATTGGGCATAGGTCATCTGCTTCTTCTGCGTTTGGTACTCCTTTGGTTGTCGTATCTCTACCACCTTTGGAAAAAAAGGGAGTTCCATCGTATCCTTGACTTCTTTGTTGAGAAATTCATCCCTTTGCATCACATAGCTTTGGACAAGAATAACATCGTCATCTTCATGTGTACTCCTGGAAGGACTAGGAGTTGGTGCCTTTCCTAGTTCCTTGAGTACTTCATTTTCTAACTCGATTATAATGCAATTCTGATTTACCCAGACCTGAAGAAGTCCACTTCTTAATTTCAGGTTGACTGCAGGATCATATATCTATTCTTGGCCCAAGATAAGAGGTTCGGTGAGATCCTCATCTTGACACACTAGTACTTTAACTATCATTAGAACATCTTGAATGTAGAGGGGAAGCTCCACCTCGCCCATGCAAGGGGTTTCCACACCTCCCAATCCTATGAGATATGCTTCTATAGGATTGACTTTTAATTTCAATTCTTGACACTAAGAGATTCTAACCTGAAAGAACTTGGAGAAGCTTATAGAAGGTAGAAAAATGCATTTCGAAGTGACGAAGTTTGGTCTAGCCAACCGGCACAAGACCAGCCCTTGAGCTTATTGAGACTCAACTAGACCTTATAAGCATGTGATAAGTGCAAAGAAACACACTATGTACTTTGGAGCATCAAGGAGAATGAGTCGATACAAAATAGATAGGTTTGCGGGTCGACTATCTCAAAAACTTACTATCTATGGAAGAGACAATAAACTTCAAATGCCCATAGCGACTACCGTGATTAACATTAGAAAAACTCCTTTTATTGAAGTTATAAAAATAGGGTTGAGTGTATATCATGCACAAAATTGTAAGGAATAAGCAAAATATGCTATAGGAATGAATGAGACATTCACCGGTGGTACTTCCTATTTTTTAGGAATACGTAGAGATTGACCCTGAGACAGAAAAACTCAGATTTCTCCCAATCTACTGAACCAAATGCTATGAAAATGTATAGGCATAAACTAGACACTAGTAACTTTCCATTGAGCCATCTTTCACTCAATTTGGACCTCTGGAGAGAGAGCAAAAGCCTCTGCAAGATTACTATTGGCAAAGAAGATGATGCAGAGAATTGAAGGAGCAAGACAATGATGGTCACAAGTGTATGCATATTGCTTCCATGTAATGTACAAGTAATTTCAAGTCTTTATATAGACTTGAGGAGTGTTCCACGACTTCTACAAGTGAAGTTTGAATTCAAATGAAGGTGGGAATGGTTGTTGGAGGAAATCAATTGACTTTCCTACAATCTAGGAAAGTGAAGATCTAGTTTGATCTACTTTTAGGTGATTGATTGCTTGATTGAATACAACTTCAACCACCAAAAATTCGTGGGATTTGGGCTTTATCTTTCTACCTTTACATTTTCAAATCTCAAGGCTTTTACAATGGTAAATGAACCATAAAAAATCTCTCAGAAAGTACAATAAATGAGCATAAGAAAAAGAACTCTCCAACGGATATTCTTTCAACACGATAGCCTTTCATGTAGATCAAATCCACCTCAAGCATAGTGTAAGCTTGATGTTTCAACAGCTCCCACTCAAGCTAAAGTATGCTTGAGTCTTCATTCTCTGATAAGTTGAATACCTAACATAGCTTTGAATCTACAAAGCTTTATTCCATCAAGTGCCTTCGTCATCATATCTACTACTTGCTTTTCCGTTGGAACAAAAGAAATGTCAATGTCCTTTGCCATGAGCTTCTCCCTGATGAAGTGGTAATGGGATTCTATGTGCTTGGTTCTTGCATGGAAAATAGGATTCGCCACTAGATGCATGGAACTTACATTATCTCCAAATATATGAGGTTTGGAACTCACAAGTCCCAAATCTGTATACAATGCTTTTAACTATATTGCCTCTTGAGTTGCTATGGTCAAGCCTCTATACTTTGCTTCACTTGAGGATAAAGCAACTGTTGGTTGCTTCTTGGAACTCCATGACATTAGCTTCGAACTTGCAAATGCTAAGAAACCAGATGTACTTTTTCTATCATCCTTAGCTCCTGCCCAATTTGCATCTGAGTAGATTTTGATATCCAAATCTGAAGAGTAAGGATAGAATATACCTTCGTTGATTGTACTTTTGAGATACTTAATTACTCTCTTAGCTGCATCCATGTGTGGTCTTCTCGGTGAGTGCATGAACTGACTAAGCACTCCCACATTATATGAGATGTCTGCCCTTGTATGAGTAGCATATATCAAGCTACCTACCAAGCTTTGATATTCTTTTAGGTCTTCAATTTTCTCACCTTCATAAACGCTTAGTTTATGATTCATCTCCAAAGGTGTACCTACAGTTTTAGTGTTCTCCATTTTGAACTTGAGAAGAAGATCCTTAATGTATCTTCTCTAAGTCAAATACATCCTTCATCTGTATATATCACCTACATACCTAGGAAATATATGAGCTCACCTAGGTCATTGATTTTGAACTCCTCTTGCATGTGTCTCTTGATCCTTTGAATGCCATTTAGACCATCACTTGTCACAATAATATCATCTACATATACACATAGATAGATAACCTCATTGTGATACCTTTTGATGAAAAGAGAAGGATCTGAGATGCTAGCTTCGAACCCTTGATCTTGAAGATATGTAACCAACCTGTAATTCCAAGCTCCAGGAGCTTGTTTCAATCCATATAATGCTTTCTTAAGTCTGCAAACATAAGATGGATGATTAGGGTTTTCAAAACCTAGTGGTTGTGACATGTATACCTCTTCACTTATCCAACCATTTAAGAATGCATTTTTCACATCAAGTTGGAGGAGTCTCCAATTCCTTGCAACAACTACACATATCAATGTCCTGATTGTAGTCATCTTTGCAACTGGTGAGAATGTTTCCTCATAGTCTATTCCATGAGTTTGTGAGCATCCTTTGACAACTAATCTTGCCTTGTACTTGCAAACTGATCCATCTGAATTTCTTTTAACTTTATATACCCATCTGCAACCAATCACCTTTTGATTCGGTGACATTGGAACCAAATCCCAAGTGTCCATCTCCTTTAATGCATCTATTTCTTCTTTCATGGCCTTTTCCCAATTAGGGTTTCCCTTTGCCTCTTCATAGGTTGAGGGTTCCTCTAAAATAGAGTCTTTTGCCAAGTATATTGAATGCTTCGTAACAAATGTGGAATCATATCCATACCTTTCTGGTTGTTTCTTCTCTATTGCTGATCTTCTAGGTACTTGTTTGGAGCATTCTCCAACCTCTTGCATCTTTGATTTGCCTCTTGACTTACATAGCTTGTAATCCTTTTCCCTTTCATCTTGGTCATCGTCTGTATCACTTCTTGGATCCTGGACCTGTGTATCATGCTTGCTTCCTAATTGATAAGAGTCAGAATCAAGATCATATGGTAGTGTTACCTTTTGTTTGTCTTCATCATACCAAGACCTATGTTCTTCAAACACAACATCTCTACTTGCAGTGAATTGCTTGGTTGAAGGATTGAAGAACCTCTAACCTATTTGAGTTGAATCATATCCAATAAACACTGCCTTTGTTGCCCTTTCATCTAGCTTACCTCTTATTTGTGATGGTACATGAACATAAGCTAAAGAACAAAAAACCTTGCAATGTCGAAGACTAGGTTTTCTTCCATGCCATGCTTCATAAGGAGTCATACCTTGAAGTGATATGGATGGTAGTCTATTGACAAGGTACACACCAGTTGAAATAGCTTCTGCCCATAGATAATGTGGCAACTTCTTCTCTTTAAGCTTTGTTCGGGTTGATCCAACTAGTGTCTTGTTTCTCCTCTCTACAATTCCATTTAGTTGAGGAGAGTACCTAATATTCACTTCCCTTTTGATACATTTGTCCTACAAGAACTCATCAAACTCTTTGGAGAAGTATTCTCCCCCTCCATCAGATTTGAGCTTCTTTAGTGATCTACCTGTATGATTCTCCACATGTGCAAGATACTTCTTGAAGCAATCAAACACTTCATTCTTACTCTTGATAAATTATAGAATATTCCATCTACTATGGTCGTCAATAAATGAGACATAATACCTTGATCCTGCCAATGAAGGTTCTTGACTTGCTCCCCATACATCTGTATGTACTAAGTTCAATAAGTTGTTGTGGAAGTAGCCTTTGTGGTTGAATGGTTGTCTTTGTGCCTTCCCAATCTGACATGCATCACAGGTGTTGATCATGTGTTGCTTTGATATGTTCGGTAGCCCTAGAACACTTTGATCCCTGCATATATCCTTCAAGGTTCTTTCATTCACATGAGCAAGTCTCTTATGCCACACTTCAAGCTCACTTAGGGTTTGAGACCCAAAGTTGAATAGAGCTATGTTCCTGGTTTCTCCTACTTCAAATGTAAAGAGCCTACCATGCTTCTCACCTCGGGCTATCTTTTTGAAGCCTTGACATGGATCTTCCACAAAAGCTCCATGTTGGGTGAACCTAACTTGCAAGCCTTTTTCAACTATTTGGCCTACACTTATTAGGTTTTTAGTGATAGTGGGTACATAGAGAACCTTACTTAGAATGTTTGTCTTGCCATTGGAAGCTTTGACATTACCAATCTTCTCCACATTGTGCTTTGTGTCATCCCCTGTTTGCACTTCATGTCTATGCCATGGACTTTCCAAATCAGATAGAAGAGCAATGTTGCCTGCAACATAATTCCAACATCATGAATCTATGTAGAACAAATGATCATCTTCTTTACCTTCTTTATGGCTTAGATTCATGAGAAGCAATGAGTCTTCATGTGGTTGATCTTCTGAATAATCGTTGTAGTCCCTTCTATTATAGCCTCTATTGTTATTGTTGAAGTTGTGTCCACCTCTACCTCTATTGTTGCCATATCCACCTCTTCCACTTCCTTTCTGGGTTCTTCCCATTGAACTAGCAATTCTGAGTGGTGTGGTTGGTCTTATCGCATATGGCACAAGGTTGAAAATTCTGACCTTTGGTTTTGTCTTGCTTTGGTCCTTTCTTCTTCCCTTTCCACTTGCTCTTGCTTGCAAAGTTGGCTTGGGAGGTCTCTTCTTCATCTTCTTCCTTCTTCTTGCCTTTCTGCTTCTTATCCTTCTTATCTACATATAGAGCACTAGTTGAATTACCATGATAAGAGTTACCTTCCTTTATGCTATTGTTGGCTTCTTGATTGAAGATTTTTCCAAGAAAGATGTTAAAGTCTGGAGTTTGCACATACATGATGAGATCATAAGCCGTCGTGAAGGATTGCCATTGCTTATCACTTCGAATGCCGTTGAGAATTTGCCTCATGATGACCTCTTCTTTAATCAGCTCTCCAATGGATGCTAACTAATCTGCAACCTCCTTGACCTTGGTAACAAACTTTGTGATGGTTTGTTTAGGTGTCTTCTTCATTTGGTTGAACTCGTTCCAAAGATGATTCTTTCTTGCTTTGGTACTAGCAGAAAAGAAAGTCCCGAGGGCATGCCAAGTCTCTTGAGATATCTTGCATCCTCTAATATGTGGTAATAGAAAGTCGGAGATAGATTTTAGTATGTACGACCTTGCTTGAGCATCCCTTGCACACCAAAGTGTGAGCTTATCTGTCTCCTCTTGTGTAGGTCCTCCTTTGGATCTTGGAATAGGCATAGCTTCATCACCTGTTACAATTCCATAAAGATTTCTACCTTGCAAATAGCCCTCCATCCTCATTTGCCAAGCCACGTACTTGTGTCGATCAAGCTTCTCAATCATTGAGGGAAATCCATCACCCATCTTGATCTAGCTCTGATACCACTGAAAGAACTTGGAGAAGCTTGTAGAAGGTAGAAAAATGCGTTTCGAAGTGACGAAGTTTGCTCTAGCCAACTAGCACAAGACCAGCCCTTGAGCTTATGGAGACTCACATACACCTTATAAGCATGTGATAAGTTCAAATAAACACACTATGTGCTTTGGAGCATCAAGGAGAATGAGTCGATACAAAACAGATAGGTTCACGGGTCGACTAGCTCAAAAAACTTATTATCTATGGAAGAGAGAATGAACTTCAAATGCCCATAGCGACCAGCGTGATTACAATTAGAAAAAATCCTTTTATGAGAGTGATAAACATAGGTTGAGTGTATATAATGCACAAACGTATAAGGAATAAGCAAAATAATGCTATAGGAATGAATGAGACATTCACCGGTGGTACTTTCTATTTTTCAGGAATATGTAGAGATTGACCCCGAGACAGAAAAACTCAAATTTCTCCCAATCTACTCAACCAAATGCTATGAAAATTTACAGGCATAAATTTGACACTAATACCTTTCTAATGAGCTATCTTGAACTCAATTTAGAGCTCTGGATAGACAGCAGCAGCCTCTGCAAGATTATTATTGACGAAGAAGATGATGCAGAGAATTGAAGGAGCAAGACAATGATGGTCACAAGTGTATGTATATTGCTTCCATGTAATGTACAAGTAATTTCAAGTCTTTATATAGACTCTAGGAGTGTTCCACGACTTCTATAAGTGAAGTTTGAATTCAAATGAAGGTGGTGTTTGTTATAGATCTTTGGAGTTGTCCTCTCCAATCATTTAGCATAAAGAATCAACAATACATCTTATTTTTGTCAATCCTGGAAGTATACATGAGACCACAGCCCCTTCTACATGATAGAATCCAAGAAATAAGAGAAAACTAGCTGGATTTCTGAGAATAATGAAGATGAAGAGGAATTTCTAGGGTTTGGATTATCTTGAGCAAATCTCCATCATTTTCCACAATCTTGGTGTCTAAAGCATGTTATTTTCTCGGCAGAATACAAGTATGAAGTCAAAACTCAAAAATGATACCTGCAACCCTCAGATGAGACAATCGTGATTCTGTAAAATTAGACGATTTTCATCTCTAGCACCATCCTTCATCAATTTCTCACTCAACATATCAGTAGTCAACTCTCTTCATACACATTCATCAGAAACACACAATAGAAGCTCACAAATCTCCATGGATACACATAGAATTGACTCACAAATCAAAGAAACCACACAAAAGGAAGAAACACGATTTTCTGCAGGAAACTCTCTCTATTTGCTTGGATAGCATGTAATACAATTAACCAACCCTCTCATAATAGAGGAAATTGTCTTTTATACATTTTCAAGTGTCCCTTTTCACACTTGAAATTTGGTCCTTTCTTCTTCTAATCTAAAAATATGCTATCTAGGAGTTTCCAAAAATTCTAGAAAAATTACATAAGATTCTACTTTACATAAGGAAGACTCTTCCTTATTTTTACATCAGTTGCATAAATATTTTTACAAGTTTTTGGCATTTTACAATTATTTTTCATCAAAATTACTCCAAAAAATACTTCTTCTAACATTCTTCCCCTCCTAGACCTTTTGGCTCCTAACAAAAGACATTCCTGCTCATATATTCCAAATGCTTCCTTCACTTCTTCTTTCTTTGATAGACCTGTGACAGTAAATCATGGCTTCTCCTTTCAGTAACATTCAAGTTGTTTACCATTTCAAACAGTGCTTTCCTCCACTATACTGCAGCTTCTGGCTTATCAATTACATCCTTTTTCAAGTATTCTGTGTAGGCAGCTTCATATGCAATGAGTCGAGATTTTGTAACTACAGACAAGTTTCCGAATATCTCTGATTCTCTTTCAAAAAACCCATAATCAAATGCATCTTCAAAAATTTGTAGATATTGACTGCCCAAAAATATTATTCTATTGTAATATGCCATCAAACATATTCTATCAGTTGTTTCACTAAGATCAAACAAAAATGCATCAGTAGGAGAATTGAAGCCAATGTAATTTAAGATTCTGACATCTGTATCTGTATACGTCTCTATACATGCCAAAATGAGTCTCATTACTCTTATCAATAAAATACATGCTGGGTCATTAACATCTTTGTATGTGGCTATGACAGATTCAACTGTATCCACCATATATTTTTTTGTAGGCCATGTTCCTGCCTTTGGTCTTGCTAACTTTGGAAAATTCAACCATTTTGGTGGGATTTGTCCTTCTTTCCTCCTTTCCCAAAAAATTGTCCACTCTCTTCTCCTTGCTACTGGGCAGTATGCTGGATTAATTTTCAACTAAATAGGTGCTTCCTTCCATATTTTCCTGCACTCTTTATTTGCATCCAACCATCTATTCCTCCATTTTGGATTGGCCTTTTCAAATAACTCTTTGGTCACATTGATATCTTCTTCATACTCTAGATATTTATTTGAAGGTAATCCAACTCTTGCCAACTGATAGTTTTTGATACTCTCCATGATCATGCATAAGGGTATGCCTAATCCATCTGCAGCCCCCAATGATGTTGATCTGGATTTATCCCTTTATTTAAAGCAAATGTGACAATCTGGTCCTCATATTCATTTTTTCTAATGAAATCCATTCTGGATTCTCTATTTGTCAACAATTTCTGGACAAATTCCTATGAATATTCTTCTTCTGGTCTTCTATTTTCTGGTTCACTGCCATGTTGATTTTTGTCATCATTTCCCTCTTCATAATCTTTTGTATATGTAGTCTCTATCTGTGCTTCTTCCTGAACTTGTGGTTTTTCCAGCTTTTTCTGTAGCTCTTCTATTGTCATCATCAAACTTCTATTTTGAGTTGCCCATATCTCTCTTTCTGCTATCCATTCACCTCTTTCCTTTTCCATTCTTAACTGCCAATCACTTCTTTCTTTTTCCATATCCATATGCAACTTGTTATAACCCCTCATTGAGGTAGCAGCATGTGTATTAGCCTGTTTCTCCAACTCTTTGGCTTCCTTCAATTCTGTTTGTAATCTCATGATTTCTTTGTGCAATTCTTCCTTTTCCTCCTGTGTCACCTGATCAGCCTTGTTTTCTTCCTTCAACTATCCTTCTTCTATCAACAGCTTATTAATTTCCTCATTTGCTTTAACCATTATCTGATATGAACTCTGTAAAGTTCTGTATCTACCTTCAATCTTCTTCAAATCCATTTCCAGTTTATTATTTTGCTCTGTTAGTTTTGCACTCTTCCCTTCAAGATATTGGATTTTATTTTGTTGTTGTACCTCTAATTCTTCCAAAGAAATTATTCTATGTGCTAGTTCTTCATTCTTCTCCTGCACAATCCTCAATTGTTCTGTCATTTGTTCCTTTTCCCTTTTGTGCTCCTTAATGATATTACTGCCTTTTTCAAACTCAGACTCTGCTACCATTCCTGAAATGATCATGTTCCTGCTTGAAGGTCTAAACTGCTCTATGTTGCTCATAATGATCTTACAGGCAGATCTTATACTTTTAGGTATTTTCTCTAATCCAACTTCTATTTCCATCTGTTTGACTTCTATATGTTTGTTTTGTTTGCACTCATTTTCCTCTTCTTTTTCTTCCTCATACTCTATGACCTGAGTTTTCTGTTCTTCATGGCTTTTATCCGCTTCTATTTTTTCTTCATCTGCAACTTCTTCTTCATATTCCAATATCTGATCCTCATGTCTTGATATATCTTTAGTTATCTTTGCTTCTTCTGCCTTCTTATTCTCCATCACCTGTTGTTCTTCTTCAAAGAAATGTCTTTCTTTTATCTGTACTTCCTTTTCCTGGACTAGGGTTGATTCAGTTTCCTCAGCAAGTTTTGTCTGATGATTACTTGTCTGCTCTTTCTGTCCTGCCTCTTGCTCATCTATATCCATGAGATCTAAGCCTTCCTCTTGTCCTTGATCTTCTGTATTTGTGAATTCTTCATTATGATTCAAATCATTCAGGATGTCTTTTATGCTTTGGTTGATCTCTTTCTCTGTAATCCCCTCTTCTACTTCTTGAGCATTCTCTTTTTCTACTATTTCCTCTTCTAATCCCTTGACTTGAGCTATATCTTTTTGTTTATTGGCTTGACTGCATATCTGTGCTCTTTCTTCTGCTTCTACTTTCCCTTCATCTAATTTGAAGTAGGTTTGTTGTGAAGGTCTTGTCCATATTGATTTTAATCCTGAATCTATTAATCCACAGCTAAACTCTTTTCTCACTTCAACCTCCTCCTCCATCATTACTGTTTTACCTTTCAACAACCTCTTTTCTTCTTCAGGATTGAGTTGCTTTGCTGCTTCTTCTTGGACTTGCTTTCCATGTGTCTTCCCACTCATGTCTTCTGGTGTTTTATTTTTTCCAATGGCCTGTGTGATCACATTAGGTGTATTGGGAACTGATAAATTCAAACTTTTTAACAAAAAATTTTCAATGTCACTTTCAGAGTCTGAGGAGAATTGTGATGATCCTACTATTTCTGTTTTTTCCGGTCTGGATTCCTCTACAACAGTAGATTGCTTCTGCTTTTCTCCCACTGTCACTTCCTTTTGCTCTATTATGGTTACAGATTCAACTACTGATTTCCCTTTACTTTTCTTGGTCAGCCTCTTCTTCTGTACAGGTTTTTTCTGAACTTTCCTTTTTGCTACCACTGTAGTTCTTGTTTCTGGAGGTCCTTGTAGTTCTTTGAAGTATGCTAATAGCTCCACTTCCTTTTTAACAAATACTTCCTCTGTCTCAGTTGCCATCATCTGATCATGAAGCTCTTCATAATGCTCTAATTCCTCCTGAACCCAATCTGTTGCCTTGCAAGAATAATCTTCCAGCATCTTTTGATATTGGGCCTCATATGCTGCCCTTTTGTTATTTCCTTGAGTCAGATAAGTATATAATTGCTCTTTACTAGTCTGAGGTGGATGAGGGTCATTAGAAGATTGGACCTGCTTCTGAGCAACTTCATGTTCTTCTTTGGTTGCTTCATCCTGCTCCAATTCAACTTTTCTTGGATCCAACCTCCTTTTCTTTACAGGGACCACTTCCTCTGAGATTACCTTCCTTTTCATTCCTGCTCCCCTCATGCTGGTTTGTCCTTCTACTTCTCTCACAGACATTTTCCTGGGAGGACTCTTGATTCCTGTCATAAGACTTCTGAAATATTGTGCTTCTGGAGCCAGCTTCAACTGATCTTCCATTCCTAATACATGATATATGATCGTGGTTAAAAACTAGGCTCCATTCATATATTTTTTCTGTTCCCAACGTTTAGCTGCTTCTTTCAGCTGTTCATGTATGTATGGTGATACATCCATTATTCCAAAAGGCTTAGTTCTGTCTTTATTGTTAAACATAATCAGTGTTACTGATTTGTGCGGCATGGTATATCTCGGCAGTTTTGGAAAGCAAGAGTATTGCAAAAACATCCTTACAGCATACTCCTCCTTCTCTTTTCCCTTAAAGTCAGGAAATTTAGAGTATCCTGTATATGTTTCTTTATTCTTTTTCACAAAGCTATTATCAAGGTTGGTTCCCATTGGGTAAAACTGTAGAGTTGTTGTGATATGCTTTGCTTTTATACTGATATTCACCTCCTGGTTATCTTTGTTCTTGACCTTACACCGGAAATAAGCATCATTACCTTTTCCAACTTCCAACAGGCTATTCATTACCTGTGCCACTCTTTCGAAATCTATAAAAAATATGGGTTCCTCCAACAATTTGTGTAACCCTATTGCCTTCCATCTTTTTTGATTGACCACTACTCTTTGAAATCTATAGAATTCTTGACACAACATGGTATATTTGTAACCCCCTACTCCCACTGTGAATATATGTTGGCCAATTATGCTCAATGTTTCTTTGAGCTCCTTAACCACCTTTTTTGCTTCTGGAATCTCTGGCTCTTCATCTGACTCCAAGTCCACCTTCTCTACCACAGCTTCACTATCCAGGAACCAGTGTCCTCTAGACAGAGTGACTGATTCTGCTTTGAAATCATGAATTGGCAACTCCTTTGGATTCATCATTCTGGATAAAATATATGATCACACAAAAGAAAAAAGAACTCCACCCACATGAGTCACAACAAATCAAGAATGATATTTATTTTGAAATGAATTGATAGAAGAATGAAAATAAACTTCCAATTAGATTCTGACTTCTTTTAAAAGAACTCAATTAAAGTGATCATTACATGTGTAGCAAGATGTCTAGTGCACTCCCTTCTTTAGACAGCTCTTATCCAAGAAGAAGATGTTTAGAAGAAGAAAATGAGGAAAAAAAATTAAAAAAATAAAAAAATAAAAAATCATATATATAAAAAATAGAATAAAAATTACAAAATTATAAATAGAAACCTGCTACCCCTCTACCTATATCTTGCTTTGTGCTATAAAACTTACAAAAGGAAAAATAGATAATTTTTCTCTTTCTATGATTTCTCTCTTTTCTCTTTTTCTCTTTTCCTTTTTTTTTAATAATTTCTTCTATTTCTTTTTCTCTCTTTTTTTTAATAATTTTTTCTATTTCTTTTTCTCTCTTTTTTTTTAATTATAATAATTTCTTCTATTTCTTTTTTTCCCCTCCTAATTCTCTTTTTAGAAAAAGGATAAGGTAGAATATTTTGTCCTAATTCTCAATAGGCTATGATTTTCTTTTTCCCAACCTTCTGATCTGATTCTAAAAAAAATTCTAAATTCAGATCAAATATAGATGGTTTTTTTTTTCCATTGAATCAACTTTGATTTCTTTACCCAATAATATTTAACCTTAGTTGCCCTTGTTTCAGGAAGAAATCCATCTCCTTCAGATAAGCAGTTTTTAGAATGTTTTGGCCTCCATATCCATTTTGTTCTGGAATTTTGTTTTGATGAGCAGACCTTAGGTATGCTTTGTTTCCATATCCTTCTTGTTCTAATGCTTTGATGCTTCAGATTATACCATGGTTGCCACCTTGCTCCTGTGTGTCCATCCTCCTTTGCTCTTTCAAGTTTTTGCAGGTTTTGATTAAATGAAGGTTAATCATTTAATATTTGTATTGGTAATGTCTGTATGTCTTCCATTGAAAAAGTAAATCCTTCCATGTCTGAGTCATGAATATCCTGTTGATATTCCTGTTCTTCATTACTCAATAAAAAGATTAAAAACCTTTTGTCATTTATTGTCAACTTAAGCTTCATTTCTTCAAAATCCAAAATCACTTTACCTTGTTGGAGCCATGGTTGTCCCATAATCAATTTTTCAGTCATCAAATGATCTGGCCATTCTTCACAATCTATCTTCATATACTCATTATTGAACTTAACTTCAATAGAAGGTGAAGACATGCTTTGTATCATTTGTCCTTCTAGAGTTTTGATAAAGGTTCTACTTTTAGTTCGTTTCAGGTTAAATTTATTCAACAAGGCTGAACTAATCAAATTCACTTGTGCACCTGAATCTATCAAAACCCTAATTTTTTCATTTTGATAATCCATTGTTATCACAGGCAAATGTTCTTTTTGTTTCAGAGGTGTTTCACACAAACAGACTTCCCTATGATCTTTGGTTTTTCTTATCCTTTCCTTTGCTTCTTGTTGAGCCTCTTTTCTAATGTTTTCCTCTTCTTTTTTCCGATTTTGAGCTTGTTGTAATCTTCTCCATTCAGAAGTAGTTAATGGAAGATCATATCTTTTAACTCTACATCCACTTATAAAATTTGGCATGATCTCTCCATCCATGTTAGCTAACTGTATTGCTCCATTGTTACTTATCTGATGTATAATATATGGCCCATGTCCTTTTTTCTGAAACTTTTTGTGATGTTCTTTGACTGTGTAAGCCAAAACTAAATCTCCTTCTTGTAGATCTTTTTCTTTTATGTGAACATCATGATAAGCTTTTTGTCTTTTCTTGTCCACATATATACTCATAATAGCTTGAAGTCTAGAAGCTCCCAGTTTTTCCAATTCTACTACTCTCTCAGATAATTCATGTCCGGTCCAATTGTAGTGACTACCTACTTTTAATGTTGGAATGAGGAATTCCATAGGTAGAACTGCATTTTGCCCATATACTAGATTAAATGGAGTAGTCCCTAATGCAATTTTGTATGCCACTCTATAAGCCCATAGAACATGATTAAGTTGTAGGTCCCAATCATTTCTGTTTGTGTTTACTAGTTTTGACAGTACAGTACAAAGTACTTTATTAGTACTTTCTGCTAATCCATTGTCTTGTGGGTGATATTGGGCTGATTTTCTATGACTAATCAGGAAATATTCAGTTATGTTCTCTATGATTTGGTTTAAAAAATGGGTCCCCCTATCACTTACCAATTCAATTGGAAGTCCGAATCTGGTGATGATATTCTCATAGAGAAATATAGCAGTAGTATGAGCATCATTTCTTTTTGTAGCTTTGGCCTCAGCCCATTTTGTCAGGTAATCTATAGCCACTATTATGTATTCAACATGTGATTGTCTTGTTGGAGAATGTATAGGTCCAATGAAATCTAACCCCCATTTACTAAAGGCTCTTGCTGAAATCAATGGAACTAATGGCATATTATCTCTTTTATTAGGTTGACTTACCCTCTGACAAATATCACATTTTTTTACATATGTTCTTGCATCAGGAAATAGGGTTGGCCACCAAAAGCCAGAACATAATATAAATTTAGTTGTTCTGTCACTTGAGAAATGTCCTCCTGCCACTCCATAATGTGCCATTTCTAACATTTCCAAATATTTATCTTCAGGAACACAAATTCTTAAATATCCATCCATCCCTCTCTTATATAATTGTTCTCCTATCAATTGATATTCTTCAGAGATTACTTGTAGATTTTTTGAATCTGCACCAGCTATTACTTGTTTTCCTTTTTTCTTCCTTTTCAACTCTTCAATAATATTTTCACTCCACTCTGGATTTTTCTGTAACCAATATAGAGTTATGAATTCTGAATCTTGCAATGATTGACACTTCCAGCAATTAGCAATGTATTTTGTTACATCTTGAATCTTATTAGGCCAATGTACCCCCATCCTATTGAGATTACTTAGGGTGACTACCCTGGAAGCATGAGTGCAAGGGTTCCAACAATGAGCTCTTTTCAGATATTCATGTTGCACTTCTTGAGGAGTACAATATTCCAATATGCCTATATGGTTGAGGTGATACAAGTGCCCCGCTAGCAGCATAAAATTTCTGCTTTGTAATACTAAGTGTGTGTTGGTTCCAAATGTTCTGCAAGGTCCCATGGTTAACAATGGTACTAAAGTCATGGCCCACTCAGGAACACTTTCTACTTTGAACAAATAAGTATCTAGCATTAGGAAAAAAGGTGAACCCTGCATGGGCCTTGTAAGGATCCCTAATTTTCAGGGATTAAGCCTCATTCTGCTGTTGTCTAAGGGGACAAAGTGCATTTAATAGGGCACTTTTTAGTAGGCTGGAGTAGGCTTTTTTTAAGGCTTACTAGACTCCTCTCTCTCTTCTTTTAGAGAGAGAGAAAGGGAATCTACTTTCCACATCATCAAACTCGAGCATGTATGGGAATAAAAAAATGATTTTTTTTTTAAAGTCTCAATTTCAGTGTTTATTTACTTGAAAGGGCTCATTTTTTAATATATATGTCAGAAGTGACCTTTTTTGAGTTTAGTTTTTAATTTTCCTTTTGAAAAAGCAATATTTTTAAAATCCCTCCAAAAGTAGAGTGCCACATCATCAAATCCGTAACTACTCTTCACCCAAAAAATGACTTTTTCAAAATTTCAACATTTTTGGCTATTCTCAATGGAAAAACACACTGTGACCCATCCTCATCCAAGAAAACAAACTTTTCTTGAGAAAGTCATGCTCTAGCATCTCTTCCAAACAAACTTCTGGTCTCTTTTTCAGTATTGTTTAATTGTTGGAAAAGATGGTGTTGACACCTATTACAAACCTCACATTAGGACGTCCTCATGCCCCAGCATCAACAAGTATCCATGTTTGTGTGCCCAGAGAGTTTGCTCCAAATACAAAATGCAACAATGATGTGAACTCTCAAAATGAGCGTCGTGAAGCTGGAGAAAAGAATATTGATCTTTGGACTCATGGTTCATTATACCCTCCTGATCCAATGTCTTCTTACCATCCAACATTCCATAACCTCTCAACTTTACTTCAGTTCATCGGTGCCGGTAAAGCTGGGCTCTTAGGTTATTGTCAACGATTATCTACACATTCAACTGCCATTACTAAGTATTGGATTCAACAATATCAACTAAATCATACAAGGTTGGTCACTTTTGAAAGCACAATCATATCTTTACAAGAAAAGCTTGCAGAGCTTGAAAAGCATATGGAAGAAAAGGAGAGAACAATTGAGAAATTAAAAAACACTGTCCAACATGGGAGAGAGACTCCACTTGGGATGCGACGTAGGAGACGATCATTAACATCCTTTGACTCTCTTTCAATTGGTGGTGGAGCATGCAAACGACGAGTTTTTGCAATAAGGTTTGGCTTGTATTTGTTTCTCTTTTTGGAAGACTTTTATATGTATATATATATATATTTTTTTTTTCTTATTATGTAGGTCATTCGTTGAAGATGTTAGTGCATCATCAACAACAGAGGATCGATTCAAGTTATTAAATTCTTGTTTGATCAACAAGCAGGTGGTTAGTATTTTGGAGTCACGGATAGGAAACCTTATCAAGAAGAAAGTGATTAAAGATTTCACAAAAAAGTTACAAGATATTATCACTCCTAGAGACGTGCAGATGGTATGTGATGAAGCAGGAATTAGTACTAAAGGATACAGTGCATTGTACAACCTTTTGAAGCATTCATTAGAAAGAGAAGGTATTTTACAGAATATGTTTCCATCTCCTTACAAGGTATCGCTAAAGAAGTCAATGTCCAATGAAGATATAACTAGTATTCTTGGAAACTACTTATATATAGAGGATATTATGCCTATGTCTATTTATCATTTATCTACATCCAAAAAAGAGTTGAAAAGCGCAGTTGGAAATGGATTTCCTTACACAAAGTACAACAACATATTCGTGGATTTGGAGAGGCTTCAACAGGCAATGGTTCAATTTTACAAATCTACTATACTAGGTATGTGCACTATTGTTACCTTGATATACATTGTATTTTGATGTTATAAAGATTTTGCTAATTTATGCAGATTGTAATACCAAATTACAGTTTATATTGAAGTTAGATGAATGCCAGATCATAAAGGGACGACGAATGGAGAGATTGAGTTTGACACTCACGAATGAAGCTATGAGAAATGCCATATCTGATGAAAGTTGTAACTCTAGCTCTAAGTCTACATATAGTGTTCAATCCGAGAAAGAAATATGGTGGTTAGGTGCTATTGAAGTACCTAAAGAATCCAATGATGTTCTTTCATGGATTTTTAGTAGGACCCCATGGATCACTAAAGTAATACTTTCTCAAATTCATGGTGCAAAGCTCCACATAGAAAACTTTGGTGATTTTGAGATAGATTGGCACTTGGGTGGGGATTTAAAAACTATCAAATGCATGTTAGGTTGCAAGCAAGGTGCATCTGCTCGTTATCCATGTCCATTTTTTACTCGAGGCTACAAAGTAACAAAGGGACAACAAAAAGTACTATCTAGCTTAGATGAATACATAGATGCACCTACTTCCACGGAATGGGATAGACCTTTGTTAAGGTGTCCAATGTTAGAAATACCTAACCGTGACACATTAGATAAAGATTGGAATCCCATTATTCCATTTCCATTAGTTAATGTTCACTTCTGCACATTGCATGCTTTCATGAGAATATTTGATAGATTATTGAAGCTCCACATAGAATATGCATTTTCCATGAAGCCAATTGATAAATCTGTACAAGCAATCAAAAAATTGGAAGAGTTGCTTAATTCGATTGGTTGTCATGGTGGTAATGTAACTCTAGTTGTCAAAAACCTGGTGAATCGCAAAATAGTTTGCAACAAGTGTCAATGACAGGGAAGAAGGCAAGAAAAATTTTCAGAACAGGTGTAAGCCCTAAGAATAATGAATGCAGGGAGCTATGGAAAGACTTGTGCATGATCACCACTGATAATGATTCTCAAATTGACCTTAGTAATAGGCGAAAGAAGGTTTGGTCATGCTTAGATAAGTTGGTAGGTTTAATGAGTCTTAATAGCTCCAACAAAAATGACCGTCAGTTGTTTCAAGATACATTAATGGAGTTTGCAAAGTGTTTCATCCTATCTTGGGGAGAGAGCAATATTACACATTACATTGTAAGTTTTCTTATTTTTTCAATTTTCTTGTTGATAAGATTGTGTTATATGTACTTATATCATTTCAGCATATTTTATTTGCACATGGAGCATTTTTTATGCATCGATATGGTTCATTGGAGATTTTTAGTACACAAGGAATGGAGAAGTCACATTACAAGGCTAGAGGTGTTTACTTCAAGAACACACGACATGGTGGTGGTGCAATGCAATCAAACTATATGGAAGAGATGTTTAATTGGTTTTATTGTACTGCATTTTCAAGGACATATGCAATGGAACGAGCCAAGGAGTCGAAAGTTGCAAAACTTGCAAGATTTAATCAACACAACTTAGAGTGAAAAATGGAAGTCATCATTGGGACCTTTACGTCATGCTCAATGGCGGGCTACAAGAACACGACAGGGTTCATCATGGAAGTGAAGTCATTTAATACATTCATGACATTTTCTGAATAATTCATAAGGTTTGCTACACACTAATCTCTTGTTTGCAATTTTTTCAGGTAATTTTTAATTTTTAAACTATTTTTTGTCCATTCAGATGTGAACAGAACCTTTTTAAGTGAAACATTATAAAAGGAGACTCATTGTCTCATTTCAACATTCTAGCACTATAGAGGATGGCACGAACAAAGCAAACTGCAAGGAAGGATCCCATTAACTTTCCTACCTATGTGCAAGGCACTCAGAAGCCACCATGGATGAATCACCACAAAAGGCGACGTAGTGTCTCGCGCTCTGCATCCCATTGCGAAACAGGTGGTGGCCATACCTCTGGGAGTGAACAGTTGCATGAACAAGTGGAACATGGGAAATCCAGGGAAGAGGCCGTAAATCAACCCCAATCACCACCATCATCATATGATGAGCCTCCATCACCAAAGAGACCAACAAAGACAAGGGTGAAGGAGCGTGCTCATAGACAGGTAGTTTCTGATGATGATTTTGATGAATCGCATGAGGATGTGTCTCAACAACGTTCACAATCAAGTGATGAGAGTCAAACATTGCCACCATGGGGTAACGAAGAAATACCTACAAATCATAGGGTTACTGTAGCGGGAAAGACACTACCATCAAATCAGGGGGCCATACCCAATGATCAAGAGAGAGAGCAAAGCCAGCAACAACATCCTGAACAAGGAGAAAGCTCAAGACGCGTGCAACGGAAGAAGAAATTCTTTCAACCTCGTCGTAGACCACCCCAACCAAGACCACAAGAAAATGTCCAACGAAGACCACCACCACCCCAAGCTAGAGCACCACAACGAAGAAGAAGATATATGAAGGCATTTGCAGAGATAAGGCACTATCAAAAGACAGCTGAGCTTCTCATACCTAGAACACCCTTTGCAAGGGTGGTCAAAGAAGAGTTACAAAGGTATTGTGCAGGGTTAAGGATCCAAGCTCTAGCTTTAGAAGCTTTACAAGAGGCAGCTGAAGCATTTTTGATATCAATGCTAGAGGATTCCAACCTGTGCGCCATCCATGCTAAACGAGTCACTATACAACCGAAGGACATACAGTTAGCTAGGAGAATTAGGGGTGATCGTAGCTAAGTTTTGTAACTGATCTCTATGGACAAGAGATTTTTTGTAAATATTGCCATTTTCAATGAAACATTAGCACTTTTCCTCTATTCCATTTATAATCTCATTATTTAGAATGAAACATGAGCAGTCATTTTACATTTCCATGTGTTTTCTTGTGATAATCTCTCATATATGAATGATTGTTTTCTTATCTGGTCATTTTGATCTAGTGATAATATCCCTATACTGAAATTTCTTTTTTATTTAGGTCATGTAGGTCTTGTAGGGCATTGGGAGGCCAAATAAGGCCCTGCCACAGAAACGCGGGAGAAGGCCTTGCAAAACGTTTGCAGGGCCTTCTCCCGCGTTTTTGTGGCAGGGCCTTATTTGGCCTCCTAATGCCCTACAAAACCTTTGAAATATGAAAGAAGGATCATGACTAGTAAAGCTAGTTCAGGGGTGGTTAATATGAACAAACTTTGACCTCCCTATACCTTTGAAACATATGAGCAAAGCATTTTGAAACTTAGAACATTTGCATTCTTGAAAATATCCATCTAGTGAAGGTTCAGTCTCATGTAAGGTAACCTTGGGCATGTCAGGATCTTTAGTTTCATTCTTTTGGACCTTCTTTCTCCCATTTAAGGTCTTCTAGGGCATTGGGAGGCCAAATAAGGCCCTGCCACAGAAACGCGGGAGAAGGCCCTGCAAACGTTTTGCAGGGCCTTCTCCCGCGTTTCTGTGGCAAGACCTTATTTGGCCTCCCAATGCCCTAGAAGACCTTAATGGGGGCCATACCCAATGATCAAGAGTCCAAAAGAATGAAACTAAAGGTCCTCCCAATGCCCTACATGACATCAATACATCACATGCAGGTCCAAAAGAATTTTAGATAATATACTGAAAAAGAAATACTTGAGATAATTGTAAATAAAGCAAAGTGAAAATTTGATATTAATTCAATTGTTTACATCAATTGGCTTTGAGTTTCTCAATGACTCTCTTTCGACGCTCCAAAGCCATGGCTAGGGTGTAAGTCAAAATTGAGTTTGCTATTTGATCAACATTTCTAACACCTAGACCTAGAGATATACCTATTTGGCCTAAGACCTTTCCACGGAAGTTGGAACCTAAGGTTGTAGTTACAAGGGATTTCTTAACTAAAAAGATACAATTACTCCCCTGTGTAATGGTTGATAAACAAAGCAATTTACTTCAGGCCTTTAGACACCATGTCATGAAGTGGCCCTGAGGACTGAACTCTTTATGGATAATTACAAAATGGTCTTTGGGAAGTTTCCCAATGTAGTTTGCAAAGGATGAGCCACCTCCACGAGCCACTCGATCACCTCCGCTCCTTGCTGCAAACTTGTCGACTTCAATCACCTCCTGCACAAAGTTTTATGATTAGTAGCTGCATGTGTTTGTAAGAATGAATGACATGAATTGAAGATACTTACATCCTGAACTCTATCTTCTTCTTCTCCTCTCTCTTGAAGTTGTAAATTAATGTTGGAGTGGGACATCCCACTCTACTCGATTACTGGTGAGGCGGGAATTTTTTATTCCAATATCCTTTCTTGTGCATTATTAAATTGTTCTTCTGTGATATGTTCATGTTCACTTGTGAGTATGTCATTGCAAACCAATTTTATTGTGTCGGCCACTGAGTCACCAAATGGCAAACACTTTTTCTCCAACAACTCAGAGGTACTATCCAAAGGACACTCTGACAAAGTACAAAACAAACTTAGGCATTCATCAAGCCGTAGCCCAAATGCCTTCTCTACATCATGTAAAAACAAATATTCTTGTCCCTCGACAAGAACCACTGAAAAAGTTTCAATCTCCACCTCTGGAATAGTTGCTTCTGGCTCCGAAGAGGTGGATGGCTTAGGCACTTCTTTCAACTTATCATCCACACCAAGAGGATAAGTTTTCTCAATAGCTTCTCTCTCTAATAGGAGATTCAAGGGTTCTTGAGGTGGTTCCTTTTTATCCTCGACAAAACCACATGTAAGAAGATGAGGGATCTCATGAGGAATTGGTTCTGGTTCCTCATTCACAAAGAAAATTGTGGTAGCAATGAATGAAATATATTTTGCACCCATCTTGCGTTTCCTATTCAATTTCCTTATAAGTGGCACAATTTCATCAAGAAGGTGCCCTGCTTCCTCTGCAATTGCCTGGAACCGTTTCAATCGTTTTGCAAAAGCCTCATCACCTTTGTGAATGTAGGTGAGAAGGTCACATGGAACCCAAGTTCCATCATATGGTGGTATTTCAATGGAGAAACGCAATATATGAACTTGCATATATTGAAGTAGCTCCTCCAAAGCATCGACATTCATTTGCACGGTTCCATGGAGGTCAGGAACCTTGGAGAGAAGATCATATAGGTCATGTTGACCTTTATAATCTGAATCCTCCAAAAATTCTAGAAACTTGTGGCGTGCACTCTTAGTAGGTACAGAGGTGGAAGCCATAGCTTGCAAATGCAGACTGTTCTAACACTCAATGTGGTTGCAAAAGTGAGAAATGAGGAGAGAGGACTCCTATTTATAACTTTTCTAGAATTTTTAAGTGATGGGTCCCACTTTTTCATAGAAGTGACTTTTCCTTAAATTAAAACATAAGAGTCTTGAAAAGGAAAACTTTGACATTTGAGATCACATCAAAGGAAATAAACAATAAGAATGCTCTTTCAAGAAAAACCTTGAGAATGTACAGATACAAGTAGAATGTGGCCAAAATATCCTTGAAGCAAATGTGAAAAATTTTTCATTGCAAAAATAGGTTTGTTTATAGGTTTCACAGTATCTTTACAAAAAAGAGTTATGACAATGAAATGTCAGCTCCATCCATGCTCCAATCTGCAAGAACCTTGATTTTGTCTTCCAATCTCTTTCCAATCTGTGGACAATTCATAA
Organism: Ceratopteris richardii; assembly: GCA_020310875.1. Classification (NCBI taxonomy): domain Eukaryota; kingdom Viridiplantae; phylum Streptophyta; class Polypodiopsida; order Polypodiales; family Pteridaceae; genus Ceratopteris; species Ceratopteris richardii. The sequence continues at coordinate 8,576,460 of CM035423.1, forward strand.
AAGAGTAAAACATTTTCAAATCATGAACAATAGTGATAGAATAAGATATATATATATATATATATATATATATATATATATATATATATATATATATATATATATATATATATATATATATATATATATATATATATATATCTATATGTATATATGGAATACAACTCTTACCTTGTTCCCTCGTATTCGAAATTTGAAATCATGAAGATCGTCATATCCCATGATAAGTAAGTGCTCTCTCAAGTTGGCCAAGTTCCAATGTTGATTAACTAAAACCACCTCCATATCATTGTTTGGTAACTTCACATTAATTTCAAATGAAGCTAAAGATCCCTCCGAGCTTTGCAAAGGTATCCACTCTCCTAGTTTACACATCCAACGATCATAATAAAATCTGATGTACAATGAGGTGCGATGTTTTAAATAGCGAAACCCTATACCTCTGTCACCAATTCTACAACGATATCTATCCCCTTTTGACAATCCTTCTACATAACCCCAGTTTTCCCCTAACAATCCTTCTACTGCTTCGTATGTAATATCTTTACATAGGAACATTGTAGGAGTTTCTACAAAAGGAATGCCTTGAAATATGAAAACAAAGCAATGGATTGGTAGAGTCCAATGAATACCTATTGATCTAGATACTCGTGTGAATTTCAAAGAGTTATGTATGTCCATCACCATCTTATGCTTGAAAGATGATATGGACCAAAAATCAGGTTTTGGCCACTCTAAACTAAGAAGAGAGTCAACTTTGATAATCTCCAACCTTCCATATTCACCATCTGTGGAAGGAACAATGTACTTGTGAGTGTAAAAGAAGATCCTTTCATGATAAGTTTAGCAGGAGGTACATCTGGAAACACTAATGCCCCAATGTCTGCATGTAATGCTTTGAAAGTTCCTGTGAGACTATGAAGTGGTTGCTCTTCCACTAAACTAGAAGGAAATATGACTGCAATGAAAAACATATGAGATGAGTAATTAAGACATTTAACACCATGAAGCATTGAGAAAATAGAAATACTCACAATGGATTGGATATCTAATTCTATTGGAGTTTTCTAACTTCATGGTTGAAACTGTGAAGACATGTTGTACAATAGCAACCATCCCACCATGTGTTTGCTGCTTGAAGTCTAAGAGCTTACCTTTCCAATGAAGATCCAAATTTCCACGATCTCGAACACGATGAGGACCAAGTCCAGATGGCTGCATGTACACCCATGCACCTTTGCAAAACTCTTGTGGTAGCCAACTTCCTTCCATTGTTTTGATGTTGTGGCACGTCATTGTGTGAACTTCGTCCTTTGGTCTCCTACGAGCTCTGGAGCTTTCCGTGGGAGTAAGAGTTGTTGTCATTGCTGCAGAAGTTGGGAGAATGGTAGGAGGAGAAACAATGCTTCTGTTGTATGGTATGGAGGGAATAGAGGTGAAAAATATGACTTTTTGGGTTTTGGGTATGAAAATGGGAGTTTGAAGAGGGAAAATAGAGTTTTTTGAGTCATTTTGAAAAAAGTCACTTTTTTAGTCCACAAACATGCACGGATTTTGAATTAGAAGTCAAAAATAGCACTTTTGACCCTGAAAAGTGATATGGAGGTCATTTAATGGTATTATGATGAGTTTTACAACTTTTAAAAAATTTTGGATTTTTGGGCCCAGCCTGATTACGAGATTTCTTCTCTCTCTAGAAGACAACCCTGAACATAGAGGAATCTTGTCCCCTCTTCCCCTTCAGCCTAGTATTTTATAGGGTATAGACTATGGCCACCACCCTCTTCTGATTGGTCCATCACTAATCACTCCTGGAGCTAAAAGGCCCATCCAGGGTTCACCTTTTTTCCTAATGCAGGTGAACTGGGTTCTTTAGACTGAATTCTAGACAAATGATCTGCTCTCAAATGTGTTTTTCCTTGTTTGACCACTACCTCAAACTCAAACTCCATCAGTAAAAGAAACCATCTGACTATTCTACCAGTGTGACAAGGTTTGTTTACTAAATATAGTAAAGCTTGGTGGTCCACAAAGAACTTAAACTTGTTGGCCAACAGGTAATGTCTATATTTTTTCATAGCAAATATCATTCCCAACCCTTCCCTCTCAGTGGTTGTGTAATTTTTCTCTGCTGAATTCAGTTGCCTACTAGCATAAGCCACTGGAAAATCTAACTTGCTCCCTTCTATTGGTTGTGCTAATACACATCCCAAAGCATAATTTGAAGCATCCACATGGACATGAAAAATTTTATCCCACTGGGGTGTTTTCAGAATTGGGGCTGTAGCCAAACAAGTTTTTAGGGTCTCAAAAGCTTGGTCACACTCCTTGGTCCACTCAAACTTTGTAATTAGGGCATATAAAGGTTTAGCTATGTCAGCAAACTTGTGTACAAATTTTCTATAGTACCCACAATGTCCCATAAAAGTTTGAAGTTCCTTTACATTTGTTGGTCTTGGAAGTTCTATTATGGCCTTTATTTTCTTCTCATCAGTTGAAATTCCATTTTTAGAGACTATGTGACCTAACATTCTTCCTTGTCTTACAAAGAATACACACTTTTCTGGATTTAAACACACTCTGTATGTTCTGCATTTCCTGAATATATTTTCTAAATCCTGCAAGTGATCTTGTCTTTTTAATGAAAAAGTACATAGATCATCCACATATATTTCCATTACATCTCTCAGGAACTCTTTGAAGATATGACACATCAATCTTTGAAAAGTTGCTGAGGCATTATTCAATCCAAAGAGCATGACCCTAAAAGCATAAATTCCCCATTTTGTGGAAAAGGCAGTTTTATGTTGGTCTTCCAATGCTATAGGTACCTGATTGTATCCTGAAAAACCATCTAAAAAACTATAAACCTCCTTCCCTGCAACTCTTTCTAAAAGGTGATGTGTTATTGGCAATGGATAACTATCTCTTATACTTGCTACATTCACCTTCTTCAAGTTAATGCATACCCTAAGTTTCCCATTCTTTTTTGGTACCACAACTATAGGAGATATCCATTCTGTATACTCAATCTCATAGATGAAATTGGCAGCTAGCAACTTGTCAATTTCTTCCTTTATTTTAGTAGAGTATTTATCATTGAATGTGTAATGTCTCTGTTTGCTAGGTTTTGCATCAGGTGTAATAGGAATCTTATGCTCACATATTTTAGGATCAATACCTTTCAAATCCTTGTAGCTATAAGCAAACACATCCCTATAGTTTCTTGCCAAATTTCTTAGTGCCTCCTCTTCTTGCTTTGTCATGTCATCAACTACCACAATATGTCTTTCTTCTCCATCTTCCTGAGTGATCATGACCTTTTTAGTTTGTTCCTCATTGTCATAAGCCTCCCCTTTCTTTTTTTCTCTCTTTGGTTTTATTTTTAGAAGTAGTCTGTCTTCTACTTCACAAGTCTTGAAATTTGCTGGTACATCAAACTGTTGATCTTTGTTTGTTTCTTTCTCCTTTTTCTCTTCCTCTTGGTTTTTTCCTATTTTCTTGTGTTTGTTTTTCTTATATTTGCCTAAGATTTTATCTTTTATTGCATCTTCAGCTTTTACTTCTTCCAAATATTGTGTTTTCCCTTTTTTTAATATCATTTCCTCTTCCTGGTCCTCCTTTGTTTTTGACACCTTTATCATTTGTATTCCAATGTGAAAAAAATCATACCCTTCTTCATTTTGAAATTCCACTCCTACATACTCATCACTGGCCAGATCCATGGTAACCAAAATTTGGTTCCACCCATAGGGCTCAAATTCTTCATCTTTGAATTCTTGTGGTACATAGCTCTCATCTTGTAACTTTCTTCCTTCTACACAATCTTCTCTTCTCAATCTTCTTTTTCTATTTGTAAGATTTCTTATCATATTGCACTTCCATATTGATGATTCAGTTTCATTTTGGTCTTCCATTTCTGATTCTTCACTTAATTCTTGATTTTGATGTATTTTATACCATTCTTGAGGAGATATGTCACAATAATGCCCATTTCTTAGATTCACTCTAGTTATTCTTCCTTTACTCTGAAGGTACAGGCAATCATTACCCCAATCTTGCACAATTTGCATTTGTCTCATACATGGTCTTCCTAGGATAATTTCATATGAAGTGGATTGTGGAAATTCAACTATGGCAAAGGTATGTTCTATTTCTATTCCACATATATCCACAATGACTTTTTCCCATATTCCTAGGGGTTTTCTATGTGTCCATCTGCAAGTTGCAATCTCATTTTGGTGGGTATTAATTCATTTTTTCCCCATTTCTCCCAAGTTTGTTTAGTCATAATGGCCACTCCTGATCCACTACCCAGAATAGCTTTGGCATGGTTTTTACCAAATTGTATTTTTAGGGTTGAGTTTCCTTCTTCTCCTTCACAATACCCTCCTATCTTATCAATTGGAATATACCACAATTCTTCCAATTCCTGCATTTGTGGATGAAGATTTTCTGGTATTGTTTCCCATTTTTTCATTTTGTTTTGTAAGTGAGGATTTTGTTTTATCAACTCCTCCAATGTGGTGTGATATAGAATTGTACATTGTTTATCTATATTCACCTAGAATGTTATTTGTGGGTTTTCTTCCTGATTAATATTTCCTCTTGTTCTTATTGCCTCAGATTCCTCAACTGTTTTTTGAGAATTGTCTACTTCCCCCAGTTTGACTTGTGCTTCCTGTATGATTTGTTTACACTTCTGCATCCTTTCATGTTCTAAGTCTGGCATAGGATAAGCCATTACATGATCTATAGGACTTGGTCCCTCTTGAATTCTTCCCTTGTATGCTTTTATCAAGGTATCTAGACTTTGTGAATTTCTTATCTCTGACTGGGTTTGTGTCTTTTGAGAGGGAGTACTGTTGGACTGTTCCCTATTCTCCTCTTCCAAATTTTTACCCATTCTTTTTTTCCTTTCCCATTTCCCTTTTTGTCTATTTTTCTTCACCTTTGAAACTGATCCTTCATTTTGTTCCTTTGTTGTTTCTTATTGTTTAGCTTGTGCCCTTGTTATAGCATATATATTTACTTGGTCAATGTCACTCAATTCTTCTTGATCCATGATGTTGACTGTTTTCAGTGGTATGTTATTATATGTGTTTTGTTGTTTTTGAGGATTTCTTGGACAATCCTTTATTAAATGTTCCCTGCCACAATCCTTACAATAGGCTCCCTCTATTCTTAATGTAGGAGGTTGTGGACAGTCTCTAATGAAATGTTCTCCCCCACATCTATAAAAAATTATCTTTGATCCCCCTTTGAACTGAGGTTTTTGATTGGACATATAATTATTCGTTATATACATGAATGTGGTTGTATCAATCTCAATTCTCCAATTTCCTAAATCTAGGGCTTGTAGTTCTGGTTCTCTCAGTTCATACCCTTCCCATTCTTCCTGATATCCTTCATTCCATTGATAATCTTCCTTGTATGGTGATCTTATTCTTGAATTTCCCTCCTCTATTGGTGTGTATTTAACTGGTACCACATTTGTTGGTAATGGAGGTTGTTGCCCAAGTATAGGTCTTGGTTGCTCAATATATCCAGATTCTCTTTGACTTGCATAATCTCTCTCCTTAATGGGTTGTTTGTTGAAAAAACAGTCTTCTCTGGTATGATTTGTCCATTTCCTCTCTAGTGTACAGTATTTGAGTGTTTTCTGTCTTGCAAGTGTTGTGGTTTTTGATATGTACATTGTTGTACCAAATGATTTTCTCCACAATTATAGCATTTTTTATTTGTTGTTATCTTGGTATTTATCAAATTGGTTTTAGTGCTGACTTCTAGAGCTTTAGCAATGGCTTGAGCAAATTCTTCTGTTGGTGGGATTTTATCTTCATTTGTTCTAGATTGATCAAATGCTAATAGGTCTTGGCCTCTGTTATCTTCCAAATCTATTGCCTCTTTCACACATGCTCCTAGGTCAGGGCATCTCCTATAATATACTAGGGTTCTTAATTGGGCACTTCTTAATCCCTCTATGAATAGGGATACCTGTCTTGCCATCGAAGGTACTTCTTCTTTGGGACATCTGTCAATGTACTGCTTGAATCTCCTAGTTTCCTCTCTGACATTTTCATCTTTTTGCTGCTTAAAGCTATGTATTAGTGTGGCTGTGCTATGTTTTATTCCGGTCTTTGAGAATTCCCCAATGAAGGCTTCTAGAAAGGATTCAATATCTAGATACATTTCTTTTCTTAAGGGAATGAACCAAGATAAGGTAGGTCTTGTTAGGGTTAAACCAAATACTTCAAATTGGACTTTGTAATCCTCTACTTCTTCAACCCTAATTAATTGCCTAAATTCTGCAGCATGAGCATGAGGATCAGAATATCCTTCATATTGATTTTTCATGCATTTGGCTACTTGATATGGTCTAAGCATTCTACCCTGATTTTGCCAATGATGTCTTCTTCTTAGTGGGAAATCATTAAATCCTTCTAGTTCTTTTTCAAAAGGATTTGGGGAAGTATGTGTTCTCCTACCTTGTGATTGTTCACCATTACTGTGAATTCCATGTGGTCTTGGCAAATCTGATTGCCCTAGGTTCTGTTCCCAAGGTCTCTTGTCTGCACATTGCCCTAGGTCATTTGAATTTTCTGGGTCTTGTGAGAAGATGTATACACATCATTGCCTATCCTCATATCTACCATCTTTGAATTGAGCTACTGGTGTTATGTTCAAGGGAACTTCTAAGTTTCTCAATCTAATGAGAAACTTATGCATTCCATCCTGATATACATAGGTTCCAAACCTATTTGTATATATATATTTGAGGATGTTTCTATAATCCCCAGTTTCAATGGACTCATTTGTTTCATTTAAATTTTCCATGTTGTTTTCTTGCCCTAAATCTCTTTCTTGCAATTCCCCTACCACTGTCTCTATTTCTTTCCTTCCCAGTTCTTACTGGGAATGTGTGTACAATTTATTACCAGACATAAGGATCATTCAATTAATTTCCACGATTCTGTGACCAAAATCGTGATTTATGATTCTGTGATCAAAATCGTGTTTTTCACGATTTTGTGATCAAAATTGTGTTTTTCACGATTTTGTGTGAAAATCGTGATTTCTACGATTCTGTGATCAAAATCGTGTTTTTCACGATTCTGTGATCAAAATCGTGTTTTTCACGATTTTGTGTGAGAATCGTGATTTTTACGATTCTGTGATCAAAATCGTGTTTTTCACGATTTTGTGATCAAAATCGTGTTTTTCACGATTTTGTGTGAAAATCGTGATTTCTACGATTTTGTGATCAAAATCGTGTTTTTCACGATTTTGTGTGAAAATAGTAATTTCCACGATTCTGTGATCAAACTCGTGTTTTTCACGATTTTGTGTGAAAATCATGATTTCCACGATTCTGTAATCAAAATTGTGTTTTTCACGATTTTGTGTGAAAATCGTGATTTCCACGATTCTGTGATCAAAATCGTGTTTTTCACTATTCCGTGATCAAAATCGTGTTTTTCAGGATTTTGTGTGAAAATCGTGATTTTCACGATTCTGTGATCAAAATCATGTTTTTCACAATTTTGTGTTCAAAATCATGTTTTTCACGATTTTGTGGAGAAAATCGTGTTTCTTACGATTTTGTGATCAAAATCGTGTTTTTCACGATTTTATTCCCAGACAATCGTGATTGCTCACAATCGTTAAAAACAGGATTCTCTTAAGAAAATCGTGCTCTGGGAATCGCGATTTTGTTCTTTTTTTCAGAGAATCGTGATTTTGTGTCTGACTACAGAATCGCGATTCTGTTCACTTTTTTGAAAAATTTTCCTAGTATTGATTTTCAAATTTTTATTTCCTCTATAGAATCGCCTTAACTATTTTTTAACATGCAATAAAAGTGTTTTCTAAAAAAAAAATTATCTTTTTACAGAAACTTCAAAAAATCAGAAATCGTGATTCCGTGTTTTTCAGTTATTTCCTACTTATCTATGCTTAATAATCATGAAACTTTAAAGAAATGCAAGAAAAATGGTATTGAAGCCCCTTACCTTGCTTGCTTGATTCAAAAACTCTCCAAAACTTTGGCTGTAGAAAGTCGTGATCCTATGCCTGCTCTCTCTCTCTCTCACTCAACAAATGATTTTTCTCTGAAATTCGAGACTTTTATAGTGTTCATACAATCGTGATTCTGTGCAATTTCCACTGATTTTCACTTTTTCACTTGTCCAATTTCATTCTTCAACTACTTTATGGTTTTAATCCTCAATTCTTAATTTTTCATGATTAATCACTCTCATTAGCTATTGGTGAAAATCACGATTCTGTACTTTTCCACCTCTCTCATTTGATACTCAATCTTTCCTGACTCTTTGGAATTTAACTTCCTTCACTTTCCCAATATTATGAAATCTCTTGCAATTACCTTTCTCCAAAAACCCAATTGTACTCAGACTTCCCAAAAATTTTTCTCTTACAGAAAATCGCGATTTTGTGCAGAGAATCGTATTTTTTCTGTACTTCCTATTTTTTGCAATTTTGAGTATTCTCTTCTCTTATTTCCCTTTAGTACCCTTTACCAATTCTAGTTCAACTGTCACTTGTAATTTTACATCACAATCATAGAATTATCCAGAAAATCACGATCCCGTGCAGAGAATCGTGTTTTTTCTAATTTTCCAGTTTTTGGCAATTTTTTTGCTTTCTTACCACCTGGTCTCTTCCACTCTTGTCAACAAAACTTCAGTCAAACTTCCTAAGGAGAAAAGAAATTTGTTTAATTGTTTTAATGAATTTTATGAATTTTTTTTTAGTATTTTGCCCTAAATTAAGGTAAACACTTCACTTAGGGTTTCTTGTTTAGTGATCTATTGATCCTGTGTTCCTTGATTGGTTATACTCTCCTATGCTTTGGCTATCAAAACAGTTTATGAGCAAAATTTCCCAAAGAAAATTGTGTCAAGAAATGCAAATGTCAATTTTTGCAAAGATAAACTCAAACATTTCTCTTTTCAAGATGCAATTCAGCTTTTATCAAGATTATTACTTTGACTTGGCTACAAATGGATCTTATCTACTTGCATCTAGCTACTTAACTTGACTTTTCCTTAATGCAACCTTGTCATCTTCCCAAGATCAACAATTTTGCTTAGTACCTGATCAAAAAGCACTCTACAAATGCAAGAATAGACACATTTTACCTTATCATCAACTTTCTTGATTCAGTTTTTCACACACCTGCACTTTACTTCCAAAAAATGATATGAAAAACTATCAATTTGCAAAAAATTTCAACACTTCTTATCCTCAAAAGATTATCTATTGCTTTCTTTTCCCTAAAGACAAACAAAGAAATGTACCTTTTCATGTTTACATTTCTTGATTAAAGAGTATTACCTTTTCCATGTGTTCAATACCATCACATTAGAAGATCCATCAAGGTCCAACTTCAATGAAGCTTTTGATATACTCCCCGACAACGGCGCCAAAAAATGTTTGTTATAGATCTTTGGAGTTGTCGTCTCCAATCATTTAGCATAAAGAATCAACAATACATCTTATTTTTGTCAATCCTGGAAGTATACATGAGACCACAGCCCCTTCTACATGATAGAATCCAAGAAATAAGAGAAAAATGGCTGGATTTCTGAGAATAATGAAGATGAAGAGGAATTTCTAGGGTTTGGATTATCTTGAGCAAATCTCCATCATTTTCCACAATCTTGGTGTCTAAAGCATGTTGTTTTCTCAGCAGAATACAAGCATGAAGTCAAAACTCAAAATGCTACCTGCAACCCTCAGACAAGACAATCGCGATTCTGTAAAACTAGAGGATTTTCATCTCCAGCACCATCCTTCATCAATTTCTCACTCAACATATCAGTAGTCAACTCTCTTCATACACATTCATCAGAAACACACAATAGAAGCTCATAAATCTGTTGGAAGTGAGGTAGGCCCTTAGGCTCATGTCACAGGTCCATGGTTCCATAGTTCCAGTCATGTACAACATTAATTCCAGCAATCTTCCATATTGACAAAACATGAACATACCACAACTTAATCATACAGATGATGAGACAAAGATAGAGAAAGAATAGACGTCATGTGTAAGGTGTTACGTAAGCCATCGCTTACTCATAGTATCATATATACCAATGTTCAATGTACAATGTGGGAGTAAAATTCTCAGCCACTCTATGTGATGAGAAATAGATGCATGAGTGAATGTACAATGTAACAAACATATTCAAATGTGTGGGCAGTAATCTGAATATACATGAGATGTGTGACCTAATAGGTTATAGAAGAGTGAATATGAGTGACTGAATGAGGAAGGATCAATGTGAAAATGATGGTCAACAAACCTACATCTAAACTTAGGCTATGGAAGACCCTAAGTTAGATACGTGTGTGAAAAGATCACATACTTATAAAGTAGCATAGAATGCTAACAAGATTGTTGCCGCAAATCCTCAAACTCATGTGAACACACCTTCTCAAACACCTCATAAAAATATGCATAAAGCATATAAGTACTGATTCTCTTGTACCTATGCCGAATAGGACTCCTTCTGATATGAACGCCACAGCCTCCATAAACTTCAAGTAGTACCTGTGTGCATAAAGAGAATATGTACCTGAATACTTAACATAAGATGTGAATCTTATGTTAATCACCATCTAATGTCTTTGAAGTAGCCCGACATCTTCTTGTAGAAGACAATCTTCAACCTAATATCTTCCTGTAGAAGATAATCTTCAAAATCATGTAGATGGTCCCATCCAATGTCTTTGAAGTAGCCAGACATCTTTTTGTAGAAGATAATGTTCAACCTAACATCTTCTTGTAGAAGATGATCTTCAAATACATCATGTAGATGGGTGATCCTCACCATCAAGCTGCTAATAATCAAGTCTTCTCGCCATGAACAAGAGATGACCTCCTCTCCATGAGCTAGAGTGTGAGCACACCCTTCATCTTCTCCAAGAAGAATCACCAAGAAGAACTCCATAGCTGCTCCTCAACATGCTTCAAATTAGCACCATGGCTGCCCCATGTGCTAGAAGAAACACCACCTCTATTGAGGTCCAAGCTCTAGAAAGGTTGTGTTGATCCTAGGTGAAGGATGCATACAAGTGAGCCAAGCACTTGTTTATATAGTATTCTTGTTCCCTTGAAAAGCACCAATAAAGCACTTCGTAAAATCTACGATCGCTAAAAGAAGAAAAAACTATTCCGTTGGCTTCTTTCGTATTCAGCTTTTTATCGTGCCACTATCTTTTGATGAATAAAGCAAAAGCATAATTTATCGCCCTACGCCATTGCTGGACACGGGATTCGAACTCGCGTGCCCAATTTGAGGAACGTTTGACTTATCCACGTCGCCTAATGGTTTTTCTTGTACAAAGACTAAACTGAATAGCTATAGTATCTGTATACTGTCAGCTATGTGGACTATTGGGACATTGTTTTCCAACAATCCCCCCTGCAATGTCACATTGGTACAATCTGAATTGGATCTGCAAACTTCATAAGCTGCAAATTACTACAAGCTTCAAATAGCCTGTCACAAGCTTCAAGCTTGTACTCCCGTACTTCAGAACTGACCTTCAAAAGTTTTCTTCAAAATTGAATTCGACTTTCCTTCAAAAAACCTGACCTTGCTGAATATGAACCATAATACCTGAGAAAATATGCAAACTAGATATCCAATAGTGAACACATCAAGCAATCACTGCTTGACAACAAATATAGCATGAACTGTCTCTGAACTTGCTATCTCCTGTCTTCAAAAACTTGAAAACATACACTAGGATCCACATATTTGCATTTACCTTAAAAAGGTTTCTCAACGTACTTCTGCTGCGTCATGTAAATACACTAAACAAAATCAAGAGCTGAATCTTGGAACCTGTGATTGACAACTCACAACTTAGTGCATTATGAACACTGCTGGTTCATCTCTGACTGTACTCAAGTCAAATCAACTCAACTCAATTGCAATCAACTGAAATATGAGTAAAAAATCTATGATGTCATCATGTCTTTATCCTTTAAATCCTTCATACCTCTTTCCTTCAGAACCTGGTATAAACATATATGTGCGCACTTTTGAAATATACCTTCCTGAAATATCAAGCTTCTCTTCAATAGAACTTTGGAACCTTCTCCTGAACAGGAACATCCTAATAGGAACTTTCTCCAAATATTCTTCTTCTTCCTTCTTCTTCAAAGCTGGAACATAAAGAGAACCTGACAAAGGAAATATAGGAATACCTGAAATAGGAATACCTGTAGGTATGACTCTGCATTCTTTTACATATGGCTTGAAAATAAGTCTTCATGTTTCATCACCCCCTAGATGACTTAACACTAGTGTCCAGTATTCTTCAAATATATCAGACTTTATGAAATGTGGAACGTCTTCCTTCATAAATCTGATGTTCAGTGATCAATACCTGTATCTGAAACAAAATCTCTGAACCCTTTTTATTAGCATTGTGCACATGCCAATAGCTTTCCATGTCATTCTTCAGCTTTCCAAAATCTAGAATAAGGTTAGCTGAACCTAACATAATAAAACCTTGCTGAAAGCTTTTTAGGATTCATAGCCTTCTGTAACATAACAAGTATCTTCTTCTATCTCTTTGCAAGACAAATCTGATAGAAACTGAATCTTTGACTTACTTCTTCCAATCTTAAGAATCTTCACAAACAAAGGATAGACAATTGAATCATAAATACTCAAGATCATATAAGATCATACAAGATCAATGATCTCTCTTGTGTAGAATCTGCTATCATCAAATCTTCATGACTAAATGTCTGATTTGCTACCTGAATGTCTCCAAGTGTCCATGCTTCTCAAAAAGTTGTAAAACTTTTCTTCAAACAAATCCTTCAAGGAATCTGCAATTCCTACTTGAAACATAAGTGGACAAACTTCTCACCTTGAGAACTCCAAAAGCTGCAAGTTGATACTTCATAACTTTCATATTTTACCCAGGTGAAATGTGATAGTACCTGCTTGACTTTCTTTTGGCTAACTCCACTTTTCAATCAAGTTATAGGATCTAATGGAACACCTTTTTGAATACAAGCATGTATCCAAAAAACTCGACAATCATAAAAAGTAGATTCTTCAAATGACCTGTACATCAGCAAATCTGAATTTTCTGAAGTTTCTGAAAATACTGAGTATGAGGTAACCTTTTCCAAACATAAAACCTCAACGCAAGTCTTCAACATCTGCTACAAAAAAATCTTTTACCTCAAGAGTTAGATAAAGAAGAAATATACTTCTCTGCAACTTGTCATATACGAAGTAGCTCTGTATTGACAGTCCAAGAATTCTTTGAGGGAACATATAAGCTGCCTGCTTAAAAGCTTCAACTAAAACATAACTCATACATATATGAGTTAAAACATATATCTGCTGCTTTTCTTTCTCTCAATGCAATTCTTTGTCAAATCTACTAAATCATGACCAAGTGTAATGCAAAACAAGAAACCGCTTCTTCTTTAAACAAGATGTTCTCGTAGACTTGTCTTTGGATGTAGAGGATAAAATAGGAAAAGTATATGGAAAATATATGAGAAAAGGAAGCCTTACTTTTCTTTTGGAAATGATGGACTTTCTTCTTCTGCATCTTTCTTCCACCTGATGATGTCAACATCTTCAAACTTCTCTTCCATACCTTTTGTTCTCTTCATCTTGAAGTAGCAAACACTCTTGACCTCTTCAAGTGAACTTTTCTCTTCCTCTAATGTAAGAGTAAGAGATAAAACAAACATGGTATATAAATGGAAGTGAATATAGAATCATGTTTTATCATCTCCTCATATCTCTGAATCAAAATGCTGTTTCAAATGTCTGAAATGACTAAATTCACCAATCGTTCTCTGAATGATGAATTGCCCTTCTAGAGTTACCTTCTCTAGATACATTTGTACCTTGATATCCAACCAACTTACAATAGAAAATTGGCTGAAAAACTCATCCCATCTCTGCACTTGTCTTCTTAGATGAACTTTCTTGCCATGAAAGAGATTTCTCAAAACTCTCTAGAAAAACCTCTAGATACCTGTTTTGATGTAGCCTTTAACTTTCAAAAGATGAAAGTGTATAAAAGCATTCCTTGAATTTCTTCAAATCTCTTCATAATTGCTCTTCTAAGATATGACCTGCAAATGATAATCTGATAGTAGAAAGTGATACCTGTGATTTGATGTTGATCTGATTCCGTCATCTTCTCTGAACCATTGTTCTTCCTTGAATTTGAAGTAGTCTTCGCTTCATCAAGTCTGGGTCTTCAAACAATACTTTTGTAAAGTATTTGCATACTCTTCCAAAAATATTCGGCTGCTAACAGATCATCAACTTCGTACTCCACACTGATGAATGTAACTGAAGTGTCTAATTCTCAAATCTCTACTCATCTAGATTAAGTGTGTATGTCAAATGTCAAATGTTAGAAGATGCTTTCAAATCATATGTTGTAAATCTGGAAGTCTAGGAACCTGGGATTATGAATGAGCCTTAATGCATTGATGCCAAAGATCTAAAGTTCTGTAACCAAAACCTTAGTGCTCTGATACCAAAACCCTAGAGCTCTGATACCAAATGTTGGAAGTGAGGTAGGCCCTTAGGCTCATGTCACAGGTCCATGGTTCCATAGTTCCAGTCATGTACAACATTAATTCCAGCAATCTTCCATATTGACAAAACATGAACATACCACAACTTAATCATACAGATGATGAGACAAAGATAGAGAAAGAATAGACGTCATGTGTAAGGTGTTACGTAAGCCATCGCTTACTCATAGTATCATACATACCAATGTTCAATGTACAATGTGGGAGTAAAATTCTCAGCCACTCTATGTGATGAGAAATAGATGCATGAGTGAATGTACAATGTAACAAACATATTCAGATGTGTGGGCAGTAATCTGAATATACATGAGATGTGTGACCTAATAGGTTATAGAAGAGTGAATATGAGTGACTGAATGAGGAAGGATCAGTGTGAAACTGATGGTCAACAAACCTATATCTAAACTTAGGCTATGGAAGACCCTAAGTTAGATACGTGTGTGAAAAGATCACATACTTATAAAGTAGCATAGAATGCTAACAAGATTGTTGCCGGAAATCCTCAAACTCATGTGAACACACCTTCTCAAACACCTCATAAAAATATGCATAAAGCATATAAGTACTGATTCATCTTATGTTAATCACCATCTAATGTCTTTGAAGTAGCCCGACATCTTCTTGTAGAAGACAATCTTCAACCTAATATCTTCCTGTAGAAGATAATCTTCAAAATCATGTAGATGGTCCCATCCAATATCTTTGAAGTAGCCAGACATCTTTTTGTAGAAGATAATCTTCAACCTAACATCTTCTTGTAGAAGATGATCTTCAAATACATCATGTAGATGGGCGATCCTCACCATCAAGCTGCTAATAATCAAGTCTTCTTGCCATGAACAAGAGATGACCTCCTCTCCATGAGCTAGAGTGTGAGCACACCCTTCATCTTCTCCAAGAAGAATCACCAAGAAGAACTCCATAGCTGCTCCTCAACATGCTTCAAATTAGCACCATGGCTGCCCATGTGGTAGAAGAAACACCACCTCTATTGAGGTCCAAGCTCTAGAAAGCTTGCGTTGATCCTAGGTGAAGGATGCATACAAGTGAGCCAAGCACTTGTTTATATAGTATTCTTGTTCCCTTGAAAAGCACCAATAAAGCACTTCGTAAAATCTGCGATCGCTAAAAGAAGAAAAAACTATTCCGTCGGCTTCTTTCGTATTCAACTTTTTATCGTGCCACTATCTTTTGATGAATAAAGCAAAAGCATAATTTATCGCGCTACACCGTTGCTGGACACGGGATTCGAACTCGTGCGCCCAATTTGAGAAACGTTTGACTTATCCACGTCGCCTAATGGTTTTTCTTGTACAAAAACTAAACTGAATAGCTATAGTATCTGTATACTGTCAGCTATGTGGACTATTGGGACATTGTTTTCCAACAAAATCTCCATGGATACACATAGAATTGACTCACAAATCAAAGAAACCACACAAAAGGAAGAAACATGATTTTCTGCAGGAAACTCTCTCTATTTGCTTGGATAGCATGTAATACAATTAACCAACCCTCTCATAATAGAGGAAATTGTCTTTTATACATTTTCAAGTGTCCCTTTTCACACTTGAAATTTGTTCCTTTCTTCTTCTAATCTAAAAATATGCTATCTAGGAGTTTCCAAAAATTCTAGAAAAATTACATAAGATTCTACTTTACATAAGGAAGACTCTTCCTTATTTTTACATCAGTTGCATAAATATTTTTACAAGTTTTTGGCATTTTACAATTATTTTTCATCAAAACTACTCCAAAAAATACTTCTTCTAACAGGTGGGAATGGTTGTTGGAGGGAATCAATTCACTTTCCTACAGTCTAGAAAAAGTGAAGATCTAGTTTGATCTACTTTTAGGTGATTGATTGCTTGATTGAATGCAACTTCAACCACCACAAATTCATGGGATTTGGGCTTTATCTTTCTACCTTTACATGTGTAAAGCTTAAGGCTTTTACAGTAGTAAATGAACCATAAACAATCTCTCAAAAAATACAATAAATGAGCATAAGAAAAAGAACTCTCCAACGGATATTCTTTCGACGCGATAGCCTTTGATGTAGATCAAATCCACCTCAAGCATAGTGTAAGCTTGATGTTCCAACATAACTGCACTAGTGGCTACCCTTGAGTCAATCAAGGCTCGTACAGTCTTGGCACTATTTCCTTGTCCTATTTCTAAGGTTACAAATAGATGTCGGTCAATTATTCTTTGGGAACTTACACCTAAGACTTCGCACATAGCCATATGATATCTTGGAGTTGCATAGGCATCGGTCCTAGGCTGATCTCTACCGTCTCTTCTCAATTTCATCCTTCGGATGCATTCCAATGCTTCTGCATGTGCTTCTTCGCAGATTCATTTTTCTTCTTCCTAACGTTTCTTGGCAGTGTTGAGTCGATTGAGCATTTCCTCAGTGAGGGGTTCTTGATATAGTTTGACTCTGCATCCGCTAATGTAACTAGGGAGAATATCACCTTCTAGTGTAGCTAATTGAATTGCTCCACTAGTTGAGATCCTATCTATGATTATAGGCCCATAGCCACCTTTCTCTAGCTTCCTTGCATGTTGTTTCAAGGTGTATACCAAAACTAAGTCTCCTACTTTCAAGCCTGCATCCTTAACATGGGCATCGAACTATGCCTTTTGTCTTTTCTTGGCTGCATAAATTCTTGCTGCCGCCCTCAACCTTGTTTCACCTTGTCGTTCAAGATTGAAAATTCTTGAGGAGAGTTCATGGCCTGTCCAGTCATGCTCTTGTGCTACTTTCAGTGTAGGTATCAAGAAGTCCAATGGTAGCACTGCATTTTGACCAAACACCATCTGAAAGGGTGTGGCTTGGAGTACTGTTTTATAGGCAACTTGGTATGCCCAAACAGCATGGTGTAGTTGTTTGTCCCAATCATAGCGTTTATTATTCACTAATTTGGTCACCCCATGGCATAAAATCTTAGTTGTGCTTTCGGCTTGCCCATTGGCTTGTGGATGATAGGGGGCATACTTCTTATGTACTACCAAGAATTCTTGGAGAAAATTTTCAATGACTTCATTCAAGAAGTGAGTGCCTCTATCACTTACTAGCTCTATAGGTAGCCCATATCTTGTGAACACATTCTCAAATAAGAACTTAGCTATCATTTGAGCATCGTTCTTAGTTGTGGCTTTTACTTCTACCCATTTAGTCAGATAATCAGTGGCAACAATGATATACTCAGTATGTGAACCCTTGGTTGGCGGATTAATAGGACCTAGAAAGTCTATTCCCCACTTAGAGAATGCACGTCCATCCATCATAGGTCTCAGTGGCATCTCATCTTCGCGTATAGGATACTGAGTTCGCTGACAAACATCACACCGCGTCACATAGGTATGTGCATCCATGTGAAGGGTTGGCCACCAAAGACTTGCAAATAGTATTGCCTTGATCACCCTATCTAGTCCAAAGTGTCCTCCTGCTACACCTTGGTGAGCAATTTCCAAGATCTTCAGATATTCGCTCTCGTGGGCACATAATCTAAGATACCCATCTTTTCCTTGTCTGTATAGATTATCTCCAATGAGAGCATAGTCTATAGCTTCTTGTTCTAAGTTCCTTTGTCTAGTTAATGTCATTTGTTTAGGGAATGTTTTCATCCTCAGGAAGGCTATTAATGGTTCACTCCAATCTGGCACTAAAGACACTCGATAAAGGGTGGCATGTTCCACTGGTGGTTTAGTACGGTAGATTGGGCATTCCTTGCACATTCTATGGACATTTGCTTCCATAGTTGGCCAGTGTACACCGAGTCTCCTCAGTGTTTGTAAAGTTCTTTGTCTCGAGTAGTGTTGCTCTAATGCACCCACGTGTGCTAATTGCAACCACTTCATGTACTCATCCTCTTCTACACAACATGCTAATATCCCTTAATCTGTATGCTTGTACATACTTCATGCCATGATATGGTACTTTTGGGCTTTCACTACTTCCCTATCTTGAGTGTTTATTACTGGGTGGTTAGGCCCATATGGCAATACTAGCACTAATGTCTTGGCCCACTACAGTACGACTTCCAAATTGAACAAGTAAGCATTAGGAAGATCATCTGATACTCCTTGTGGGGCCTCTTCGGATGTGAGCCTCAAGAGATGATGTGCTCTCAAGTGAGTCTTGCCCTTCCTCACCACTACCTCAAAGTCATATTCCATTAGTAAGAGGAACCATCTTACTAATTTGCCTGTATTGCAAGGCTTGTTTACCAAGTACAATAGAGCTTGATTATTAGTAAAAAATTTAAACTTATTTGCAAGCAAATAGTGTCTAAACTTTTTCACTGCATATATCATGCCTAATCCTTCTCTCTCAGTAGTGGTATAATTTCATTCAACTGCATTTAAGTGTCTACTAGCATAGGCAATTGGAAGATCCATTATTACCTTCATCTGTAGGTTGTGCAAGTACACACCCAATAGCATAATTGGATGCATCCACGTGAACATGAAAGGGCTTGTTCCAATCGGGGATAGTCAAGATTGGTGCAGAACACAATATTCTCTTGATCTCGTTAAAGGAGTTCTCTAGTCAAAAGTCCGTACAGAGGCTTTGCAATGATGGCATACATATGAATGAATCACCGATAATAGCCACAATGCCCCATGCAAGCCTGTACCTCCTTGACATTCTTTGGCCTAGGTAGTTCTGCGATGGCTCTCACTTTCTCTTCATCCATGGATATGCCGTTCTTTGACACTATGTGTCTTGGAATCTTGCCTTGCTTGACCATGAAAACACACTTTTCTGGGTTCAAGCAGACTTGATATTCTCTGCATTTGTCAAAGATTTGCCTGAGTTCAGGTATATGGGTTTGTCTAATGTTGGAATGAGCACAGAGGTCATCGACGTAGACTTCCAAATTCTTCCTTAGGAACTTTTTAAACACATGGCACATCAGTCTCTGGAAGGTTGTAGGAGCATTGATAAGCCCAAATGGCATTACCCGAAAAGCAAATATGCCCCACTCTGGGGCAAAAGCCGTCTTATGTTGATCTTCTGGAGCAATGGCCACTTGATTGTAGCTAGAAAATCAATCCAGGAAGCTATACACTTCCTTGCCTGCTACTCTTTCTAAGAGATGTTCAGTGATAAGAAGCGGATAGTTATCTCGAATAGTGAGTGCATTAACTTTCTTTGAATTAATGCATACATGTAATTTGCCATTCTTCTTGGGCACCACTACAATGGGGGATACCCATTCAGTGTGTTCAATTTTATAGATGAATCCAACTTCTACCGGTCTATCTATCTCCTCTTTGATCTTGGCAACATAGTTATCGTTATATGCGTATGGCTTTTGCTTAGAGGGTTTGGCATCTAATTTCATGGGAATCGTGTGTGAGCATATGTCGGGATCTACGCCTTTCAAGTCCTTCTAACTCCAAGCGAATACATCTCTGTATTCTCTTAACAAGGCTATCAGCTTGTGCTCTTCTTCCTCCGTCAGGTCATGTCCTATATAAGTGCATCTTTCTTCTCCCTCTTCCATGGCTACAACAATCTTCTTGGTGGTTTCCTTGTTATCATAGACCTCTCCTACTTGTGCATCAAGTTTAGGCATTCTTATCATGAATCTCCTATCATCTATCTCATACTTTTTGAAGTTTTCAGGGACCTCAAACAAAGATTCTTCCTCTTCTGGTGTGACTTCTTTCTTCTTCCTCTTCTTGCCTTCATTCTTAGGGGTTACTTGTGTGGCTAATCTCACCTCATTTATGAGTTTTTCATGTCTCTGAGGGTGAGCTTCTACGTCATAGAAGTATTCTTCATCTGATGCAAAGGGTGAGTCCATAATGATTGACTCTAGATCGAAGTCACTTGCATCCTCGAATGCATCAGTGCTAGGTTCACATTCTTCAAGAACCGAATCACCCATGATTGGCTCTATTGTGAAGACGAAAATGTCATAGCCATCCTCGTCACAGTGAGGTGTCCATTGTTCTTCATTGATGGCTACATCCATTGTTGCTAAAATCTCTACCCAACCATGAGGTTCAAATTCTTCATCAAGAAATACTCTAGGTGCATAGGGTGGGTCTTGAACTGATCCATGGGTTTCATTCGCACCTAGCTCTCTGGATTTTTCCCTCTTCTCTTCTTCTACTACTACTTTACACATCCATACATGGGTGTCTTCATGCATCCATGAGGATCGTGATCTTATGGAATGCACTGACTTAGTATCATCCTTGGCTCTATGGATGGGATTCCATTGGATGGGGGGTACATCTCTATGAGAGTAATCCTTGAGATTGACTTTGGTCGTAACACCTAAGTGTTGCAAATACAAAGAATTGGTTCCCCAATCTTGTACCACTTGCAACTGCCGCATAAATGGTCTTCCCAAAATCATCTCATAGGTTTGATTCTTGCTAAAGTCACATATAGCAAAAGCGTTCTCAAACTCTATACCACATGTAGTGAGAGTTATTCCTTCTAGTAATCCTAAGGGTCTCTCAATGTGACCATCAGCCATCTGCAATTTCATTCTCGTGGGCCTGAGTGCTGGCTTGCCCCTTCGCTTCCATAAGGAAGTGTTAGCAATTGCAACTCCTACGCCTAAGTCCAAAATTGCCTTGGTTGTGTATCCTTGATGGGTAATGGGAAGATAGGTGTTTCCCTCTTCTCCTTCACTCATGTCTCCTATCTTGTCCAAGGGCATTTCTGGCACCTTTCTATGAGATCCTACCTGGGAATGAGGTTTAGTTATTTCAGGCACTTGGTTGGCTACATGTTTCCATAATTTTCTCCTAACCTTGAGTAGCTCTTCTAAAGTGAGATTGCACTGCACTTTAGTGTTATTTACAACCTCTGTGTTCCTAGGTATGACTGAGTCTTTGTTTCTTACCATGACAGTGGGTGCTCTCATACAAGTAGATTTAGCTTCCCATGGGCCTGTGAAATGGGGTAGTTCCTGTAAGGAATTGGACTCAAAGTCTAATCTCTCTTGAGATTGGATACTCTCCTATTCCTCGTAAATGGAAGGGATGTCTTGTGGGAATTGATTATGCAAGTCATCCACAAGTTCAACGGGAGGAGGAACTTCACTCTCTTTAGGCCACTTCTCTTCTTGAATCTCTCAAAGGAATTCTGGTGAGTACTGATTCATAGAAGAAGATGTGTCTAGTTCTGTGGAGTTAGGCACATAAGCTTCTTGGGTAGGAAAGCTTATCCTTTCACTTTCCTTGTCCTTATTTTGAGAGGCGGGGTCCTTTTCTGACTGTGCAATTAGCCTCTCGAATCTTTCCAATAGTTCATCAAAGTGCAACTGTGTCTTAGCTAAACTAGAGAAGTTAAAGAGGCAACTGGCTTCAAACATGGTTTGAGCCAATTCCACAATCTTAGCACAAATTTTAGTTCATCCAAGCTCTAGTTCGGCTCTAGGGTAACACTTTTCATGATCCGTTACATTTGGCCCTTCTTGGATTCTAGCCTGATATGCTTTAAGCATCATGTCTAGGTCCTCGGGAGTGGGATCGGCTAAGACTCATCCTACTCTAGGGGGTGGTGGAATTGTGTGAGGTGGGTTGGATGGAGATGGGAATGGTGGTGGTGGCGTAGTGTGAGAGTGAGTTTGAAATGTGAGTTCAATTATTCATTCTTTCACGGCTATCCTTCCAAGATCTAGTCCTCTTCTTAGTCATGCTCTCAATCTCACTAACCTCGGAACTCTTTTCCTGGCCTAAACCTTGGTTTTGCTGCAAGGCTTGAGCTCTGGTGACCACTTGCACAGGGGCAGTGGAAGTCACACTTCCTGTAGAGTCTACTACTAACCCGATAACATTGATAGGAGTGATTTTCGACATGTTGTTGGGGTTCTTAGGAAAATCTCGCAAGAGATGCTCTTTCCCACAATCGGGACAAAAACCCTGAATTGTCACAAATTGGGGTTGTGTCGGTGCAGGCATAGGGCAATCACGAATGAAGTGGTCTCCTTGACATAAGTAGCATGGTCCTCTCGGAAATGGGGGTCTTACTTGCCTAGGTTGGGGTCTAGGGTTGGGATTAGCGTACATGATATTTGCATGCTCTGGCTCCCAACTAAGTTCACTCAGTTCTTCACAATAGTAGGACTCATTATGCTCAGGTGGTTGCATGTAGTAAGCTTGTGGGCTATCAACATGAGTAGAGTCAAAACTATGATCACTTGGGTCACTCTCTGAAAGCAATGGTGTTGTCGGGACCATGGCTCTATTCAGATTCTCTTCTGCAGCTGTTTACTTCATTGGAATCACATTGACTGGAGCAGGGGGTTACTATGCTAGAGCTGGTTGTGATCTTTGGTGGCCTTGATAAGGAGGTTGGTAGGGTTGCTGAGGCCTACTGTACTGCGGTGGTGGATACTGATTTTGGTATGTACCGTGTGGTGGATATGGCTGAGGGTAATTTTGTCTGATAGTTTGTTTGTTAAAGGGGCAGTCTTGTGCAGTGTGATTAGTGTATCTCTGTTCTATGGTGCAGTACTGGCTACTAGGATTCACTTGGGGTTGAGCCATAATGGGACATATGTTCGCCATATGGTCACCTCCACAAATATAGCATTGCCTCACTGGGGTAAATTGGGGCATCTGTTTACTTGAGACACCTAACTTCTGAGCTACCTTCTCTGCGAGTTCCTCAATAGATCTGGATTGTTTGGAAGAGATGTTGGTAGAGCTATCTGAATCTTTGTAGACTTTTGAAAGCTCTAATTCCTCCCCTAGGTTATCTTCAATGTCAATGCATATGTGCACAGACTCTTCTATGGTCCTAGGGTCCTTCAAGTACACGTATGATCTCAATTTGGTACTTAGCAATCCATCTAAGAATAACGCCACTTGTTTGGCTAGAGTGGGTAACTCAGGAACAGGGCACCTCTCTAAGTATTGCATAAACCTTCTTCCTGCAAGTCTAACCATCTCTTGAGGAGTCTGCTTGAAGCTATGAGTCAATGAGGAAGTATTATGCCGTATACCACTCTTAGAGAATTTAGTAATGAATACCTCTAGAAGTTGATCTATGTTCCTGAAGTGTCGCTCATGTAGTGGTTGGAACCATGTAAGGGCTATGTTCCTTAGGGTTGGACCAAAAGCATTGTACTGCATGAATAGTTCCTCAACTTGTTCAGCTCTCAAGACTTGCCTAAACTCGGCCACATGATCATATGGGTCCCCAGTGCCATCGAAGTAATTCTTCATGGACTTAACCAGCTGGGTTGGCCTCAAGGTCCTAGTGTGTTCTCTAGGCCTTGGCAAAGGAAAATCATCAGCATTTCTTAGGTTTCTTGGTTCTCTAGGTCTCTCAGGCTCCACTCTATCCATCTCTATTCTTGTTCTTTCTCTTTCCAGTGGGTTGGCAAAGCTCACTTCAGGTCTATCTCTACTCTTGTCCCTTTGAGCTCCGTGAGCGTGGGATGTTCCAGCTCCTTGGTGGCCATAAGAGACATTAGATCTTTGTTGGGGAAAAATAAATTCAACCTTCCAAGTGGACATGCCTACCGTGCTCTTCGACCACAAAGATCCTCTCTGAAGTATTGTCTAGATAGGTCACTTTGACTAGGCTATTAGGATCTTTGAACTCATAGATCGTGATTGTTCCTACCTCATTCGGCTGATCAGGCTTATACCTCCAAAGGTTTCATCAGTCTCTTGGTTCAATAGTATATCTATGCTGGCATGATAATTCTAGTAAGGACTGATTTGCCTCGAGGAGTTCTAGGCTCTTTTACTAAGTTCCCTTGCTCTATGTCACCTATGTCTTCCTCTAGAATCACATTACCAAATTTGTCTGTTCTATCCGGTTGGTTGGTGACTACATACATTGTTCCTTCTTTATCTAGGTATGCACCATTTTCGAACTTGACTGCTGGATGTTCCAGTCCAAGGGGTTGATCTGGGTTTTTGATATGGACCACAGATCTTCTCAAGCCGTCCTCATAGATGCACGCACCTAATCGGTATGTCCTAAGGTATTGCAGTTGCGTCTTGTAAGGACCTTCGACCTTTTGTAAGTAGGCTGCACCTGAGCTTCCTATGGGTCTCTCCATTCCGTGAGACATCTCTCACTTGCTAGTTTCAAAGCTAGGGTAGTGTGAATAATTGCTCAACTACTAGGCCCAAGACCTAGCAGTGTGGTTGACACTAGCCTCTGAAGACCTCAAGCTTTGTCAATCTCTCCCTAGATATCATCCTGATCTAAGGTTCATATGCCCTATTAAACAACCCCAATTTTATCCCAAGTACAACCTCATTGCAAATCACTTTATATCAGTCACTTGGTTCTTTTTTAGTTGATTATCATGTTTTATGCTCTTGTTTGATATCACGTCAGCAGGAATGTTTAAGTGAATTTTTGCACTTTAAGTTTTTCCTTTAAGGTTATCGATCACAAGAGATTATATTTTTGCTTGAACTTGAGTAATTAAGAGTCTTCAACTTGACAGATGCCTATTGTCACCCTATCTTACTTATATCCCAACTCGCACTTAGCCTAAGCTAGGAATTGACAGAGGGGGTTGAGAATAATCCAACCTCAAGTTGTTTATCCCTTGTCGTTGTAAGCCCAGGAAGTGCATTCCCAAGCCTGCACTCACTATTGCCTTGAATGCCTTTCGATGCTCTTAGTGGACCTGTAAAAGTTCCAAAGTTAGCTTAAGAGTTTAATTCAACTAACACAATAGACCATTTTCATTAATGTAACTCACAGACCAAATTAACCTTTGCCGTTATGGAAAAAAATCCTAGATTTCCCTTAGTTTTCTTCCCCTCTGGGTATGGTCAACTTCAAAATACCCTATCTATACCCTTTTAAATGAGCCTAAGATCACTCCGAACGGATTTTGTATGAGGAAGTTATGACTGTTCAGGGTTCTCGGGTTAAAATAGGGTTCAAACAGGCTATCAGTCAAATAGGATTTTTCTCAAATTCCTAGTGTAGGGACCTCACAAAGTGCTAATTACTTGATAAGTATGCCCAAAATGACTCCAAAATTTGGAATAAAAAACCCTAAAAAATTTGCCGAATATGGCTATCAATTGCAATCGACAGGTCTGTCGATTGATAGAGGTGTCCGTCAAGGCCTGTCAGTCGTGATCGACGCGTGAGTCACGATTGACTATGTCAATCACGATTGACAGAGTCGGTCGTGGGGTCTGTCAATCGCGATCAACACATTTTCCTCAGATTCTAGCGTAATTTCAGTCAATCGGGGTTGTGTCCATCGCGATGGACACGTGGGCACACGAATTTTAGTGTCAATCGTGAAATTTCAGTTGATCACCATCGACAATGTCAATCCCGATTGATTGAGTCCTACATGGAAATCCATAGTGTCCGTCGATCGCGATTGATAGGTCTATCAATTGCGTTTGACAGAGTGTCAATCGCGATTGATAGAGAATCACAGAATTTTTTAGTTTTAATTAGTGATTTGGAATGTGCTCATCATGTGTGTTGTGGTGGTGCACTTTGTTTTACCAAATGTCCAAGTTTTCTGTCGATCGCGATCGATAGAGGTCAACGTCTCAAAGACTATGTAGAGTTTTTCCATACCTGCGCAGCCTGTTGGAGATTATGATACAGCTAAAACCTACAAGAACACTCATCAAACATGCAAAAACAACGCACACAAATCGCTCTCTTGCTCTCTCTCACAAGTGAAATGAGAGAAATGGAAGGGGGAAGGTGATATGATCAAAAAACTGAAATTTGTGTGATGATGGAGATGGGGATGGGAGATGGTCAGGATGATGATGGTGAAGTAAGAAAGAGAAAAATAAGGAAAAGTAAAGAAATTATCTACAACACCAACGTCACAACTCTACATCTTACCATCACACGCTCCTCCTCAAAGCTCGATCAGTGGCAACGGTGCCAAAATTTGGTGTAGCTCAGTGATGAGTAGCACCTCCTTTAATGTCAATCAGGGAAGACATGAGGATGGTATGAAGACCTCGAACAAATGATGGCACAAGTGTGTGAGTCAGAAGCACACAAACATGCACACACATACACACACACGTGCACACAAGGCAAGAACAAAGAGAGAGACAATGGAGTGACTTCTATTGCCAAAGAGTTCTCATAAAGTTCAAATCTAGAACAAGCTAACCTCCAAAATGAGCTCTCTAGCTCTTTTTATAGTTTTTGACTAGCTTTGGTCCTATCCAGACCTAGTGTCCGGCCTAGTTAAGAATTAAATTCTAAGGCTATTTTGGCGGCTCCAACGAGCTCTGAAAATTATGAAAATTGGTACATAAATACTACTCCTCAAGCTGGAGGACTCCTTGGCTTGCACAAAATGGAGTAGAAATAATAAAAAATGGTATTTACAATGGTGTGAAGTGACTAAGATCACTATTTGGGGAAATATTGCTTCGTGAAAAATGATAGAGCCTATTTGCCGGATCTTCGTTGACTGCTTTGCCTACTTGGCCCTTCTCTTTGCTCTGATTCCTTATGTCAGCTCCCTTGTCTTGAAATGCCCTGACTGCTGCCAATAGTAGGTTATTGGAAGATAGGTATTACCTTCCTCTCCCTAGATCATATCTCCAATTCTTTCCATAGGTATTTCTGGCACTCTCTTGTGTAAACCTCCTTGAGAGTGGGTAGTAGCTATCTCTAGGAATTAGTTTGCTACATGCTTCCACAACTCTTGTTTAACATTAAGTAATTCTTCTAAAGTGAGATGACACTACACTTTACTGTTATTTATTACATCTATGTTTCTAGGAACTACTAACTCTTCATTTCTAACTATGATGGTGGGTGCTCTCATAATCATAGACTTAGCTTCCCAAGGTCCTATGAACTAAGGTAATTCTTGTAAAGAGTTAGATTCAAAGTTTTTTTGTTCACTAAGTTGCTCCCCCTCTAGTTGTTCATATATAGAGGGTATGTCTTGGGGAAATTGTTCTTGTGAATCGTCTACCTCTTCAATGGGGGTGGGTTTCTCTCTCTAGTCTCCATTTCAATTCTTGAATTTCCCTCAAAAATCACTCTGAAAACTTGTCTATGGAAGAAAGGTTCTCCAAGTCTGCAATATTCTGCACTTGAGATAAGGATGTTGTATCACTTTCCTGTTCCATGGGAATAATAGGGGTCATCTTTGATCCATTTCTTTCATTGCTAGAGGTCAAGTGTTCTAGCCTCTATAATAGTCATTGAAAGTGTAGTTCGGGTTTTGCTTTGGTAATACTAAGACCATGTGATATACTCATGACAATAGATGATGTGATATATATGAGTCATGCTCATGTGTGCCAAAATCTTGGATGTCTAATGAATTCTGATGTAAAATTTTCTAGACAAAAATCTTATGTAACTCCATTGAGAGAGGAGAGAGAGATACCGTCATTATATACACAAGGAAGTTTAAGCAACTTGCTTAGTTAAAAAGTTATTTCTTTTAGATCAAGGAAAATGAGAAACGACCACTCCATTTTTCAATGGAATTTAAGCATTATTCATAATTTTTGTAATGAGTTCCATATACTTCTCATTTTAAAACTTGGCAAATTTTCTCGGTAAGGCCATAGATTAAAGGTTTTGTCTCGGTAAGGCCATAGATTAAAGGTTTTGAATGTTCATTCAACAAGGATAGAACAAGCAATTTCATCTACAATTTAAGGTCAACTTCATCTACAATTTAAATTCATGAAGAATATATGATGGACTCACTTCATAATTTTTCTTTCCGTTCCACGAAACCTCGTGACACCATTGCGATGGTCTGACACAATCGTGATGGTGATGAACCGTCACGATGATCCTACACAATCGCCATGGCATAATGGGGAATTGCCGCAACCGTCTGCAACTTATGGGTCATCGTGATGGTCTTGAATCGTCAAATGGTGTGCACTAAGCACGATCCCACGGCCTAGTCTCGTCACGATGGTCAATGTTCCAGCAAACTATCATGATGGTGTGTTCTAACTGTAATGGTCTAAGGTCATCGTGATGGCATGAGTCAATTGAGATGATCAAATTTCAGGTGAGTCATCTTGATGGCATATGCCCATCACCATGGCTCACGAAAGTGAAAATTTTGCAAATGCACCAAAGAATTCCTGAAGGTGCTAGTGTGCCCTAACTCTGCTTATAATGTAATCACAAAAAGTTGAATTTCTCAAACCATTGTGATGGTCTACGACCTTTGGCACATATGGGAGAGAGTTAAAATTTTGACTTTTATGAGCTGTCCTGTCGCATTTGGAGCACTTTCCTGAATGAAAACCTCAAAAACACAAACAGACACACTTGCTCACAAGCTCTCTCTCTCTTTCTCTCACACACTCTTGCAAATGAGGAAAATGAGGTGAGTGGATGAATATGGTGAACTTTTTTATTTTTTTGGGATGCAAGAAGATGATGTTGGGAGAAAACAGGAGTCTAGGGAAGGTGAAAAACACTAAAAACAACACAAAAACAATAACAAAACTGAAATTAATTACCTTCAATGTGAATTATCACTATACTCTTACCATCACACATTCGTCCCAGAGCTCATCCTCAGCAACAGTGCAAAATCTGGTGTTGCTTTAGACAAGAGTAAGCACCATGTCAAAGAAGCTCCACCTCCTTAATTGTCAATCCACAAAAGAAATAGGTTAATATGAAGATCGTGAACAAGTGATGTGAGTGATGGTAAAGGTGAGAAGCATGCAAATGCACACACGCATACACGAACACTCACAGTAGAGACAAGAGAGAAGCAATGGAAGGTGAAGAATAATCTCTATTACTCAAGAATACAATCTTACTTACAATAATTCTCTTAAACGAGCTACAAACCAACCTCAAAAATGCGCTCTCTAGCTCTTTTAAAAGTCTCTAGAATAGTTTTGGCCGGTTTCAAACCTAGTGTCTCACATAGATAAAAAATTAGGTTCTAAGGGTCATTTGGAGGTCCAAATGAAGTCTACAAATTACCCAAATTGGTATGAGAATTTTACCTAAGCTCCTTATGCTTGTGGACTCCTCATCTTGCACAAAATCGAGCTGATTGATACAAAATTGGGTATTCAATAGTGCATATGTTACAAGAGTGATGAAAATCACTATTTCAGGTTTTGGACAAACTTTCTTAAAACATAGTTCTTGAAAAATTGATGTGTTTAGCTCCCTCAACTTAGTACATTCCCCTTTTCAAATACTTCTTCAGCGTTGATGCCTATGGTCACTATCCGTTGCACTACCAACACCTTCCCAAGAGGAATGGCAAGCCTATGTGAAGGCAAGTAAGACCATCCCAAGAAGAATGGCAAGCCTATGTAAAGGAAAGTCAGACCATCCCAAGAGGAATGGCAAGCCTTGTTAGGTGCAAGGAGTACCAAAGACCAAGTGAAGGTCTACTGAATCTTTGAGGCAAGTAAGACCAGCAAAGAGAATGGCAAGCCTATGTAAAGACAAGTAACACCATTCAAAGAGGAATGACAAGCCTATGTGAAGGCAAGTAATGTTGAGAACATTGTTTTTTCTTTATATATGTATAGGTGAAGGTACAAGTTCCAAATTATGTAAATACCTTTAGGAGGTCTTCAAATACTTCAAGAATTCTCATATTATTGATAAACGATAGCCAAAATACCATGTGAGTTCTAGAACATGGTGAGTCAAATTAATGAGTCACAAGAGAGTTGAAGTGGTGTCCTAGTGGAAGGTCAATGTGACTAGTCCTCAAAGTCCATCAATATTTTGCTTGTACCCCCAGCCAAGTCTCTACCATGATTTTAGATGTATTACGAAGGTTTTGGATTAGTTTTCCATGCTATAATAAGAGGGGGAGAAGTCTTGATCTTGTGGGAAGTCCAAGAGAGTTATATGTGTATCTCTACACTGTTGTACTTTTGTAGATAGAGATTTTAGAGCTTGTAGGTCCCTCATTATATATCCACATTACATGTTTGATGGCTCATCGGAAAGCTCTTATTGTCTACTTTCATATTATTAAGTTTTGTAGTCATTGGAGTTGTGACCTGAGAGCAATACTCTCTGCACATAGTCTATGTTCTCGGGCTCACCTCTATTGAAGGTCTCCATTAAAACTCAAAATGGCAGAGGTCATATATCCTTGTGTATTTATCCAAATGGATTGTCCTTTAGCTCATTGGAGAGCTCTTGGTGTCTAGTATATGTAGTAGAGAACAAGAAGCTTTGCAAACATGATTGGTTTTCTGCAATGACATTTGTGAGATGGTCAACTAGTTCCTAGGGGGTTCGACCTACTTCTAGATATAATTTGGAGGTGAATAAACTCCAACACGTAAGACAATCCCAAGACGAATGGAAAACCTTTTTAGGTGTAATATGCACCATTTTCCACATTGAGGATATTTTTTCTGTTGTTTTGTAGGTGATGAAGAAATCTTGGAAGATGTGGAAGCTATAAATGCTTCACATCAAGAGGAACTCATGAAAGAGTTCATATATGATCAGCCCATCATCCATTTTGTAGGTATATAATAGGCTATAAAGCATGAAGAAAGTATTATGAAGCAAGGGGGAGTTAACTTGCAAGGATTGGAAGATCCAAGAAGAGTCCAAAGAAGAGAATGTGGAGCCAACACAAATTCCAGATTTGGAAGAGAAGTATGTACTCTCAAAGAAAGAGTAAGAGCAACCTCTAGGAGAAGTCATATCTATGGAAGGAGAATCTAGAAGGCAAGTATCAGCCATGGAATACAAAAGAAGGCATGAAGAAAATTTGGAAGAAAGCATGACAACCATGAGGACATCAAAAGGATATGCAAAGATTGCACCCATAGATAAAGACAAAGATGATCCAAAGACAAAGGAGGATCAAAACAAAGCATGCAAGCATACAATACATGAATCCATGAAGGTATCAAACAATAGATTTGCAAGAGAGGAGAACACGGAAGAGAGTGAAGCAACAAAGATCTATAGAACCAAGGTGATCTCATTCATTTTATAATCTTGTATGAAGTATGCTTTATGATAGGTGTTCAAGAAGAGCTCTCAATAAGAGCCAAAGAAGAAAAGATAAAGCTTGAAGGAAGCCAATGAAGCTTCAAAGGAAAGAGGGAAGATCTCCAACCTATCAAGCACAGGGCAATAGATGCAAAGGAAGAAGATGACGAGAATTGGAGAGTAGCATGGACTCCCAATCGTAGCTTCAAGGGGATTGTTGAAATTTATGGTACTTGTGCAAGATCCAATTGTGAGGCGTGACACATACTCACTTCTCATAAATTACCTCTTCATCAATTATGTATTTCGTGTAATCCCAAAAAGAAGATAGGCCTTGAAAATGTATAGAGTACACTCATAACCTTAACATAGAGTGTTGAATTAACAAGCAAATGTATTTATGGCTTAGATAAAAGCCAAAATATGATTAGAGAGATGGAATACTAGAAAACACATGATCATATCCATATGGAGTGATTTGGAGCCCCAAAATTCACCCAAGGCAATGGAAGGACGAAGGACATGAACTGAAAGGTCAAGAGGTGAGAGAAGATGCAAGGGCAGGTGAAGAGACACAAACTCCCATGCACATATCTCTATATATACACATCATTTGAACGTGAAAATTTATGGAGAGGACAAGGAGATGGTGTAGAAGCATGTGGTCTCATTTTCTTACCGGTGGATATTAGATGGGCCCTCAATAAAGTGCTACAAGGCACATAGGTATTCTAGCCACATACCTTTTTTGTACACAATCGATTTGTGAAGGTGATATCTCTCTATGTACTTATCCATTTAATGTATATGTGATCTTGTTAGAATGCCTATATCTCTTAATCTCTATATCTAAAATACCTCTGTCAAATGATGTTGTAATAGTGATTGGGAACATTTCTTGTGAACCTTAGTTTTTTCCTTAACATGAGTTGACAAGTAGTCTATCTTTATAAAATTGGTTGCTTGGTCATATGAACTCCAAATGGAGTGTTCTATAGCGTTTTATAAAGCTAAATAAGGATACTATGTGTGGCCCAAACTTCAAAATCATTGAATTTCAGAGTTTTGAGAGAATCAATTTTAGTAAGCATGTGTCATACAGCGCAATTTCTAGAAGAATTTCTCTACTTTTTGCTACACATTTTGGAGTCGCATTTCTCCAAAGTAACTTGTGAGCTTATCTGAATCAAGAAGCTAATGATTGGGTTACATTTTTAGGTCAATAAAGCTTCAATCATGTGTGATAATATGCATAGTGTGTACCTATCTATCAATCCTATTTCAATGCTAGGAGTACACACATAGAAGTAAATTATTATTACATAAGAGAGGTGTTGGCTAAAGAGGTGCAAGTGCAACATATAAGTACCAAGGAACAATGTGTGGACATGTTCACAAAAGCTTTGGATTCAATGAATCTAATGAGGTTCAAGAAGGGCATTACATTATTGGAGCTAGGATGAAGAATTGGAGCTTGAAGCTTGAGGGGGAATATTGAAATACAAGCTTCAACCTTAGTCTAAATTTAGCTATCAAATGGATGCCACTTAGAGCCATTGGAGCAAGCATTCAAGCATGTAATACCATGAATTAATTTTAATTTGAAATCCCCCACTTAATATCCAAATTTTAATCACACTTAGGTGTGCGTAATTGCCTATAATTTAGGGAAAGTGATTCCTAACTTATAGGGAATCTTACCAACTATATATTAACACACAATCAACATCAAATTGATGATCTCATATATTTTTATGCTCTTAAGAGTCTTGAGGAGCAATCTAGTAGGCCCATAAGCTAATGAACCCCTTTCCATGCTTGCTTGAGTGATTTGAGTAAAGTTTTTCTAGCCACAACTAACACACAATTTTTTGTGTGAGATGGTCTAGATTGCTCTAGGTGTTGAGAAGTGTTCATTAGCCATATATCACTCATTTCTTGTAGTCTTTGGTTTTTTAGAAACCTAATCAATTCTTCTAAAGTGGTCTCAAAGCTCCCATCATTTCTCTGCATATTTTGAGAGAACCAGATTCATAAGTTAGCAAGTGTCTATCTGTGTATGCCTAATGAAGACTATAAGTTATCTATCTTTGAGGGATTGGATCTCCGAGCAGGAGTAACCATTTTAAGTGAAATAAATTGCATTACCAAAGTCTTAGAATCATATTCCTGTGTGGAAAAGGTCTTGGTATCAGTCCTCATAGTCTTAGAGATTCCATTGTTTTCGTAAATAGAGGTTCTGTAAGAGTGCATATGAGGGCACTATTGCTTTAATGTTGCATCACGAAGTCGCAAATTCTCTCGCAAAAAATCCTTTTAATGTCTTCATAAAATTCTCTAAAGTGAACAATCCTTGTATATGAATAGTTCATTTCCAACCTCATCTACTATATGCAAAAGCAAGTGCACTTGAATTGTCAATAAATTGGTGGATAAATATTTCCCTAGAAGGCATACAGTATCAATTAGATGTAGAATACTCATTGCAACAAATTTCTTTTCTTTCACTTTAAAAGAAATTCATCCTATCAAATCAATGATTTGGTATATAATACTTCAAATATTAGGTGCGAAAGCTCCCTTGATAGCATTTGGTAATATGAAATGAAGAAACTTGTGCCAACCATGAGTTTTCATGAAAGATAATGTTTCCTCTTGACATTAGGGAAAAAAATGAACCCTGCATGGGCCTTTTGGATTAAGGAGTGATTAGTGATGGACCAATGAGAGGAGGGTGGTGGACATAGTCTATAGCCTATAAATCACTAGGCTGAAGGGGGATGAGGGGACAGGATTCCCCTATGTTCAAGTTTTGCCTCTAGAGAGAGAAAGGAATCTCGTAACTTACCTCGGCCCAAAAATTCAAAATTTTCAAAAAGTTGTAAAACTCATCATAACACCATTTAATGGTCCCCCAACCACTTTTTAGGATCAAAAGTGCTATTTTTGGGTTCTAAATCAAAATCCGTGCATGAACTGAAGTGAAAAAAGTGAATTTTTCAAAAATAACTCAAAATGCAACTTTCTCCCTCCAAAACCTCACATTTTCATACCCAGGTCCCAAAAAGTCATCTATTTCCACTACTTTCTCTCCCTAGCACACCATTGCAGCTCCTGCATCTCCATTTCTTTCTCTGTGCATCATCTTCCTTGAATTCCTACTGTCACTTCCATAGCCTGAACTCCAATGGAGAAACCTAAATCTCATAGACGTCCAAAAGATGAGGTTATCGCGATAAAATGTCACAATATCAAGGCTCTAGAAGGATTTTGGTTAGGACAGGAGTTCTGCAAAGGTGCATGGGTGTACATGCAACCCTCTGGTTTTGGTCCTCACCGTGTGAGAGATCGTGGAAACTTGGATCTTCATTGGAAAGGGAAGTTATTAGGCTTCAAAAAGCTCAAAAATGGTGAAATTGTTGCCATTGTACAACATGTGTTCACAATGTCAACCATGAAATTGGAAAACTCAAACAAAATGAGATATCCTATCAACTGTAAGTATTACTCATTGACTTTTGTCCAAATTTCATAATATACCTAGCTAAGTTGTGTAGTTTTTTGTTGTAGACATATTTCCTTCTACCTTGGTGGAAGAACAACCACTTCATAGTCTTACAGGTACTTTCCAAGCATTGCATGCAGATGTTGGGTCGATAGTCTTTCCACAAGCCCGTCCTGCTCAGCTATTACATGAGAGAGTTTTCTTTTACACACATACATATGTTGTACCCTCTTCATCAAATGATTTTGGCAGGTTAGAGATGATTAAGGTAGATTCTCTCTTAAAGCTCGAGTGGCTGCAACCTGATGTATGGACATTAACATCTTTGAAGCATAAGATGGTGATGGACATATGCAACTCTTTGAAATTTACAAGAGTTTCAAGATCTATAGGATTACATTGGTGTGTTCCTGTTCATTGTTTTGTACATTTATTTCAGATATTCATAATTCTAGAGGCTTCAACAATGTTCATGTGAAAAGATATCACGTATGAGCAAGTAGAGGGTTTGCTAGGTGAAAATTGGGGACTTGTAGAAGGATGCACCAAAGGGGATAGATACATTTGTAAAATTGGTGCAACAGGCATATGATTTCGATACTTGAAACATCGTACTTCATTGTACATTAGATTCTATTATGATCGTTGGATGTGTAAACTTGGTGAATGGATACCATTACAAAGTTCTAAGGGTGTTTTAATTTCATTTGAAATTAAGATAAATCTACCCAACAATGAAATGGAAGTTATTTCAGTAAATCATCATTGGACTCTTGCCAACATGAGAGAACATCTAGTAATCGTGGGATTTGAGGATCTGGATCAATCAAAGTTCATAATACAAGGGCATAAGGTAAGTAGCATATGGTATTTCTTCTTTTGTTTATACAAATTCTTACACTCAAATATGTTCATTTAAAGTTTTCTATTTGTCTGCAGATTGGTAAGAGGTTGGAGGATAAAATTAAAGTCCTCCTTGAATGGAGTGTGGATGGAACTCAACTTTCATTGTCATAGCTCAAGAACTATTTGAGTGCTACAGAGTACACACAACCTATGTTCCATTTATAATCCTACGTCTGCAACAATGTATTTAACATGCAAGACATGTAGCATGTAAAATTTTTTGATCTCAATATGATGTACAATTTGCCAAATCTTTGGTTTTTCCAATGGCAATTTATTATAATTTTAAAGTTCTGAGAATTTATTTTTTCTATTGTGTTGTGGTGTATCTTATTTTGGTTAATGATTCTGTTCAATCTTTTATATGAGAAGAAGTTTTTTTTCTGAGAGTTCTGTGCATGATTGTTTTATTTGAAGGTATCAGTTTTAGTTTTAAAATGGGTCCCACTCACTTTAAAATTTTGAAACTACTATAAAAGCAACACTTACTCTCTCATTTCTCACTTTTGCAACCAAGAAGAGCTACAATCACTTGCATAGTACGCACACAAGCTAGCATCACGCGCAATGGCTGTCGCATCCTCCAATACCCTACAACCCCAACGTCCACATGAACTCTTCAATGAGTTCTTGGAATCAACTGAGTTCAAAGGTCAAAACCACTTATATGACCTACTGTCTAGAGTCCCCGATCTAGACAAAACAATTCAACTGAACTCTGATGTGCTCAAGGAAATAATAGAGTTCCTTGAGTACTACATCTTGCGTTTCTCTATAGAAATACCGCCTTATGAGGGTAAATGGGTCCCATGTGACCTTCTACTCTACATACACAGAGGTGATGAAGCCTTCATGAAGCGCCTTAAGCGTTTCATGGAAATTGCTGAAACTGCAAGGCACTTACTAGATGACTCTGTGCCATTAGTAAAAAAACTTAACAAAAAGAAGAGGATGGGTACAAAGTACCTATCCTACATTGCAACAACATATTTTATCATTAATGAGGAGCCCAAACCTACACCTGTTGAGCTCCCCAACCTTGTCACTGGGGGGTTTGTTAAGGAGAAGAATGAGCCTCAACTAGAGGCCATAAATTTTTCCAAAGAAAGCATTACAATCCACCAAGAATTTCCTGGTGGTGTTGAGGATAAACTACATGTGCAATCAAGCATGGAGGAGGCCCCCCCTTCAAATCTCAACCCCTCTGAGCCCACATTACCAGAGGTGGAACTTGAATATCTCTCCAACATCGTTGTGGATGGAGAGGAATTTATTTTACTTCATGACATTGAGAAGGCATTTGGTCTACATCTAGATGAATGCTTGATTATTTTGTCCACAATGTCAGATGTTCCACTTGACAACACATCTGACATACTTGAAAAGAAGTCAATCCCACTTGGGGATTCTGTGGCAGACACCATAGCAATGGTGTGTGCTGATATTTTAAATGATGACAACAATTCTACTACGGAGGAGTTCAGTGCAGCACAAGAGAGGATAATGAAGCAAAAAATTCCTACATCCCCTGTAGCAGAGCAGAGTGGCATGGCCCACTCTAGCATTGATCTTGATGCCCCTGGAAGAAGGGAGGAAGAAGAAAAGCTTCATGATGTAAGTGGTAATTGAATTAAATAAATGGATAATTTAAGTTAACATTGTAAGAGCTTGAATTCTCATTTTTTCTTAACAGGAAGCAATTGAGCTCGACAAGTTTGCAGCAAGGTCTGGTGGGGATCGAGCTTCTCGCAGGAGTGGCGCATCCTTGGCAAACTACATCGAAAAGTTGCCAAAGGATGATTTTGTTATCATACACAAAGACTACAGTCTGGATGGGCACTTCATGACTTGGTGCTTGAAGGCCCTTAGCAAGATTTTGTGTTTATGTACAATTACCCAAGGCATTAATTGTGTCATTTTGGTTAGGAAATCCTTAGTTGTAACTACATTAGGACTTAATTTTAGAGGAAAAGTATTAGGGCAAATAGGTATCGCCATGGGTCTTGGAATGCAAGACCCCCATGTAATATCAAGATCTGTATTGACTTACCAGCTACCTCAATCTCTACAAAGGAGAAAGAAAGTTGTAGAGAAATTGAAGGCAGCTCAGAAATGATGTAATGTCTTGATAATACAAACCTTTTTTTTCATCATTTGTCTAGTCTTGTATATGAATGTGCTAAAAAATTGAACTTATCTTCTCTCCACAAATTGTATCTAATTGTAGGTATTTGTATTGTCCTTTGGTCCTTTGTATAATTATATGCATAAAAAAGGCCAAAAAAGCCCCAGCCATAGAATTGCGGGAAACAGCCCTACAAAAATTTTGCAAGGCTGTTTCCCGCATTTCTATGGCTGGGGCTTTTTTGGCCTTATCTGGTGTTTTTAGGTGCTACAAAACATAGGAAAGTATGTAATTCTAGATTTTCACTTGGTTTTGGTAGATTCAGGACCAAAGATTACCTGTAGGGTATAACCTCAGCTTTAACTAGATCAAAGATCTCATCCATACCTTTTATGCATACAATGATTACTTGTAGGGTATAACCTCTTAATAACTAGACCATTACATCTCTACCATACCTTTTATACTTACAAAAGACCAAATAATGCAAAAAAAACCCCAGCCACAAAAACGCGGGATTCAGCCCTGCAAAAATTTTGTAGGGTTGAATCCCGCGTTTCTGTGGCTGTGGGTTTTTTGGTATGAAAAGGACATGTTGAACATCAATAGGTAGAAAAGGAACATATCTAGTCACAAAACAATAGGGTGCATGCATGTTTAACTGAATCCATATATAACTGATTGAGAGAGAGAGAGAGTGAGAGAAAAAAAAGAGACAAAGAATATAGGTTAAAACAAAATTTTCTATTATCCATTGTATTACATCGCAAAGTAGGCCTATCATAGGGTATAATATACACATCATGGGTTATTTCCTCTAATTCTTCTTGCTAGCTGAATGTCCTTCGGTTGTATGGTTACTCTCTTGGAATGGATAGCACAGAGGTTAGAGTCCTCAAGCATGGAGATGAGGTAGGCCTCAACTGCCTCTTGAAGTGCTTCAAGTGCTATCCCTTGTATTCCTAGACCTGCTTGGTAGCTTTGTAGTTCCTCTTTCACTACCCTTGCAAAAGCTCTTCGTGGTATGAGTAGTTCAATGGACTTTTGGTAGTGTCGTATCTCTACAAAAGCCCTACAGTGCTTCCTTCGTCTTTGTGGAGCTCTTGTGTTGGGGGGTATTTTTGGCTGGCGTTGAGGTCGACGTCATGGTTGATAGTTTTTTTTTTCTCCGATGTACACGATGTGAGGGCCCAGCTTCATCTTGCACATTTTGTTGTTGATGTGGTTGTTGACTTTGCTCTCTTTCCTCCTCTGTTGGTATTTGCCCTTGTCCTTGTGGAAGTGTCTTACCTCCATGTGTCACCCTATGGCTCGTTGGAATTTGCATATCATTCCACGGTGGTTGATTGCTGCTTTCCTCATTCGGGGATGACTCTTCTTCGCTCTCTGGTACACTCCTTCTGATCAACTTCTGTTTGGGTCTTGATTTGATGGGTTTCCTTGTTGGTGGCTCATCATCTGAAATAGACTCTGATCGTCCTGGAGTGAAATACTCTTGTCTATTGGACACTTCATTTTCTCGCACTGAATTGCTCCTAGGTGGTGTGCCATCGTGTGACACAGGCACAGATGTGCTCTGGGAACCACTTCGAGGTCTTTGGGGGTGTTGCAACCATGGTGGGCGTTGTGTCCCTAGATGAGGGCTAGGAAAGAAGATGCGATCTTTCCTTGCAATTTGCTTGGTGTGTGCCATTCTCTTGAGTTGCAAAAAGTGTGAAATGAAGTGAGTTCTCTCTATTTATAGAGTTTTTTAAAAAACTGTTTGTTCACACTAGAATGGACAAAACCTGTTTAAACCATACACAATATTATATATTAAATAATAACACATTGAAACCAAGATTACGATAATCATAGGAATTACCACATAATGGGAAATAACGAATTTACTTTACTTCCAAGCTGAGCCTTCTCATTGTCTCCTTGCACGCCACTGAGCATGATGAAGAGGACCTAACGATGACTTCCATTTCTCACTGGCAATGTTGTGTTGCATCGTTCTTGCAAGTTTTGCCAATTTTGAATCCCTAAGTCGTTTCACAAAAAACTTTCTCGAGAATGTAGTGCGGTAAAACCAATTAAACATCTCCTCCATGTAGTTTGATTGCATTGGGCCACCACCATGTCGGGTGTTTTTGAAGTAGACACCCCTCGCTTTGTAGTGTGACTTTTCCATTCCTTGGGTACTGAAAATCTCTAATGACCCATATCGATGCATGAAAAAAGCTCCATGTGCAAACAAAATATGCTAAAAATTGTTAAGTACATTGGAAAAAGGTAAGTACAATGAACACTTGTAGAAGAAGATTACACTTACAATGTAGTGTGTTATATTGCTCTCTCCCCAAGATTGAATGAAACACTTGGTGAACTCCACTAATGTTTCTTGAAACATTTGACGTTGAATAGCACTAGACCTAGTCAGACCCATTAAGCCTACCAACTTATCAAAGCTCGACCAAACTTTCTTTCTCTTATTACAAAGATCAACTTGAGAGTCATTGTCCGTTGTGATCATGCCTAGGTCTTTCCACAGCTCATAACGTTCATTATTTTGAGTGCTAGTACCTCTTCTAAAAAAATGCCTTGCTTTATTCCCTGTCATTGACACTTGTTGCAAGCTATCTTGAGATTCTCCAACTTTCTTAACAACTAGGGTTACATTTCCACCATGACAACCAATTGAATTAAGAAGTTCCTCCAATTTCTTTATAGCTTGAATAGATTTATCAACTGGTTTCATGGCAAATGCGTATTCTATATGGAGCTTCAATAGTCTATCAAAAATTCTCATGAAGGCATGCAAGGTGCAAAAGTGGACATTGACTAAAGGGAATGGAATAATGGGATTCCAATCCTTATCTGACATGTCACAATTAGGTGTACCTAACATGGGACACCTCATTAAAGGTATATCCCATTCAGTAGATGGAGTTGCATCTGTGTCATCAACTAAATCATCTATGTTTTTTTGTTTTCTCTTTGTTCGTTTATAACCTCGTGTGCAATATGGACAAGGATAGAGAGTAGATGCACCTTGTTTGCACCCTAACATGCATTTGATAGTCTTTAAGTCTCCACCTAAGTGCCACTCTACTTCAAAATCACCAAGGCTTTCTACATTGATTTTGGCACCATGAATTTGAGAAGTTATCACCTCTGTGATCCATGGGGTCCTACTAAAAATCCATGTAAGAACATCATTGGATTCTTTAGGTACCTCAATAGCACCTAACCACCATATATCTTTCTCGGATTGGACACTATATGTAAAGTGATGGGTAGATTCATCACTATCATCAATAATAGCATGGGCCATAGCTTCGTTCATGAGTGTCACACTAAGTCTCTTCGTATGGAGTCCCTTTATGATTTGACATTCGTCTAGCTTCAATACAAACTTGAGTTTGGAACCACAATCTACATCAAATAACAAACATTACATTATTAAAAATACTATGAATGTCATTATCAAAACAATGGATATACCTTGAAGTGTGGATTTGTAAAATTTAACCATTTCCTTTTGAAGCCTCTCCAAATTGACAAATATGTTGTTGTACTTTGTGTAGATGAATCCCTTTCTAGATGTGTTTTTCAACTCTTTCTTTGATGTAGATGAATGATAAATGGTGGAGCATCACTTATACTTAGATATGTATGTTATGTGCCCTCATTATCTTTGAGCTTGATTTCAATTAGCCAGTTATACGAGAGCATCAATTTCAATTAGTATGCATTCTTTGGGTTCGCAAGGACATCACAGGTTGTGTATGCATTCGAGAGTCTGATGTATGAGTTTTTATGCTCGAGAGGAGGCATTGTAGTTGCTGTTGGATCATTTGCACTTGCTTTGTTAGTCCTTTGATGATTGACACAAGCATAGAGGCAGTGGGAGCTTTGCAGGAATACCGATTCTTGGATCACTTAGATATGAGCTCGACTCTTATGGATATGAGTCTAGAGTAGTTTGAGGTGCATGGATACACATTGTTTGAGGCAATTGGTGTAGGCTGATCAGTATGGTTTGAGATCCAGACTCTTCTTATACATTATTCTACTCTTACATCATTCTTTGTATATTTTTCCTCTTATGGTCACATTGATCCTTAAGTGGGAGATTGTTGGGGATGTAAGGATCATGTGACCTTACCCCTATATTCATATACATATATCTTTATTGAACATTGCCTCATAGAGATCATTATGTGGTTGTTGAGGATCCCACACATGTGTGTGCATCTCTCCCTCCATCTCCTCCTTTCTCCTCTTGTTCAGAACATGAAAGCCCTTTAACATCCACAAGGAGTTCCAAAAGAGGAAATTCTTCATTTCACTCTTTGTAATTCCTCTCTTTGTAGAACCCATCATGTCATGCAATTTCATTACTATCCCTAGTACACCATAAGTGTGGCCATTTTGACAAATTTCTTTTAAATCCTCTTTTTTTCCATGCGTATCTCTTTGACCTATGATCATTTTCCAAAGCAACTCACCTTATATTCTTGAAAACATGCATAGGATATATCAAGTGATTCATCAATAGTTTATCCTAATGTGGATGTGAACACAAAATAGATAGTTTATTCACCCTGAAAAAAAGTCAACATTCACTTCTCTCCCACATATTACACCAATCCCATACATGAAGTCAAACACCTTCCTTATGATCTAATTTTGCATCAAGGAAACGATGTCCATTTTCAAGATAATGGGTAGCACCTTCATTTCTCAGCTTATATAAAGATATCAACATCATTAAAAACTTTGTGGTTGTAATCCATCTCCATAAGGGTATTAAAACCCTTGGTTGGTGTTATGATTGATGTACCTAAGCACTCTCTTGGCTACCTTCATATGAACATTACTTGGTGAATTCCAAAATTGAGAAAGAATAGCATAACACAACTGAGGATGTGTGATAGTAGCATACTCAAGGCTTCCAATTATGCTTCTATATGTTGACCCATCTTCATGATGGTGCCCTTTACCTTCCCATACCTTAATGTTAGGATCCATAGGTTGTGTGACTAGATTGCATCCACTCATATCATACTTATAAAGTATATCTAGTGACTATATCCTTCGAGATAGGAAAACACCATTCACTATGTACATAACTTCAACTCTAGACTACTATTTGATTACTCCAAGATAAGGAATTTTCAACTCATTCCCAATCTTGACCTTGATCCATCTAATACGTGCATAATCACTTCATGCTATAATCAAATCATCGACATATATGTATATGTAGAAAACTAGTCCTACTTCCCTCTTGAGGTATAGGGAAGGGTTTGCATCACTTGGCTTGTATCCACATGTCCAAAAATAATCCACACGATTCCAGAACATAAGGGATTGTGCTAAGACATACAATGTTTTCCTAAGCTTACAAAAAAAAATTCTACTTTAGGGTTTTTAAACCCTAAGGGTTGATTCATGTAGACTTTCGCCTACAAGTCACCATTAAGAAAAGAAATATTCAGATCCACTCGATATATTGGCCACCTCCTAGATGTGGAAAACCAAATGGTTTCCATAAATGTGGTCATATTTGCAACTAGGCTCAATGTTTCTTCATAGTCAATCCAATAGTATTGGACAAATCATTTTGCAACAAAGCTTGCTTTCTACATAATAATTTAACCATGACAATTTCTCGACTTTATACACCAAGTTATTGCCAATTACCCTCATTCCTTCTTCTCTTCACACTAGAATCCAAGTGTTTTTGCCTTCAAGTGTTTTGTACTCTTCTTCCATAGCTTGTTACCACTTGTTTGTCCTTTGTCTCTTCATAGGTAGATGGTTCATGGTCTTTGATAACCCTCGACATGAAAGTATAATGCATAGCCATGAAGCTATCATAGATGAGCCTTGAGATTGGATCTTTTACACTTGTTGACCCTATTTTTTATCCTTTGGTGGAATATATCTTTTCTGCCTTGGTTTTATGAACTCTACCTTTGATGTTGCTCCCTCTTCTGACATAACTCCATCAATGTTGCCTTTCATTTATTCATTGATTGATGAATTGAATACATGCTTGTGCTTACTGTTATGCTTGGATCACTGATTTTTGAGCTATCTAGAGCC
Source organism: Ceratopteris richardii (assembly GCA_020310875.1). Lineage (NCBI taxonomy): Eukaryota > Viridiplantae > Streptophyta > Polypodiopsida > Polypodiales > Pteridaceae > Ceratopteris > Ceratopteris richardii. The sequence continues at coordinate 8,620,660 of CM035423.1, forward strand.
CTATCTACATACCTCATTTTTGCCTCTTCAATGTCTTCATCTTGGAATGCAACTTTGGAAGCACACCATGGTTTGTGTTCCTTAAACACTACATCTTTGGATACCTTTCACTCCATTGTATTATGATTGTAATAATTGTAACCTTTTTTATCCATAGAATGACCAATAAACATACATGGTTTAGCCCTTTCATCAATCATTCCTTCAATTCTGGTGGTACATATTTTTCAAGTATATCTCTGTCTACTATTATTTGCTACAACTTCATCATTATAGTGATTTTGTGAAAGTGGTTTCTCTGCTTCTAGTTCATTAATTGTTGTGATTTAACTTGGGTTCTTTAGAGTAAGATTTCTACTACTTGCATATCAATTTTCATCACAGTTGGTTTAGAAATGCTTGAGTTATGTATCATAGAAGCTACCTATGTTTGCACACCATCTAGATCTTGAAGTATCGTGATGACTCCATCACTTGTTAGATTCATTTTGCAGTCCATGGTGCAGCTAAATTGATGAAATAAATTACTATAGCTAGCTACTCACTCCAATTAGATGTGTGAAAAAGCTCTCTAGTCGATTCATATCATGTTATTGTTGATATATTTAGGTAGTGATGTATGTGAACACACTAGGACCATCAAGGCACTTTTTTCCCTCTTTAGGAGGTTTTTTCCCCCCACTTCCATATACACCTATTGCGTTAATAGGCTACTCATCTTTGTACATTCTAGTGGTAATAAATTCAGTATTCTATGTTGTGCTCCAAGCTCCTTCTTCTTCCTTGTGTTGTTCGCATGCTTGCATAGACATCTAACTCCAACAATTGGTATCATAGAAAGTCGCTGCTTCATCTAGGGCATCGTGGACACTCCTCCCATCACAGTCTCAGAATCGCATGAAATTTGGTACGTATAGTGAAGGTGATTAGGAGATCAAAATATTTTCACTTTATGGTGCCAAAATTGTGATCTAAGCTCGTTTTGGCCTCTAAATGCACTATCGCAGTGCTTGTGTAGGCTATTTCGTCTTTTTGTGCCAAAGATATAGATCACTTTTGGTTCACCAATATAAGCGTCTCGAATTCTGCTATAGGTCTAGTAGAACTTGTTTGGGTGATTTTGTTCAACTTTTTTTGATAGTCATTTTTTTGCATCAAGCTATTTTAGTTAGTGGCCATGGCTGAAAGCAGTGATGTATTATGTATGTTGGATGTTGAGGATAAGTTGGATGGTATCAATTATCCATTGTGGGCTTATATGATGCATCATGTATTTTCACAAAAGGACTGTGGAATACTATGAAGGGTGTTGAAAAATGTCCTATTACACTTGCAAACACATGTACTGCAAATACAGGTACTGAAGATGATGCAGATGGTGTGGAAGATGGTGATATTCTACAGATTCCTGTTTGTGCTGTTGTTTATGTTGCACGTACTATAGAGAAAATTTGTTGGGATGGAAGAGATGCTCAGACATATGCATTGATAGCTTTGTCTATCAAACATGCTATTATTCCTCACATTCGCTCTTGTAGAATAGCTAAAGATGCTTGGGATACACTTACCACTAGGCTAGGAATGAGGCTCGTATTGCTTACCTCTAAAAATAGTTGGAGAGTGAGCACATGAATGAAGGTGATTCTATGGACAGTTTTCTGACAAAGATCAAGGATTTGAAGGAACAATTGATTTTTCTGCATGTGAAGTCCTTCCTGACAGCTCACTTGTGCAAATTTTTCTTAATGGTTTTCCTGACTCATATCAGAGTTTTGCTTCTACTCTTCATTTGATGATGAAAGGCATTCCAAATGCCTTAACATTTGAAGAGTTAGTTTCTATTTTGTTGCAGGAAGACTAGTCTAGGTAGAAGAGGTATATTATGCGTGTTGCAGATCAAGCTTTCCTGGCTAGTCAAAAGGGCAAAGATAAATGGAGCTCTTCTGCTAGCAAGCAGAAATATGAAAATGTTGCACATTTGAAGAAGAAAAAGATGAGAAGAAATCACAAAAGTAGAAATTGGTTTGCAAATCATGTAAAGAAAATGATCATGTTATTAAGAGCTGTCCAAAATTGGCTACTAAAGAGGCAAAGAAGAAGGAGACTGGAATGGTTGTTGCAAAGGCCTCTTCACCGAAAACAAAGTCTGCTAATCTAGTACATAATGAAGAGTGGGTGTTTACTATTGTTTGCAATTTTGACCCATCTTCTCATGAGTAGTGTATGTCTGTAGTAGACTCAGATGTTTGGTACTTTTATAGTGGGGCAACCAAACATATTACTTCGTAGTGTAGTTTCTTCACTTCACTCGAGCCTGCCCTTACAGGGAGTACTATCACATGCACCAACAACTCCTCTTATCCTATCCTAGGAGTTAGTAAGATCATTGTAACTACTACTCATGGTAGTTCTTTCACTTTGTCAAATGCTTTATTTGTGCCAGGGATCAAGAAGAATATGTTATCAGTTTAGGCTTTAGCCAAGATTGGCTTGGTTGTGAAATTTGTTGACGACAGGTGTATTGTTCATGATCTTTCAAATGGCGATGTGATTATTGCTTCTCCCATTTCATGTCCTCGATTGTATAAGTTCATAGACTATGAAAGATCTATGAATGATTCGACATGTGTAGTACATGATTCTTAGGCTATGTTAGATGCAAAGCTTTGGCATGCATACTTTGGTCATCTGAATTTTGCTAGTTTGCTATACTTACAGAAATCTGAAATGGTGTCCTCTTTGCCCAAACTTGAGATACCCAGAAAACATGTTTGTCAAGATTGTATTTTGGAAAAAATGCAGCGTTCCTCCTTTCTAAAAGATGGTTCAGTTTGGGCTACTAAAAAATTGCAGCTTGTACATAGTGACGTGTGTGGTCCTATGCAAACACCTTCTTCAAAACTATCTTTACTTCGTGACTTTCATTGATGATTTTTTCTGGCATGCATGGGTATATCCACTCAAAGAAAAGTTCGAAGTGTTTATGTGCTTCAAACAGTTTTTGGTTTTGGATGAAAATCTGTCAGCATGTAAAATGGGCACCCTCCATTCTGATCAAGGGGGGGAATATATGTCTTTTGACTTTAATGCATTTCTGGTTGAATGTGGGATAAAACATCAATGTACAGTGTCGTACACACCTCAACAGAATGGAGTTGCTGAATGAAAGAACAAATCACTCACGGAGATGGCGAGGAATATGGTTAAGAGTCAGGCTTTACCACATAGTTTCTGGCTTGAGGCTGTCATGTGTGCAGCATATGTACTTAACAGGGGTCCCACTAAAGCACTGCAATCTTTCACTCCATATGATTCTTGGCATGGTCACAAGCCATCTATTGCTATTCTGCATGTTTTTGTTTGTCTGGCACATGCATTAATGTCTGAACAACATTGCACGAAATTGGATGATAAAGTAGTAAAATTTATTTTTTGTTGGGTATAGTTTTGAAAGCAAAGGCTATCCTCTATATCATCCACAGACGAAATACATTTTTGTTAGCTCTGATGTTGGCTTCTTCAATCAGTTCAACTACCTTTGGTGTAATCACTTCTTCATACTCTTCTTCAGTTGAATTTGAATCACTATTTTGGGCAGCACTTTCAGCTTCAAATCTTTCATAACCTGATGTTGCTGATGAGGAATGACTCCTTACTCTCCCCATCAATGTTGAGCTTTATCCATGTGATGTAGAAGCTTCTGGACCTGACATTTGAGTGCTTGTTTGCTGAAATTCTTCTTGGATAGCAACTCCATCATCTTCACAATTTTCTTCAAGAATCTTCTCTTTCCCTTTGTCTCCAAACCATGATCTTAGCTCATCAAATGACACATCTCGTGAGACTCATAGCTCCTTTGTCATCAGATTGTAGCACCTGTATCCCTTTTGCTCTGATGAATATCCAATGAAAATATATTTTTCTAACTTTGCCTCAATCTTTGTCATTAGTTCTTGAGGGATGTGAACATATCACACATATCCAAAAACTTTGAGATATGTAAGGTCAGGTTTCTTACTAGAATAAACCTCCTCGGGAGTAAAAAACTGATTTTTGTTTTGTGCAAAACATCCATAGGTTTCTTGAATGATCATCAATAAAAGTGACAAAATATATATTACCAGCCACTGATGGTTGTTGTGATGGCCCCCATACATCCGTGTGTATCAAGTCAAGGACATTCATTGCCACATAGTTGCTTTTCTTGAATGGTTGTCGAGTTTGCTTTCCTAGCTGGCATGCTTCACAAAACTCATGTCGTCCAGCATCACTGAATCTTGGAAGACCTCTTAACACTTCATGGTTGCTCATGTCCTTGATCTTGGGAATGTTGATATGTCCAAACCTTTTGCATCACAAATCGATTTTAGCAATCCTCTTGTTTCCAAACTGAATATACATCACATTTCCATGTGATTGTTGAATGTCCAAAGTGAACATCCTACCTTCTTTCCTTCCTTGAGTAACGACCTTGAATCCTTCTTTTGGATTCTTTATAAAGCAACCTTTTTCATTGAAGATAACATGATATCCTTTCTCTACCATTTGTCCTACTAAAATCGAATTCTTTGCAATAGTAGGAACATGAAGAACATCACTCAATACCTTCTGGTCTCCAAGCTTGATATCTACAACATGCTCAATTGTGTGTTGAGTTTCATCACCGGTCTCGACACATCCTTTTCCACTTGGAGCTTGTAGCTTTGTGAATAAATCTCCTTGGCATGTCATATGGTTGCTGCAACCTGAATCTATAAACTATTTTTTATCATCACTTCTTGGGTTGTTGTACTCATGCTTCATGGCAAGCATGGTTTGCTTGTCTATTTCATTTGATGTACTCGCATAGTTATTTTGGCTCCTTTGGTTACCTCTATTCCACCTTCCATTCTTTTGCCGACAATCATTTGCATAATGTCCTAATTTACCACAATGATAACATGTTATACCTTTATGAGGATTGTATGAACCTCGACCTCTTCCTCTATTTCTTCCTTGACCTCTTACATATGTGTTATCATTTGCGTTGTCCTTTGTGCTCCGAGTTGTGTTGGCTGAAATTTGTGTTGTTGTAGCTTCTTCCTCTTCCTCTAGAGCCTCCTCTCGAGTTCCTTCCTCTAGCTCGACCTACATATAACATCTGACTCTGGCTGTCCTTACCTTTGTTGCCTTCTCCTTGTTGAGCAACCTCTTCAGCCACACGATTTGGTATAATCTCGTCGAATGTTGGTAGAGGGTCTCAATAAAGAATGTGTGTGATGAGGGGCTTCCACTTCTCTTCACTCCTTAATCCATTGAGGGCTATTTGGACAATGTCTTCCTCTTCTATCTTGCATCCAACTGATGCTAGCTGATCTCAAAGCTCCTTGATCTTCAATGTATACTCACTAATGCTTTGGTTTGAGCTTTTCTTCATGTAGTTGAGCTCGTCCTTGAGTTGCATCCTCTAAGACCTTGTTGAGGTAGCATACACCTTCTCCAATGCTTCCCAAACTTCCTTGGCTATCTCTAAGCTTTGCACATGACCAATCACAATGTTAGAAATAACTTGTGAAATGAGGAACATGACCCTTTGATTCCTCTCTTCCCAATCAGCAAATTGTCTCCTTTGTGTTGGAGTAATGTTCGGATCTTAAAGGTCCACCGGTTATGGATCATCTCCAGTAACTAAACTCCATAAACCTTTAACTTTAAGGTAATTTGTCATTCTATACCTTCAAGGCTGAAAATTATCTTTATCGAACTCCTCAATTTGTTGTCCTAAATTAGCCATTGAAGACTTCCAAGTTTGAAGTTTACCTCAGTTATGTTCTGATGCTTTGTCTTGACTTTATGAAGCTCCCCCTTGATTTTTAGCTTCTCCTTTGCTTTACTTCAGCTCCAATGCTTTGCCTCTTCAAGCTCCAATGCTCTGATACCAACTGTTGGAGAATTCCTCTCCTATTCGCAGCAGAAAGTGTAGAAGACCTTCTAAGGATCAAGACTTTTACCAATAGCTAAACCTTCAAATGAAAACTGGTATCAATTGAAAATCCAATGGAATTGAAACTTTAGTTAGTAAGACCACACACGTTTAGCTTTCAAATGAGCTATCAAACACTCAATTTAGAGTATTTTTGGCTTGGCAAATCGTTGCCTCAAAACAGGCTACCTGTCCACTCAGTTAGACTAAAAATTGGACTTCACTAAAAATTTAATAACTCACAAATCATAAAAGAATTTGCTAAGACTGTTCTAGATAGAGGAAGTAATTGCAATAAGCTTTCCAAGGAATGTTTAAACTCTAAAAGTAGATACATATATTGAGCGATATGACTCTCACAATCAGGCTACCTAGAAATTGGTATGTGGCTGGACATAGTCTATGAGAGTGAAGAGAACGAAATGACTCAAACCAAATGAACTACCTACAAGCAGACTTCCATGCCTTCTTCCTCTATTCTTGAGTTTCCTCCCTTGCCTCTTTTATAGATAAGTGACCAAAAACTCTCATAATGAGTTTGAGAGCTCTTCTCGATAACTCTTCCACTACTTTGAGTAGCCACTCCTCTTCCAGTTCAGCTTTTTTCAATTTGATTCTCTGTTGATTGATTCTCTTTTGACCTCCACTACTTATTGAAGTAAATGCTTTCATTTTTCATTTTTTTATTTTACTTCCATTTGAAGAAAATGCTTTTTTGCAAAAATATATACAACCTTGCTTCTTTATTTTTTAACAAGACTTGAAGGATCCAAGGAATAGACATGAAGTCCAAACAAAAGATGACACAAGGCATCTAGCAGAGAAGATATGCAATGTGAAGACTTCAAATGTTAATACGAACCTATTGAGCAAGGTATTGTATGTGCCAACCATCACCAAAAATCTCATAAGTGTAAGTGAGATTGTTGAAAAAGGATTGCAGATTAGATTCACAAAAAAGGAGAATTTGTTGAGGATCCACATCAAGAATTCAAGAGAATAGCAAGAGGAGAAAATCCAGGTAGACTATTCTACATTTGAGGTCCAAGATACAAGAAACATTGCATTGTTAAATTATGGTAATCAAACCTTATCAAAATTGGACATTTGGCACAAAAGGTTAGCTCATATAGGTGAAAGGTCTCTGATGCAAATCCCTAGGGATCAGAGTGTGCTTAGTCTACCAAACATGTCCAAATAACACATGATTTACAAATGTAAAGATTGTCAATTTGGTAAATCTCATAGACAATGATTCACAAAGAAGGGATACATTTATGGAGACATATTGGAACTAGTCCATACAGATGTATGGGGACCAAGCAAGGAGCCATCAATCTCTAGATCCAGGTATTATGTGTCATTCATTTATGATTATAGCAGATGGACAATATTATATCTTATGAAGCATAAAGATGAAGTGTTCTCATGTTTCAAGAAATATCTAGCACTTGTAGAAAAATTAAATAGGTAAGACCTTGAAGAGGCTAAGATCAGATGGAGGGGGAGAATGTTTCTCCCATGACTTGGATTCCTATCTCCAAGAGAGAGGGATCAAAAGAGATATTACAACTAGTCGAGAGCAAAATGAAATGGCAGAAAGGAGAACCCTATGACCTAGAGGAAGACTTTCCAACATTTTCAAAAAGGAATGAGCATACACATGAAGAATCAAGTGATTTTGCAGAAGACTAAAAGACTCCAAGAAGGGAAATCAACTCTTGGAACTCCAAAGGCAAAACCAAAGCGCAAGAGTTGAGAGATATGGCAAAATCATCTCAACAAACTATAAGGAGGTCTATTAGAGAAAAAAGGAAGCGAGAAAGGTATGGTTATGACACTTGTTTGGTCACTAAGCATTCAATTTACATAGCATAGGATACAAACTCAGAAGAACCATCTACATATGAACAATCCAAGAAGAAGCTTGAATGGAGAGATGCCATGGAAGAAGAGATAGAAGCTCTACAAGAAAATAAGACTTGGGAATTGGTTCCCAAGAAACCATCCATGAAGTTCATTGGCTCAAGATGGATTTACAAGGTAAAGAAGAATTTTGATGGATAAATTAACAGTTATAAAGAAAGTCTTGTAGCCAAGAGGTTTGCTCAAACCCAAGGTATTGATTATGACAAGACATACTCACGTGTGGTAAAAATGCCCACAATTAGAGTACTCATAAGTGTTGCATCTTCCAAGAATTGGAATATATATCAAATGGATGTTAAAAATGCTTTTCTAAATGGATGGATTTTAGAGGAGGTGTGCGTGTCTCAACCTCTTGGATTTGAAGATCAATCATATCCAAAATATGTGTGTAGTGTAAGGAAAGCCTTGTATGGCTTGAAGCAAGCTCCTAGAGCTTGGAATCATATGCTTGTCACTTACTTGCAGGATAAAGGCTTTATGATAAGCAAGGTAGATCCTGTTACACTTATGGGTTCCTCGAGTAGCATTGATGTGAACCTTTTCCCTATACATGGGCACTTTTTACTCTAGTGCTGGCTAGAGGTTTTTTCCCCATGTTACCACATACTTATACTCTCATATGTGGTGGTACTTTGTACTTAGGGATATCATTCAGCTCTTACTTCAGTTCAGTTTTATCATCAATAGAGAGAGCTATTCCAACCATCATCTTCTCCGTGTGTCTTGTTGTGTTTGTCCTCTTTGGGTGTGCTTCTCGTGTGTCTTTTGCACTTCTACACACACTCAACAGTGGTATTAGAGTAGGTTCAGCCCCTTCTCAAGTTTCGGTTTTTCACATCGCATTGGGCGTGCACTTCTAACAGTGCAAATCGACTTCGGAGCATAGAACTGTGAATTTCAACAGCCAAGAAACATTTCCACCAAGTGCGTTGGGGTTTTACCCCCATTTCAAAGCCATTCGTGCAGTCACGAATCGCCATCAGAGTGACGGTTTGTGAGCTGAAATTTCAGCACTTATTTCAGCTTTCATCGAAGTAAAGTTTTTGTCACACTCTTGTTCCTTTGTGAAATGGCGGGCAGCAATGACTTGTTTGGCATGCTTCAAGCTGAAGATAAGCTTGATGGGACCATCTATCCGATGTGGTCTTACATGATGAAGCATGTTCTTGTTGCAAAACAACTTTGGAACATAGTGGCAGATGTAGATCGAAGACCGGTAGGTTCTTCTACTTCATAGTCTACTGTCACAGATGGAGCTTCTTCTTCGAGTACAGTGGTTTCTCCTTCTCCACCTACACAGGAGCAACTTAGATGGGATGGAAAAGATGCTCAAGCTCATGCTTTGATTGCGCTTTCAGTGAAGCGTCATATAGCTCCACACATTCGGTCATGTTCTACATCGAGACAGGCATGGGACACTCTTGCTTCTTTGTATGTCGTGCGTAATGAAGCACGTGTTGCATACTTGAGGAAGCAACTTGAGGATGTATGTATGGCTGAAAATGAGTCAGTGGATGTGTATATGACACGCATCAAGGACTTGAAAGAGCAACTGGCAAACATAGATGAGATCATTTCGGATGCATCACTCATTTCTACATTGTTGAAAGGATTACCGGAATCTTTTCAAAGCTTTGCTACTACACTCCAATTGGTTGCAAAAGGAAATCCTAATATGTATGCATTTGATGAGGTTGTGTCTCTTCTTTTGCAAGAAGAGCAATCTAGGGTGAATAGGAGTGGTTTGATTGAGGGAACGCAAGCACTTGCTATCTCACAAAAGGGGAAAAGCAAGTATGGTTCATCTTTGGGTTCATCAAAACCACAGCTTCAAGCTTCCTCTTCCACTCATTCCTCTAATGATGGTGATTTGCAAAAGAAGAAGAGATGCAAATATTGCGAAAAGGCTGGTTATACTATTGATGAGTGTAGAAAGCTTGCTAAACGCAATGAAAAGAAGAAGGAATTTGGCATGTCTATTGCTGAAAATTCAAAAAATGCAAAGAATGATGAAGCTAACATGGCTCAAGATTTTTGGGCATGTGTTTCTACATGTCATTATGATGCTTCTTTACATTCTAATGTATGGTTGTGAGTGAGGCTGTTTCGGATTGGTTCTTTGATAGTGGTTCTTCAAAGCACATAACATCATGCAAAAGATTTTTTGCCTCTTTGAAAGATGCACCTAAAGGAGGACATGTGGTGTGTGCAAACAATGCCTCTTATCCTATCATTGGAGTAGGAGAAATTGAGCTTACGGCTGCAAATGGAGGTGTGATTCTCTTGAAAAATGCATTGTATGTGCCCGGTATCAAGAAGAACTTAATTTCAATTCTGTTGATTGCCAAAGTTGGTCTTCATGTACACTTTGTTGATGATAAGTGTATGGTACATGATTTCAGCAATGGCGATGTTATCGTGATGTCCAGTACATTATGTAATGGTTTGTATCGCATGGATACATACAAGAGGGCTGCCTCAAATGCCTTAGTTTCTCATACTTCTTCCATGGATGAAATGGAGCTTTGGCATGCTCGTTTTGGTCACTTGAACTTCAATAGTTTGCTCTACTTGCAAAAGAAGGACATGGTTATTGGCTTGCCTACACTTGAGTCCATTGAAAAGCATGCATGTGAAGGTTGCATTCTTGGAAAAATGCATCGTGCTTCTTTTCCAAAAGATGGTCATACACACACTACAAGAAAATTGTAGCTTGTTCATAGTGATGTATGTGGTCCCGTCAAGACTCCATCTTTTGGGAAGCATGTATATTTTGTTACCTTCATTGATGATGCTACTCGCCATACATGGGTGTATCCTATGAAAGCAAAGAATGAGGTATTTTCTTGCTTCAAAGCATTTTTAGCTATGGCTGAAATTTTTTCTTCACAAAAGTTTTTGACTCTACGCACGGATCGTGGTGGTGAATACGTCACATGAGTTTAATGCTTTTCTTCGTAAAAGAGGTATTTCACACCAATGTAGGATGCCATATACACCTCAACAAAATGGTGTTGCCGAGCGTAAAAATAGAACTCTACTTGAAATGGCACGATGTATGGTTAAAGGAAACCATCTTCCTGATACGTTTTGGAAGGAAGCGGTCATGTGTGAAAATTATGTGTTGAATCACTGCCCTACAAAAGCATTGAGAGTCATCACTCCTTATGAGGCTTGGAATGGTCATACGCCTATGGTTAGTCATATGCGTGTATTTGGTTGTTTGGCATATGCTCTTGTGCCATCACAACAACGTCACAAACTTGATGACAAGGCAAAGAAATGTATATTTGTTGGTTATAGTGCTGAAAGTAAGGGATATCGGTTGTACCATCCATTGACGAACACAATTATTGTGAGTCGAGATGTGGTATTTGCTGAAAATTCAGTTTTCCCTCTACTTGAATGCAAAAAACTGCCAATAGTTAGCTCACAAGATGTGTTCGATACACTCATGCCTTTGTTCCAAAATGGTGCGCTTGACTATGGCCATGTAGACCAGCCAACTGAGGCTCAAAGGGATGAAAAATTCCAGCCAAATAGGGCTGAAAATGTAGAGAATTTCCAACCAAACATGGCTGAAAAATTTCAGCCAAAAAATGTGAAAATTGATGGAAATTTCCAGCCACATATGGCTGAACATTTGCATCAAAATATGGCTGAAAATGAGCATGCAATTCTACCCATGCATGATGTACAAATTGAAGATGTTTTACATAATGAACGCATGTCTATGAAGAGTGCACAATCTATGCCAAAGTGGCTGAAACAAACTTTGCAAGACAGCAAATTGAGTGCACCTTTACTTGGTAGAACAAGATTCAAGCTCTCACCATGCATCAAGTAATTTTGTGGATTATTCTCTTATTGCTATAGCATGTAATAAAGAGCCACTTTCTTTTGAAGATGCATGTGATGATCCACAATGGATGAGTGCTATGCAATCAGAAATGGATTCCATACATAGAAATGGTACTTGGGAGTTATGTGTATAAAGTAGGTTTATAAGATTAAGAGAAAATCTGATGGTAGCATTGATCGCTACAAAGCTAGATTGGTTTCCAAAGGATATGCGCAACAATATGGCATTGACTATGAGGAAATTTTTGCACCTACTTCACGCATGACTACCATTCGTACCATGGTTGCATTGGCTGCCCATCGAGGTTGGAAAGTGCATCAGTTGGACATAAAAACAGCCTTTTTGAATGGTGATTTGCAAGAAGAGGTTTATGTGAAGCAACATCCTGGATTTGCTATGAAAGGGAAAGAGCATATGGTTTGTCTCTTGCATAAAGCCTTGTATGGTCTCAAGCAAGCTCCACGTGCATGGTATGACAAAATACATAAGCACTTGATTGCTCTTGGCTTGACATATAGTCCGATTGAAAGCACACTCTATGTACGCAAAAATGGGGCTGATCTTATAGTGCTTGTTCTTTATGTCAATGACATACTCTTGACTGGGTCATGTGATGCAAAACTTGACATTCTTATGGCTGATTTGCAGCATACTTTTGATGTCACTTATCTTGGTCTTTTGAGCTACTATCTTGGCATCCAGTTTGTATCAGTTGAGGGGGGAATTGTTATGCATCAAGCAAAGTATGTTGAAAAACTAATTCAGAGTTTTGACTTTGAGGATTGTAAGTCAGTTTCCACACTAGTTGAGACAGGATTCAGGTTCTCAATTGAGGATTCCTATGACGCATTTGAGACTTGTCTTTATCAGCAAGCTATGGGATGTCTTATATATGCATGCAACACAAGGGCGGATATACAGTATGCAGTTTCCCAGTTGAGTCGATTCATGCATAGCCCTGGCACTAAGCATTGGCAAGTGGTGAAATGTGTGTTTAGATATCCCTGAGGCACTTTGAGCTTAGGTCTCTTTTATGATAGAGATGTTCAGCCATAATTGCATGCTTTTACATATAGTGATTGGGCTGGTTGTTATGATACTCGCGTGTCCACTAGTGGTAATTGTTTTTTCCTTGGAGACTCATGCATATCTTGGTTGAGTAAGAAGCAACCTACAATGGCGACATCAAGTTGTGAAGCTTAGTACAGGGCAATTTTCACAGCGACAGTGGAGTGTATATGGTTGAGACGCCTATTGATGGATTTTTGCATGGAGATTGATGCTGCTACGCATATTCTCACAGATAGTCAGAGTGCTTTGGTTGTTGCACGAAACCCAGTGTTTCATGCACGGACCAAACATATTGAGGTGCATTATCACTATGTGAGAGAGTGCCTTCATGCAGGAGATATTGATTTGGTATATGAGCATACACAAGATAATGTGGCAGACATATTCACCAAAGCTCTTCCATAGGAAAAGTTTGAAGCTTTTCGCAAAGCTTTAGGCTTATTACCTTGTGGGGGCTAATTTGTCACTCCCTGTATGTGTTCACATCATTCACTCTAGGGGGGTTTGTTACACTTATGTGTTCCTCGAGTAGCATTGATGTGAACCTTTTCCCTATACATGGGCACTTTTTACTCTAGTGCTGGCTAGAGGTTTTTTCCCCATGTTACCACATACTTAATACTCTCATATGTGGTTGTACTTTGTACTTAGGGATATGATTCAGCTCTTACTTCAGTTCAGTTTTATCATCAATAGAGAGAGCTATTCCAACGATCATCTTCTCTGTGTGTCTTGCTATGTTTGTCCTCTTTGTGTGTGCTTCTCGTGTGTCTTTTGCACTTTTACACACACCCAGCAGATCCTTCCCTCTTCATTAAGAAGAACCACTCAAAGATCATACACCTTTGTGTATATGTGGATGATATAATCATTACAAGAAGTGATGTAGATGGAATCAGAAGGATCAAAGCTCAAATGAAGGAAGAGTTCAAGATCAGTGATCTTGGCTTACTCACTTACTGCCTAGGTTTGGAAGTGGTATATACACAGAAAGGTATGTTCTTAACTCAGAGAAAGCATGTTGGAGATATTCTCACCAAGTTCAAGATGGTAAATACAAAGATTGTATGTACACCCATGGAGGTAAATCTGAAGATACGTACTCATGAAGGTGAGTAAATTGAAGACGTGACTAGTTATGAAAGCTTAGTTGGAAGCTTGAACTATTCTACTCAAACTAGAGTAGATATCTGCTATGACATTAGTTTTCTAAGTCAATTCATGCACACTCCAAGGAAGCCTCACATGGAAGCAGCCAAGAGAATATTGAAGTATTTTAAGGGTACAATCAATGAACGGGTGTATTATCCTTATGCATCTAATGTAGATGTCAAATTATTTTCTAATGCAGATTGGGCAGGCTCTAAAGATGATAGGAGAAGCACCTTAGGTTATCATACTTTTGCAGGTATAGAGCTGATTTCATGGTTTTCCAAAAAACAACCTATAGTTGCACTCTCATCAAACAAAGTTGAATACAGAGGACTTGCAAATGCTGCTCAAGAGGCTATGTGGATTAGGACCCTATATTTAGATTTAGGGTTGAATACTTCAACTCCACATATATTTGGTGAGAAACTTAGCTCATTACATCTTGTTGCTAACCCTACCAATCATGCCAGCACCAAACATATAAAGGTTCACTACCATTATGTCAGGGAAAAGATAATGATTAAGGAGATAAAACTATCATATGTATGTACAAATCAACTATGTGTAGATAAGATGACAAAGGTATTAGATGGAAGCAAATTAAGCAAGTTCAAATCAAAGATCTGATTACAAGAAATCATGAGGGATTGAAGACTTAAGCATCTTAGGCTTGAGGGGGAGCTATTGGTGCAATTAGCAAGCCTAAGTGCTTGGCTAATTTCTAAGGACTACACATTACTCCATGTACCTCACATGAAGAACCATATATGAACACTTGCTTGTCAATTTGGTTGTATTCACCTTGGATAAATGTAAAAGTCAAGAGATTAAGAAATCTTATATTTATTGGCTCTATTAATCAATTACTAACATTAATTATAATTCTTATTTAAAACAATTTCAAGTATCATGCTATTTTATTAATTAAATTCAATAAATAAAACATTTAAATAAAATAATAAATAAAGGTTGATAATTTTTCACTTACTTGAAGCTCTTTAATGTGCATTGTGTAAATATGAACTCCATAAGCTTTAACACGTAGATTAAAAGCACATAGTTGTTGGAGTATCTAAGAACACACTAAAAACCTAACAATAATAGAAAACTAGCAAACATAGTAATATATCTAGTGAGAGTGAGTGATTGAGATAGTGAAAGAGTAAGAAGGATGAAAAAAAATGATAACAAAGACACTTACCTAGAATTTCTACTACTATGCGTAGACTCCAAAAATGGCTCAAAATGTTGCACATAGTTTGGAGGTTTTCTTTTATGTAAGTGTATGCATCAAAATAGCAATTGACAGCGTGGGTGGATATACCAATCAAGAATCAATATTTTCTTGTCTCTATAGTGATTGTTATGCTAACTTGAAATTAATCATAATAAAATTGTAAAATAAGCAAAAAACATTGCTAATTGTGAATATTAAAAATAGTTTTTTGCTGCAAATAGATTAAATGGATTCTCCCAAACTTGTAGAACAACTAGTATACTAGTGGAGATATGAATCCCTAAGCCAAAATTGATATTTTTTGTTGCCAACAAATGTAACTATGCATATCCATTTTATTTCATTTTGCATCCATCAAAAAACCCCAATGCTATTGCTGTCAAAACTTGCTAAAGAAGAAAAGAGGTGCCCCAAGGGTTCTAATTATATTTCTACACATCATTACCAACAAATATCAACAATGTCACTCATATACACCCTCATTGTGCTATCCCTTTTCTTTTTCATTTTCCACCATTATTTTCTCTTTTGAGGGTATACACAAAAGATATTCAAAAAAGCTAAAAAATTCTCTAAAAGCTACATATTCTTTTTCAAAGACTTGTAGGTGTGGAAACATTTGTGTTCCATCCCTATTCATAATACCCAATATTTGTGTGTTAGTTCCTAAGCTCAACCCATGCCTATGCCTACGTCTATTGAAGATGATAGGAAGTAGGCATGGAAAAATGTTGAAGGAGGCTCCAAAGAAGTAGCTAGAAGCTCAAGAAAATGAGCCAAGGATGAGCTAAAGGGAAGAAAGAGAAAAAATGAGTTGGAGGGGCACACAAATTTTTAAAAGTCCAAAACCTAATATTCAATAGGTGTTCTCCGAAGTAAGAACCAAATCATATGTAATAATGGCCTATTTTTTGTTATAAAACTCTGCTTTTGTACAAATTGGGTCCACCTTTACATGGATTATCACAACCTTCCCTAGCTTTTGCACAATTTTTAAGTACCATTTTGATACTCATATGAGCCATAGGGCCTACATTTTTTCTAAGTTCTGTGGATGAATGAGTTTGAACATAGCTAATCAAAAGTCCTTACAAATGAATAGGCTTCAATTTTAAAAGGTTTCTAATTTTTGGAGCAATATGATGGGATTTTTGGAGCAAACATGTCTCTATTCTCTTTTGGAGTACATTTGTGTACATACATGTGTGTCCATTCTTGCCCCTCTTGTTCTAGGCACATGTACTTACCACTTGTCTCATGTATGTTCTTCATATGATGGATTGGTCACTCTAGGGATCAACAATTTGTGCAAAGAACTTACCAATTGATGTTGGTACATTAGATATGCATGGAGGTCTACAATGAATGCATCTTATTGTAATACCAAATTGTTGGTCATGATGAACAGATCAATAACACACAAAAGACAAGAAAACGGTGCTCCAAATATTCAAGAAATATTGTAACAAATGATAAATATGAAAAAGAGCATTTAATGTATACGTTAAATAAGGAAGAGGCTTAGGATAAAATTAGGAACTCCTAAAGCAAATTCTCATAAGAGATAATGAGAATCCAAGTGAATGAGCATAGACTACTCCAATTCCTCCAAGACCTCCAAGAGTATAATCATACTCTAAATACTCTTACTCCTCCAACCTTCAACTAAAACAACTCCCTTGTTGTATGTGAGAGAGCTTCACTCATTGTATGAGAGATCTTGTGAGAGATATTCCCCCAAACAGTTGATGATCATGCAAGGGAATTGCATAGGCCTCATTTGGAACCTTGGATGCCTAGCTTTGTGGAAAGACAATGGACAAAGACAGCGAAGTTTTTTAAAAATATCCTACTTCAGTTCTTCTGCAAGTGATGAGATGATATGTCCTCCGATGTCTTGGATAAAAATAGGGAGAATTATCAAAATATGGTGGATGGAGGCTTGTAGTCTTGCCATATGTCAATATTGGTGCATTTTCATAAATTTGAAACCAAACCAAGTAAGTCTAAGTGTGCCTTCATGTTTTAAACAAAAAATAGGATTTGACTTTTGAAAGTGGTTTTGGGACTTTTTTGGAAAGTGTTATAAATGACTGGACTACTCTCTTTAAGTACTTGTTGAATATGCAAATAATATCTCAATTATCAAAATTTTATGCTTGACCAATTATTCACCTTTTTATGACCTAAACCTAAAATTTTCCTATGATACAAACTATAAAAAAAATGATGAATATGTACAATAATTGAGTTTCTTATTTTAAGTATATATAGTTAAAATTGTCCTATGATAGAAACTATAAAAATAATCATGAATATGAACAATAATTGAGTTCCTTATTTTAGCTATATATAGTTGGGCCACATCATATCAATTTCCAATCATTTTTGACATACTCATCCTAAAAAAATACCTTCCAACCTCAACTAATATCTAGTGATGCAGATATAGAACTCATTCCAAACGTCCTCTCTGTACGGTGGATTTATGTTGTATAATCACTGTATTTAGGTGAAATTTTGTGTTATCTTCCTTGCTTGAAATTGTGGAATGAAAATCTCAATCAGAAAAGGAAAATAACTTAATTTTTGGAGCAAACATGTCTCTCTTCTAATTTTGGAGTATGTTTGTGTACAGACATGTGTGTCTATTCTTGCACCTCTTGTTATGGATGCATGCACTCACCACTTGTCTTTTGTATGTTCTTCATACCACCGATTGGTCACTCCATGGATCGATAGTTTGTGCAAAGATATTACCACTTGATGTTGGTGCATCACATATACATGGAGGTCTACGTTGAACATGTCTTATTCTTACACAAAACTTTTGGTCATGATAAACACATCAATAACACACATAAGACAATAAAAAAGAGAACATACATAAAATACACAAAGTATGTTAAAAATTTACAATTCTTCAATCAATGATTAAAAACAGAAGACAATGATATGCTCCGAATATTCAAGATATATAGTCACAACTCATAAATATGAAAAAGTGCAAATAATTGATAAGTTAAATAAGGAAGATGTTTAGGCCAAAGTTAAGAACTCGAAAAGAAAACTCTCAGAAGAGAGTATGAGAGTCCTCCAAGTGAATGAGCACATACTATTCCAATTCCTCCAAGACATCTAAGAGTATAAGCATGCTCTAATTCCTCTTACTCCTTCAACCTTCATGTAGAACAATCACCTCGTCATATGTGAGAGAGACTCACTCATTGTATGGGAGATCTTGTGAGGAATATTCCCTCAAAGGATTGTTGATCATGTGAGGGAATGGCATAGGCCTTATTTAGAACCTTGGATGCCTAGCTTTCTTGCAAATCAATGGAAAAAGAAAGTGAAAAATATTTAAACATATCCTATTTAGTTCTTGTGCAAGCTGTGAGATGATATAGCCTCAAGTTTCTTGGATAAAAATAGGGAAATATGACCTAAACCTAGAATTGTTCTATGATACAAACTATAAAAATAATCATGAATATGTACAACAATTGAGTTCCTTATTTTAGGTATATATACTTAAAATTTTCCTATGGTACAAAATATAAAAATAATCATGAATATGTACAATAATTGAGTTCCTTATTTTAGCTATAAATAGTTGGGCCACATCATGTCCATTTCCAATCATTTTTGACATTCTCATCCTAAAAACCACCTTCCAAACTCAATTAATATCTAGCGATGCAAGTAAAGACCTCATTCCAAACATCCTCTCTGTCTGGTGGGATTTATGATGCATGTGTTGGAACAAATCCATTACAAGCCTAAGATTGGCTTGAGTTTCTAAGAGAAGACAATGTATGGAAATCTAAGAGTTCACTTGTGAACTCAGCCTTGTAACTGTTTGATCATTTACTTGATGTAAAAGTAAAAGGAATCAAAAGTGATTGAGTCCACTTGATAAATATAGAGAGAGAAGCCACAAATTCTTGATTTGGAGGTTGGAGAATCAATCAATCTCTAAAAATTCAAAAACTACTTTTGGGTGAGCAAGATTCAAATTCAAATCTTGGCTCCAAAACTCTCTATATATGCATGGCAGTTTAGTTGCACTTTGAGAGGCGTCCATAAGCAGAGCTATATGCTATATCAAGTGTGGATACAAGGCACACACATGGATCTGTAAATTCATTGTATTCTACAATCAATATACATTCATATTTATGATCATACAAGTTCATATCTTCATGGTTTTGTGAGTCTATTGTTCATTGTTATGCTTCTCAGATTTTGCAGTCAGATTGTAGAGATCATTTCTCTCTGTTTGGTGCATCATTTTCAATGCGTTAACTTTTTAAAGTTTTCTTTTTAGAGTCTGCTATATGCTCACAAAATTTCATTGCTATTGGAGTTCTGAATCTTGAAGTCAACCCTGTCTATCCATATTCACTTCTCTATAGATCTTTGATTTTTTCAGTCAAATTGTCAGAGCTGGTTCTTTGCGTGTACTTCATCAAATTGCATGATTAAATGCTTTTTGGATTCAATTTACTCTCTAGTATCAGCATACAAAATTTCATAATCATTGAATATTTTAATCTTACGTTATGATCCTTTTTTTTGCTCACTGGTTTAAGTACTATTGCAACTCGTGAAAATCGGGATGATGCCATAACTTGTTAAACTTCATTCTCATTGTGTGATTCACTATTTTTTATGCGATTAATCTTGAAAGTTATCTCTCTAAGTTACTTAGAGATCCCCAAAAGGAATTAAGCTAATTGCTGCTGCGCTCAGAGAATTATTCAAAACACTCGACAGGTGTATGAATCAAAATAGCAAGTTTTTCACCTTTGAATTAATTCCAGCTCATCTGTTTTGATCTATCTTTTTGAGATTGATCTTCCAAGGTACATAGGGTGTCTAACACATACATTGGCAAGCTAAAAGGGCCTACCACATACTCCCGGAGTTCATTTGGCTGGTGTAGATCAAGGATTTTGCAGCACCACTTCATCTTCAAACACATATCTATCCATCTCTTCACAGTGGTATCAGAGCAAAGATGGCATATGGATTTCCTTCATCAATTGACAAATTGGATAGAGATAATTGCTCAACATGGTCATTAAGGATGGAATCTTATCTCTAAGGTAGGAGTTTATATGGTTATGTGGCTAGATTTGAAGTTATGCAAAGTTTCAAGAACAAAAGTCAACCAACACAAGAAGAGCAAGAAAGATTGAGCACATGGTGCTCCAAGGATGCACTTGCAAGGTCTTACCTCCTTAACTCTATCTCAGATTTTTTGTTACCTTACATTAGAAGTTGTAAGACATCTCAGGAAGTGTGGGATGCACTTGAAGCTTTTTTCTCTTCCAGTACCAAAGCTGGAAAGCATCAACTATGGTTGGATTTCACAACCCTCAAGAAGGCTCCCAAAAGAAATGTGACTGATTTTGTCACCAAGGTCAAGGACATAGCTAATCAGTTGGGGACCATTGGAGAGGTAATAGATGAAGAGCAAATTGTAAGGTAGGTCATCAAGGGATTGAAAGCAGATGACAAGTGGGAAGCATTCACCAAAGCTATGGATTTGTACATGGACATGCATGTACCTGATTTCAATACACTCATTGGACAATTACTCACTCAAGAGGCAAAACGTATCAAGAATGGAGAAGGCTCTAAAGGTAATCAATCTTCAGCCTTATATACTGATAAAAGCAAGTCCAAAGAAAACAAAGGAGACTCAAAGAAAGTCGATGATGAAGCAGGAACATATCAAGCTAACTATGCAGGTAGAGGAAGACATGGTGGAGGTAGAGGAAGAGGAGGTAGACAAGGCAGGGGGAGATCCCAAGAATCCAACTCATGTTCTATTTGTGGATTAACTAATCATACAACTAAAAATTGCTTTAGGAATTCCAAGAATCAAAGAGGTAGAGGATACAATAGAGGAAGTTATGGCTACTCAAGAGGAAGGTTCAACAATTATCATGGCAACTACAACAACTACAATCATTCAAACTATCAAGGAGGCTACAAAGGAAGGAGAGACTTCAATAACTACACAGAAGACTCAAACAAAGAGGATTCATTATTAATCATGAATATGGCCATGCCACAAGGTAAATCTGATGAGCATATTTTCTACATAGATTTAGGTTGTTCAAATCATGTGGCAGGGAATGTAGCCCTCCTATCAGATTTAGAAGATCCAAGGAACAAGCATGAGGTGCAAACAGTAGATGATACAAGAAATCTTGTGGAGAAAATAGGAAATTTGAAAGCACCTGATCATGAAACATCAACTTACTCAGTAAGGTACTCTATGTCCCTATCATTACAAAGAATTTGATAAGTGTTGGACAAATAGTAGAAAAAGGATTGCAAGTCAGGTTCACAAGAGGAGGAGCATATGTGGAAGACCCTAGCCAAGGGTTCAAAGAATAGAAAAGGGAGGAAAAATAGGTAGATTATTCACCTTTGAGTTGCAAGACACAAGGAACATAGCTCTCTTCAACTATGGTAATCAAACACTCAGAGAACTAGACGTATGGCACAAGAGATTGGCACATATTGGTGAAAGATCATTAAAACAAATTTGCAGGGACGAAAGTGTACTTGGACTCCCTAACTTGTCAAAACAACACATGATTTATAAATGTAGTGCATGTCAATTCGGAAAGTCTCACAGGTTACCATTCATGAAGAAAGGTTATATACATGGAGATCTCTTGGATTTGGTTCATAGAGATGTATGGGGACCTAGCAAGGATGCTTCAATATCTGGATCAAGGTATTATGTCTCCTTTATTGATGATTGCAGTAGATGGACTATCCTATTCTTTATGAAACACAAAGATGAAGTTTTTTCATGCTTCAAAAGATATTTGGCTCTTGTGGAGAATCAAACAGGTAAATCGCTAAAAAGGCTAAGGTCAGATGGAGGGGGAGAATACTTCTCCCATGAATTTGATTCGTATCTTTAGGAAAGAGGAATCAAAAGAGAGGTAACTACAAGGTACACTCCTGAGCAAAATGGAGTGGCACAAAGGAGAAATAGGACAATTGTTCAAGTTGCAAGGTCCATGTTAAATGAAAAGCATTTGCCTAATTATCTATGGGCTAAGGTTGTGTCTACAGCTGCTTACTTGTTGGTGCAATTCACAAGCCTACACATTTGTCTTAAAGACCATACACATATGGAGAAGAATGGGAACCAATGCTTGAAGATAATTACTCATTTACTCTTTGTAAAAGTTATATTTGACTTGGAATCTGTTTTGAAGGGAGTCCTTATAGAAGAGATGGTATGAACCATCTCTTGGGCTCCATTAGAAGGGCACACACATGAGTGCCATGTGGCACTCATGTGAGATGCCACATTAGTTACTCCAATTAAGGAGCATTAAGTCAAGAGAGGTACATGGCTAGGCGGTTAATGTATCTTGGTCTCCGTGCGTGCTTAGGCCTGCGCAAACATCCTCGAACTGAGAGATAACAAGCATCAAAACAGGGGGATCATTGGAGGTATTTCAAATCTGGTATCGGAGTGGGACAGTGCCGACAGACACCACATGTGTGGGACAACAACTGAAGCGACAGGTGCGACATACGGCACCCGACCGCTCCAGAGGTCCACCAACAACCGCCCACGCAAAGGCTGTTTCTCCTCCCCTCCTCTCTAGTTGGAGACACAATGAAATGAGTCCTTATTATATACTAATCTCTTAGCACATTCCCTTTGTATATGGGATAAAAACACTATGCCTGGTTGCTTCACATCGACACTTCATCTCAGAAAACTAAGGAAGTACAACAATAGTTGATTTTTGAAGTTTTTTCTTAAGATTGGGGAGACAGAAAGGACATTTTGGATCAAAATCTTGGTAAAGAAATGAGATATATATGTAATATGGGCTATGGACAAGGGTTATGGGTCATGCGTTTTTCTTGAAAAGCTTCAGTCCATCACTTTGAGCTTCCCAAAGTCATTCATTCATGAAGATGAGTTCTTTCACTTCCTACCCTTGACCTACCTGGATTCTCTGCACCATAACTTCCTCATATGATATCGGATTTCAAAAATCTTGATCACCTTTGGAAGCTACACTCCTAAGCTTTGCTTAAAAACCATTGCTGTTGAATTTGGACAATATTTGCCCCACCAAAATCTCTCTGTAGCACTTCAGCACGAACTAGGTGACCACTCCTGGGACTAGTTTTTCATCATCCGGAGTCCAAATCCACTTTTTTCACTTGGGATAGTCTCAAATTCTTGAAGTATAGGTGCTAGACTGCAATCCTTGGACTGGTAAGGATTGTCGAATCTCTGAGATTGCTCAGTTTCACTCAGTTTGCCCGGTCAGGGCTATTCCCACGTGCTTTTGGGGTTGTTTTGGATGATTTATGGTGTTTAGAAACTCACCGGACCAACTGGACATTTCCAATTTTTATTTGGGCCTGGCGAGGATTAAAAATCAGCAACCTAAAGCTTCAAGGACCACTTGGATTTCGCTTCTGCCACTTTACTTTGTAACAGGGAAGTGCTCTTGTGATATATTTCTCTTCTTCTTGCATATTTGAGCTTTACTTCCATTCATTTTTCATACACTCTAGTTAGCAAATGGGGGAAGGGTAGAAAACATGGAATCTAAAGGCAAACAGGTAGTTGAAAACACTTCTCCATCTAAAGAGCAACTAGAGGATCCTGATTCTAGAATGGAAGAAGTAGATTTAGGGCAAGAAGTAGAAGAGAACTTAGAAGAGAAAGATCTTTCTCACGAAGAATATACATATGAAGAACTTATAGATGAATTTGTCACTCGTGACCAATTCGTAGATTTGAAAGAACAAACCCTTAAATTAGAGAAAGATCTTGGTAGCATTACATCTCTTATACAGCACCTTAAGTCTCAAATGATCTCACTTGAGACTAGTGTCACCTCTTTCCTAGCTAGGAAGGAAAGAGAGAACCCTCCTATTCCTTTGGAGCTCACTAGGAAAGATACTTCTCTTCCTAGTAAGCATAAAGGAGAGAGCTCTAGGGAAGCTCCCACCTACCTTTACAGGGGATGACCGAGACAAGAATAAGGATGCAATCTACACTTTTTTACAAAAGTGGCATGATTTGCATCAATTGAAGGGCACCCCACCAGAGTAGCGTGTGCTAGAGGCGAGTCTCTCCCTCGACCCGCATGCTTATAAGTGGTGGATGAGTCTTAAGGAGGTGAACTCTATCCCTACCGACTGGACTCAGTTTGAGACTCTTTTTCTTAAAGAGTTTCTTCCTGAGAATGAGGAGGAGAGGAATTGGGATGAGTGGGATAGGATTACACAGAGAGTAGGGCCTCTTTCTGTCTACCTATCCCACTATAGAGAGATCATTTTAAAACTTAAGGGATTAGATGATTTCCAGAAGACCCAAGGGTTTGTTAGGGGCTTGGACAAAGCCATAAAGAGGGAAGTCAGAAGGAATGCACCTAAGACGTTTGAGGAGGCGATCAAATACGCTGTCGGAGAGATTTCTCCCTCCCCACTCAAATCATAATGAAGACATTTCATGCAGTGGCTAAGAGATTTGTACAAGGAGAGTAACTTACCGAAGAATGCAGAGCCTCTTATTCAAAACATTGGTGATGATAAAAATTATGGGTGTTGATGCAACTGTTTGATCTTTATGTTGATCAATACATGCCTAGCTATGCTTACAATCAACTCAAACCATTGAGTTGTTGAATCATCAGCATATGCTAGAAATCTTTAAAATTAGTTCAAACCATTGCAATGGGATATTGCACAAAAAGTTGGATGATTCATTTTCCTATATGATTTGAGTTTTCGTGCATAAAGTAATGACTTTGACCATTTTTATTAATGGTGATGGCATCGATCGATCTCATGAAAAGGAGAGGTGTTCTCAGATATGCAAACTGGGCATCATCTGGGAGATCTCAGCGGCCAAAAGAGGAGAGAAGCACATGCAATCGAGGGGAAAAGGATGCATGAAAAAGACTGCTCACGATCATGCAAAGAGGAAGTGATGTGCAAGTATTGAGTCACGTGTTATTACACGAAAAGGGCAGACCAACAAAAGGAGGGGTGGTGTCATGCGGAAGGCTCTCTCGGAATCTCTCTCTGCTGCTTGCCATTAACTTATCGTGCCGCTGATTTGAGAGGGGAACCTACTGTGACCGTACGCCGGAGGGATCCTTGGAAGAGGGAATGATTTGAAGGGCTACTCTAACACGTAGGAGGTGCAGAATAATCATCTGAAAAAGAGGATGTTTGAGCAGTTTTGACATGGAAGTGATGACAGATAATGGAGGGTAATTTCTCTGAAGTCTAACGCAACAATCAACGGAGGGGAATGATTGTTTTTGCTATCCGTGAACCCATATAATAAGCATGCATGGCATGTTCTTTTCCTGATGACCCAATTCGGTCACCCCAGAAAGGTTTTGTAGAAGAAGCAATTAAATATGTTGTTATATTTTTGATGGAGGTCTGAATTGATACACGTGGACGACAGAACTCAACAATGATTAAGCTCGACGCCAACTCATAATTTATCGTAATCCCAGCAATTTGCAGAAAGGAGAACGACTGGTTTTTTTCTTTTCTCTTGTTCTAGAATCCATTTCATCTCTACCCGGGCATTAATCTTAAGCACTGATAGTATGATTTTGTTCAGTAAAATAAAAGGATACAAAGAATGATGGTGAAAGCTGCATCTATGACGAAGTTTATTGCTTTAGCTTCGACAGGCTCTTGATTGCATCGATTAGTATTCTCCCATAGAGTTTTGTTGTACTCTTTCGAGATTGTCTTTGAGGTTTCGAACATCTTTAGGACTTTTGCAGTACAAAGATCAAATATAAAATGTTTCCTCCCTGTTTAATTGTATTGAATATCTGCATTCTGGGAGTACGCGAGTGGAAAAATAAGGCACAATAAAAACCATTTTACTAATGTGCACATCTGCTAAAAACATTTTCTTGTATTCTAACTGTCAATAGTCATTTGTGAAGCTGTGATTCTATTTTTAATCAAATCCTATTGTTACAGTAGCGCAGATTATTTCGAATGCTCGAAATACTTTTGATAGATATCTTTGGCAACGTCCAGTCTATGCCGAGATATGGCATAGATTGAATGCATGCACCTGGCGTTGAAAATGAATCAGGTACTATAATATGAATTATAATATTAATATTGAAAGAAAGATACTATAATATCATTAACTCAAAGTCTGATGTTATCTTAAAAGTCATTCTATTTGTGCAATGCTATAATGTCTATAATTCGTTTAACATTCAATTGTTCGTTTTGGACTTTTCCACTCATGATAACTGAATTCTCGTTTTAATGATACTTGATATCATTGTGCAACTATCGTTGAACTACTAAGATCTATGTTTAAACTTACATGATCATTACAGTCAAAACATGTTATGTGATCTATAGATTAAGTTTATTATATGAGAACTTGGAGTATGATCTTTGTGAAAGAAGTGCATCGATAGACAAAATTGCTTCAAATTAATTTCCGTAGCCCTCAAGGGTTGTGATTGACTTAGCATTAAAAGTTGTTAGAGTTTCTATAGTTTGATTGAGCTTGAGTTTGTTGAGCAACACTTGTCACTCAAACTTCTGAGAGGAATGAATCTATATAAAATTAATGATGAGTTTCCTGAATTGGTCCATTTCTAGCAGATGCAATGGCATCGAGACATTTAGTTTGCAATCTTAGTTTTCTAAACAACGTATTTGATCCAATCTCTTTCTGTTCTTTTTTACCATACCTCAGTTCTCTCTAAGCACCCGACGTGCACCGTAATTCTAGCGGTTGGCTTGATCCACCAGCCGTCACGAATAGCTCCGACATTTGAACCTAAACTCTACGGCCTTGAGCGACTCAAGTGAATGCTCGAAGACAAAGGACTATGAGGTATTACTTTTGATCCATACATCTATTTTAGTTTCATTCATAGAAAGATGGCTTTTTCTGCAGAAGTCTTGTATGACATTGAATCATGCATTGTTGCATCCATTCATGAACAGTTTGCTTCAGAATTTGATTCCTTGACATAAAAAATAAATCAAGTAATGATGAAATTTACTGATCCAATTACAGCTTTGCATATGGGTGTTGTTAAAGAGTTAGCATCATTAGGAGATACGATGAGATCTGAATTGGCACGAGTACATGAAAGATTAGATATTTTCGAGAATCGCATAAACGAGAAGATGTCAAGCAAACATAGAAATGGATGTGAGAATCAAGTTCATTGCATGTCTATAGATTCATTAGAAGCCTCTTTACTTGATCATAGGCAAAGTCCTCCCCGACCAATACTAAAAAGACCTAGGTATAAAAAGCACATTGTTCAATGTTTTTGGTGTGACCAGATCAGCCATACCTATGATGCTTGTGTTGCATTCGAACGTGCATGCCAACATCGAACAGTATGTCAAATAGGAAAGAAAATATGTGATTTTCATACTAAGGACCCTTTACACTTGAACCTATGTAGAGGTGGAATGGTAAAATATTTTGAGAAAAAACAAGTTTGTTCAAGATCAAACAAACGTGTTAAAAAATACTAGAAAGTAAAACGTAATAAAAACATAAAATCTATTGCTCAAGACATTAGCATTCAATCATTTAAAGATATGATAAATAATCAAACAAAAATGAATAATCCCCAAGTTGAAGTGATGGTGAAAGATACTAAGCCAAATGATAAGCAAGAGTATGAAAGAGCAACTTATGAGAAACCAGAAAAAATAGAAGATTTTCATAATATATTAATTGATCAAAAATCCTTACTGAATGATCGAACATTTGAAGATGAGAAAATTGAAAAGATGGAAGAACAAGTGAATCTTGAAACTAGCAATCAAACTAATACTCAAGGTGAAATTGAGAAAACTAAACAACTAAGTAATGCAAATGAGGATGCAAACAATGAGAAAAGTCTTAATGAATTAAAAGATCAAGAAGTTTTTGAAAATATTATCAATCAAATTACTCAAAATATGAAGAAATCATCAAGAATCTTTAAAAGAAAAAATGAGTTATCTATGCAAGAAATATTTGATGCCTTGCATTAAAATTTTAAATACCTACTAATGAGTTTTGAATGTGATGCTACTGATATGTTTTTTGAGTTTATGAATACAAGTGAAGACGTGGAGCTAATAGCAAATCAGGAATTTGAATGGACTGTAAGAAGAGCAATAGTTTTTGAATCGTCTATACATACCATAAAGTCCTTTCATGAATTGTATGTGTACATATGAATATTTTGATTCGATATTTCTTATCACGTGTTTAGTGTTTCAATGCACGAGAAGATCGAAGGAAGGCAATGAAAATGGAAAGTGAAGTGAAGATCAGAAAGCCTTGTCTTTTTTCTTAGTTCCCCTGTTAACCCAAATATTTTTTGCACCTATTTTGAGATGAATTGCACACCAAGTATGCATGTACAAATGTGTAGAAAGCACGTCTTTTAAAACCGATAGAAGCATGTCCATCTGCACATTAGATAAATAGGTAAACATCATTGAAAAGTTAATGAATCAAATTTTGAGAGAATAGAGAGAGTGTAGTTATGATTAAGGAAGAGAGATTGCATCTGTGAGAGAGTGGAATTGTGAGCATTGAGAGTTTCCTTGCTTAGATACCATAAAACCTCAATTTTCCTTCATGCATCTAAAACATGCATAAATGAAATGTAGAGAGCACGAGTATTTTTAAACCCGTAGGTGCACGCTTGATTGCACTTGTAATGAGTTGTATATATATGTGAAGCTGGTGACTTCAATTTGAGTATGAAGCATTGTTATCGAATGCTAAATACCTCTCTTATTGCACCATTATGTTTTTGATGCACTTAAAGTATGCATATGATAGGGCCCGCTACATGGCCATGCAAAGGCACGATTGAGTTTACCCATGCACATACGAGTAATTTTGTAAGGTTTTGTGTATTCTCACATTGCTTGTATGCGAGGGAGTGCACAAGCCTCTTCATCAAAAGACTTGCACCCTAAATAAAATGCACCATGAATTTTATATATGCATTTTAAAAGTATGCATTTTATAGGGCTAATTACGCGGCCTTGCATAGGCACTTTGTTTTTAAACCCATGCACATGATATATGCTATGAACTTTATCATTAATTTTGAAAGCAGAAAAGAGGTTAATGATGGTTTGGTGCATCCGGAGGAAGCACAGGTTTGGTGGGGGTGAATGTCGGAGAGATTTCTCCCTTCCCACTCAAATCATAATGAAGACATTTCATGCAGCGGCTAAGAGATTTGTACAAGGAGAGTAACTTACCAAAGAATACAGAGCCTCTTATTCAGAACATTGATGATGATAAAAATTATGGGTGTTGATGCAACTGTTTGATCTTTATGTTGATCAATACATGCCTAGCTATGCTTACAATTAGCTCAAACCACTGAGTTGTTTAATCATCAGGATATGCTAGAAATCTTTAAAATTAGTTCAAACCATTGCAATGGGATATTGCGCAAAAAGTTGGATGATTCATTTCTCTTTGTGATTTGAGTTTTCATGCATAAAGTAATGACTTTGAACATTTTTATTAATGGTGATGGCATTGATCGATCTCATGAAAAGGGGAGGTGTCAAATATGCAAACTGGGCATCATCTGGGAGATCTCAGCGGCCAAAAGAGGAGCGAAGCATATGAGATCCAGGGGAAAAGGATGCATGAAAGAGACTGCTCACGATCATGCAAAGAGGAAGTGATGCGCAAGTATTGAGGCACGTGTTATTAGAAGAAAAGGGCAGACCAACAAAAGGGGAGGTGGTGTCATGCAGGAGGCTCTCTCAGAATCTCTGTCTGCTGCTTGCCATTAACTTATCGTTGTCGGGAAGAAGGAGGTCGAGCAGGAAGCAGGCGCTGGGGTTGGATCAGGCCCCTCTAGTGCGCGCCATTCCCGCTGTCCTGCGAGCGGCGTATGCGCGCTGGGCGCCTCGCCTATACTCTCTAGAGTGTGTGTGATCCTCGTCGGGCCCCCTGCCTCTCGAAAGTGACGAGACGAACGTGCGTGCATACGCGCGAGACCGTAGGCATCGGGAGCGTGAAATCCAAGTACAGCGCTAAAACACTGAAGTCAATGATAGGATGAAAATGTAACCAAAGTCGACCAATCAAATCTCGGTAATACAGTGATGCCCGCTACAGTGCGGGTCCGTGGTCCAAAAATCCGCTATAGTGCAGATCAGGTGAATACAAATAAATGCCGCCGCTACAGTGTGGATCGGCTGGATATGAAATGCCTCTCGCTACAGAGCGAAAAGGTGCCCAGGATCTTCCGCTTGAGTCTTCGCGATGGGTCTTTTCTTCCAAACTTCGGTCTTCTCTTTTCTTCAAGTATCTTCAGCAAATGATTTTCTTCACTTCATAAATCGCAATAGCCTCCAATCACGCAGTAACCAAGAGAATAGACGCACCAAGAAGATCCACGAGGTAATCTTTATTTTTAGTCTTCAGTCAGCAATTCTTTACTTCATATAATCCGCTAATAACATCAACCGTCTGAACCTGTAAAGAAGATCCACAGTCAAGATCCACGGGGGGGAAGCATGTTAGTACTTCTTGAAAAGAATGAAACACATTTGAAAAAACATTTCTCTTTTTAAATTCTTTCTTTGTTTTCTTTTTGTGTCAATATTATTAATCCATAGAGAGGTTTATATGTTCTTATTGCCTTTTGGTTTTATTCCACACCATTCTATTGGTCTTTCATACCATAGAACAAACATATCACAAAATCAAGTTTATGTTATATCTCTTTCTCTTCACAGATTCGTTGATTTTTCAAAAAAATCATACAATTTCAAGCACATTGAGTTATAATCTTGATTGCTTATGTCCTTTGGAAAGAGAATTTGATACTTAGAACGTTAATCAGCCTCCAACTTAAATTATTAAGATGATGTTAATCAAACATTAATTGAATTCAAAGTGCTCATATCCTTCTGAATCTCCTTCTTGTCTTGTGACTTTGCCACCATCTTAACCTTTGTTGCCTTGATCCCTCTTTCCCTCTCTCTACGGTGCTGCCATAATCTTTACATGCGTCCAGAACAGACCCCATAGCGTGCAAGCACTCCTTTCTCTCTCTCTGACATGGCAACAAAATTGCGTATATCTCTCTCTCTCTCTCACTCTCTCTCTCTCTCTCTCTCTCTCTCTCTCTCTCTCTCTCTCTCTCTCTCTCTCTCTCTCTCTCTCTCTCTCTCTCTCTCTCTCTCTCTCTCTCTCTCTCTCTCTCTCTCTCTCTCTCTCTCTCGTCATCTACCGACGAAATTCTTCTCCGCCTTCTGTTGCACGCAGTTAGACAAACACTTTCTCTCACCGTATCCAGCACGTGCGATAGATCTGCGTCCGTCTTCATCGCTGTACTGGTATGGGTCAACATACTGTGATGTCTACCGGCATCTGTCTTTAGCCCTCGCTCTCTTCACATGTTCTACGACAGATGCTCTCTCCATGAAGCTCTGTGCGTCTAGCTACAATCTCTCGCCTGTAGCAACTCTCCACACAGGGTCAACCTTTTCTCTCTGCCGACCTCGTCATTTTGCTGCGTGCACAGCCATCATCCCCTCTCTCTATCTCTGAGACACTCTCTCCTCATGCCAGACACGCAGCGCCGACAATCCTCTCTCTACGTCAGCCTGCTCACAGCGCCGACCTCTCTATCGAGTCACGCGGCAGCTCGAATTCTCCCTGAGCGAGCACCATCGACCTCAATAGCAGTCTATCTCTCTGCGACACGCCGCCAACACAAGAGTCAACCAAATCTCTCCCAGGATTTTCTCTGTAAGTCTCTCTCGCCACGACATGTGGCTCCGATTCTGCCTAGAGCCAGCTCTGCTGACTCCGTCTCTCTCTCCAATGCTTTGAGCAGCGCTGTCGTCGCCAGATGCACCGGACAGCCAATAGACTTCCTCTGCCTCTCCCGCTATCTGCGAGCATCGACGGCTGACCACGTCCTCTCCACAGGTGATAGCCATCTCTAGCCCCCGCCCTTTACGGCTTCTCTACATCTAATCAGGGTGCCGACTACTCTCTCTACACAGAGCTTTGCGCCGCCGACGTGATGCAAGCTTCTCTCTCTCCGCCGGAGATTCTGACGCCGCCATACCAACGCTATCTTTCGTGGCTTTGTGTTATGTGTCAGCTTGTAAAGTTAACCGCCTTCCATATTATATTTTAAAATCATATTTACTGTCATATGTGAACTGTTGAGCGTAGAGAGAGGTTCTCTCTCTCTGTGATAAAATTATCATCCCGCAGCCATGATGGCAGCCAATCACCGCCCATCACATCTCTGTATCTTATTGATCCAAAGCTAATTTCATGTAATGAAAAAGATGAAACTACAACTCTCAGGGAATAACCACGCACAAAAGAGAAAAAAATGGACCTTCTTATAGTTATGGTAAGTGAAAACTCTTCCCTCTTAGTCTCTCTCTAATGGGGATGATAATGAAGAGCATGAGCAAGAACATGAAAACATGGATGAATGGAAATAGACAAGAAGCATACATCGAGGGAAGATCAGCAAGGATAGTCCACGAAGAGGAACAAATGAGCCCAGGGCACCTATTTATAGGCCTTCCCCTAGCTAGGACTTCTCCAGAATCTTCTAACCTCCTTATCTAACTTTCTATTTCCAGATCACCTTGCATGTCCATTTGCTAATTTTGGAACATCCCATCACTTGTTTCTATTTTTGATTTTTCAATCCTTTTTATTTTTCCTATACTAAGGTTTGGTTTCACACTGTATACATAAATTAATTAATTTTAAGGGTTTGGACTAGGATAAACACCAATTCTAAGGGTCTAAACTAGGGTTTTTGGTCGGGGAAATTAGGGGTTTGCTCACAATTAACTCAAGCTCATCAATTCATGGGTTTATTTACAGTTTCGGCCTAAACTCCAAGGGTTTCCAAGGGTTCAAGTTCGGTTTTCAGGGGGTAAACCCAAGTTTTCAGTCAGTTTCAAGGGTCAAACCTAAGGTTTTCATGGGTCAAATATCAATTATTTACACGCACGGTTCTAACACACATCTCTAACATGGTTTCTTATCACACAGGCAATCAAATCCGTCAAATCATGCACAAAATATATCCTCTTCAATCAAAATATCACACAAAACTCATGAAACAATGAACTTTTGAAAAAATATCATGCACACTCCCTGCGGGATTTCATCCCGACATTCACCCCCACTAAACCTGCACATCGTCCCGATGGGCCAACTTTCAAGATTCAACAAAAGCGTATTAGGGTTCCTTTGAAATCTCTTTTCACTTTTTATCTTCTTCTTTTCCAAAACTCAAAGCGTGATCTCACATTCTCCATTCAACCTTTATAAAGATTAGCACGATTTTTTAGAAAATTAAGTAGATTCAAGCTTCACAAACATCATACTATGTTTCTGCGTCTGCAATCTGACAAGTAATCACATAAATAAATCGTTGGCTTTCTAGATCCTCTGATTGTTCAACTGGTTCAGATCCAACTGCTCATTCTAAGTACTAGCATATACATATGTATCTACTAGCTCAGTTTGTAGAATATACCTCGATTCCCACTATTTATCTCCTACTTTCCAACTCTCCATTAGATCTCTTTCCTTTTCCTTTTTCTCATTTTCATTTTCTTTTTCTCTTTCTTTATTTTCCCCTTCATCTCAGCTCAGCATTTTTCTTTTTACTTTTAATTTCACAAATCGGCCTATGTCGAAATCGGGTGCGACTCATGGACTTGTCCGCCCGGTCAAGTTTACCCCACCTGTCTACGGACCTGACATAGCACACGACATACACAATGTCAGCCCTACATGAAATCGATGTCAGCTCGTGGCTCTGACCACCTGGCCAGAGTGGTTCCACCCGCCTACCGACCCATGCAGGCGCATGACAACAGATAGGTCAGGCCTACGACGAACTAGCTACGGCTCATGGCCTTGATCACCCGACCAAGGTGGTTCCACCCGCCTACTAGCCCATCGCAGCGCACTAACAACACGCACGCACATATAAGCTGGCATGAGTATGAATATTTTTCATGAATCATGATCCATATGGAGGTAAGATCTCATAAGAAATAAATACTAGGATCCAAAGTTTCCCACTCACTAAGTGTTCAAATCAATCAGCATATACATACACTCGGTCTAAGCATGCCATCACATTCCCAAGCTTTCACTCCCAAAAGTCTCTAGTCCACTAACTGATCCTATTCATATAATTCCTAGTCGCTCATGCTTCGTGCAAACCCATAATAGATATTTGGTATCTTCATTCTACATGATTTTCATAAATTCATACATATCTTTATTACACACATAAATGCAGTGCATATGCTCTAACAGAAAGAAAATAGATCTTAAATCAGAAATGTTTCGCCTGGTCATTTTTCTTCATTTTGATCCAGCTTTTCTTTAATTCCATGGTCTATCATTCTTCATCAGCATCAGCCTCAATGTCATCAGTTCCCTCCAGTGTCATCAATATCTTCCAGCATCATCAGTATCCTCCAGTGTCATCAGTATCCTCTAGTGTCATCAGTATCCTCCAGTGTCATCAGTATCCTCCAGCATTATCAGTATCCTCCAGTGTCATCAGTATCTTCCAGCATCATCAGTATCCTCCAGTGTCATCAGTATCCTCCCGTGTCATCAGTATCCTCCAGCATCATCAATATCCTCCACTGTCATCAATATCCTCCAACATCATCATCATCATAATCAATGATCATAAACCATCATCATCAATCATTTTCAACATCAATCATTATCTTTCATTATCATCAAGTATCATCATCATTATAATCATCTATCATCATCAATCATTATAATTCAACTTCATTCATTAATCAACATCAATCATTATAAACCATCAATCACCAATCATCAATCATCATCAATCAATCATAAACCATCAATCATCATCATAAACCATCATGATCATCGTTAATCATTATCATTTATCATCATCAATCAATCATCATTAATTGTCAATCATAATCATTCATCAATCATAGTCATTTATCAAGCATCATCATTCATTAATCATCAATCATCGTCATTTATTAATCTTCAATCATCATCAACCATCATAATCATCAATCACTTATGGTTCATCAATCATCAATCATTCATTAATCTTCATAAATCATCAATAATCCATCAATCATCAATCATTTTCAACGTCAATCAGTATCTTTCATCATTATCGATCATCATTAATCATTCATCATCAATCCATCAATCATCATCATTCATTATCTTTCATCATCATCAATCATCATAATCCATCATCATCAATCATTTTCAACATCGATAATTATCTTTGATCATCATCAATCATCATAATCCATCATCATCAATGATCATAAACCATCATCATCAATCATTTTTAATATCAATCATTATCTTTCATCATCATCCACCATCAATCATCATCATCATGCATCAACATTCAGTAGCTCTTTATCATTCTCATGCGTTTTCATTATGATTCTTCTTCAATCATCATTCAAGATTTGCGAATATATCTTGGAAATTTAGATTTCTACTTCTTCTATTCTTCGTCAAACTCTTAGAAGTCTTTGAAGTTGTCTTTACACTTCCCTCGATTTGCTTGATAATATCATCAAGCAACTATTTTTCCGCTTTGTTAACTCGCTTGTCACATTTTGTATCTTCTTGAATTTCTTCTTCACTCTTTTCTAGTTCAATTTGTTTATCAGAGTTCATTTGGGATTGTAATTTTGCAACTTTGTCTTGATCAAAAAGATTCTCATTAGTTAAAAATTTTGGATCAAATGAAACATATACATCATGTTCTTTCTTTGATTTTTCTCTTTCAGACTCTCTTTTATGATCAATTTCCATTTGTTCTCTTAGTATCTGTTCAATATTTTGCTTCTCGACCTTTATTTGTCTACCTTTGGTTTCTTCAATTGGTTTGTCTTGACTCTCAATAGATAGCAGGCTCTTTTGTTCATCTAATCTATTACCTTCATGAATCTTTGGTTTCCATATCTTTTGAAACGATTTTGATCTAGTCTTGGTCTCTTCAAAATATTCTTTCATTCCACCTTTTCCTACATTCAAATGCAAAGGTATCTCCTCTTGATATTTACAAATTTTTCCTTCATATTCGCTCACTAGTCTATGTCTGCATGCACTTTCATATGCTATACAATCCCAGAACATATGTCCAAATTAATCGCACCAAAAACATCGTATAGGTCTTTTCTCAGTCCAACTTGATTTCCTAGGTATTACTCTAGGCGTAGATCTTCTAAGTCCTAATGATTGTTTTTGTGCAGATATGCCTTGGACATTTACCTCATGTTCATTGTCGCATTTCAGTGCTTGTAGATTCTTAACTTGGTTAGTCAACAATTCAACCTTATTTTTCAATTCAGAAATCTCAAAATCCATTTCATTTTTTAGATCTTTAATGCTTATACCCATCACCTGAATAGTTTCAGATATCGCATTTATCGTTTGCATTAAAGTCATAACAATACCAAATTTTGATTTTATGGATTCATTTGTATTAAATTCTATTTCTTTGATTCTCTCTTCATATCTTCTAAACTGTTGATCAATCATTTCCTTCATTTTAATTTCCCTCTTGTTATGATCTAAGCTGAGAAGTAGATCTATGCGTCAATAAGAAAGTGCACACTCGTATGATCTAAAATGATGCAGATCGTGAATGCTTAGAATCAAGCAACCAAAACAATCTTTCTATTTAAAGTGTATGTGGAGCAATGCAAAAAAATCACAAAACCTGAAACGCTAGTACCTGGAGTTTCTGTCCGATGCCGAGGTTCCTGTCTATCTTCTCAAGGATTGGGTGGCACGTTGAAGATCACCGGGCAACCGCCTCGCTTCACGTCGGGTTCAGGTTGTCGGGAAGAAGGAGGTCGGGCAAGAAGCCGGCGCTGGGGTTGGATCAGGCCCCTCTAGTGCGCGCCGTTCCCGCTGTCCTGCGAGCGGCGTCTGCGCGCTGGGCGCCTCGCCTATACTCTCTGGAGTGTGTGCGATCCTCGTATGGCCCCCTGCCTCTCGGAAGTGACGAGACGAACGTGCGTGCGTATGCGTGAGACCGTAGGCGTCGGGAGCGTCAAATCCAAGTACAGTGCTAAAACACTGAAGTCAATGATACGATGAAAATGTAACCAAAGTCGACCAATCAAATCTCGATAATACAGTGATGCCCGCTACAGTGCGGGTCCGTGGTCCAAAAATCCGCTACAGTGCGGATCAGGTGAATACAAATAAATGCCGCCGCTACAGTGCGGATCGGCTGGATATGAAATGCCTCTCGCTATAGTGCGAAAAGGTGCCCAGGATCTTTCGCTTGAGTCTTCGCGGATGGGTCTTCTCTTCCAAACTGCGGTCTTCTCTTTTCTTCAAGTATCTTCAGCAAATGATTTTCTTCACTTCATAAATCGCAATAGCCTCGAATCACGCAGTAACCAAGAGAATAGACGTACCAAGAAGATCCACAAGGTAATCTTTATCTTCAGTCTTCAGTCAGCATTTCTTTACTTCATATAATCCGCTAATAACATCAACCGTCCGAACCTGTAAAGAAGATCCACAGTCAAGATCCACGGGGGGGAATCATGTTAGTACTTCTTGAAAAGAATGAAACACATTTGAAAAAACATTTCTCTTTTTAAATTCTTTCTTTGTTTTCTTTTTGTGTCAATTATTATTAATCCATAGAGAGGTTTATATGTTCTTATTGCCTTTTGGTTTTATTCCACATCATTTTATTGGTCTTTCATACCATAGGACAAACATATCACAAAATCAAGTTTATGTTATATCTCTTTCTTTTCACAGATTCGTTAATTTTTCAAAAAAATCATACAATTTCAAGCACATTGAGTTATAATCTTGATTGCTTATGTCCTTTGGAAAGAGAATTTGATACTTAGAACGTTAATCAGCCTCCAACTTAAATTATTAAGATGATGTTAATCAAACATTAATTGAATTCAAAGTGCTCATATCCTTCAGTATCTCCTTCTTGTCTTGTGACTTTGCCACCATCTTAACCTTTGTTGCCTTGATCCCTCTTTCCCTCTCTCTACGGTGCCGCCATAATCTTTACATGCGTCCAGAACAGACCCCATAGCGTGCAAGCACTCCTTTCTCTCTCTCTAACATGGCGACAAAATTGCGCATATCTCTCTCTGTCTATCTCTCCCTCTCTCTCTCTCTCTCTCTCGTCATCTACCGACGAAATTCTTCTCCGCCTTCTGTTGCGCGCAGTTAGACAGACACTTTATCTCACCGTATCCAGCACGTGCGATAGATCTGCGTCCGTCTTCATCGCTGTACTGGTATGGGTCAACATACTGTGATGTCTACCGGCATCTGTCTTTAGCCCTCCCTCTCTTCACGTGTTCTACGACAGATGCTCTCTCCATGAAGCTCTGCACGTCTAGCTACAATCTCTCGCCTGTAGCAACTCTCCACACAGGGTCAACCTTTTCTCTCTGCCGACCTCGTCATTTTGCTGCGTGCATAGCCGTCATCCTCTCTCTCTATCTCTGAGACACTCTCTCCTCATGCCAGACACGCAACGCCGACAATCCTCTCTCTACGTCAGCCTGCTCACAGCGCCGACCTCTCTGTCGAGTCACGCGGCAGCTCGAATTCTCGATGAGCGAGCACCATCGACCTCAATAGCAGTCTATCTCTCTGCGACACGCCGCCAACACAATAGTCAGCCAAATCTCTCCCAGGATTTTCTTTGTAAGTCTCTCTCGCCACGACATGTGGCTCCGATTCTGCCTAGAGCCAGCTATGCCGACTCCGTCTCTCTCTCCAACGCTTTGAGAAGTGCTGTCGTCGCCAGATTCTTCTCCCTCTTTGGACTCTCTATAGCAGGGGACAGCCAATAGACTTCCTCTGCCTCTCCCGCTATCTGCGAGCATCGACGGCTGACCACGTCCTCTCCACAGGTGATAGCCATCTCTAGCCGCCGCCCTTTACGGATTCTCTACATCTAATCAGGCTGCCGACTACTCTCTCTACACAGAGCTTTGCGCCGCCACACCTGATGCAAGCCTCTCTCTCTCCGCCGGAGATTCTGACGCCGCCATACTAGCGCTATCTTTCGTGGCTTTGTGTTATGTGTCAGCTTGTAAACTTAATCGCCTTCCATATCATATTTTAAAATCATATTTACTGTGATATGTGAACTGTTGAGCGTAGAGAGAGGTTCTCTCTCTCTGTGATAAAATTATCATCCCGCAGCCATGATGGCAGTCAATCACCGCCCATCACATCTCTATGATGGCAGTCAATCACCGCCCATCACATCTCTGTATCTTATTGATCCAAAGCTAATTTCATGTAATGAAAAAGATGAAACTACAACTCTCAGGGAATAACCACGCACAAAAGAGAAAAAAATGGACCTTCTTATAGTTATGGCAAGTGAAAACTCTTCCCTCTTAGTCTCTCTCTAATGGGGATGATAATGAAGAGCATGAGCAAGAACATGAAAACATGGATGAATGGAAATAGACAAGAAGCATACCTGGAGGGAATATTAGCAAGGATAGCCCACGGGGAGGAACAAATGAGCCCAGGGCACCTATTTATAGGCCTCCCCCTAGCTAGGACTTCTCCAGAATCTTCTAACCTCCTTATCTAACTTTCTATTTCCAGATCACCTTGCATGTCCATTTGCTAATTTTGGAACATCTCATCACTTGTTTCTATTTTTTATTTTTATCCTTTTTATTTTTCCTATACTAAGGTTTGGTTGCACACTATATACACAAATTAATTAATTTTAAGGATTTGGACTAGGATAAACACCAATTCCAAGGGTCTAAACTAGGGTTTTTGGTCGGGGAAATTAGGGGTTTGCTCACAATTAACTCAAGCTCATCAATTCATGGGTTTATTTACAGTTTCGGCCTAAACTCCAAGGGTTTCCAAGGGTTCAAGTTTGGTTTTCAGGGGGTAAACCCAAGTTTTCAGTCAGTTTCAAGGGTCAAACCTAAGGTTTTCGTGGGTCAAATATCAATTATTTACACGCACCGTTTTAACACACATCTCTAACATGGTTTCTTATCACACAGGCAATCAAATCCATCAAATCATGCACAAAATATACCCTCTTCAATCAAAATATCACACAAAACTCATGAAACAATGAACTTTTGAAAAAAAATCATGCACACTCCAAACGGGATTTCATCCCGACATCGTGCTGTTGATTTGAGAGGGGAACCTGCTGTGACCGTACGCTAGAGGGATCCTTGGAAGAGGGAATGATCTGAAGTGGCTACTCTGAGACGTAGGAGGTGCAGAATAATCATCTGAAGAAGAGGATGTTCGAGTAGTTTTGACATGGAAGTGATGACAGATAATGGAGGGCAATTTCTCTGAAGTCTAGCGCAACAATCAACGCAGGGGAATGATTGGTTTTGCTATCCATGAACCCATATAATAAGCATGCATGGCATGTTCTTTTCTTGATGACCCAATTCGGTCATCCCAGAAAGGTTTTGTAGAGGAAGCAATTAAATATGAATCTATATAAAATTAATGATGAGTTTCCTAAATTGGTCCATTTCTAGCAGATGCAATGGCATCGAGACATTTAATTTGCAATCTTAGTTTCTTACAACACTTGATGCGAATAACTTAAATGCTAATTGATTTTCTAAACAACGTATTTGATCCAATCTCTTTCTGTTCTTTTTTACCGTACCTGGGTTCGCTCTAAGCACCCGACGTGCATCGTAATTCTAGCGGTTGGCTTGATCCACTGACCGTCACTTTCGCGCCCACAACGCACAGATATATGAGAACCATAACCATCCTCAGTATACTCCTATGGAGACGGATGAGCCCCTCAAGCCTCTTAGCACGACTAAATTTAAAAAGAAGTTTCCTTTTGGGAAAAACAAAGTTTTTATTAAAAACAAAGATCACAAGGGCCTAGATTATCTACAAACCAGTTTGAGAGGGCCAAAAAAGAGAACCTATGTTTTAGGTGCCTATCTCCTAGCCATTCACAGTGGAACTGTCCACTCAAGAAGGGGGAAGAAAAGAAGAAGGCACCAGAGTCTAGTACGGCCCCCGAAAAGGGCAAAAAGGCGCTCCATCTAGTGCAAACCCTTCCTATTCATGGCAGCTCTAGCTGCAAGGGAGTGGAGGTGATGCACGAGGATGTTGAGCACACCTGTTGTTTGACTCAGTCATTGTGGTCACCGCAGTTTGGACCACATGACCTAGTTAAACTGCATGGTAGTGTATACGGGACCAGGGTGTGGGTCATGATAGATGACTCGGCTACTCATAATTTTATAAACTATGCTTTGGTCAAGAAATTAAAGATTCCCCAGCAACCTAGTGCACATAAATATATTTTATCTATGATGCAAGGGCAAGATAAGAGGATATGGGATACTATGGTATCCAATTTGGAAGTCAAGATGCAGGACTATACAGATTATATGGACTTCCAAATTATGAATATGGAGAGGACAGATATAGTCTTAGGAAGAGAGTGGCTATGGGGGTTGGGAGACACACTTAAACGTAGCTATCAAAACAACACACTTGAATTTGAAAAGAATGGAAGTAAAGTTTATATTCAGGGAGAGAGAGATGTACTTAGTGCACCTCTCATTTCATCACTAGAGTTGCATAGTCTTTGTTATTCTCGGCATGTACAGGACATGTTTTTATTGTATAGTCATGATATGGAGCATTGTACAGACAGCTCATCTGATGTATATTTTCATGCTTTTCTACTATTCGTTTTTGCAAGAGTGTGTGGTTAAAAGTTTTAAGGATCTTATGTTTGAGTACAGAGATGTTTTTCCCACTGACTTACCTAGAGGGCTACCACCTGAGAGAGGGGATATTGACCATGCCATAGAGATTGTTACTAACACTAACCCTATTTGCAGACCACCTTATAGGCTTAGTGTTTCTCAGCATGAGGAGGTTGAGAAGCAATTGCAGGATTATTTAGATAAGGGCTTCATCAAACCTAGTAACTGACCATGGGCATCGCCAATGCTCCTAGTTAAAAAGAAAGATGGCTCTATGAGACTATGTATAGATTATAGAGCACTTAATAAGGTAATTATCAAAAATAGGTTTCCAATGCCTAGGTTGGAAGATCTATTTGATCAGTTACATCAAGCTAGGTATTTTACCAAGCTTGACCTTAGATCAGGATTAGGGCATAGGATGTCCCTAAGACTGCATTTAGGACTAGATATGGGCACTATGAGTTTTTGGTGATGCCTTTTGGTCTCACCAATGCTCCTGCCACTTTCATGAAGCTCATGAATAGTGTTTTACGGCCTTATCTAGGACATTTTGTAGTAGATTTTTTGGATGACATTCTGATCTATAGTGCATCAGAAGAAGACCACTTGGAACACTTGAGGAAGGTATTTCAAGTGCTAAGGGAAAATTCACTCTTTGCTAAGGAGTCAAAGTGTGAATTTTTCAAGACAGAGGTTAGATACCTTGGGCATATAGTCTCCCAAGATGGAATCCAGATGGATCCTAAAAAAGTAAGGGCTATTATGGAATGGCCACATCCAAGGAACCTGGAAGAGCTACAGATCTTCCTAGGTTTATGAGGTTTCTATCGAAGATTCATTAAGAACTATGCTGAGATTGTTGTCTGTTGGTGTAATTCACAAGCCTACACATTTGGCTTGATGGATACATTAAACTCCATGCACATATGAAGAAGCATAGGAACTAGTGCTAGTGGTTAATTACCACTTTATCTCTTTGTAAAAGTCAAATTGACTTGGAATCTTTGTAAATACCTACCAAAAGGATTCGTGGAAAAAGTTAGCTTTTGATTGAAGGAATATCTCCTAGGATATAGGAGCTTGATCATACGAGCCAAAAGTTTGAATTTGAATTCAAATTTTTACTCACTCTCTATAAAAATGGTCATGAAAAAGTCGTGGTTAGAACTCATCACTCCCGAGCTTCTCATTACTGTTTCTGAGTGT
This sequence comes from Ceratopteris richardii, assembly GCA_020310875.1. Classification (NCBI taxonomy): domain Eukaryota; kingdom Viridiplantae; phylum Streptophyta; class Polypodiopsida; order Polypodiales; family Pteridaceae; genus Ceratopteris; species Ceratopteris richardii. Next base: position 8,663,938 of record CM035423.1, read on the forward strand.
GTGTGAGGCCTACACTCTAGCCCACAACTATCCACACCATTAGGCAATGATATTCATGCCAATGCATTTATATACAAGTGTTCATTAATACATATATCTTCATTAGTCATCTCTGAGTTCTCTGTCATACTACTTGAAAGTTTGTCAACTTGTGGAGTGCATATCTCGGTCATTTCTCCACCACATTCAAAGATTCAAAGTTTTTTTGGATTCAGATTAAAGTTGTCTACATGCTATCAAAAATTGAAGAGATTCTATTCAGCCGTTTCAGAGAAAAGCTTGTCGAGGTGATCACTGGTCATTGTCTGCTACAGTCCTAAAAAATCGGGGGTAAAGTAATTTGCTAAAGTGATTTCTCTGAGCATAATTAGTCTTTTTACATCATTCCACTTGTAATAGTTAGCTTGCTAAGCTAATTAGATACCTCTAAAAGGAATTCTTTCAACTCCTACTGTGTTGGTCATACTGAGCAAAAGATCCAGCAGGTGTCAAGACATAAATAGAAGGTTTTCTTGAGCGTGTGAGTTTCAAAGTTATCTCTTTTGGTTGAATCATTACACACATCATTTCCAAAGTACATAGGCCATTTTATGGTGTCATTGTAAAGCTAAGGAGGTCCACATCAACTCTGAAGCTTACAAGGGCTGGTACAAAGCAGGATTTGGCAATACCTACTCAATCTTCTGAAGTGTCCATCCATCTTTCCCAACATTGGTATCAGAGTAAACTAAGGTAAAATGGGAGATGGTTTTCCTTCATTTATTGATAAATTGGACAGGAACAACTATCAAGCATGGTCTCTAAGGATGAAGACCTATCTACAAGGAAGGAGTCTTTATGGATACATCTTAGGAGATTAGGAATTGCCCTCATTCAAAACAAGAGGATTACCAACAAAGGAAGAACATGAAAAGCTCAACACATGGTGTGCTAAGGATGCATTGGCAAGGTCTTATTTACTCAACTCCATCTCTGATTTTCTTTTGCCACTTATTAGAAATTGTAAGACATCCCAAGAGACTTGGGAAACCTTTTCATCTTATTTTTCCTCCAACACAAGGGCTAGGAAAAATCAGTTGTGGATTGAATTCACCACATTAAGGAAGCAATCTCAGCAAGCTGTCTCAGAGTTTGTGACCAAGATTAAAGATGTAGCAGATCAGTTAGCAAGCATAGGAGAAGAGATTGAAGAAGAACAAATTGTGAGGCAAGTGATCAATGAGATCGAGGCTGATGAAAGCTTCACCACTACCATGGACCTTTACATGGACATGCAAATTCCAGATCTTACAACTCTCATGGGACAATTGTTCACTCATGAAGCCAAGCTCAACAAGAATGGAGATACATCCAAAGGTAATAGTTCCTCTGCTCTATATATTGATAAAAAGTCTAAAGATAAAGGCAAGAACAAGAAGGTGGAAGATGAAGGCTCAACCTCCCAAGCAAACTATGCAGGAAGAGGTAGATCATCAAGAGGAAGGGGCAGAGGAGGTAAGCAAGGTAGGGGGAGATCCTATAACTCCTCACCATGCAACATTTGTGGTTTATCAAATCATACTACAGATGAGTGTTTCAAGAATTACAAAAATCAGAGAGGAAGAGGATATCAAAGAGGTGGATACTCACAATTAAGAGGTAGATTCAACCATCACCAAGGCTACAACAACAACTACAACAACAATTACAATGGCAACTACCAAGGAGGATTCAAATCCAGAAAGGACTACAACAACTATACAGAGGAGCAAGATGACTCTCTTCTGATCATGAACATGACTTCAAAACCAGGTACTAATGATGACCACCTATTCTACATTGACTCAGGATGCTCAAATCATGTGGCTCGCAATGTAGCACTACTCTCTGATCTTGAGGAACCAAAAGGTAAGCACCAAGTACAAACAGGTGATGACACCAAGCACTCAGTAGTTAAAGTTGGAAATGTTAAGACTTGTGATGGAAATCAGAACTTGTTGATTAGGGTACTTTATGTACCAACCATTACCAAAAATTTGATGAGTGTTGGACAGATTGTGGAGAAAGGTTTGCAGGTTAGATTCAACCAATTTGGAGCATTTGTGGAGGATCCTAAGCAGGGGTTCAAGAGGATTGCTAAACGAGAAAAATCAGGTAGACTTTTCACTTTTGAGCTAGAAGACACAAAGAATATTGCACTATACAGTTATAAAGATCAAACACTTTCAGAGCTTGAGATTTGGCACAAAAGATTAGGGCATGTAGGAGAAAGAACCTTGAAATAGATATGCAGGGATCAATGTGTTATTGCAATACCCAATGTTTCCAAACAACACATGATATATAAATGCAGTGTTTGTCAATTTGGGAAGTCTCACAGGTTACCCTTCTCAAGGAAAGGCTACATGCATGAAGACTACCTAGAACTTGTCCATACAGATGTATGGGGACCAAGCAAAGACCCCTCAATCTCAAGATCAAGGTACTATGTATCTTTTATTGATGATTATAGCAGGTGGACTATATTGTACTTCATGAAGCACAAGGATGAGGTGTTTAATTGCTTTAAAAAATATCTTGCACTAGTTGAAAATCAGACAGGAAAGAACTTGAAGAGATTAGGTCAGATGGAGGAGGTGAATACTGAGTTTGAAGACTTCTTGCAGGGTAGAGGCATCAAAAGAGAAACCACCACAAGATACACTCCTGAACAGAATGGGGTGTCATGGACACAAAGAAAACCATCTTGAACCTTATATTCTATGTCAATTTCTATATCTCATAATTGGTTCAGATTTTGGAGAAACTAATGCTTCCATTGCGTCCGGAACGTGCCAAAACCCCAAGATCGACTGTCTATTTGCTGAATTCTGACACCCGGAGGTCCTGATTCAAATCGATGACATCATGATGACATCATCAAGTCGCAACCGCCCTTGGGAACCGCCCTTGAAAACCTATATAAGGAGGGGTTGGCCACATTCATAATCAGTCTTGTGGATGCCAGTCTTGGGAGCTCAAGGAGTCGTGATCACCAAGTAAGTAGTTTCAAGTTCCAGTTCAAGTTCTAGTCTTGTTTCTAGCTCTAGTCTTGTCTAGTCTTGTATCCAGGACATCTCGTCTTGTCCTATTGTAATCTCGTAGTACGAGATCCTTTCTAGTTATTTCTTGTATCCAGTTCATATCCCTGAGGGGAATTCTTGTAATCGAGATATCTTGTTTCCTACCTACGATCCCGGGTTGTGGGATCTCCTGTATCATCTCTACTCGTCCCGGGTTGTGGGACGTCTTGTATCAGTCGTATATTCTTGTATCATTTTCCCTACGTGGGTGTTCTTGTAATCATAAGTGTATTTCTGAAATCTTGTCTACTGTAGTCAGAGAGCACAATCTAGTGCTCCCCTGACATTTTGGCAAGACTATCTTCATCAAGATCAGGCACCATGGATTCCCTATGTAAGGAGATTCAATCTACCATAAAGGACATGATCGAACATGTGCAAAAGATGAAAAGATTGCTAGGACAGGATGATCGATCAGTTTCAAGTTATGCCTTGAATATCAAGATGTTGTTTCATGGAACTACATATCAAGAAGACTACATGGTCAATCAATTTCGAAGTGGCCTCAATCCTGAATTCAAGTATCTCTTGCAATCCATGCCTCAAGCAAATACCTTGGAGGATGTTATCAATCAAGCAGTTCAATGTGAGAACCAATTATTCAAAGAAAGTCAAGCCCAAGAGCTAGAAGGGTTGAATAATCAAGACAATGTTCTTCAAGAATCTGAATCAAGAACCTTTGAAGCCCAAGGAGTCATTACAAATGATATGGAGTATGCATGTTATGAAGATATCAAGAAGGTAAAGGATAAGGAGGAGTTCATGTTCAATCAAGGAGGTGGGCTTACTCAACACTCTTCATCAAAGATCTTGGAAACACCACACCATTACACTAAAAGCTCAAAGGACCTATATTGTCATGAAGCTAAGGAAGCTCAAGGGAGACCCAATCCTTCACCACATTTCAAAATTAAGGATCATTAAGAGTTCAAGGTTGATCATGTCTTAGATTCAAGAATCTCTCGAGGAGGGTTGGAATGCTTTAGTCATTGGAAAGCATATGACATCAGTGATCGTACTTGTGAATTTACAGAAAATCTTCAGAGAGCAAAAGTCAAGGTTCGAGAACTCCATAAGAAGAATCCAATGAAACCCAAGCTAGTGAACATGGCCGCTCCTCGTGGAACTCGTCGCTTGAGGGGGATGTGATGTCATGGACACAAAGAAAACCATCTTGAACCTTATATTCTATGTCAATTTCTATATCTCATGATTGGTTCAGATTTTGGAGAAACTAATGCTTCCATTGCGTCCAGAACGTGCCAAAACCCCAAGATCGACTGTCTATTTGCTGAATTCTGACACCCGGAGGTCCTGATTCAAATCGATGACATCATGATGACATCATCAAGTCGCAACCGCCCTTGGGAACCGCCCTTGAAAACCTATATAAGGAGGGGTTGGCCACATTCATAATCAGTCTTGTGGATGCCAGTCTTGGGAGCTCAAGGAGTCATGATCACCAAGTAAGTAGTTTCAAGTTCCAGTTCAAGTTCTAGTCTTGTTTCTAGCTCTAGTCTTGTCTAGTCTTGTATCCAGGACATCTCATCTTGTCCTATTGTAATCTCGTAGTATGAGATCCTTTCTAGTTATTTCTTGTATCCAGTTCATATCCCTGAGGGGAATTCTTGTAATCGAGATATCTTGTTTCCTACCTACGATCCCGGGTTGTGGGATCTCCTGTATCATCTCTAGTCGAGTTTTCCATACCTATCGGTCCCAGGTTGTGGGACGTCTTGTATCAGTCATATATTCTTGTATCATTTTCCCTACGTGGGTGTTCTTGTAATCATAAGTGTATTTCCGAAATCTTTTCTACTGTAGTCAGAGAGCACAATCTAGTGCTCCCCTGACATGGGGTAGCTGAGAGAAGAAATAGGTTGATTGTTGAAACAGCTAGGTCTAGTTGAATGAAAAAATGTTACCTAATTACCTATGGGTAGAGAGTGTTTCTACTGCCACTTACCTCATAAACAGGTTACCATCTAAGTCCCTTGATGGGATGACACCCTATGAAGCATGGCATGGGAAGAGACCCTCACTTGACCATTGCAGGATATTTGGATGTGTAGCATATGTACACATTCCTTCTCAGATAAGAGGTAAGCTAGACCCAAAGGCTGAAAAGTGCATCTTTATTGGATATGACTTGAATCAAAAAGGTTACAAGTTTTATAACCCTTCCAATAAGGGATTCATGGTTAGTAGAGATGTTGTCTTTGATGAAAATGATTCTTGGTATGAGAATGAATGTAGGAAGTTTAAACTACCCTATGACTTGGAAGAGGAGTTTCCAAGTCTTGCAAAGGAGGAACCTACTCAAAATGAAGACTCAACTTCAGATGATGAAGATGTTATCAACCTTGAAGAGTTCAAGGCATGGAAGTCCAAGGGCAAAATGAAGATGAAGAAGCTTGAAGACATACCTGAATCTTCAAATTAGTCAATCAGAAGATCACAAAGAGAGAGCAAAAAACCTATCAGATATGGGTATGATACATGTCTTGTTACTAAACACTCTCTTTATCTTGCCAAAGATTTGTCAATTGAAGAACCAGGATCATATGAAGAAGCCATAACCAAGACAGAAAGGAAAGAAGCTATGGATGAAGAGATTGAAGCACTCAAGGAAAGTGACACATGGGAGCTAGTACCAAAGAAGGACTCCATGAAGGTAATAGGATCCAGATGGATCTATAAGCTCAAAAGAAATTCTGATGGCTCAATTAACAGGTATAAAGCCACATTGGTAGCCAAGGGGTTTGCACAAACCCAAGGCATTGACTATGAAGAGACATTCTCTCCTGTGGCCAATCAGAGTGTTGGTAAGTGTGGCTACATCAAAAAATTGGAACATGTATCAATTGGATGTCAAGAATGCTTTCTTGAATGGATGGATTTCAGAGGAGGTATATATGTCACAACCTCCTGGCTATGAGGACCCTAAGAAGGTAACATACGTTTGCAAATTGAAAAAGGCTTTATATGGATTGAAGCAAGCACCTACGGCTTGGAATTACAGGTTAACTACATATCTCCAACACCAAGGTTTTGTCATGAGCAAGGCAGATACTTCTCTATTCATCAAGAGAAGTAATTCAAAGGTAATATACCTTTGTGTTTATGTTGATGACATCATACTTACAGGTAATGATGTCAATGGAATCAAACAAATTAAAAGCCAGATGATGAAGGAGTTCAAGATCAATGATCTTGGTCTACTAAAGTATTTTCTTGGACTTGAGTTAGTCTACACTAACTCAGGAATATACATTACTCAGAAAAATTACATACAAGATATGTTGAAGAAGTTTCATTTGCAGGATGCCAAAGTTGCAAGTACTCCAATGGAGATAAACCTAAAACTAAGTGCCCATGAAGGTGATGAAGTTAATGACATTACAGGTTATCAAAGTATGGTGGGTAGCTTGAACTATGCTACCTTAACAAGGATAGATATTGCATATGGAGTCAGTGTGCTAAGTCAGTTTATGCACAAGCAGAGGGTACCTCACTTAGAAGCTGCCAAGAGAATCTTGAAGTATCTCAAGGGTACACAACATCATGGTTTGTATTTCCCCTATACTTTAGATATTGATATCAAAATTTACTCAGATGCAGATTGGGCAGGATGCAAGGATGATAGGAGGAGCACTTCTGGATACATTTCATTTGCAGGTGATAAGCCAATTTCATGGTCTTCAAAGAAGCAACCTACCGTTGCTTTTTCTTCCACAGAAGCAGAGTATAGAGGACTCGCTAATGCCACACAAGAAGCCATATGGATCAAGCTATTGTATACAGACTTGGGTTTGTATACTAGGTCACCAATAATCTTTGGAGATAATACAAGCTCACTTCACCTTGCAGCTAATCCTATCTACCATGCTAGGACCAAACACATAGAGGTCCATTACCATTATGTGAGAGAGAAGTTGCTAAACAAAGACATTCAACTAACCTATGTATCAACCAATATGCAGTGTGCAGATTTGTTGACTAAAGCTTTGGATGGAACCAAACTTTGCAGGTTCAAAGCAATGATTGGATTGCAGGATATACATGAAGAATGATGGATGAAGACCAAGCCAAAATGTTTGGCTTGAGGGGGAGCTATTGATGTAATTCACAAGCCTACACATTTGGCTTGATGGATACATTAAACTCCATGCACTTATGAAGAAGCATAGGAACTAGTTCTAGTGGTTAATTACTACTTTATCTATTTGTAAAAGTCAAATTGACTTGGAATCTTTGTAAAAAAACTACCAAAAGGATTCGTGGAAAAAGTTATCTTTTGATTGAAGGAATATCTCCTAGGATATAGGAGCTTGATCATACGAGCCAAAAGTTTGAATTTGAACTCAAATTTTTACTCACTCTCTATAAAAATATTCATGAAAAAGTCGCGGTTAGAACTCATCACTCCCGAGCTTCTCATTACTGTTTCTGAGTGTGTGTGAGGCCTACACTCTAGCCCACAACTATCCACACCATTAGGCAATGATATTCATGCCAATGCATTTGTATACAAGTGTTCATTAATACATATATCTTCATTAGTCATCTCTGAGTTCTCTGTCATACTACTTGAAAGTCTGTCAACTTGTGGAGTGCATATCTCATTTCTCCACAGTATTCAAAGATTCAAAGCTTGTTGGATTCAACTTGAAGTTATCTACATGTTATTAAAAATTGAAGAGATTCTATTCAGCCATTTCAGAGAAAAGCTTGTCGACGTGATCACTGGTCATTGTCTCCTACAGTCCTAAAAAATTGGGGGTAAAGTTTAATTTGCTAAAGTGATTTCTCTGAACATAGTTAGTCTTTTTACATCATTCCACTTGGAATAGTTAGCTTGCTAAGATAATTAGATACGTCTAAAAGGAATTTTTTCGATTCCTACTGTGTTGGTGATACTGAGCAAAAGATCTAGCAGGTGTCAAGACATAAATAGAAGGTTTTCTTGAGAGTGTGAGTTTCAAAGTTATCTGTTTTGGTTCAATCATTACACACATCATTTCCAAAGTACATCGGCCATTTTATGGTGTCATTGGAAAGCTAAGGAGGTCCACTTATCAACTCTGAAGCTTACAAGGGCTGGTACAAAGCAGGATTTGGAAGTACCTACTCAATCTTCTGAAGTGTCCATCACTGTCCCGATGACAGAACAGCTTAAAGGGAAAGGGAAACCCTTTCATTGGGGAGATGAACAGAAGCAAAGTATGGAGAAGTTGAAAGTAGCAATTGCTACAGCTCCACTTTTACATATAGCAGATCCCAACAAACCATTTGTGGTTGAGACTGACGCGAGTGATTTTGCTATAGGAGCGGTTTTAGTACAGGATGGTCAACCAGTAGCTTTTGACAGCAAGAAACTAGAACCGGCTCAGAAGAATTACTCCGTCTATGAGAAGGAGTTGTATGCAATAGTCCATGCTTTGAAGAAGTGGCGTCATTATTTATATGGTGCCAAAGTTACGATAGTGTTTGATCAAGAGAGCATTAAGTGGCTCTCTAATCAAACAGACCTTAAAGATCGTAAGGCCCGATGGGTAGAGACCCTTCAGGAGTTTGATTATGAGCTTAGGTATAGGAAGGGAAAGTTTAATGTGGTGGCTGATTCACTTAGCCGCATGCCTATGCTCAATGGACTGAGTTTTACTCAGATCACTAGTGAGCTACTTGAGTCCATTAGACAAAAATGTAGACTTGATCCTGCATATTCCGAGATTTGGGAAGCCATAGAGAATGGGGATCGTGATATACGGGTTTCCAGTGAGGATGGAGTATCGACGGGTACTCAAGAAGGATTCAAGTGGAAGAATTACAGTGTCCATGATGGATATCTGTTATTCAAAGGTAAAGTGTGCGTCCCTAGAGATACCGAGATGAGACGGCATATTTTGTATGAGTGTCATGACACACCTAGTGCAGGACACCCAAGAGTTAACAAGACTTATGATCTTGTTAAGAGGCAGTTTTATTGGCCAGGACTTCATAAGGACGTCCTAGAGTATGTGCTTAAGTGCAATAAATGCCAGGTCAACAAAGCTGAGAGGTTAAGGATTGGAGGACTACTCCACCCATTGGATATTCCTAATGGGAAGTGGGAGAGTATCTCCATGGACTTTATAGTCGGATTACCTAAGACACAGAGAGGGCACGACTCGATCTGGGTAATTATGGATATGTTAACCAAAATGGCTAGGTTTATTTCGACACATACTACAGTGAAGACACCAGAGTTGGCTAGACTTTTTGTGGAGAACCTATACCGGTTATATGGTCTTCCTTTAGACATAGTTTTCTATCGGGATAGGAAGTTTACTAGCCACTTTTGGAGAGCAGTCTTCAAAAGGTTGGATACGAAACTTAGCATGAGTACGGCTGAGCATCCACAGTCAGATGGGCAAACAGAGAGTGTTAACCAAATCCTAGAGGATATGCTTCAAACATATGTGAATGAAAGGCAAACTAATTGGGAAGAGTACTTACCTATAGTAGAGTTTGCATATAATAGTGCCAAGCACTCTTCCACTGGGCATAGTCCATTTATGCTTATGTATGGGTTTCAGCCAAGAGCTCCTTATGCAGTGGGTTTGCAGAATGAGAAAGTTCAAGCTGCAAAGGACTTCTTAGAAGAGATGAATGATATGCTTAGGCTTGCTAAGGACAGCATTAGGAGAGCTCAGGATAGAGCTAGAGCCTATGCTGACCCTCAAAGGAGAGATATCAACTTTGAGGTAGGAGAGCAGGTCTATCTTAGAGTTCCATCTAGGTCTGAAACCATGAAGACGGGACCTTGTCCAAAACTATCTCCTAGGTATTGTGGACCTTTCCAAATACTTAAGAGAATAGGAAAGATGGCTTACTAGCTCCAACTTCCAGAGAATAGTCAAATCCATCCAGTTTTTCATGTTAGCTGGCTTAAGAAAAGGCTGGGTGAATCTGACAACCTCATTCCAGATAGTGAGGTAATAGAGCCTATTTTTGTTCAATCTATTCCACATGAGCCGAAGAGCATACTACGCACTCGAGAGAAACGGACGAGAAGTCACTTATATAAAGAGTGTCTAATAAAGTGGAAAGATATATCAGAAGATAGTGCCACATGGGAGCGGGTTAGCACCCTTCAGAGACGGTTTCCCAACTTTAGATCACCTTCCCAAGAGTCTTCTTAAGGGGAAGGATATGGGAAAACAACACGAAGATAGGACCATGTATTTTTATACATGGGGATATAGTGGGGGTATCACCCTCTTGATTTTTAGACCTTCCAATACCATTTTTGAGGACAAAAATGGAGGTAAGGGGAAGGAAATGTTATGAAGGGAGTCCTTATAGAAGAGATGGTATGAACCATCTCTTGGGCTCCATTAGAAGGGCACACACATGAGTGCCATGTGGCACTCATGTGAGATACCACATTAGTTACTCCAATCAAGGAAAATTACATCAAGAGAGGTACGTGGCTGGGCGTTAATGTATCTTGGTCTCCGTGCACGCTTAGGACTCAGCAGACGTCCTCCAACTGAGAGATAACAAGCATCAAAACAGGGGGATCATTGGAGGTATTTCAAAGAATCTTTGTAACCAACTACCCAAGGGAATCGTGGGATTTATTAGTTGTAAAGCATCAATCAATTAAGAGAATATCTCCTAGGATGTAGGAGCATGATTATAGAGAGCCAAAAGTTTGAATTCAAATTCAAACTTTGAACTCAACTACTACAAAAGTGATCATCAAAAAGTCGCGGGTATGCAAGTCACTTCCGAGCTTCTCATTCTCATTTCTGAGTGTGTGTGTGTGAGGCCTACACTCTAGCCCACACCTATCTACACCATTAGGCAATGATCTTTATGCCTATGGCATTGTACAACATTGTTCATTAATACATATATCTACATTGTTCATTTCTGAGTTCTCTGTCATAGTCTCTGAAAGTCTGTCAACTTGTGGAGATCATATCTCACCCATTTCTCCACCAAATTCAAAGATCTTGAAGGATTACTATTCAGCCATTTTAGAGAAAAGTCCGTCGAGGTGATCACTGGTCGAAGTCTGCAACAGTCCTAAAAAATCGGGGGTAAAGGTTTACTTGCTAAATTGATTTCTCTCAGCATAGTTAATCTTTTTAAGTTATTCCACTTGGAATAGTTAGCTTGCTAAGCTAATTAGATACCCCTAAAGGTAAGTTTTCCAATTCCTACTGTGCTGGTTATACTGAGCAAAAGAAGCAGCAAGTGTATTGTCAAAAATAGAAAGTTTTCTTGAAGACTTAAAGTTCAAAGTAGTCTGTTTTGATTCAATCTTTTCATACATCATTTCCAAAGTACATAGGCACTTTTATGGTGTCATTGGAAAGCTAAGAAGGTCTACTTATCAACTCTGAAGCAAAAAGGTGTGGTACAAAGTAGGATTTGGCAGTACCTACTCATCCTGCTGAAGTATTCATCCATCTTCCCAACAGTGGTATCAAAGCAAAGTTAAGGTAAAATGGGAGATGGTTTTCCTTCATTTATTGATAAATTGGACAGGAACAACTATCAGGCATGGTCTCTAAGGATGAATACATACCTACAAGGAAGAAGTCTTTATGGATACATCTCAAGAGATGAGGAATTGCCCCATTCAAAACCAGAGGACTACCAACAAAGGAAGAACATGAAAAGCTCAACACATGGTCTGCCATGGATGCATTAGCAATGTCTTACTTACTCCATCTCTGATTTTCTTTTGCCTCATCTTAGAAACTGTAAGACATCCCAAGAGATTTCAGAAACCTTTTCATCCTATTTTTCTTCCAACACAAGGGCCAGAAAAAATCAATTATGGATTGAATTCACCACACTAAGAAAGCAACCTAAGCAGGCTATTTCAGAGTTTGTGACTAAGATTAAAGATCTAGCAGATCAATTAGCAAGCATAGGAGAAGAGATTGAAGAAGAGCAGATAGTAAGGCAAGTGATCAATGGGATTAAAGCTGATGACAAGTGAGAAAGTTTCACCACTGCCATGGACCTATACATGGACATGCAAATTCCAGATCTTACCACTCTCATGAGGCAATTGTTCACTCATGAAGCCAAGATCAACAAGAATGGAGACACATCCAAAGGTAATAGCTCTTCTGCCCTATACACTGATAAAAGTAAGTCTAAAGATAAAGGCAAGAACAAGAAGATAGAAGATGAAGGCACTACCTTCCAAGCCAACTATGCAAGGAGAGGTAGATCATCAAGAGGAAGGGCAGAGGAGGTAAGCAAGGTAGGGGGAGATCTTATAACTCCTCACCATGCAACATTTGTGGTTTATCAAATCATACTACACATGAGTGTTTCAAGAATTACAAGAATCAGAGAGGAAGAGGATATCAAAGAGGTGGATACTTAAGTCAAGGGGCAGATTCAACCATTATCAAGGGTACAGCAACTACAACAACAACTACAATGGCAACTACCAAGGAGGATTCAAATCCAAAAAGGACTACAACAACTATACAGAAGAGCAAGATGATTCTCTTCTGATCATGAACATGACTTCAAAGCCAGGTACAAATGATGACCATCTCTTCTACATTGACTCAGGATGCTCAAATCATCTGGCTCGCAATGTAGCTCTACTCTCTAACCTTGAAGAACCAAGAGGTAAGCATCAAGTACAAACAGGTGATGACACCAAGCACTCAATAGTTAAAGTTGGAAATGTTAAGACGTGATAGAAATCAAAACTTGTTGAGTAGGGTACTATATGTACCAACCATTACAAAAAACTTGATAAGTGTTGGAAAGATTGTGGAAAAAGCTTTGCAGGTCAGATTCAACCAATTTGGAGCATTTGTGGAGGATCCCAAGCATGGGTTCAAGAGAATAGCTAAAGGAGAAAAATCAGGTAGACTTTTTACATTTGATCTAGAAGATACAAAGAATATTGCATTATACAATTGTAAAGATCAAACACTTTCAGAGCTTTAGATTTGGCATAAGAGATTAGGGCATGTAGGAGAAAGAACCTTGAAGCAAATATGCAGGGATCAATGTGTAATTGGAATACCCAATGTTTCCAAACAACACATGATATATAAATGTGGCGCTTGTCAGTTTGGGAAGTCACACAGGTTACCCTTCTCAAGGAAAGGCTACATGCATGAGTACTACCTAGAACTTGTCCATACAGATGTATGGGGACCAAAAAAAGACCCTTCAATTTCAGGATCAAGGTACTATGTATCTTCTATTGATTATTATAGCAGGTGGACTATATTGTACTTTATGAAGCACAAAGATGAAGTGTTCAATTGTTTTAAAAAATATCTTGCACTTGTTGAGAATCAGACAGGAAGAAACCTAAAGAGGCTAAGGTCAGATGGAGGAGGTGAGTACTTCTCCAATGAGTTTGAAGCTTTCTTGCAGGACAGAGGAATCAAGAGAGAAATCACCACAAGGTATACAGCTGAACAGAATGGGGTAGCTGAGAGAAGAAATAGGTTGATTGTTGAAACAGCTAGGTCAATGTTAAATGAAAAGAATTTACCTAACTACCTATGGGCAGAGAGTGTATCTACTGCCACTTACATCATAAATAGGTTACCATCTAAGTACCTTGATGGGATGACTCTATATGAAGCATCGCATGGGAAGAGACCCTCACTTGATCATTGCAGGATATTTGGATGTGTAGCATATGTACACATTCCTTCTCAGATAAGAGGTAAGCTAGACCCTAAGGCTGAGAAGTGTATCTTTATTGGATATGATCTAAATCAGAAGGGGTACAAGTTCTACAACCCCTCAAATAAAGGATTCATGGTTAGTAGAGATGTTGTCTTTGATGAAAATGATTCTTGGTATGAGAATGAATGCAGGAAGTTTAAAGTACCCTATGACTTGGAGGAGGAATTTCCAAGTCTTGCTAAGGAGGAACCTACTCAAAATGAAGACACCAATTCAGATGATGAAGACATTATCAATCTTGAAGAATTCAAGGCATGGAAGTCCAAAGGCAAAGTCAAGATGAAGAAACTTGAAGACGTACCTGAATCTTCAAATCAATCAATCAGAAGATCACAAAGGGAGAGCAAAAAACCTATCAGATATGGGTATGATACCTCTCTTGTTACTAAACATTATGTTTATCTTGCCAAAGACTTGTCAATTGAAGAACCAGGATCATATGAAGAAGAAAAAACTCAGATAGAATGGAAAGAAGCTATGGATGAGGAGATTGAGGCACTCAAATAAAGTGACACAAAGAGTCCATGAAGGTAATTGCATCCAGATGGATCTATAAACTCAAAAGAAATTCTGATGGATCAATAAACAGCTACAAAACCAGATTGGTGGCCAAGGGTTTTGCACAAACTGAAGGCATTGACTATGAAGAGACATTCTCACTTGTGGCCAAGATGTCAACCATCACGGTGTTGGTGAGTGTGGCTGCATCTAAAAATTGGAACATGTATCAATTGGATGTAAAAAATGCTTTCTTGAATGGATGGATTTCAGAGGAGGTATATATGTCACAACCTCCTGGCTATGAGGATCCAAACAAGGTAACCCATGTATGCAAATTAAAAAAGGCTCTTTATGGATTGAAGCAGGCACCTAGGGCATGGAATCACAGGTTGACCACATACCTTCAAGACCAAGGTTTTATCATGAGCAAGGCAGACACTTCTCTATTTATTAAGAGAAGTAATTCAGAGGTAATATACCTATGTGTATATGTTGATGATATCATACTTACAGGTAATGATGTCAATGGAATCAGACAAATCAAGAATCAAATGATGAAGGAGTTCAAGATCAGTGATCTTGGATTACTAAAGTATTTTCATGGACATGAGTTAGTCTATACTAACTCTGGAATCTATATTACTCAGAAAAAATACATACAGGATATCTTGAAGAAGTTTCATTTGCAGGATGCCAAAGTTGCAAGTACTCCAATGGAGGTAAACCTAAAACTTAGTGCCCATGAAGGTGATGAACTTGATGATATTACAGGTTACCAAAGCATAGTGGGAAGCTTGAACTATGCTACCTTAACAAGGATAGATATTGCATATGGAGTTAGTGTGCTAAGTCAGTTTATGCACAAGCCAAGGGTACCTCACTTAGAAGCTGCCAAAAGAATTCTAAACTATCTCAAAGGCACTCAACATCATGGTTTGTATTTCCCTTACACTTAAGACTTGGATATCAAGATTTATTCATATGCAGAGTGGGCAGGATGCAAGGATGATAGGAGGAGCACTTCAGGATACATTTCATTTGCAGGTGATATACCAATATCATGGTCTTCAAAGAAGCAACCCACTGTGGCTTTATCTTCTACAGAGGCAGAGTATGGAGGATTGGCAAATGCCACTCAAGAAGCCATATGGATCAAGTTATTGTATATAGAATTGGGTTTGTATACTACCTCACCATTGATCTTTGGAGATAATACAAGCTCACTTCACCTTGCAGCTAATCCTATTTATCATGCTAGGACCAAGCATATAGAGGTCCATTACCATTATGTGAGAGAGAAACTATTAAGCAAGGACATTCAACTAACATACGTATCAACCAACATGCAGTGTGCAAATTTGTTAACCAAAGCATTGGATGGAACCCAACTTTGCAGGTTCAAATCAATGATTGGATTGCAGGATATACATGAAGACTGAAGATGAAGACCAAGCCAAAATGTTTGGCTTGAGGGGGAGCTGTTGGTGCAATTCACAAGCCTACACATTTTTCTTAAAGACCATACACATATGGAGAAGCATGGGAACCAATGCTTGAAGATAAATACTCATTTACTCTTTGTAAAAGTCATATTTGACTTGGAATCTTTGTAACCACCTACCCAAGGGAGTCATGGGATTTATTAGTTGTAAAGCATCAATCAATTAAGAGAATATCTCCTAGGATGTAGAAGCATGATTATAGAGAGCCAAAATTTTGAATTCAAATTCAAACTTTGAACTCAACTACTATAAAAGTGATCATCAAAAAGTCGCGGGTATGCAAGTCACTTCCGAGCTTCTCATTCTCATTTTTTAGTGTGTGTGAGGCCTACACTCTAGCCCACACCTATCTACACCATTAGACAATGATCTTCATGCCTATGGCATTGTACAACATTCTTCACTTATACATATATCTACATTGTTCATTTCTGAGTTCTCTGTCATAGTCTTTGAAGGTCTATCAACTTGTGGAGATCATATCTCACTTATTTCTCCACCAAATTCAAACATCTATAGCTTGTTGGAACCAGCGCAATGTCTATGACGTGCCGTCAAAATTTGAAGCATTTCTATTCAGCCATTTCAGAGAAAAGTCCGACGAGGTGATCACTGATGGAAGTCTACAACAGTCCTAAAAAATCGGGGGTAAAGGTTTACTTGCTAAACTGATTTCTTTGAGCATAGTTAATCTTTTTAAGTGATTCCACTTGGAATAGTTATCTTTCTAAGCTAATTAGATACCCCTAAAAGGAATTTGTCCAATTCATATTGTGCTGGTTATATTGAGCAAAAGAAGCAGCAGGTGTATTGTCAAAAATGGAAAGTTTTCTTAAAGACTTGAAGTTCAAAGTAGTTTGTTTTGATTCAATCTTTTCATACATCATTTCCAAAGTACATAGGCACTTTTATGGTTTCATTGGAAAGCTAAGAAGGTCTACTTATCAACTCTGAAGCAAGAAAGGACTGGTACAAAGCAGGATTTGGTAGTACCTACTCATCCTCCTGAAGTATTAATCCATCTTCCCAACATTACTTGATTAACATGTTGCCTTCAAAATCCCTTGATGGGATGACTCCATATGAGGTTTGGAATGGAAGAGTACCTAGCTTAAATCATTGTAAAATTTTTGGATGTATTGCTTTTGCCCATGTTCCTTCAGAGGTTAGAGGCAAGATGGATCCAAAGGTAGAAAGGTGTGTATTCACTGGATATGACAACAATCAAAAGGGTTACAGGTTATACAACCATTCTAGGTAAGCAGAGATGTAGTTTTTGATGAGAACAATTCATGGTATGAAGATTCATGCAGGAAGGTCAAATTTCCATATGACCTTGAAGAAGATTTTCCAAAGCTTGGCAGAGAACATCAACCAAAGATTGAAGAACAAGATACTTCAGAAGATGATGAAGAAACTCAGATGGAAAAAATCAAAGCATGGAAGTCTAAAGGTAAAGCAAAATTGCAAGAACTTGGACATGAGGCAGAATCATCACAACATGGCTTAACATCTATAAGGGAACGAAAAAAACCAGAAAGGTATGGGTTTGACACCTCATTAGTAACTAAACATTCTATTTACATAGCACATGACATAAATCAAGAGGAGCCATCATCCTTTGAAGAGGCCAAAGCAAAATCAGAATGGAAGCATGCAATGAAGGAAGAGATTGAAGCACTTGAGGAAAACAACACTTGGGATTTGGTGCCCAAGATTTCATCTATGAAGGTAATAGGCTCAAGAAGGGTCTATAAACTCAAGAAGAATTATGATGGTTCCATTAACAGGTATAAGGCAAGGCTTGTACCAAAAGTCTTTGCACAAACTCAGGGAATTGATTATGAGGAGACCTTCTCTCCAGTGGCAAAGATGCCTACTATTAGGTTTTTTCTTAGTATTGCCTCTTCCAAGAATTGGAAGATACTTCAACTAGATGTAAAAAATGCAGTCTTGATTGGTTGGATAACAGAAGAGGTATATATGGCACAACCATCTGGTTTTGAGAATCAATTTTATCCTTATTATGTGTGTAAACTTAACAAAGCATTGTAATGGTCTCAAGCAAGCCCCAAGAGCTTGGAATTTCAGACTTGTTTCATTCTTGCACGACAAAGGTTTTCAACCAAGCAAGGCAGATCCTTCACTCTTTATTAAAAATAGTAACTCTCAAGACATCTACCTATGTGTATATGTAGATGATATTATATTGATAGGAAATGATGCAGATGGTATGAAGAAGATCAAAGATCAAATGAGAGAAGAATTCAAGATAAGTGATTTAGGATTACTTACCTACTTCCTACGTTTGGAAGTTGTCTATAAAGATCATGGTTTATTTCTCACTCAAAGGAAGTATATCAAGGATATGTTAGCAAAATTCAAGATGGAGGATTGCAAAATTGCAGGTACTCCAATGGAGGTCAACCATAAATTGAGCTCACATCAAGGTGAACTCATAGAGGACATCACATCATATCAAAGCCTTGTGGGTAGTCTCAACTATGCCACATTGACAAGGGTAGATATATGCTATAGTGTGAGTGTGCTAAGTCAATTCATGCACACACCCAGGAAACCACACATGGATGCTGTTAAGAGGATACTCAAATATCTCAAAGGAACCATAAATGAAGGACTTTATTATCCTTATGTATCTGATTTAGGGTTGAAGCTATTTTCTGATCCAGAATGATAGAAGGAGCACTTCAGGTTATCTTACCTTTGCAGGTTCAAAGCTTATTTAATGGTCATCTAAGAAGCAACCCACAGTTGCTCTCTCTTCTACTTAAGCTGAATATAGAGGTCTTGCCATAGCTACACAAGAAGCTATGTGGATGAAGACATTATTCAAAGATCTTGGATTGGAGTTTGGAACTCCAACTATTTTTGGTGACAACATGAGTTCTATTCATTTAGCTGCTAACCCTATTTTTCATGCAAGGACTAAACACATTGAAGTTCATTATCACTATGGAAGAGAAAAGGTTCTAAGCAAAGAGATTTAGATATCATATGTTTCCACTCATTGCACGTTATTCTTGAAGATTGAAGACCTCAAGCATACTTGGCTTGAGGGGGAGCTATTGGAACAAATCCATTACAAGCCTAAGTATTGGCTTGAGTTTTCAAGAGAAGACAATGTATGGAAATCTAAGAGTTCACTTGTGAACTCACCCTTGTAATTGTTTGATCATTTACTTGATGTAAAAGTAAAAGGAATCAAAAGTGGTTGAGTCCACTTGATAAAAATAGAGAGAGAAGCCATGAATTCTTGATTTGGAGGTTGGAGAATCAATCAATCTCTAAAAATTAGGAAACTACTTTTAGGTGAGCAAGATTCAAATTCAAATCTTGCTCCAAAACTCTCTATATATACATGGTAGTTTAGTCGCACTTTGAGAGGCATCCATAAGCTGAGCTATATGCTATATCAAGTGTGGATACAAGGCACACACATGTATCTGTAAGTTCATTGTATTCTACAATCAATATACATTCATATTTATGATCATACAAGTTCATATCTTTGTGGTTTTGTGAGTCTACTGTTCACTATTATGCTTCTCAGATTTTTCAGTCAGATTGCAGAGATCATTTCACTCCGTGTGGTGCATCATTTTCGATGATTGAGCTTGATAAAGTTTTCTTTTAGAGTCTACTATATGCTCACAAAATTGCATTGCTATTGGAGTTCTCAATCGTGAGCTATGTTCAGGTGAAGTCAACCCTGTCTGTCCATATTCACTTCTCTGCAGATCTTCAATTTTTTTCAGTCAATTTGTCAGAGCTGGTTCTCTGTGTGTACTTCATCAAATCACATGATTCAAAGCTTTTTGGATTCACCATATGGTCTAGTATCAAATACAAAATTTCATAATCACTGAATATTTTAATCTTGAGTTATATTGATCATTTTTTCTGCTCACTTGTTTAAGTACTGTTGCAACCCGTGAAAATCGAGATGATGTCATAATGTGTTAAAATTCATTCTCATTGTGTGATTCACTATTTCTGATGTGATTACTCTTGAAAGTTAGCTCTCTAAGTTACTTAGAGTTCACCAAAAGGAATTAAGCTAATTGATGTTGTGCTCAGAGAATTATTCAAAACACTGGACAGGTGTATGAATCAAAATATCAAGTTTTTCACCTGTGAATTAATTCCAGCTCATCTGTTTTGATCTATCTTTTTGAGATTGATCTTCCAAGGTACATAGGGTGTCTAACACATCCATTGGCAAGCTAAAAGGGCCCACAACATACTCTTGGAGTTCATTTGGTTGGTGTGGATCAAGGATTTTGCAGCACCACTTCATCTTCAAACACATATATATCCATCTCTTCAGAGTATGTTCATTGTGTTTACATGAAATTTTGTGTTATTTTCCTTGCTTGAAACTGTGGAGTGACAGTATGTTTTTGTACACACATGTGTGTCTATTCTTGCCCCTCTTGTTATGGATGCATGCACTCACCACTTGTCTTCTCTATGTTCTTCATACCACCGATTGGTCACTCCAAGGATCGACAGTACTTTGTGCAAAGATATTACCACTTGATGTTGGTACATCACATATACATGGAGGACTACATTGAACATGTCTTATTCTTACACCAAATTGTTGGTCATGATAAACACATCAATAACACGCATAAGAGAATAAAAAAGAGAACATACATAAAATACACAAATTATGTTAAAAAATTACAATTATTCAATTAATGATAAAAAACAAAAAACAATGATATGCTCCGAATATTCAAGAAATATGGTCACGACTCATAAATATGAAAAAGTGCAAGTAATTGATAGGCTAAATAAGGAAGAGGCTTAAGCCAAAATTAAGAACTCCAAAAGTAAACTCTCACAAGGGAGTATGAGAGTCCTCCAAGTGAATGAGCATATACTACTCCAATTCCTTGAAGAGCTCTAAGAGTATAAGCATACTCTAAATCCTCTTACTCCTCCAACCTTCAGGTAGAACAATCCCCTTGTCATATGTGAGAGAGATTCACTCATTGTATGGGAGATCTTGTGAGGAATATTCCCTCAAAGGATTGTTGATCATGCGAGAGAATGGCATAGGCCTTATTTAGAACCTTGGATGCCTAGGTTTCTTGCAAATCAATGGAAAAAGAAAGTGAAAAATATTTAAAAATATCCTATGTAGTTCTTGTGCAAGCTATGAGATGATATAACCTCTAAAGCCTTGGATAAAAATAGGGAAAATTACCAAATATAGGGCATGCAGGCTTTTAGTTTTTCCATATGTTAATTTTGGTGCATTTTTATAAGTCTAGAACCAAACCAAGTAATGTAAGTGTGTTCTTCATGTTTTAAACAAAAAATAGGATTTGACTTTTGAAGGTGGTTTTGGGAATTTTTTGGCAAGTGTGTAAATGACTGGATTACTCTCTTTAAGTACTTGCTAAATATGTGAATCATTTCTCAATTATCAAAACTTCATGCTTGACCAATTATTCGCCATTTTTATAACCTAAACCTAGAATTGTCCTATGATACAAACTATAAAAATAATCATGAATATGTACAATAATTGAGTTCCTTATTTTAGGTATATATAGTTTAAATTGTCCTATGATACAAGCTACAAGAATAATCATGAATATGTACAATAATTGACTTCCTTGTTTTAGGTATATGTAGTTGGGACATATCATGTCCATTTCCGAGATACTCATCATCGAAAAACACCTCCCAAACTCAGCTAATATCTAGTGATGCAAATACAGACCTCGTTCCAAACGTCCTCTCTTTCCGGTGGGAACTTCGTTTTATAATCACTGTATTTACGTGACATTTTGTGTTATCTTCCTTGCTCTCAACTGTGGAACGACAAACTTAATCAGACAAGGAAAATAACTTAATTTGCAGGGCTATGGCATCCAAGGCCATTGATGCCTGAAGGTAGGGAGTCTCAGCCACTCAACAAAAACATGACTTTATGTACGATCAAAGCAGAAAAGGTGTCGAAGAATCGTATTAAGAAGGACGTTCCTGGAACCTTTAGGTTCCAGCATCTCCCGCTGTCAGTCCTTTTGAAGGACGGCAGACGCCATACTGCTTGTGCTTCCCTTCCTTTGAGGTGCTCCTTTACCTGCCAATGGAGGGGTCCTCAATAACACATATTTCAATGAACGGATCTCCATGCGAAGCTTCGCGATGTGTTTCATTAGCTTACGCAAGAACTCCAGAAGCCTGTGTGAGGATCTCTATGCAGACTAAGAGACATTCGTGGCCTCACTCAGGAATCACATGTAAGCATCAACACCTAAATATTCTTCTAATTTTAATTTAGATGGACAAGGATCGCAATCGCATCCATGAGAGAGAGAGAGAGAGAGAGAGAGAGAGAGAGAGAGAGAGAGAGATCCCATTTCCCTCTGTACACAAATCAAAAGAACCGACGTTTTCTTTGCTTTTCAGTCTAAACACGTCCCCGAGAATCGATACAATGGCGCTCTTAAGAAAATCGGAAACCGTCTTCTCCTTTATGTGAAGCTGGGTAAGTGCCGCGATAAGAATGATGCTTTACATCTCATGAATTTTTCCGAAAAATAAACTATTTAAGTCTTGTTTTTCAGCTTATCATCAGATCTTTATTCTGTTACAAAGACCTTACATTTGGCTCTTCTAACTCCATACTTTGATTT
Source organism: Ceratopteris richardii (assembly GCA_020310875.1). Lineage (NCBI taxonomy): Eukaryota > Viridiplantae > Streptophyta > Polypodiopsida > Polypodiales > Pteridaceae > Ceratopteris > Ceratopteris richardii. The sequence continues at coordinate 8,686,456 of CM035423.1, forward strand.
TCTACGAAAACAGAACGAGCATCTGCAACAGCTTTACTTTGTGCCTAGCTACTGTAGTGGATGTGGCAATCTACAATATATTATTTTGGAATGCTTTCTCTGATAAAGAAGCCTGTGGAAGTCTCTGGTCATTGTACTAAACTTTGTTCCAGACCTCTGCACTTTTTATCTCGTGTAGCTCATTTCCAGAAGTGGTGGTTTCTGCCCATTAAAGAATTTTCAGAGTAGTTCTTACAGGAAAGAACATAACATAATGTTCCAGTTTTCACGCATTTCAATAGACAGAACGTTCCTAGTAGACAGTTTTTACGCATTTCAATAGACAGTTTTTACGCATTTCAATAGACATTTCAATAGACAGTTTTTACGCATTTCAATAGACAGAAAGTTCGTAAAACAGTTAGAACGTGGAGAAGATCAACGAGCGAACAACAGAATTTAAATGAAGCACGTTAATTTTCACTTTGCAAACCTTTTTCATCTTCTCCCGTCAATGATAACTGAGCATTTGTGTAAGCAATCGTTGATGCTAATCAAGTGTCCTGTGAGAAACTGAAATTGAAAGTGAATGATGAACAACTCTTATGAGAAACTCAAAATTTTGTTTGTTGCTAAGAAAAGTAAAAACGAAGTTGAGATGAGAGCTTGGTACTCTTGCGAATAGAATATGAGGCTGTGACCTTTCATCTTTACCAAGCTGCAAAAAGTCTTTCAATGGGCAACAATCTATCTGCCAAATGGACTCTCAGAAGCATTAAATCTCATGATTTTTGAGCCTAACTGAAGTACTAACAACTTTGTTATTGATGACGACAAGGTCTGCAGCAATCATTCCCTGTGGGTATTTTTTATTTTTTATTTTATTGCGATTTATTAATGCTACAAACTTTTGAAAGCATCGATAGAGACTAAAAAACCCTTCTCTCTTCTTTGCATCATAAGAATGATATTCATTTTCCTTTGCAGGACTCTATTTGGATTGTCTGGCTATCTTGTTGGGCCAATTATCATGTTGACATGAAAAGTCATAAGTGCTTTAAACATGGTTTCAAAGAAGCAATATTGAGGGATGGTCTCAAGAAGCAATTTGTGTGAGGCTGATGCATATTTTTTCTATCTTAATAAATTCATGTCTATATGAAAAGAAAATAATTCTACGTTATCCTCTATGATAAATTCAAAGTCATATTTTTAAGAGAATGTATACGATTCAAACTAGCCATTGTAAATTTATGGTGATGCCTTTCGAAATTCGGACTCACAAATGCATTTGTCATATTTTCACAGATGATGAGTAGCATTTTTTTTTTATTATCAAGATTTTGTTCTTTTATTCTTTGATGATATACTTATTTGTTAAGCATGGTAGGAAACATGAAAAGTATTCAAAAATAGTTTTCAACTTATTAAATAAAAAGACTATATGAAAACCCTAAAAAGATTTTCCTCTTTCAAATTGAACTTGAGTATCTAAGGCATATCATCTCTAGTCAAGGAGTACATGTGGAACTTAAGCAAATAAAAGTAACAATAGAATGGCCTACTCCTAGATCTATTATTTATGGAAAATATTTCCTTGGACTAGCTAGTTTTAACCAAATGTTTGTAAAAGAGTTTTTGTATTTATGACTTGCACTTATTGTATTGCTAAAGAGAAAAGCTAATTTTGCATAGGAATTAAAAAGAAAAACATTTGAACCATTCAGAGATGCATTTTCACATGCACCTATTTTACATTTACTAGATTTTCACAAGCCTTTTCATGTATTTAGAGATGCTTGTGATGCATGCATGGCTGCAATTTTAACGCAAAGTGATCATCCCATTACATTTGAAAGTAGAAAGCTTAAACCTTTCAGAAAGAGTCACACCACATATGATAAGAAAGTCTTTAATATTTTGCATGCATTGAAAATTTGGAAATAATATCCTATGGGTTCTCAAGTTTTAATCAAGGCACACCAACAATCCATTAAACATTTATTAATTCAATCGCTAATTTTTTATAGATTATGAGGATTATTTTATTCAAAATTTTCAACCTATCATTCAATATCAATTGGGAAAACCTAATTTGGTTTTTTATGCCCTTTGTTGAGCCCATAAAAGTCATATTGATCAAAGTCAACCACGATCAAAGTCAATTGTAATCAAAGTCAAAAGATCAAAGTCAAATCGATCAAAGTCAACATGTTCAAGATCAAAGTCAACATGGGAAAAGTCAAAGGGTTCGAAGTTCAGGTGTCGAAGTGCACAGGTAGTGCACAATTAATTGTCCACAAAGGATAAATTGGAGAAAGTCGGTTGCAGGTTGTAGAGGTATTTCTCTAATTTTTCTAAGGTTCAAAGTGTTTTTAAAGTATTTTGAAAGGTTCAGGTGAACCCTCCCTTATGTACACAAGTGAAGAATTAAAAGGAAAATGTGAAGGTATGTGAAGCGGCAGTGTACGGAGAAGTGAAAGTATGGCCCCCCAATTAAAATTTTTGTTTTAGTCTAAAGTCAATACAGGACAAAACAGGGATTCGTTGGCTGCACACTTGGGAAGACAATCTTGGGACATCAAAGTGAGCACCAAGATACTCTTGCAGTTAGGAGCATACGTGAATCAACACTCAAATGAAGGCAAGGACTATTCTTGGACCAAGCAAGTGTAAGTAAGACTAAGCAAAAGTGAGCATAGTCTAAGTTAGGCAAGAGAGAGAGAAGTGCAAGAGACACACAGTGTGCGACATAGAGAAGTGAAGTGCAAGGTGTGCATGAAGAGTAACCAAGGAAGTGTGCAGAGAAGTGCAAAGCCATTCACCCCCAGGATCCCAAGGTCTCATTGAAGCTGTGCGCGTGCTGACAGAAGGTGTCCAACCCTCCCCCTTATTGCAAGCTTGGTGCAAGGTGTGCACAAGTGCAGGCTTGGAGAAGGTAGAGGTCTGGTGCAGAGAAGGCTGGTAGCAACAAGACCCTTCGGTATTTGGTATTTTGTGTTTGAGATCTCTGTGGGATTTTGCACAGAAGCATTGGATTGTATTTGGGCATCACCATTGTATTTATCTTCTTATAATCAATCGACAGAGGCTTCCAGTGCGTATCTTTCTTCTTGTCTTTACACTCAAATTCCTTCTTGTCCAAGAATCCCCCAATAAAATTTGGCACGCCCAATGGGACACCAAGGTGATTTGAGCATAGGAGAAGATATATTGCAGTGTGGAGAAGCACTATTCAAGTGATGGCAGTACTACTTCATTGGGCTAAGAGGTACATATTATTATCAATTATCTCATACTAAGAGGACTATGAACAGCTCATGATCGCAACCCGATCCCAAACATTGAGGGTCACCTACAAGCAAACAAGAAGGAAGGCAGTTAGAAGATCCGCTAGTCCACTTTTGTCAACTTCATCAGTAAAGAGCATGGTTGGTCAAGTAGACTTGGAAACCCTACTATCAAGCTTAAATATAAAATTTCCTTCTTTCAAAGGCCTAGCTCAGGAATATCCGGACGAGCATATTAGAAGGTTTTTAGCACTATGCAAAACTAGAGGCTTAATGGGAAGAGAGGATGCCTTTTTGATACTCTTCCCTGTCACATTAGAAGGATTAGCAGATAAATGGTTCAGCCAGTTTGCTGAGAGCCATTTTATGACTTGGGACTTAATGAAAGATGCATTCAAGACTCAATTCAAGCATGGAAATACTACAGAGATCATCATAGAGGAACTAGAAAATTTGAGATTGGGTCCAGGTGAAAAGTTCCCAGAGTTTGTGACTAGGGCCAAGGCACTAATGGCTAAATTGCCCGATCTACCACATGATTTTTTTGTCAAGAAATGGTTAGCTAAGCCACTTCCAGTGACCACCCAATGTAAAATCAAGGAACTAGTGTTGCCCATAGCCTCCATAGAGGAGTTCATCAACACAGCTACACGATTGGAGTAGATAAGGCAACAATATGGAGCAATTTCTTCTCAACTACTATATTCTATCAAAATGGAGGATCCAGTAATCCAGCTAAGGAAAGAGCTGGACGGCTTAAAAAGGAATAAGCCCCACAAAGAGGAGGAGAAGGTTTTCACTCATTTGAGGAGGGAGATTGAGGCATTAAAGCTCCAAAAGGAGGAGGAAGCCCAAGCAGAGGAATTGGCTCAGCTGTGACAGGAGTTGCAGGAACTCAAAGGGGGTGGCATCAAGAGTGGACTTTGGTGTACCATGTGCGGCAAGCAAGGTCATATAGTAAGTGAATGTCCTCTGTTAAGTGTGACTTGCCAATTATGCAAGAAAGCTGGTCATGAGGCCCAGGAATGTCAATCAAGAGGAATGCCTGCAACAACATATTGGACACAAGGAGGAGCCCTACCACCAGCAAATGTGATGTCTGCTGCACCGAATCAAGGTAACAATTATAACCCTAGACATAGGGATAACTTTGGAAATGGGCCAACGAGGCTGATTATTTGTTTCAGATGTGGAGAATGTGGGCATTATCAAAGTAGGTGCACTCTACCAAAAAATGCTCCTCCTTGCAGGAACTGCCCAGAGGCTAGAGACCACTATACTAATTGTTGTCCTAAGAACCAAGCATCTTTGTCTGGGTCCCACATTCAAATGATTTCTATGTGCAAAGAAGAAATGGTAGATCAAGCCAAGGTGCCATCACCATCTACCAGGGTGGTGTAGTTGGAAGAAATTGAATCTTTTACAGTGCAAATAAGAAGCAAGGGGAAGGCTCAGGTGGAAATAGGTCAAGAATCAATGATCAATGGATTGAACAAAGACAACATTGCATCTGAAGACAAAGCCACCACATGTACGGATACAAGGCAAAAAGAAAATCTCATAGGTACCAGTGATGCCATTGGACATGCATTCAACAGGGCTCATGAGGAGTTTGATAAGTCAATTGGAGTCCATGCTCTTAAGGAATCAGAAGCTTCAAGACTACTCAAGTCCATGAAAAAGGAGGTCAATGTTTTTTATTTAATAAAGATGGATGGGAAATTTAGGTCAGAACTCTTGCAGATAATTGATGAAGTGTCCACAACAAGTTTAGTGGCCAAGGCTGTTGTTATGCATAAAGATAAAAGTGTAGGGGAAGCACCCCTCACAGATTACAAGAGCCCTCGGCTAACAGTCTCTATTAAAGGTCATGAGTTTCAAGGAGTTATTGTGGATGGTGGTTATGGCATTAACTTGATGCCTGAATATACCATGAAAAAGATTGGACTATACCCTTCTAGGCCTGCCAACTTCACTGTAACACTGGCAGACCAAAGCATAGTTAAGCCTATGGGAGTGGTCCCTGGAGTCCCATTCAAGATACAAGGTACCATCTTTAACTTGGACTTTGTTGTTTTAAGGTTGCCACAGGTAGAAGGAAGTTTCCCCCTATTAATTGGGAGTTCTTGGTTAAGGCATGCCAATGTGCTGCATGACTAGGGCAAGGACACAATGTGGGTAAAGAAAGAGGGAAAAGAGTTGCAGCATATAACTTTAGAAGAAGGACCAGACAATCAAAGACATACCAGCATGATGCAAACAATTGGTATTTATATGGAAGAAGAATTGTTGGACAACCCAAAAGCAGATCTATTTGAAGGAGCAAATTTATATGAAGATGAAAACATGTTGGCTTGGCTCCATGCAGACGACCCATCTTACTGCTCTGGAATTTTTCCAAACTCAAGTAGAGAGGAAGCATATGAAGAAAAAGAATACATCATTAAGGTTACTGACTCGAGTGAGAGAGTGTCAATCAAAGGCCATAGAAGAGAGAAGAAAAGAAGAGCCCTTAAGTGCAACAGTGATGAAGATACTTCAAATCAGATGTCAATGGCCACTTTTTTTATGGATACTGGTATGGATATCATCTGTTATGTCAATTTTTTTGGTAAGTGCAGGGCTTTACAAGGATGTGGAAGGAGTACCTGCAAGTCTTTGGAAACAGAGGGTTCCATTGGATGAAGAAGCGGGAATAATAAAAATGATTTTTTGTCGATTAAGTTATAAAGTTGTTGAAACAAAGATACAAAAGATAGAGTATGTGTTGATATATTTAGGTAGTGATGTGTGTGAACACACTAGGACCACCGGGGCACTTTTTTCCCTCTTTAGGAGGTTTTTTCCCTCGGCTTGTATATACGCCGATTGCCCTAATGGACTATTTATCTTTGTACATTCCCTAGTAATACATTTAGTACTGTGTGTTGTGCTCCAAGCTTCTTCTTCTTCCTTGTGTTGTTCACGTACTTCCGTAGATGTCTAACTCCAACAATTGGTATCAAAGCAGGTCATTGCTTCATCTAGGGCATCATTCACACTTCTCCGTTTGCAATCTCAGAATCGCATAAATTTTGGTGAGCATACTCAGCGTGTTTCTGAGATCAAAACAGCTTCGCTGTGTGGTTGATCTGAGCTCATTTCGACCTTCGAATGCACTATCACAGTGCTTGTGCAGGCTATTTCGTCTTTTTGTGCCAAAGGTATATACCAGTTTCTGTTCGCCAATATAAGAGTCTCAAAGTCTGCTACAAGTCTAGTGGAATTCCTCTGGGTAGTTTTGTTCAACTTTTTGTGATACAATCAATTTTCTTCATCAAGGTATTTTAGTCACCGGCCATGGCTGAAAGCAGTGATGTATTCCGTATGTTGGCTATTGAGGATAAGTTGGATGGTACCAACTACCCGTTATAGGCTTATATGATGCGACATGTGTTGGTTGCAAAAGGAATGTGGAACATTATACAGGGTGTCAAAAAATGTCCTATCACACCTATAACTGTTACAATTGTAGGTACTGAAGCTGATGCAGAAGGTGTTGAAGATGATGATATTCTGCATATTCCTATTCGTGCTGCGGTTTTTGCTGCACCTACTGCAGAGCAGATTTGCTGGGATGGCAGAGATGCCCAGGCACATGCATTAATAGATTTGTCTGTCAAACGTGCCATTATTCCTCACATTCGCTCTTGCAGAAAAGCTAAGGATGCTTGGGATACACTTACCACATTGTACCAAGCTAGGAATGAGGCTCGTGTTGCTTACCTCCGAAAACAGTTGGAGAGTGAGCACATGAATGAAGGTGATTCTATGGACAGTTTCCTAACAAAGATCAAAGACTTGAAGGAACAGTTGATTTCTGCTGATGAGGTTATACCAGATAGCTCACTTATGCAGACCATTCTGAATGGTCTTCCTAATTCATATCAGATTTTTTTCTTCTACTCTTCGGTTGATGATGAAAGGCAATCCGAATGCCTTATCATTTGAGATGCTAGTCTCTGTTCTGTTGCAAGAAGATCAGTCTAGGCAGAACAGGTCCATTATGCAAGTTGCAGATCAAGCTTTCCTAGCTAGTCAGAAGGGCAAAGGAAAATGGAGCTCTTCAATTAGTAAGCAGAAATGTGCTAATTCTGCATATTCGAAGAAATTTTTTTGTAAGTATTGTAAAGGGAATGATCATATCATAAAGAACTGTCCAAAACTGGTTGCTAAAGAGGCAAAGAAGAAAGAGGCTGGAATGGTTGTTGTAGAGGCCTCTACATCAAAAACAGAGTCTGCTAATCTTGTGCAGGAAGAAGAATGGGCGTTTACTACTGTCTGCAGTTTTGACCCATCTTCTCATGAGCAGTGCATGTCTGCAGTAGACTTAGATGTCTGCCAGTATTTTGACAGTGGGGCGACCAAGCATATTGCCTCGCAGCGCAGTTTCTTCTCTTCACTCGAGCCTGCCCCTACAGGGAATACTGTTACATGTGCCAACAACTCCTCTTATCCTGTTATGGGAGTTGGTAAGATCATTTTGACTACTGCTGATGGTAGTTCTTTCACTTTTTCAGATGCGTTATTTGTGCCAGGGATCAAGAAGAACCTGTTGTCAGTTTCTACATTAGCCAAGATTGGCTTGGTTGTGAAATTTGTTGATGACAGGTGTACAGTTCATGATCTATCAAATGGCGATGTGATTATTGCTTCTAGCATTTTATGTCATGGGCTGTACAAGCTAATAGACTATGAAAGATCTATAAATGATTTGGCATGTGCAGTAAATGATTCTCAGGCTATGTCAGATGCAAAGCTTTGGCATGCACACTTTGGTCATCTGAATTTTGCTAGTTTGCTATGCCTGTAGAAATCTGAAATGATCTCCTATTTGCCCAAACTTGAGGCACCTGGAAAACATGTTTGTGAAGTTTGCATTTTGGGCAAAATGCAGCGTTTGTCCTTTCCAAAAGATGGTTCAGTTCGGGCTACTCAGAAATTGAAGCTTGTACATAGTCATGTCTGTGGTCCTATGGAGACACCTTCTTTTGGGAATTATCTTTACTTCGTGACTTTCATCGATGATTTTTCCAGGCATGCATGGATATATCCATTGAAGGCAAAGTCCGAAGTGTTCATGTGCTTCAAACAGTTTTTGGTTTCGGTTGAAAATTTGTCAGCATGTAAAATGGGCACCCTTCGTTCTGATCGAGGGGGGGAATATATGTCTTCTGATTTTAATGCATTTCTGGCTGAACGTGGGATAAAACACCAGTGTACAGTGCCGTATACACCTCAACAGAATGGAGTTGCTAAACAAAAGAACAGGTCACTCATGGAGATGGCAAGGTGTATGGTCAAGAGTCAAGCTTTACCACAGTTTCTGGCTTGAGGTTGTCATGTGTGCAGCATATGTACTGAACAGGTGTCCCACTAAAGCGCTGCAGTCTATCACTCCATATGAGGCTTGGCATGACCGCAAGCCATCTGTTGCTCATCTGCGTGTTTTTTATTGTTTGGCATATGTATTAGTGCTTGAACAACATCGCAGAAAATTGGATGATAAAGCAGTAAAATGTATTTTTGTTGGGTACAATTCTGAAAGTAAAGGCTATCGTCTGTATCATCCACAGACTAAATGCATTCTGGTTAGCCGTGATGTTGTTTTTGTGGAAGATGATATTCAGCCATTGCTTTCATGTACTAAGGAGACATCTGTTAGCTCCAAAGACATGTATGATACGTTGCTGCCTCTTTTTATAGGTGGACAGTCTAATGCTGGTCCTAATGAGGCAACTTCTCAGCCTTTGCAGGTTTCATGTGATGATGCAGATAATTCCATTTTTTATGCAGATGTGCATGATGCACTTATTGATGAGAGAGCTGATATTGAGCAAGCAAGAACTATGCCAAAATGGCTGGTGCAGACCTTGCGTGACAGCAAATTAGATGCACCTCTGTCATATCGTACTCGTTCAGGCTCTCATAGTGCCTCTTTTGCATTAGATTGCTATGTTATGGCTGCATCTAGTCTCTGTGATGAGAATGAGCCTATTTCGTTTGATGAAGCACAAAATTCAAAAAATTGGATGGTTGCTATGCAATCTGAATATTATGCTATAATGAAGAATGTTACTTGGTCTTTATGTGAATTGCCTCCTAGCAAGAAGGCCATTGGCACTAAGTGGGTATACAAGCTGAAGCATAAACCGAATAATACAGTTGACAGGTATAAGGCTAGGCTTGTTGCAAAGGGTTATGCACAGGAAAGAGGCATTGATTTTGATGAGACCTTTGCACCTACATGCCGTACGACTACTGTTCGGAGCATCTGTGCACTTGCAGCTCATCATGGTTGGAATGTACATCAGTTGGACATTAAAACAGCATTTCTGAATGGTGACTTGCATGAAGAAGTGTATGTTTTTCAGCCCCATGGCTTTGTGCAGAAAAGGCATGAAAACCAGGTGTGCAGGTTAAAGAAGGTATTATATGGTTTAAAGCAAGCACCACGTGCTTGGTATGAGAAACACATGCCTATCTGGTTGCACATGGTTTTGAAAATAGTCCAATTGAAAGCACATTATATGTTAAGCGTGCTACTGATGTCCTTCTGATCATTGTTGTCTATGTTGATGACATGCTGCTCACTGGTCCTATTGAGAAGCATATTGCTGATTTTAAGGCTAATTTGCATGCCTCATTTGAGATGTCTGATTTGGGGCATTTGCATCACTATTTGGGCATTCAGTTTATGCAAGTTGATGGTGGAATGGCTTTGTGTAAAATGAAATACATTGACACATTATTGCAGTGTTTTGGCCTTGAAGACTGTAAGCCTATTGCCACTCCTATGGAGACAAGTTTACGATTGAGTCTTCATGATGCTGGAGATGCATTTGATGTTGTTCTCTATCAGCAAGCTGTTGGATGCTTGATTTACTTATGCATTACTCAGCCAGATATTCAGTTTGTTGTCTCATAGATGAGCAGGTTTATGCATTGCCCAGGAGTCACGCATTGGCATGCAGTTAAGCGTATCTTTCGCTATTTGCGTGGTACTCGGCTACTTGGGTTGTTTTATCCCAAGGGGGGATCACTACCACCAGATTTGCATGCTTTTTTTTACTTTGATTCGGCTGGTTTCTATGACACTCGTGTGTCCACTAGTGGCTTTTGCTTCATGCTTGGTAGCTCATGTATATCTTGGTTGAGCAAGAAGCAGCCTACTGTGGCGACTTCTAGAATGAGGCTGCGTATAGGGTAGCTTTCAGAGCGACTATTGAGTGTGTGTGGCTCAGACGCCTTATGGTTGATTTGGGTGTTGGTCAGACTTCTACCACCACCATCTTCACTAACAGTCAGAGCGCATTGGCAGTTGCCAGGAACCCTGTGTTCCATGCTCGCACTAAGCATATTGAGGTGCATTATCACTATGTGAGGGAGAGGTTCTCTGTTGGGGAGATCAGCTTGGCATATGTGCCCACGCAGGAGAACATTGTAGACCTTTTCACGAAGGCTCTGCGTAGGGAGAAGTTTGAAGCTTTTCGCAGAGCTTTGGGCTTACTTCCTTTTGTGGAGTGATTTCCACATAGCTTGGTACTTCCTCATACATGAGTGCCAGCTCCTTGTTCACCGCATCACTCCCAGGGGGCAATAACAGAGAAGATAACAGATATAGGAGATTCTCAACAATTTTCTACTAGCAGCAAGTACAAAGATGATGGCGTTGTCCACCCGTGCGCTCTCAAGGTAGAGCTTAAATGGTGATCTAGACAACTCTAGATAGGGAGATACAAGGTAGAGGTATGCTGGCTCAACTCCGTGTCTTAGGTAGTGCAGAAGTCATGTATATATAGGATCATGGGTGGCCTGCCATGGACGGCTATACATGGGCGGTAGAGCGTGGGCGGCCACCGCCCGCGTAATTGCCATACACGGCTTAGACTGGTTGAACCGACCTAACAAATATAAATGATTTCTGACTCCGACAGGGAATATTCCATGGAATATTCCCTTTACCGTCGCGCCGGGGGCGCTGCCCCCGGACCCCCACCAGGGGGCCCGCTGGCCCCCTGGGACCCCCCAGCCAGGGGGCCCGCTGGCCCCCTTGCACCCCCCAGCCGGGGCAGCTCACCGCTGCCCCGGACCCCACAATTGGGGACCCTGATAACTCCCTTTCCTTATAATATCTTACATGGTCCAATATGACCTTCATCCAACATTCAAGTTGGGATTCCCATCAATTGGGTAATGCATGCTTGGCTTCTCCTCATAAAGGGGGCCTTACAAAATGTGCATACAATCATGAGGGGTAGACATTGATCATATACTAACACCCCCCCTCAATGTTTACCGATGATAAATCAAGTAGGTCTCGGTCCTATGCCCATCTGTTAAAGATGCTTGTTGAGCTGCTCTCTTCCAAGTGCTTTAGTGAATATGTCAGCACAATTTGCCTCTGTTGGGCAATATTCTAGCTCCACAATTTCATCTTCAATTAGCTCACGAATGTAATGGTACTGTACTTCTATGTGCTTGGTGCGAGCATGAAATACTGGGTTCTTTGCAATAGCCATACAACTTTGATTATCACACTTGAGTACAGTTGGCATATTTGATGGAAAGCCAAGATCTGCAAGAATTCTCCTTAACCAGACTGCCTCACAAGAAGCAAAACAAGCTGCTTTGTACTCTGCTTCAGTGGAGGAGAGTGCGAGAGTTGGTTGCTTCCTACTTACCCAAGAAAATATTCCTGAACCAAGTGAGAAACAATATCCAGAAACTGATTTTCTACAATCTCCAGCCCAATCTGAATCACAATATCCTTGGAGTGTATCACCTGTGGTATACAAAATACCAAAATCCAAGGTTCCTGCAATGTACCTTAGAATTCGCATTCCAGCATTCCAGTGACTCTCCTTAGGTTTGTTGGAAAACCTGCTTAACACTCCAACAGCATAGCAAATGTCTGGTCTAGTGTTGCACAGAAAAATAAGACTTCCAACGAGCTTCCTATACTTCTTAGCATCGACATCAGGCATGTTATCATCCATAGATAGCTTATGATTTACCTCCATAGGTGTGCTAGTTGGTTTGCAGTCCATCATTCCAAATGCCTTGAGAATTTCTTTGGAATATTTTTGTCGTGAGATGAAAATGCCATCCTTCCTTTGCCATACTTCAATTCCCAGACAAAAATGGAGTAGACCTAAGTCTGTCATTTCAAACTCAGTTCCCAAGCTGATCCGAGTTTGATTGATGAGTTCCGGATGATCTCCTGTAATGATCAAATCATCTACATATACAATGACAACAACTCGCTTGCTATCCCTTTTCGTTACATACAAGTTAGCATCAGAAGTACTTCTTTCAAAACCCATATTTTTGAAAAAATGATCTATTTGTTGGTACCAAGCCCGTGGAGCTTGCTTAAGTCCATACAAAGCTTTCTTCAACGTGCAAACTTTATTTTCTGAATTGGGCACCTCAAAACCTGGTGGTTGAGATACATATACCTCCTCCTTGAGGTGACCATTCAAAAATGCAGATTTGACATCCATCTGGAAAATAGGCCAAGACTTTTGTGCAGCTACTGCAAGTACCGTCCGAATAGTTGTCATGCGTGCTGTTGGTGCAAAAGTTTCTTGAACATCAAATCCTTCAATCTGTGAAAAACCTTGTGCAACTAATCGTGCCTTATACTTTTCTAATGTTCCATCAGCTTTATACTTAGCTTTCCAAATCCATTTAGTACATATTACCTTCTTCTTTGGCGGCAAGTCGACTAGATCCCATGTATCATTTTTGAGTATACTATCATACTCAGACTGCATTGCCGCTCTCCAATCTGGATCATCAATGGCTTCTTCAATGGTGGTAGGTTCCTTTATCGAACCCATGATATCTGCCATTAGAGCCATGTTAACAATGTGTTCTGAGGCTCTTCTTTGCTCCTCTATTCTCTTTGATCTTCGTAATCCATCCGATGATGATTCTGGTACATCTACATGTGGATTAAGATCATCAAAGAGCTGTTGTGCCCACTTCGGTAGTGGCTTACGCTGTGCAGCTACAACTGGTTGGCTTTTTATTGAGGAAATTTCTCCATCAGATGTTTCCTCCTCCTCAACTTTAACCTGTCTTTTGATAGGCACAAGGTGAGATATTTCTCCGCTTGATGAGATAGTAGATTTACCTTTATCTTCTACTAAGTGTGGTCGTTCATCAAACACCACATCTCGGCTGACAAAAATCTTCCTTGCCTCAGGATCCCATAACCTGTATGCTTTAGACTCTTCACTATATCCTAGGAAGACACACTTTTTGCTTTTTGAATCCAACTTTGATCTTGTTGAATCAGGAATATGTGCATAACAGAAACAACCAAAAATTCTGAAATGCAAAACTGAAGGCTTTTTACCAGAATATGCTTCTTGAGGAGTCATCCCCTTCAGTGCTTTTGTGTAGCTTCGATTGAGGATGTAGACTGTTGTATTGACTGCTTCTGCCCAGAATGAATCAGGCATGTCTTGAGCCTTCAACATACAACGAGCCATTTCAACTACTGTCCTGTTCCTGCGCTCAACAACGCCATTTTGTTGGGGTGTATGAGCTGTGGTAAGTTGCCTTTTCACACCATGCTCCTTACAGTAATTGTTGAATTCTGTTGACAAGAATTCACCTCCTCTATCTGTTCTAAATTTCTTCAATTTCCTTCCTGATTCATTTTCTACATACTTATGCCACGTTTTAAATTTTTCAAAAGCATCAGCCTTCTCTCGAATGAAATAAACCCACATCTTTCTACTATAATCGTCGACTAACAGCAAGAAGTAGAAAGATCCTCCTAAAGCAGGTGTAGACATTTTACCGCAGAGATCAGCATGTACCAACTCTAGAGGAGCTTGAGATCGATTGCTGGTCTCTCTTGGAAATGCCTTTCGTTGTTGCTTGCCCATCATACAAGCTTCACAAGGTTCCTGCAACTCTGAAAATGCAGGCATATGAGCAACCATCCCTGTTCGTTGCATCTCCTTCAAAACTGCAAATCCGAGATGCCCAAATCGTCGGTGCCATAACCTGCTTACATCTTTATCTTCTGTAGTAGTTAAAGCACTTAACTCATACAAGTTATCCCGTCGTATGCCTTTACCTACAACATTACCTGATGAATCCATGATTTCCGCACCACTCTTATTGAAGTGAACTTCGAGTCCACGATCTGTTATTGCAGAAACTGACAACAAATTTCTTTTGAGTGTAGGTACATAGAGAACATCGGATAACTTTTTCTCAACACCTGGAGAAGTGATAAAAGAGATGGTTCCAGTTCCTTCAGCTGGACACTTGGAGTCATTTCCCACCACTACATTGATGGATTCCCGCAGAGGCACTAGGGAACTATACCAATCCTTTTTACTAGTCATATGGCGAGAAGCTCCACTATCTAAAATCCATGGCTCATCAACACGAGCTTGAGCAGATGAACATACCTCTTCAATAGCTACCCAAAGTTCCAGCTCTGTGTTGTTTGCAGACTCTTTGTTCTTCCATGATGATTTTACAGTCCCATTCCGTTCATCAGCTTGCTTCTTTCTGCAATCCTTGATGGCATGGCCTTTCTTTTCACAATAGAAGCAACTTCCTGTGAACTTTTTCTTCTTTGGCTTCTTCTTTGATCCCTCTGAAGAGCCTTTACCTTTTGCATTTGCTGAGAATGAAGCATCAGTTGTACTTTGCCGATTCTTCAGCCGCATCTCTTCTTCTAAAAGCATGGCACAAAACTCTTCAAATGTAAGAGGAGTTGGCCTTACCTGAGTGTTAAGGGCTGTTACTAATCCATCATACTTTGCTGGAAGAACACGTACAGATCTTCGAGCCAGCTCTTCTGGTGTTATAACAATACCAACTGCAGCCAATTGATCTTGAAGATGCTTTATCCGTTTGATAAAATCTTCAGCCTTTTCAGAATCAGAATGTTTTTCATTTGCCAACTGATTTTCTAAATTCTGTATCCTAGTGTGGTTCTTGGTCTCATATTGTCGAGCCAATATGCCCCAAGCCTCATGTGCTTTAGTAGTATGTTGAACTAAAGTAAGCACAGAATCACTTACACTAGTGACAATCGCACATAATGCATCAGCATTCCGCCTCTTCCAAGCTCGTAGAAGATCTGGATCTGGCTGAATCATCAATCTTGAATTTGCTGGATCTTCAACTGGTATAGGCTCTGGATCCAATCCCATCAGTCCCATGACAGTGTCAAGTAATTCATAGGAGTCCAAAATTGCAGAAATTTTGAACTTCCAGAGTGTATAGTTGGTTCCATCCAGCTTCCCTTCAGTGAATGCAGGTGGACGAATTCGAATAGGTGCAGCATTAACATTAGCTGAAGCACCAAGACTACTGTTCGATGATGAAGCCATCATGTAATCACTCGAATAATCTACTGATATTCTAGTCTGCTAGTAGGCTAAAATAATGATACTTCTCAAGCTATTCGAACCTTACAGCTCTGATACCATGTAAGACAATAGTTACGCAATATAACACAGGAGCAATAACAGAGAAGATAACAGATATAGGAGATTCTCAACAATTTTCTACTAGCAGCAAGTACAAAGACGATGGCGTTGTCCACCCGTGCGCTCTCAAGGTAGAGCTTAAATGGTGATCTAGACAACTCTAGATAGGGAGATACAAGGTAGAGGTATGCTGGCTCAACTCCGTGTCTTAGGTAGTGCAGAAGTCATGTATATATAGGATCATGGGTGGCCTGCCATGGACGGCTATACATGGGCGGTAGAGCGTGGGCGGCCACCGCCCGCGTAATTGCCATACACGGCTTAGACTGGTTGAACCGACCTAACAAATATAAATGATTTCTGACTCCGACAGGGAATATTCCATGGAATATTCCCTTTACCGTCGCGCCGGGGGCGCTGCCCCCGGACCCCCACCAGGGGGCCCGCTGGCCCCCTTGCACCCCCCAGCCGGGGCTGCTCACCGCTGCCCCGGACCCCACAATTGGGGACCCTGATAACTCCCTTTCCTTATAATATCTTACATGGTCCAATATGACCTTCATCCAACATTCAAGTTGGGATTCCCATCAATTGGGTAATGCATGCTTGGCTTCTCCTCATAAAGGGGGCCTTACAAAATGTGCATACAATCATGAGGGGTAGACATTGATCATATACTAACAATCACTCCCAGGGGAGATTTGTTGATATATTTAGGTAGTGATGTGTGTGAACACACTAGGACCACTGGGGCACTTTTTTCCCTCTTTAGGAGGTTTTTTTCCCCCGGCTTGTATATATGCCTATTGCCCTAATGGGCTACTTATCTTTGTACATTATCTAGTAATACATTCAGTATTGTGTGTTGTGCTCCAAGCTTCTTCTTCTTCCTTGTGCTTTTCGCGTACTTCCGCAGACGTCTAACTCCAATAGTATGGAGGAGATAATATTTTTTTGAACGATTTAGGGTGGTACTATCAGATGATCAGTGTACCCAAAATAAAGACAAACCAAATGAAGTGAAGCACAATTGGAGATTATGGAGGATTTTCTCTGAGTCAACATATCAAGGCTCAACGCCTATCATCAACACAACGGAAGATTTATGGATTACTTGGAACTTGCAACATCTGTCCAGGTTGTACATAGCCCTCTCATTTCATTTTGCTCAAGTTTTAGTAGTTTTTATCTTTTTTTTCATGCTTTTTCCTTGATTTTTTAGAAAATTTAGTAATCCTTTCATAGCCTTTGCATAAGCACAATTTCTGGAAATTTCTGGGAATTTTTCAAGCATTTTTAGAATTTTTTTCAGCATTTTCCATCCTTTTCAAACGACATTTTCTTGCCATATTGGAGGAATAATGGAAGCTATCTGTGGTTTTTAAGTGAAAAAACTGGCCTAGACCTGTAGAGAATTTTTTTACAATTTTTTGAGAATTTTTTGGATTTTTTTTGCAATTTTTTTGGATTTTTTAGGGATTTTTCTCAAATTTTTGATATTTTCACCCAAAAAAAAAAGCACTCAACGGATTTTTTTTGCCAAAAAAAACCGACCGCCCCCGCTCGCTCGCCCCCCCCCCCCCCCGCCCCCTCAAACAAAAAAAAAAACTCCGCCCCCTCGCCCGCCCGCCCTCCCCCCGCCACCCACCCCCCCACCGTCCCCCCACCCCCCACCGTTCCCCCACCCACTATCCCCCCCACCATTCCCCCACCCACCCCCCACCGTCCCCCTTACCCCCCATAGTCCCCACCCCTCCCCCCCACCCCCCACCCCCCCCCCCCCCGTCCCCACCCCCACAATCCCCACCCCCCACTGTGCCCACCCCTCCCGCCCACCCCCCATAGTCCCCACCCCTCCCCCCCACCCCCCACCGTCCCCACCCCTCCCCCCCACCATCCCCACCCCTCCCCCTCACCCCCCACCGTCCCCACCCCTCCCCCCCCACCCCCCACCTCCCATCGTCCCCACCCCCCACCGTCGCCACCCCTCCCCCCCACCCCCCACTGTCCCCACCCCTCCCCTCCACCCCTCACAGTCCCCACCCCTCCCCCCCACCCCCCACAATCCCCACCCCCCACAATCCCCACCCCCCACAATCCCCACCCCCCATCGTCCCCACCCCTCCTTCCTATCCCCACCCCCCACCGTCCCCACCCCTCCCCCCCACCCCCCACTTCCCCACCCCTCCCCCCTCCACCGTCCCCACCCCCAACCCCCCCACCGTCCCCAACCCCCCCACCGTCCCCAACTCCCCCACCGTCCCCAACCCCCCCACCGTCCCCAACCCCCCCACCGTCCCCACCCCCCAACCATCCCCACCCCTCCCCCCCCCCCCCCCCCCACCCTCCACTATTTCCCCCCCCTCCCCCCACCCCCCACTGTCCCCCCTCCCCCCCCCAACCCCCACAATTTTTATTATTTTTATTTATTATTTATTATTTATTTATTTTTATTTTTTTTCTTTTATTTTTATTTTTTTGCTTTTTTTTTACTTTTATATCCCATTACGTGCGTTCAGTATATAAATTTTAAAAAATTATTTTCATAATTCAATAAATTTTATATAGATTTTTGTTTATTTCCAATGGTTCAACACTTTTGGCTCTGGATCGCGCATAGGATGGCCCTTATTTTCAAACTTGGAGTCATTTTCATGTATTTTGGCATCTCTAGATTCATTTTTTGATTTAGTTTTTTCAAAATAGCACCTTTTCTCTGACTTTTGGTCAAAACCCACATGTTTTGAGCACATTTATCACATGTTTTTTTCTTAATCATAGCCTCCACATGGTCTATTCTCACTTTGTTTTATCTTATGTTTCACAATTTCCCATACGCACCCTCTGCAGCTTTCTTGTTTTCTCATTTCGGCCCTCTACACACCCCATAATCCTACTCCATAACCCTCCCTCTACCCTTCTGCCCAGCCACACCCTTAACCCTCCCTGCCATCTCCATCTCAGCCCCCTCAGCCCTCCCTTCCCACTCCTTTCTACCCTTCCATTGCTTTCCTTTGCTTTTCCATGCAAATATTCCACTTTTTGGTTCTTCTCTGGTGCTTGTTCTCTCCTGCTCCTGGTGGACTTGGTAGCTGCTCAAGTGTCCTTTTGCAGAATTTGCAGCACAAGAATCATGGTGTACTCTATGCTCAGAGTTTTGGCTGTAGCTCTCCAAGACGGAGAGCACATTAGGTGGTTGGAAACTGTTGAGCCCATGAAAGTCATATTGGTCAAAGTCAACCACGATCAAAGTCAACTGCAATCAAAGTCAAAAGGTCAAAGTCAAATCGATCAAAGTCTACATGGGAAAAGTCAAAGGGTTCGAAGTTCAGGTGTCGAACTGCACAGGTAGTGCACAATTAATTGTCCACAAAGGGTAAATTGGAGAAATTTGGTTGAAGGTTGCAGAGGTATTTCTCTAATTTCCCTAAGGTTCAAAGTGTTTTTAAAGTGTTTTGGAAGGTTCAGGTGAACCCTCCCTTATGTACACAAGTGAAGAATCAAAAGGCAAATGTGAAGGTATGTGAAGCGGTAGTGTATGCAGAAGTGAAAGTATGGCCCCCTAATTAAAATTTTTGTTTTAGTCTTAAGTCACTACACGACAAAACAGGGATTCGTTGGCTGCACACTTGGGAAGACAATCTTGGGATATCAAAGTGAGCACCAAGAGACTCTTGCAGTTAGGAGCGTACATGAATCGACACTCAAATGAAGGCAAGGACTATTCTTGGACCAAGCAAGTGTAAGCAAGACTAAGCAAGAGTGAGCATAGTCTAAGCTAGGCAAGAGAGAGAAGTGCAAGAGACACACAGTGTGCGACGTAGAGAAGTGAAGTGCAAGGTGTGCATGAAGAGTAACCAAGGAAGTGTGCAGAGAAGTGCTAAGCCATTCACCCCAAGGATCCCAAGGTCTCATTGAAGTTATGCGCGTGCCGACAGAAGGTGTCCAACCCTCCCCCTTATTGGAAGCTTGGTGCAAGGTGTGCATAAGTGCAGGCTTGGAGAAGGTGGAGGCCTGGTGCAGAGAAGGCCGGCAGCAACTAGACCCTTGGGTATTTGGTATTTTGTGCTTGAGCTGTCTGTGCAATTTTGCATAGAAGCATTGGATTGTATTTGGGCATCACCATTGTATTTGTCTTCCTATAATCAATCGACAGAGGCTTCCTGTGTGTATCTTTCTTCTTGTATTTCTCTTTTCTCCTACAAGCACTCAAATCCCTTCTTGTCCAAGAATCGCCCAACACCCTTGGTACTTTATATTCATAGGTATCACATTTTGTTCATGCAAATAATGTTTTTGCCATTAGTATTTACATGTTTCATGATATCACTCCTACTTATGCATGAGATTTGTGTTGATATATTTAGGTAGTGATGTGTGTAAACACTCTAGGACTGCCGGGGCACGTTTTTCCCTCTTTAGGAGGTTTTCTCCCCCCGGCTTGTAAATACGCATATTGCCCTAATGGGCTACTTATCTTTGTACATTCTTGTGGTAATACATTCAGTATTGTGTGTTAAGCTCCAAGCTTCTTCTTCTTCCTTGTACTGTTCGCATGCTTCCGTAGACATCTAACTCCAACAATTGGTATCAGAGCAAGTCGTCGCTTCATCTAGGGCATCATCGACACCTCTCCGGTTGTAGACTCAGAATTGCATGAATATAGGTAAGCATACTCAGCGTGTTTTCCAAATCAAAACTGCTTCGCTCTATGGTGCCAAAATCGCGATCTCAGCTCACTTCGACCTTTGAATGCACTATCATAGTGCTTGTGTAGGATTCTTCTTTTTGTGCCAAAGGTATATACCAATTTTGATTCGCCACTATAAGCGTCTCGAAGTCTGTTACAGGTCTAGCAGAATTCGTATGGGCAATTCTGTTCAACTTTTTGAGATACAGTCAATTTTCTGCATCAAGGTATTTTAGTCACCGTCCATTGCTAAAAGCAATGATGTATTCTGTATGTTGGCTATTGAGGATAAGTTGGATGGTACCAACTACCCGTTATGGGCTTATATGATGCGACATGTATTGTTTGCAAAAGGATTGTGGAACATTGTGCAGGGTGTTGAAAAATGTCCTATCACACCTGCAACTATTACAACCACAGGTACTGAAGCTGATGCAGAAGTTGTCGAAGATGATGATATTCTGCATATTCCTATTCGTGCTGTAGTTTTTGCTACACCTACTGTAGAGAAAATTCATTGGGATGGCAGAGATGCCTAGGCATATGCATTGATAGCTTTGTCTTTCAAACGTGCCATTATTCCTCACATTTGCTCTTGTAGAATAGCTAAGGATGCTTGGAATACATTTACCACATTGTACCAAGCTAGGAATGAGGCTCATATTTCTTACCTCTGAAAAAGTCAGAAGGGCAAAGGAAAATGGAGCTCTTCAAGAAGTAAGCAGAAATCTGCTAATTCTGCACAATCAAAGAGGGAAGACAAAGATGAAAAGAAATCAGAAAAGCTGAAATTGTTTTGCAATTACTGTAAAGGAAGTCATCATATCATAAAGAACTGTCCAAAGTTGGCTGCTAAAGAGGCAAAGAAGAAAGATGCTGGAATGGTTGTTGCAGAGGCCTCTACACCCAAAACGGAGTCTGCTAATCTTGTGCAGGAAGAAGAATGGGTGTTTACTACTGTTTGCAGTAAGCATTTTGGCCTTGAAGACTGTAAACCTATTGCAAATCCTATGGAGACAGGTTTGCGACTGAGTCTTCATGATGCTGGAGATGCATTTGATGTTGTTCTCTATCAGCAGGTTGTTGGATGCTTGATTTAATTATGCATTACTCAGCCAGATATTCAGTTTGCTAAAGCATTGGTAGGCGGTTAAGCGCATCTTTTGCTACTTGAGTGGTACTCGGCTACTTGGGTTGTTCTATCCCAATGGGGATCACTACTGCTAGATTTGCATGCTTTTTTTGACTCTGATTGGGTTGGTTGCTATGACACTCATGTGTCCAGTAGTGGCTTTTGCTTCATGCTTGGTAGCTCATGTATATCTTGGTTGATCAAGAAGCATCCTACTGCGGCCACTTCCAGTTGTGGGGCTAAGTATAGGGCAGCTTTCACAGCGACTATTGAGTGTGTGTGGCTCAGATGCCTTATGGTTGATTTGGGTGTTGGTCAAACTGCTCCCACCACCATCTTCATTGACAGTCAGAGCGCATTGGCAGTTGCAAGGAACCATGTGTTCCATGCTCGCACTAAGCACATTGAGGTGCATTATCATTATGTCAGGGAGAGGTTCTCTACTCGGGAGATCATCTTGGCATATGTGCCCACGCAAGAGAACATTGCAGACCTTTTCACGAAGGCTCTATGTGAGCTTGTGTTGATAATCTTCAAAAGTGGCAATGACTTTAGTGACAGAGTCTTGAGGCCTAATTGATAGGTTATGAAATTCTACTTCTAGGGTGTAAATTTTTGTGGGATTTTTATCTTCCTACAAAGCTTGATATATCTTACAACCTTTGTGATGATTTTTACAAGAAATAACCTTTCGTTAACTCATGGTAAGTGAATAGTAGTTGCTCTATGACTCGCTTATCTTCAATGCTCCATACATTCCATGCAATGAGATCACTATCCTTTTCCGGTTAAGTTATGGCATCAATAACTTCATATAATAGGTTTGTACAAATAAGCTTTGATAGTGTCTTTCCATAAATTATAATGTGTGTCATCCAACCTTTCCTCTTTTGGCATGAACATAGGTCTGAACAATGTTAAATACAACATACTTGACAAAGTTGCATCGCAAATGATAGACATTTCGTAGTTCTTGATGAAGAAGATAGTACTTCAAAAATTTTGACTTACAGACTTACAAAGATAGATGGAGTCGGTACCAAAGATAGGAGGAAGGATCAATCTTAGAGTAGCCCTATATGCATTTGAGTCCCTTGGGACAAGACAAGGATAGGCACACTAGACACAAAATGGATTCATGCATAATAGGAAGGTTCAAATCCCCACAAAGGGTAGGAAACAGAAGTTGTCTCACATTTATGGAAGAATTCTCTCGATCCATTTAATAGAAAGAACTCAAACCAACATGAAAGTTAAGTTTTCTTTGGTGAATGTCAATCCTTGCTTTTCCAAGCCAATGTATACTTGTGCAAGGAGTCAACATATTGGATGTGTGACATCATCAATGATATCATAAATTGCCAATTCATGAAGCTCACATCCACCTTGGTAGATTTTGAATGAATGAACTCCAGCACTATAAGTGAATGGTCAGATAGAATCGATCTACCATTTCAAAGGGATACAAAATAGCAAAGGAAAAGTATTCGTGTTATTTTTAGATTTCAACTTGCTCGTGTTGAAGATGTGTCAAGGCATGAGAGAGCCAACACGACCTCTCTCTCTCTCTCTCTCTCTCTCTCTCTCTCTCTCTCTCTCTCTCTCTCTCTCTCTCTCTCTCTCTCTCTCTCTCTCTCTCTATCTATCTATCTATCTATCTATCTATCTATCTATCTCTCTCTCTCTCTCATTGAGATATCAAGCTCAACATGTGATGATCTAGGATGACATGTATCACTTTTTCATTTCTCTGACATGTATAGTGGTCAAGCCAGTATATGTCAGGGATACTTCATTGAGCTTTACTAGATTTATCTATAAAGAGTGATGGCACATTTGTTTCTTGCGAGCTCACTCATTCGCAGACACTAAGATTCTCCTTATGTAGTATTCTTTATATATTGCACTGGTTGTATTGTTGTTTAAGGTCATTCTTGTACATTCCTTTTATGTAATAGAAGAAGAAGAACATCATTCTTCCTTGCCTAAATATGTGTGTGTGCTCCTCTTTGATTGTGAGAGTTTGTGTGTGAGCTTTCATCCTTGTCTCCTTCCTCGTGACATGGTATCAGAGCTAGTATGTCTGTAGAGAGCTCGTGGAGAAGGTCGATGGTGAAGAGTACATGAGAAGGTGTAGAGTAAGCACAATTCAGAAACGACCTTAGATTGCTACAAAAATTGGCGTGAAGGTAGAAGGAGTCAAACATTTTCATGAGTATCCCTTTAAGATCACTCATTTTTGTCACATTTCTGTTTCAGAGCCATCTCGACCTTTGTTTCGAGCCCACAAGGTGGGGCCCACAAAAAACCAGGTGAGTTTGCAAAATTGTAACTTGCATCCTATTTGGAAACACTCATATATTCTAGATCAAGAATTTCAACCAATTACGTGTACTATTGATACATGAAAACTATGTTTTTTTTAGTTCGAACTATCACGTCATAGTGTGAGAGCATTCACCAAAATTAGTGCTTGTAGTGTCTTTGGAGTGTTGTGATTTGTTGCAAAAATGGAGAACGCAAATGGAATGAGTCAACATATGAGCGATAAGCTGGACAAGAACAACTTCCATGCTCCGAGATTTAGAATGAAGAATTTCCTCATGGGAAAAGGACAGTCGAAGTACATCGAAGGAAAGAATGAAAATACTACGCAATTACTAGATAGATAATACAAGGAGAAGAGACCCAAGATCAAGAAGATCTGGGAGGATGTGAAATTCAATGCAACAATTGATGTATAACAATTACATGGCTTGTCATTGTGCCTACATGACCAAGGTAATATAAGATGTTGAACCTTCTTGTTTTGAAGATGCAATTTGAAATGCAGATTTGAAGAAAGCTATGGATGAGAAGATGACTCCACTTTATGGAAATGAAACATGAAAGCTAATTCCATTGTTGCAAGGAAAGAAACCCATAGGCTACAAGTGGGTTCACAAGTTAAAGTGCGATGTTGATGGTAGCATAAGCAGGTATAAAGAAAGATTAGTAGCAAAAGGATATGCACACACATATGGCATTGATTATGAGGAAATGTTCAGCCATGTAGGTAAAATGTCTATTGTCAGAGCACTTGTCGCATTAGCTACAGCAAAAGGATGGATTTTGCATCAGATGGATGTGAAGAATGCTTTCCTACATGGTGAGTTACAAGAAGAAGTATACATGGACCAGCCACAAGGATATGAGGATTCAAAGCACCCAAAATATGTTTGTAGGTTGCAAAAGGCCTTGTGTGGGCTTAAACAAGCCCACACAAGGCCTTTTGCAAGGATTGCTAACTACTTAACCCTCATTGGATTTTCTATGTGTGATGCAGAACATTCATTATATGGAAGGAAGGGTGATGATGGCATCGTAATTGTGGCTATTTATGTTGATGACTTGATTGAAGGTGGTGATAACGAAGAAAGCATTAAAGAGGTGAAAGATCTCCTTATGTAAGAATTTGACATGAAAGATGTGTTGACGACATGATTGCTCCTTCTTCATCTACATTTGTATCCGCATGAGTGCATCTCCATTTTGTATCCAGGAGGCACTCCATTTCTAGTCTATTTCCATTTTATATTGTATTTCCTTTGTATTTGGGTACCTTGCCATGTGCTTCTACCAGTTGTATTCATTCTCCTTTCAGGAGACTTATCCCACATATGATGTACTTTTGAGAGCCCCTTCCAAATCTATATAAGGAGGGCCTCTCCCCTCATTTGTACTTGGTTAGAAGCTTGAGAAGCCTACTCCATGCTCTTGGCAAGCTCATTTCTAATCCACATGAGTTTACCCATTTCATGGTCTACTCATTTTGTGTCTCACACATTCTTTGTTTTGTGAGAGTACTTTACTTTTCATTTTGCTTCCACGTGTGTACTCTCTACATGGTATCAGAGCACTAGGTGGAGATCTTGGTGGTGCGTTTGGTGGTCGTTTTGGTGGTGGTGGTGGTGCATGGATTTGGTGGTGTTGCTCTCCACTCATTTTGGAGAAGCATTTTGCCATCACTTTACTCTTTGAGGCTTCATTTAGCCCATTTTGGGATTGTATTTCCCATTTGCCCACCCTCCCACCCTTTTGCCATTTGAATTTCATTATTTACCCCATTTTTCCCTCCCACCCTATTGTGGCAATCATTTATGGCATTCTGTTGAACTTGTCATCAATGTTTGATTTTTTAGTGTTTTATACACTCTTTTGCATTCATATTTGTGCTCATTTCAAGGATTCAAGTTATTGATCTCATACTTGATAGTGTTCATAAAACACTAGGGTGGCATTGTTTCATCTATGAATGTTAGATCGTTTGCATACTTGGTTTGGACTTAATGTCTACATAGTATCAAGGTCATCCATGCATGTTAGATCGTTCGCGTAATGATTATCTTCGAGTTGCAGAATCTCAGAGCGACCAAGTCTCACATCTCTTTGAACAGACACTGATATTTCAGGAGAGCATGAGAGCCAGCACGAAATAGAGCGACTGTCTCTGTTCTGTCCTCCCGCTGCTGCTATTGCAACTATTGTGTCATGCTATTAATATGGGCATTGTCCCATAACTACATCATTATAGTGGCAAGAAATCGCATCATTTGTGTTATCTCTGCAACACCAAGAACGAACGTATCCATGAATCGTGCACTTGCACCAGGCGACCTATGCAGGAATTCTGACACATGAGGGGAGAGAGAGAGAGAGAAAGAAAGTTCAAGCACAAATTTACTGAGTATCTGGGTAAGGAGAACACAATAGTGGGCTTCGCCATCTCTGAGAGAGAAAGAGAGAGAGAGAGGAAGAGAGAGAAACTGTGCCATAACCTCTCTATCCTGCAACATCTTCTCTGTAGCACACAAACGCAAAGAAACCAAGTGCCATCCTCTGTTATGTGCCTCATTTTCAGTCTCCGTGCACAGCAACTCCCACGATGAGCAAGGCATCATCTGCTCTTTGCCAGAGAAAGAGAGAAAAGAGATAGGATCGAAAGAGTTTGCCATATCTCTCTCAGCTGAGAAAGCGCTGAGCATTCATCTATGTGGGCTTCGTCAGATGCCCACACTCAGGCCATCTGCACTTCTTGCATTGTAACTTCTTTAGGGAGTAATGTACACACGTCACCTTATCTCACGAAGTGTTTGCAGCCTTGTCTCATGTCCATGTAGGATTCCTTATGGTCTCCCAATAACCTATCAGTTAAGCAGCTTTCAAACGATGAGCAACCAGAGAAAAAGCAACCTACCTCACTGAATATAATGTCATACTTTCATGTCACCAAATCTTGCTCCACGACAATATGATCTGCTAAATGATTGGTGGATGCGTAATTTTTGGAGAGTAATCACAGTCTGGTAGGTAGACATGACTCCTGAGTCTACTCATTTGTGCAGCCAGCCTGTCATCCCACATGAATTACTGAATCTACAACAGCAAGTAGTCATTCACAAAGGCGCATGAGTCATGCCATTGTGCTCTACGAAATATGGTGGCCAGTCTATATGATACATAGCATCGAGTCTGTTTTCATGATGACTGATGTTGTTCCTCATGATCTGTGATCGAGTGAGTCTTGGTGCACTGATGTTTAATTGGATCCATGCCATCATGTTTGTTATGATGATAGTTCTGGATGATGATGTTCAAATGAACCTCTAACATCAGAAAGCGTCGACAAATTTGTAGCCCAATCGATGAATCTGCACGTCAGTCAATTCTCATGTACTTGCATTTACAGTTCCAAGATGAAATATGTGTAGTTAATAATATCTCATGTTTAGCTGCCACTTATCTTCTCCATTCCTTATCTACTGCGTTAAATTCTTCCAACTCAATTGCATGACATCACCAAAGTGATCGACTTTGACATTTTAATAATCGGCCCTCATTTGTAATCCTCACAAGAGCTTACCTCTTTTGGCATACTCAAGGCACTAAGTGCCTCCCTCTTTGTACACTCAAAATATAAACAGAAGTATTGTGTGTGTGTGCATCCTTGTGGGTTGGAGGCTAATCTAAGCCCACCCACAAGCTGTCTCCAAGTGTCTAAGCCTACTCTAAGGCTCCATTGGTGTACAACGGGCTAATCAAAGCCCTCTCCTCTTGCCTCGACTCATCTTGGTGTTTTGCAAGAGTAGGGCTACTCTAAGCCCCCCCCTAAGAATTTTAAGTGTGGTGTCCAGTTGTTCATTTCAAGCTTTGCAATTATTTCGAAGCGGTATTTTCGGCAAGTGTCTTTGATAGTGTTTCTAAACTCAGAGCTTTGTAATGACCAAAAGTGAAGGTAGCTCATTATCTATGGCTAACTTCTTACCCTCTTTCACCCCTATTTTTATGCCTAAGGATGAATGCCTCAATGGACAGAATTACAATCTATGGAAAGATATCATGCGCATATCTCTACACGAATATTCTTCATGAGGTAGTAGACGGGTCAGACCCCGAACCCAATAGGGATACCAACTTAGAAAATTGGCATGTGTGGAATGTCAAGGACAAAAGAGCTTTAGGTCAGTTGTTACTTGCTTGTGGCGAACTGACGAAAGGACATATCACGGCATGTAAGACGTCCAAGGATGCTTGGAATACGTTAGCCGCTTTGTATGAAGAAAAAACCCCTTCGAAAATATATGCATTGGAGGTCGAGTTTCATAATTTGACCATTCGGCCACACGACATAATTACCAAGATCATAGCCCAATTTGAAGACAACCAGCGTAAATTAGCACTATGTGGTAGGCAGATCTCTAGTGAAGACATGGCCATTAGGCTTCTCAACAAGTTACCTAAGTCGTACGAGATATTTGTCACAACTTTGTATAATCGCGGCCAAGTCTTCTCTTGGGAAGAGGTTCGTCGACTATTGCTCCTTCACGACTCGCAAGCCAAATCGACTTCCTCCCAAGAGTCTGCCATGAAGGCCAAAGGCCCATTCAATAAGGGCAAAACCACAGGTCATCATGCTAGCAATGGATCTAAGCAAGGATCGCATAATTCATCGAAGAAGTTCACCTGTAATTTTTGTGGAAAATCAGGACACTTAGAAAAGTTTTGCTATAAAAAGAAACAATCATCGAAGGCTTCTACGTCTAGGCAAGCATCCAAAGGATCCCAACATAGATCCCACTGCTCTAGTGAGGAACTCTTCATCTCCACAAAAACCAATGCCCTAGTTGCTTCTAGCTCCCCGCATGAGTGGATTTTTGATAGCGGAGCTACCTCCCATATGTGCAAAGACAAGGACCCCTTTCAAGGAACTCGAAGAGCACATGGGAGAAATCTATCTTGGCAACAACAAAAGTTTACCCATCGAAGGAAAAGGAAAAGTTCAAATTACCAATAATCAGGGGGAATGCAAGTCTTTATCCAATGTTCTTTTTGTTCCAAATTTATGTATGAATCTACTTTCCATCAAGGCCATTACAGATCAAGACAAACAAGTATGGTTTGATAACACCTCAGTTAAGGTAGTTGATCCCCATACAAAGGATTTCATTGCTCAAGGTATTGAGGAAAAGGGCCTCTACAAACTATCTTGCTTTGTATCCAAAGAATCAACCTCAAGTTTGTGGCACCAAAGATTTG
This sequence comes from Ceratopteris richardii, assembly GCA_020310875.1. Taxonomy (NCBI): domain Eukaryota; kingdom Viridiplantae; phylum Streptophyta; class Polypodiopsida; order Polypodiales; family Pteridaceae; genus Ceratopteris; species Ceratopteris richardii. Next base: position 8,715,631 of record CM035423.1, read on the forward strand.
GCCACACTTCTTACTTATCAAAAATCTCTTCATCCCAAATTGTGAAGGGATTGCCAAAGATAGGGCAACTTACTGATATCTACCAAGCTTGCACCCAAGGCAAGCAACATAGGGCCCCAGTTCCCAAGGAAGCTTCAACACGAGCGAGGAACCCTCTAGCCCTTATCCACATGGAATAATGTGGACCCATGAACACCCCATCCTTGAGTGGATCCCTCTACTTTTATCTTCTAGTAGATGACCACTCTCGCTATATTTGGGTGTACTTTTTGAAGTCAAAGGCAGACACATTCTCTAAGTTTCAAACTTGGATCAAGGAACTTGAGAATGAATCTTCCACTAAAGTTAAAACCATCAGATCATATGGAGGTGGTGAGTTTATCAATCATGACTTTGATAACTTTCTTAACCAGAAAGGGATCAAAAGACAAGTCACTCAGCCTCATACTCCATCCCAGAATGGAGTAGCTGAAAGAAAGATACGCAGTGTGATGGAAATGGCAAGAACTATGCTTCATCACAAGGATCTACCCTACAAGTTCTAGGCAGAAGCCATGCATACTGCCGTTCACATTCTTAATCGAGGATTTACAAGTGCATTACACAACAAAACACCCTTCGAAGCATACTATGGAAGAAAACCAAATGTGAATTACTTTCGAGTCTTTGGTAGTGAAGCTTTTGTCCATGTACCAAAAGAAGATAGAAACAAGTTAGAATCAAAGTCCAAGAAAGACATATTCATAGGGTACAGTGGCCAATCAAAGGCATACCGTCTATATGATATGGAAAACCACTCCATCACCATTTCGAAGGATGTGATCTTCAATGAAGCTTCCTCATACTCAAGAAAAGATTCAAGTACAAGTCTTAGTCCACCTATCTACACTTCAGAGGGGGACTCAGTATTTCCAAACTCCAACTCAGAAGCAAGTACTTCAAGTCATGGGAGAAGATGTCAAAGACTTATTGACAAGAGACAGCGAGAACAAAGTCATTATGTCAATTATGCCTTAATGCATCAGATTCAACAAATCCTAGAACCATCTAATTACAAAGAAGCTCAAGGACAACCTGACTGGGAAGAAGCTATGCAACTAGAAATGGATCCAATCAAAAAGAACAAAACTTGGACTCTTGTACCTAAGCCCACAAATCATCAAGTCATAGGAGTTAAGTGGCTTTATAAAGTTAAGTACAAGTCAGATGGCACATTAGACAAGTACAAAGCAAGGTTGGTAGCTAAGGGATACAAGCAATAACATGGCATTGACTATGAAGAAACCTTTGCTCCCACTCCAAGATTCACAACCATAAGAATCATCTTAGCACGAAGTGCTCACTTTAAGTGGCCCATTTACCAGCTGGACGTCAAAAGTGCATTCCTCAATGGAGATATTCAAGAAGAAGTATATGTTGAACAACCTGAAGGCTTCAAGATCAAAGGCAAAGAAGATCAAGTCTACAAGCTTCATAAGGCACTTTACGGACTTAAGCAAGCTCCCAAGGCTTGGTATGAAAAGATTCACAAGTTCTTTGAAGACAAGGGATTTCACAGAAGCAATGCTGATGCTAATCTCTATATCTATCAAAAGGATTCTTTAGTAGCCATCATCATTCTCTATGTAGATGACTTGATCTTGACAGGCTGAGACGAAGAATGCATCCAGTTTATCATCACACAGCTTCACCTTGAGTACTCTATGACAGATCTTGGATTACTACACTACTTCTTGGGTATGGAAGTTTGGCAAACAAAAGAAGGTATATTCCTATCACAGAAGAAGTACTACTTTGACTTACTTTTTAGATATAACATGGACCAGTGTCACTCAGTTTCTACACCACTTGATCCAAACATCAAGCTTACACTGGAGGACTCATCATCACTTGTGGATGTGCATACCTATCAACAACTTGTTGGTTCATTACTCTATCTTGCCAACACTAGACCAGATATTGCTTATGGAGTTGGTATACTCAGTGAGTTTGCACATCAACCTCGTCAGACTCATTGGGATGCTTCTTAGAGACTACTTCGATACCTTGCCCTCACCCGACATCATGGTCTTTGATATAGAGGGGGCATCGAACTCGCCGGATATTCAGATTCTGATTGGGCTGGGTACCTTGCCATGTGCTTCTACCACTTGTATTCATTCTCCTTTCAGAAGACTTATCCCATATATCATGTACTTTTGAGAGCCCCTCCCAAATCTATATAAGGACAGCCTCTCCCCTCATTTGTACTTGGTTAGAAACTTGAGGAGCTTACTCCATGCTCTTGGCAAGCTCATTTCTAATCCACATGAGTTTACCCATTTCATGGTCTACTCTTTGTGTCTCACACATTCTTTGTTTTGTGAGAGTACTTTACTTTTCATTTTGCTTCCGCGTGTGTACTCTTTACAAGATCTTGTTGTGATGCGCTATTTCTTGGGCATTGAGTTTATACACACAAAAACAGGTATATGGATGTCGCAAAGGCAGTATGCCTTAAGTAGGCTACAAAAGTATAGTATGGCTGACTGTAAGCCAATTTCTATGCCAATAGATCAGAATTTGAAGTTGGATACTACATCAAGTGAAGCATTCTAAAATGCTACTATGTATAGGAAAATTATGGGAAGTTTGATATATCTCACAATTACAAGGCCTAATCTAAGCTACATTGTTGGACTTGAAAGTCAATTTATGCATGTTCCTAGGAAGCCGCATTTAGATGCTCTGAGGTGCACTCTATATTATGTGAGTGGTACTTTGGATTATGCATTGTTTTATGAAGTTGGTGTAGATTTTCAAGTTCATGGATACACCGATGCGAATTGGGCTAATCGTATTCCAGATAGAAGATCTACTAATGGCTTTCTATTCTCAGTTGAAGTGTAGCTATTACATGGAGCAACAAGAAGCAACCCACTGTTGATTTGTCAAGTACAAAGGCTAAGTATAGAGGTGTTGCAATGGCAACATGTGAAGCATCCTGGTTAGAGATGCTACTTGTAAACTTAGGTGTGGAAGTGCAAAATCCTATCACCATCTATTGTGATCATCTTAGCAGCATACAGTTAGCACAGAACCCTGTTTTTCATGCTGGAATAAAGCATATCAAGGCACATTATTACTTCATTAGAGAGGATATTAGCAAGTGATGTTGATCTTGTTTATGTGAGGACAGATGAGCAGGTTGCTGATATTTTTACTAAAGCACTTGGAGTAGAGAAGTTGAAGAAGTTTCAAAAGATGCTTGAATTAGAGGATAATACCTCACAAAAGATGCTTGGTCATGCTAGTATATGTCAGGGATACTTCATTGAGCTTTACTAGATTTATCTACCAAGAGTGATGGCATATTTGTTTCTTGCCAGCTCACTCATTCGCGGACATTAGGATTTTCCTTATGTAATGTTTTGTATATATTGCACAGGTTATGTTATTATTTTAGGTCATTCTTGTATATTCCTTTTATGTAATAGAAGAAGAAGATCATTCTTCCTTGCCTCAATCTGTGTGTGTGCTCCTCTTTGATTCTGAGCGTGTGTGTGTGAGCTCTCTTCTTTATCTCCTCTCTCTCTCTCTCTCTCTCTCTCTCTCTCTCTCTCTCTCTCTCTCTCTCTCTCTCTCTCTCTCTCTCTCTCTCTCTCTCTCTCCCCAAGACTAAAGGCTATGATTGAGATTTCTGAAGTAGAAAGCACTCTCCAAGAAGATTGTAGCTTCCATTGGGTCAATCAATGCAACGATCAAGAAGCCACAATGCTCCGTTGGCCTCTCTACCACCTCTAAGGACTCGAAGTTGGAGATGCCACATGCATACTCCTACTGAAGTGCACAGTAAGTTCAAGAGAATGAGAAGATGTAGATGGCATGCTCTCTTCCAATCCGTTGTGTAGAACTTAGCATCTTGGGTTGTTGTTATCATGTTCCTCAGTTGTCCATTGTTTGAAGCCCTGTCGACCACACATTCTACTGGAGAATGGCCCGTCGACCGCACCTTCTATTGGAGATTGGCACTAGAGCATCACAACCTTCTATTTGAGATTGGCACTAGAATGCTTTTTAAGCAAAGGAAATAAGGATTGAAGCTTGAAATAGTATATGTCAATGATGCTTCAAAGAGATGTGTATGATGCTTTTTTTCTTGTGAAGATTCTCTAGAAACCAAGTGCATTGAAAAACAATAGAAATCATCAAGTTAAGCCAATTGGTTCACATATTCCACCACATTCCCTTGGTTCAAAACAAAAATAGGCAAACCAGACACAAAATGGATTCGTGCATAATACAAAGGCACGAATCCCCACAAGAGGTAGGAAACAAAAGTTGTCTTATATTCATGGAAGAATTCTCTCGATCCATTTAATAGAAAGAACATAATCCGGCATCAAAGTCAAGTTTTCTTTGGTCAATCTCCATCCTTGCTTTTCCAAGCCAATGTATACTTGTGCACATTCAACGTATTGGATGCACAACATCATCCATAATATCATAAGCCGTCAAGTCATGAAGCCCACGTCCACCTACGTAGATTTTGAATGAATGAACTCTAGCACTATAAGTGAATGGTCATAGAGAATCGATCTACTCCATTCAAAGGGATATGGAAAAGTGAAGAAAAAGCATTCTTTTTAGATTTCAACTTGCTCGTGTTGAAGATGTATCAAGGCATAGACAGCCAATCTCTCTCTCTCTCTCTCTCTCTCTCTCTCTCTCTCTCTCTCTCTCTCTCTCTCTCTCTCTCTCTCTCTCTCTCTCTCTCTCTCTCTCTCTCTCTCTCTCTCTCTCTCTCTCTCTCTCTCTCTCCCTCTCTCTCTCTCTCTCTCTCCCTCCCTCCCTCCCTCTCCCCCTCTCCCCCTCTCCCTCCCTCCCCCTCTCCCTCCCTCTCTCAGGGAGACATGGATAGCACCACGGGGGCCTCTTCCCACAAAGAGGCAACACTACAGAGAGCACTTCCTGACTGTGACAACGGATGGTTTCATTCAGAGACCACGATACATGGATACATATATGGCACCAGCTGAGAGAGTGGCCATTGGGCAGCTCAGAGTATCATCACACCAGCTCGAGATTGAGATTGGGCGAGCCACACATACCCCCAGGGATGAGCGATTATGCAGGATATGTAGAGAGGAGGTGGAGGACGAGCACTACACATGTAGATGCCAGGCATATGAGGACATCAGAGACCGCTACCCACAGCTCTTCAGGGGGCCTAGAGAGATCAGGGCTTTATTGGGGACAGAGGACCAACGCCCTCTAGGTCGTTTCCTAGTAGAGCTCCAGCACCGTCGCGCATCACTCCTCCAACAGCAGATGGAGATACACCTGACCCCCCCCCCTCAGACTTACATTACAGATTTTTTCAGACCCACATACACTCGAGGGCCCAGCTCGATGCGGGGTGTCACATTACACAGAGCAGAGGAGCTTAGACGACAGCGTCGGCGACCGAGACCCCTTGTCCGGAGAGCTCGTCCACATCAGAGAGAGATTCAGGCGATTCACGCACGCCATGACATGGAGATACAGAGACGTCAGCAGCGCACCCCTATCGATTTGGACGCCCAGAGCATTTTGAGGATCGCCATGATGCCTTACCCACCGATGCATTATATCCTACACCCACTCCAGGCATTTAGGGGGTTGTGATACCATCGAGCCTCCCCTCCCTATGCATATCATATTTGTATCTCACCCATTGAGCATATAGAGTGCATACCCATAGCACCCCACACCCTTGATACCAACTACTATCCCTCCTTTTATACCCGTTTGCAGTACTCACACTTTATTTTCGTTTTGGATCACAGTGGATTGGATCATACTGATGTATATGTTTTGTCTCATAGGCCGATTTTGGCCTCTAATAGACGTTAAAAAGTCTCTCTCTCTCTCTCTCTCTCTCTCTCTCTCTCTCTCTCTCTCTCTCTCTCTCTCTCTCTCTCTCTCTCTCTCTCTCTCTCTCTCTCTCTCTCTCTCTCTCTCTCTCTCTCTCTCTCTCTCTCTCTCTCTCTCTCTCTCTCCCCCCCCCCTCTCTCTCCCTCCCTCCCTCCCTCCCTCCCTCCCTCCCCTCGCCCCTTCTGCAAGACTAGAGGCTACGATTAAGATTATTGAAGCAGGAAGCACTCTCCAAGAAGAGTGTAGCTACGATTGGGTCAAGCAATGCAACAATCAAAAAGCCACAATGCTCCATTGATCACTCTACTACCTCTGAGGACTCGAAGTTGGAGATGCCATGCGCATACTCCAAGTGAGGCGCACAACTTCAAGAGAATGAGAAGATGTAGTTGTCATGCTCTCTCCCAATTTGTTGTGTAGAAGGTAGTATCTCGGGTTGTTATCGTGTTCATCAGTTGTTGATTGTTTAAAGCCTTGTTGACCACACATTCTATTGGACAATGGCCCTACCCACCACACCTTTTATTGGAGATTGGCACTAGAGCATCACAACCTTTGTGATGTTGCAACAACCATGGCAAACTTTATTAAAGAACAAGGTCTCCTTGTCTCACCCACAGTATATTTTGCAGCTTCTATGTTTGATCTTAGAAGATAGGAGGGCCTATGTACTTAGTATACTAAAAATCGTATGTGAATAGCTCTTGGTACTTTCCTTTTAATAGCATCCTAGTGGTGGCGATTTTCTTCTTCAGTGGTGTTGTGGCCTTAAATTACAAAGTGGACAACAACCCTACTTGGACATTCAATGATTACACTACATAGGCTTTTGGCAAAATGCTCAGAGTTGAGATATCCTAGAGTTTGTCTATACGAGTTCAATGATTACAACTCATGCGCATCGGAGAGTAACACACTGAGGGATTCAACAGATCGGTATCAACAATCAAGCGTTCTTGTAGAGAGGTTATCTTTGTATCAGGGGTTTCAGATGTAGCCAAGTTATCCAAATGTAGAAAGCGTTCAACTCTACTTATTCCTTTGTTTCCCCACATCCATCACATGCACACAACAAACATACAATAAAACAAAAATGCCCGCGTAAGGCTAAAAATTTTATGTAAATATATTGTGCATTTAATACCACATGAAAAGTAAATGCAATATAAATATCTAATCAAGCAGAGATAATAGGCAACACTACTAAAATAGTGAAAAGATCACAAATGCATGGGTGGAGCACCAAATGGTTCTTATAAGCACTTTAAAAGTTGAGATACATCAAGAATTTCACAAGACCGACAATCACATTCCAATATTGCAAAGGACAAGGGTAGCAGTGTGGAAAGTGTTACAAAAGGATGGGTCGGAGGGCAAATAGCATTGAAGCATGAGATAGATGATGAAACAAAGTCACCACCAAAAGAATGCCACCATGACCTCTTAAGCACTACCAAAACCTCCATAAGAACCATCGAAATCTCCACCTAATACTCTAATACAATGTAGAAAGTACACATGCAAAAGCAAAATGAAAAGAAGAGAGTACTCAGAAAATGAAAGAAAAACTCAAAGCGAATAGACTAAGAAATGGGTAAACTCACATGGGTTAGAATGAGCTTGCTAAGAGCATGAAATAGGATCTTTAATTTTCTAACCAAGTACAACGTGGGAGAGAGACACTCCTTACATAGAGTTGAAGGAGACTCTCTAGAGTACATCACATGTGAAATAATTCTCCTTGAAGGGAAATGAATACAAAGTAAAAGCAAATGACAAGGTTTGCAAACACGAGATACAACTAAAATAATATGAAATGGATTATCTTCTCGATAAAAAATGGAGATGCATTAGTACAGATAAAAATGAAAATGAAATGGATGGACTCATATCGCCAATAATATCTTCCTAAGGTGAGTGTTTTTTCATGTTTTAAGCATGTCTTACCATTTGGTGTGTGTTTGTGGGCTGATCTTCAAGAGTGCAAGAATAAGCTCCATAGCTTCGTGGAACATGTCTTTATACACTTGGAAAGGGTAAACATACTGAAATTGACAAATTAAAGTTGATATAGTACCACTAAATGCCGGTTATGCTAGCAAGTCTACAACACTATTATGTTGGGTGAAGGTCAAGTCATCAAGATATCCCACAAAAGAATAGGCATGAAAGTGACTCCACGCAAGAATATTTCTTCTTATTCCTTCCATCTTTTCCAAAGTAAATAATGACTTGCTGAAAAAGTTCCACATTATTAAGATTTTATCTTTCTAATAATGGCATTGAATACCGCAAATGATTCCATGTGATTTGGCATCTTCTGCCAATTCTTTTAGTCAACATTTCCTATCCGGACATGTTTCGTGCAGCCTTCTATGAGCGAGACTTTCACCTTTTAAATGAATGGACAGAACACACTACCAATTTGGTATACAGCTGTCGCCAAAATAAGGAACTTGATTCAGCACTTAGGCACGAAAGGATACAATAATGAACTTCTTCAGTTTCCAGATCTCTCACATTATTATGCTTCTGTCCGCCATCGCTTTCTCCAGATGTCCAACGATCTTTCATCTCAACGAAGAGTTGTCAAACCAGGCAGTGGAATAGCATCAAGAGGATGCTCACAGCTGTAAATAAAGTAACTCATGTAGTGTACGTCATTTCTCACATGCCAAACTACGTTCGCATCATGTGCAGTTGTACACAGAAAATGTACTTGAGACCCAAAAATCTAATGATGATGATTACAACTGATCAATACAAATCCCCACGCCAGATTTTGCTACTATAATAAACCATATGGCGAATATGCCTGGTCACGTTGAGTACCTAGAAATGTCTGACCTAATCATTTTCCTGCATAAGGACATGCTCCAGTCAATCTAGATAGAGCTGCAAGGTGATGTCGCAAGAAATCATAAACAAGTTCTGTTGCCGTGGCAGCTATTCGCACCACAAGCCCTTCCTCCTACAATAGCAGTGAATATTTTCAACTTGAATTTGGGAGAAAGACTAAGTTCCTTTTCACATGCAAATTTGGAAGAGCAGTTCTCCATACTTGCCTTGGGACCAAAGGTGCTGCAAGAGACCAGAAAATCTGAAATTGTTCTTGATCGAGAATGTAAAGCCTTCCTATTTCTAGCTTCTATGAATTCTTCAAGCTGCTTTCCAAGGTGTTTCAACTCTGGCCTGCAAAATAGCACAGGGAAATCAGAAGCTTTCTGAATGTGATTTTCATTAGGGTTTAAGTCTTACCCGTAAAGTACAAGCATTGCTAAAACTTGAAAAGGCTGCATCCTTTCTGAGATTGTTAGAGAGTCTTTGGATTCTAAACACATCTATTCCAAAATCAGAGAAGCAGATCTTCATGCATCTTTTCAAAATGCATCAATAAAATATGACGAAGTATGACAGTGATACCGAATCTAAGAACAGGGGGGTCTTTCCCTCCAAGAACAAGTGATTTGTGCTGCTATATGAATCGAAAGACCAAATTTCTCCTCGCTCTCTTCTTCCACTTGTACACCAATCAACAAGAACCACATTTGCATCTTCTGCCAAGTAGAAGAGCTGCACTTGCTTATACTTGGAAGCCTGAAAACAAGTTACAGGATCTGGAAGCATGGCAAAGGTACCGTTCTTTTGAATAGAAACCTGAAAAGTATTAGCTAGATGAACAATTCTGCTCAATATCAAGATTATCAGAAACAAGAAACCCCCATAAGTGAAAAATATGTTGCAGGTGATAGTGACTTTTCCTTTTAGCTGAATTTCACTCGAGCATCATATTGCTCCATCAAAGATGTGATCGTTTTGTATCCAATAACAGAGCGCACGCTCTTGCCAATTCTAAATATATGCTCCATTATACAGAACATTGGTCTACGCTACATCTAAATAAATCTGAGAGTTGACTCTTGAGAGTTTCTATTCTTTCAGATCAAGTAGAATGCTTTGAGAGTTCATTAAATCACCTTGAGTAACTGTTCGCATGATAATCCATCCCTCGCTTTATAAACCTGAAATTTTAGGGAGGACACTTCACTCCAAATACATGAAACGTAGAGCAAACGTAACAATAAGAAGCATGGAACAAAATGAGAGCAATCGTCTCCGGGACAATGTTTTGTCGTAGAATCCGTTGTCATTAACACAATATAAGAAAAATCCGAAGTAAAATACGGATGACCAAACCGCGCACATGTACAGAAATTCAACCTTGCCACAGGTATGTACGAAGGCTCAACCTTAGTAGATGCTTGTGTCGTAAATACGGCAGTGCTGTCAGCACCAACTTCCACTTGAACATAGACCGAATCACCCTGTTAAAAATGTTTCCACTGTTCTCAGGATAATTTTAAGTCAAGTGACAAAAAGACAAGATCATATTATACCGAAACCAAACCTCCCCCGTATGACAACGAATAAATCCAAACAACATCGACAGATGGAGCAACCTGCACGAAAAAGGAAACTGTCAGAGGGAATTGGAATAGCTAGCACTAAGATGTTAAGGGTGCGAACGCTAGAATTATAACATTGTAACACTTTCTCATTTTGGAGGAACGTAAACCATGAAGAGAGCGCCGAATGAAAATCCAACCTATATTGGAATAGCTACCACTAAGATGTTAAGGGTGCGAACGCTAGAATTATAACATTGTAACACTTTCTCATTTTGGAGGAACGTAAACCATGAAGAGAGCGCCGAATGAAAATCCAACCTATATGTGCCACGTTTGAGGACTAATCATCACAACGTTACAGATCAGACTGTTCATGAATAAAATACATTCGTATTTCCCG